>JAHLJT010004567.1:113981203-114581203 GCA_031308135.1 Acheta domesticus | reverse complement strand
TAAAATTGGATTGGTTGATATTGAAAAGTGGGTAGTATTGGACGGTGTATAAGATATGGCATGATGTGAATGCAGAATGTTAAGTGGTTTAGAGAAAGGAGAAGTTATAGAAAATGTAAAGATAATAATATGTGTGGTAAAGATATGGAGTGGATTGGAATAAATATTGTGAAATATACATAATTGAATATGAGAACTGGAATGTAAAATAAGGAGTAACGATATTTGACAGTTAATATACTAAGAAAAAATATGCAAGGTAAACCCAAGAGAGGCGAATCTAACTGTAACTCCAAAGGTGGATAAGCTGACAAAATAAATACTAAAATGCTACCTTTACGAAACAGAAAGTGATTAATAGGAAGAGTATTAAGTCAAAAGTCCTCACTTTTTCGCACTCTTCCAGTGAAATTAATTTACAGTTTATTTTTATTACCAACGCAAACACCCTTCCATAACATTGTGCAGAGTGCAACGTGCAATGAAAAGTGTCATGTGAATATGGTTTAAATTAGTCCAATGGATCGATGTTCTATTTCAAATTTTCAAATAAATTCAATCCTTATTTTTAAATCGGGCTTAAAAATATCTGTGGAAAATTTTGATTTAATTTTGTTTGATGATAGGCCACGTTTTGTTTCATTATATCACAGAAAACGTATGAATCGGACAAGGTGTTTCTCAATGAGAGACATGCCAAAAGCCTCGCTAAGGAGGGGGGTGCTTTGCATCGCCCCGAGGTAACGCCTCCTTTACTTCGGCGCGCATCTACTACACTGGAAGGTCTTTGGGCTGCTGGGAGAACTAAAAGCTCGAAGGGAAAAGCTGGGAGTTGGAAGCGAAAAGCAAGGAATTGCAATCTAGGAGCTGGGATTTCAATGCTAGGAGTTGGGTTTTAGGAGACGGGGGAATGGGGAGCTGGGAAATGGAGACAGGAACTCGAAGATAGGAGATGAAAGTTAAGAGATGGGAGAGGGAAGCTGAGAGATTTCCATTCAATTCAATCATGCCTTATTTTACGAAAGATGGGAGTTGGTAGGTGAGACACGGAAGCTGGGAGATGAGAGAAGGAAGCAGGGAGACGGAAGATGGGAGCTGGGGACGAAAGAAGGGAGGTGAGAGCTGAGAGATGGGAGATGGGGCCTGGGAGATACGAGATGGTGGCCATGAGCTGTGAAATAGGAGCTGGGAGCTGGGATCTGGCACTGCGTGCAAAGTGGGGCCGTGGCGCGACCCGGGCAGCCGCTTGCTTCTCGGCCCCGACTCCGCGCCGCGCAGCCGGCAGCCGGCGCCCGCCACTCGCTTGGCAGCACCCCCTGGCTCAAGCCCAGATGCAGCGCGCTCCCCGCCCAGCCTCGCGCCTCACTGCGCTGCTTCACCCTACGCGACTTGCCCCGCCACGCCACGGTCTCTCCATCACGTCCCTCCTCGCTCCGCCCCGTCCCTACTCGCCCCACATCTCCCCGCCAACGCCTCTCCCTGCCGCGCCTCTCCCCGCCAAGACTCCCCACGCCCCATCTCTCCGCCTTACTCCGCTTCTCCTCGTCTCGCCCCGCCTAGTCCCACCTTGCCCTACCTGGCCCCCCTCGTCCAGCCTTGCTTCGCCTCTCCCCGCCTCGCCCCGTCCCGCCTCGCCACGCTTTGCCTCGCCTCGTCCCGCCTCGCCCCTCTTGGCCTCGCCTCGTCCCGCCTCACTCCGCTTCGCCCCGTCTAGCCTCACCCAGCCCCGCCTCTCCCCGCCTCGCCTTCCCGATTCGCGTAGCTCCTTCTCCCCCGCCTTGCCGCGCCTCGTCCTGCCCCGCCTCGCGTCTCCCCGCCTCGCCTCCCCGCCTCCCCCCACCCGCCTCGTCTGCCATCGCCACGCTCACAAAATCACCGTCACGCCTCTCGTCACCTCGCCCATCCATGCCCTCCACTCCTCATCGCTCAGACCCGTGTCGCGTTCACCCCACACCTCTCCGCCACGTCCGCCCGGTCCCTCCCCTCCCCATTCCTCTGTTCCACACCGTTCCGCCTTGCCTCTCCCCGCTTCACAGTACACGACCACAACTCCCTCATCTGGCCCCGCTCCGCTCCTCATCATTCTACACCTTTTTCTTAACCCAGTCGTTCCACCTCCGTTCCACCCTTCGAAATCATCCTCGCCAACCCCGCCCTAGGCAATTCGCATTTTTGCACCCAGAGCTCCCTACCACTAGATATCTGGTTTCAAATTCCATCGTGATGGTTTAAGAGTTTTCCAGGAGGATTGTTTTTGGAAATGCCTAGTTTTCTATGCCCCTTATTACTTCATCATTTTTAGTTTTTCCCATACCTTCTTTACCTTTGAAACTCATATTAACTGAAGCTCAAACAGAGGTAAATGTAATTGAAAATTCGTCTTCCTCCCTCATATACTCATAATTGTTTAAATATACTGGCAACCTACTCACGTTTTGTCACCCGTTTTCCTGTCACTACTTCCCTCTCTCTTGCACGAACCACCTGTCTGGCGCTCGTCTAGACAAGATTATCCTTTTCCTGATTACGATGATGATGTGTTCTTTCTCCTATTGTTGCCTTTATTATCTCTTGGTTCGCCCTCTCGCATGCCTCCTCCTCCTCTCTATGCTTGTGTGTCATCTTTCAAAATTCCACACTCTCACACTCCATTCTTAAAAACCTACCTGTAGACATTCTCATGTTGTTGAGTACACGTGTACTTAAGCTGTGCTTAAAAACCTAAAAATTACATTTTTTGCTACGAGCAATTTATTAATTGTCCTTCCATTTTTGGCATGAGACGTCTTATTTCTTTAGAAATTTACTGCTTTTTTCAAAGTCAGTTATATTCTTGAAGCTTAGGAGTACTACCCTGTACTTCATAAATAATACTCAGTAAAAACAAAGAGCGCTATTTTTTCAAGTTGCGATAGGCTATAAAAAAAGACAAATTGAGATAACATGATGATTTTTTACTAAAAGATTTACTATGTCTTACTTATTTTTCTACTAAGTCACCATGAAGGTTAATGCATTTGTCATAACGTGAGACAAGCTTTCCTATACCTTCTTCAAAGATGTCAGCCGCCAGTGAGCTCAGGTGGGTCCTCACAGCATCTTGAAGCTCGTTTATGATAACTCTGAGACTAAAGACCAGCCGAAACAATAAGTGCATACACATTCCCCAAGCAAGCCCACGAAATTCAAACAAACTTTGACCAAAAAGAAAACAATAGCAACAGTGTTTTGGGACCAAAAAGGTGTACTGCTGGTTGATTTCTTGGAACAACAATCACAAATGACACTTACTGTGAGACTCTACCTTGCTTCCGGAGAACAATAGAAAACAAAAGAAGAGTCATCCTTTGTGGTTCTGATCCACGATAACGCACGTCCGCATAGTGCCAAGGTGGCAAAACAGCTCCACCAACAGTTCATGTGGGAAGTGTTTGACCACCCACCACATAGACCTGACTTAGCACCCAGCGACTATCACCTCTTTTGAGAAATGAAGGCGTGGTTGGGGGCGCTAGCTCTTCGCTAACAACGACGAGCTTCAAGACGCTGTGAGGATCTACCTGAGCTCACTGGCGGCTGACTTCTTTGAAGAGGGTGGAGGAAAGCTTGTCTCACGTTAAGACAAATGCCTCAACCTTCACGGTGACTATGTAAAACAATAAGTAAGACATTGTAAATATTTTAGAAATAAAATCATCTTATTATCTCAATATGTATTTTTATAGCCCATCGGAAATTGAAAAACATAGCCCTCGTATTTTGTTCCAATTATCATACAGAACCTAGATATGAAACTCACCTTATCTAAGAATGAAACAGTAGTAATCATCAAAGTAAACTATTCGCCTGATGCTCGCTATCTGCCATCAACCATTCGCTCAATACTTCACAAGCACCGTAATCAATCCTGTCAATTCTCCGTCGCTGAATATTTCCTTACTTATATATCACTTCTCGCTTTCTATTCAATTTATTCTTTTTGTCCTGTCAACCTGTCGTTCGCTCATCTCATCCCCAACCTTCTCCCTCTTCCTCGCCCCCGCTTCCCTCCCACTCCGGCTTCCTTGCTCTGTGTCCGCCCTCTCTAACGCCAGCGGCTGGAACGCACAAGTCCACCGCTGCCAAGATGCTCTCGAGAGAAATAGCCAAATGGTTCGAGAAAAATAGTTGAAAAAGAACTGCCACGAAGTGGAGAGATCGTAAAAAGTGGAAAAACATCCAAAGTTCCAAATAACCCAATTCCAGTGTTATATATCGTCTTTTGCAACGGATTGCCGCCATCTTGGAGCTACTTACAACAGGAGAGATGTACGTCTTTCAGTGTTGATAAAAGTAAACATTGCCAGAAGCTGGGGACATTTGTGATCAATATAAATTATTTAAAATGAGAATTCAGGGTCATGCATTCGTAATATTCGTATATTTTCTGTAGATAATAATACGTTTTAAACGCGTAATAAAAGGAATTTTTATTATTTTAAGGTTTTGAAATATTAAAAAATATTATTAAAATCGTAAAAAACCCATAAAGTAAAGCAAAAATGGTCCACGTTTGAAAAAAAACGAGATAGCAAATAATGATATTGATATTTTAACTTTGATTTCTATTCTGTGAACGTAACTGGAAGTTTTGGTGTTCCCGTCAAATAATCCTAATTATTTTTCAAAATTTCGTTATCATTAACTTTAGGATAATGAACTGCAACAACGAACGACTTGAAACACATTCGTTTCTTTAGACATAATTTGTGCTTCCTTAGTCGGGCACCATGACAGATTTTTGTCCTAGACTGATGATCTATGGGACAGAGCATTCAATCTTCTCGTACGCCGCGCCTTGCCGCCGTTGGGTCAAACACGGAGAAGGAAAACAAACTTTCTCAAAGAAACTTCATCAGTGTCATTCCGGGAGCTCGTGGGAGTTGCCTCTTATCCTGCGCCCGGAGACAGCCCGCGCGTCGCGACGGCCGGCGACCCCCGAACGACAGGAGAAGCCGACGACATCTCTCATTGGCTGAGCGGGAAGGGCCGCCGCCCTCGAATGAGATAGAAGCACCAGGACAAGAGAGGCTTCACGAAATGTTTAAGGATGGGACGTTGAAGGCAATCAAAGAAAGCATTTATTTACTTGGATTTACGAGAATGGAAGATAACTTGTATTTCATTTTCTACATAACTGTCAATATATTTGTTTTAATATAAAACTGTTCGAATATTAAATATTAAAAACATGTACTCATAAATCTTTTCACTAGTGCAAGTTTTGTAGTAGATTTAGTTTTAATTCGATGATCTTTATTGTTAATGTCGAATATATTTATAAATAGACGGAAAACTTTGAAACCTCTGGTCTGGTGCGAGAGGCGAATTATAGTTTTGTTAGACACGCAGAAACACAGGAACGACAGGAGAAGCCGTTGACATCTCTCATTGGCCGAGCGGGAAGGGGTGCCGCCGCCTACGAATAAGATAGAACACCGGGAAAAGGGCGGTTTCACAAAATGTTTGAAGATGTTAGGTTCGAGACAATTAAAGAAGAATGTATTTACTTGAATTTACGAAAATGGAAGAATTTGTACTTCAGTTTGTACATAACTTTTAATATATGTGTTCTAATTTATAAACTGTTCAGAAATGAAATACCAAAAATATGTATTTATAAATCATTTCACTAGTGCAATTTTTGTAGTGGACGTAGTTTGAATTCAATAATCTCTATTGCTAGTTTCGAGTATACTCGTAAATTGACGGGAGATTTTGCAGCCTCCGGTCGTGTGAGAGATGTCTAGTATAGTTTTGTTAGACCCTCAAAAATCCGAGAAAAAAACAACAATGAAACAATTTCGATTCTGACTTACCAAAGCAAATACTTTAATGCGTAATTCAGTGCGTTACTGCGTACGACAAAGATGGCAACATGCGACAGCAAGGCTCCAAAGGAGAGGCCTCTGTCATTAAATATTTGATCCGTTATTGAATCGTAACATTTTTAATATTCTTGTTATGTAAAAGATGTTTTATCTGTATACACTACATTATGTTATTGCAGTATTCGTGAAGGAGATTTTATTAAAATAGTTCATTTATTGCAATGTATGTGTGTGTGTGTATGCTACATTTTTAAGTACATTATTTACATACTTTTGTGTGGTATTGTTCATCAGCTTATTTTCTTCTGCAGACCACTAGTTGTTACAATTTCACAAAAAATTGACAAAGAATCCTTCATTTTTAAGCACATGTACGTCTGTTTGGGTAGAATGATCTTTCATCGTGATCATTCCTTGCAGCAATCTCTGCAGTTGCAGTTGTCCCAAGTTCGTCACTGTCTCCTTGATAGCCGTAAGTTTCGTTGGCATACAAATACAAAGAGCGCAGATCAATTCATCGTTAATTTGAATGCCTTTCAGTGTCTCTGGAGATGAAAATCAGCAATAAAAATGTAGAAACATATCTGTGTCAAGCAAAACCTTCAAATTTTCCATAAAAGGTTCCTATAATATTGCGGCTAAACGCGCCATCTTTCATAATTAATTCCTGTACTGAAAAGTCTGTAAATAATTCTGTTTGGTAAAAGACGAGGAAAAGAATATCTCTTTTTAAATATATTTGGAACATGAAAGTGAATTTCTGTGAACGGAAGTTTACAAATTATAAAAATTCTGTGAACGGAAGTTTACAAATTAAAAAATGTTTTAAAGTCAAATGTGTAGATAAAGAACGAGTTCATAATGATTTACTTTAGTGATTTTACAAATATGAACCTACTGTAACCCTGCTAAAGCAGGAAGCCTTGCCCTTTATGAGATGTTGTAGGCTAATAATAATAATAATAATAATAATAATAATAATTACTATTATTATTATTATTATTAGTAGTAGTAGTAGTAGTAGTAGTAGTAGTAGTAGTAGTAATAGTAGTAGTAGTAGTAGTAGTAGTAGTATTTTTATTATTATTAGTAGTATTATAAGTGCAGAAGAAGCAAATGAAAAAGTTGTGCTTCGCGAAAGTTCTTGCTCCTTGTCATTGCCAGGGCCAGAGCCATGGCCGCAACATTCGGAGGTGAGCGTGATGGAGCAGGGGGCGGGGGGGGGCGCTCGCGTGCCGCGGGGGCTTCCGTGCAGCAGCAGCTAATTGCCGCCTCTCCTCTCCCTTCCCCTCCCCTCCCCCTTCCCACCCCACTCCACCCTCTGCGATCACGCTCCCACGCGTTGCTGAGGATAGGGCGCCACCTGCAACATCTGCCCCGCTCTCCCCCCACCCCTCCCGCGGCCATCACCTGGTTCCTCGAAATTCCTTCTTCCGGTCCTATTCCTGCCAATTCATCCTTGTGCCCAATTCAGACATCTTGAACTCTATTACCATGCCGCATTCTTTTTTCTCATTACCAATGTGGTCTACTTGAGGCCTCGCGACACATTTGCACGATGTAAGAAACATCACAAATGCAAGAAATTGGAAACGTACTACAACAAAAAATATTGTAAAATAATGTGGTAGGCATTTCCAACATTTTTCACAAAAACTAACAAAACCGGATTGCCAGGACTTTTGTTTTGTCGATGTGTCTGATTTGTTTGAGTCTAATGTCTTCGATTCCCCAAGCTACATTTTTTGCTTAAACTTAGGCGATCTCATTTTTGTTTCTGAGTTTCTATTCGTTCTTTTGGTTCTGCTTCCTGCTTTATTGATCCAGTTTATATTTTCAGAATTCCAATCCATTTTATTGTCCATGGATGAGATGATAAGAATCTCAAAAGCCATAACTTGATTCTCATGTCTTGGTGCCTAACGTTTCAATCTCTGTGTGATGATAGTTTCCTCTGGTGCAGCTGGGATTGGTTCCGTCTTT
The DNA here is from genome assembly GCA_031308135.1 of Acheta domesticus. Taxonomy (NCBI): domain Eukaryota; kingdom Metazoa; phylum Arthropoda; class Insecta; order Orthoptera; family Gryllidae; genus Acheta; species Acheta domesticus. Next base: position 114,573,350 of record JAHLJT010004567.1, on the reverse strand, counting down.
CACTGCGTCAATTCGTCTGTGTCATTCATATTTACAAACTGGTCGTTTTTAATTGCCAGTGAACTAGGAGGACCTCTTGACTGATAGGTCTTAGAATTCGAGACCCAATGGTGATGGATTTCTCTAGCTTTTGTCACTGGTTTGACTTATTGCCTGAAGGAAAATTCTAGCGTCTATCTGTTCTGATCGGCAGTTTTCTGAAGATTTTCAGATTATTACCTGGCGGATGTCGGAGTAGAACATGATCAAACAATCAGTACTGACCTACTCGTCGTCGGTTCGCGGGGTTTCCCCTCGGATGTGCACATGTAATTGATCAAGGAAACCACGGTAAACTACGACGAGAACTAGCGATGATACCCAGCAACATTGAAAAAGGCAATGCTGACTGGGGAAGAGTATCGCCACCTCTCAGGATATCACGTGCACAACACTTACGGGACTAATGACCTCAGTATTTTATGCATCCGGAATCAGTTTTTGCTTACCGAATCCCTCCTTAAGAAGGCAATTTAGAATGAGGCTGTATGTGCACTGTGGATGGTGGATGTGGATGGCGCTATACTTGGGTTTTTCTTTCTTGGCGCACGGGGGTATGCCAATAAAATGGAATATCTCACGGTATTTCGCGTCGTTCTCCATTGTGTCGCCAGGAGTCGCATGATCACCAGCACTGTTCGATACAGTCGCGATCATGCGACTCCTAGCGACACAACGGAGAACGACGCGAAATACCTGTGAGTTATTCCATTTTATTGACACACCCCCGAGCGCCAAGAAAGAAAAACCGAAGTATAGTGGTTGCCTCGTCTCGCGCCGCGCCGCCATGCTGCGGGGGTCTTTGAACGCCTGGCGCATGCAATACCGGTCGGCACGCGCCTCTCCAGATGCGCCGTTTCCTCCTCCTCCTCCTAATTGTATTGCGTTGGCGCGGCGCGTGCCCGCGCGTGCCCGGGTGCGTGCGCGCGCCGAGGCTTTTTAATGTTTCTTGTGGTCGATTTGGAAGCGCCGCTTGTTTTACATCGCTCCTTCGCCTTCTTTGCTTCCCGTTTCACGTGTCATTCGTGCCAGTCCCGTTGTTACTGTTAAATCACTTTGTTAGTGGATAACGGTTGGTTGTTGCTCCTCCATCTGCGACTTTGGGTTCCATTATGACTGTTAATTAATATACAATGTTTTTTATCGGATATTAGAATGGATCATTTGTGCATGATTCACGGCAGATCAATGGGTCTTCGCCGTGACATGTTAAAATCAATGTAGGTAATGGCGTGCCCAACATTGGAAGTTTGGGAAGAATATTTTGGCTGATTCAATTAAATGCTACAAACTAGTGAGTTTGTTTTACTTACTAAACATAATTCTTACTTAGTGCTAGGTTTGTTGCTAATTTCTTCGCACACAGTAAAAAATGAGATTTCAGTTCAGTGTAAGACGTATTCCAAAACTAAGGTCCTTTTGGTCATGAGAAAAGCTTTTTATTGACAGTAATATTTCTGTCGTATCGCAGAAGTCTGTCGCCTAGGAATTGAACAAGTTGGTAACGCCAGTTTGGACTTCATCGTCGTTTCTAAATTGTTGCCAACCCAGCCACTATTTTAAAGGGAAAAAAGGAAACAGTCACTTGGTGCGAAGTCAGGACTATTCGGAGGGTGATTAAATAGTTCCCAACGAAACTCTTGAACATTCTTCTTGGTTTTTGGCAGCTGTGTGAGGGCGAGCGTTGCCATGATGGAGGATTATGCCAGACAACAGCATCCATTTTTTTCGATTTTGAATCTACGTCTCAATTTGGTTAGCAACGTCAGCTGTATTGTTGTCATACGGTCCATGAAATCAAAAGGTCGCTCTATTCTTCCCAAAAAACAGTAGCAATCATTTTGGGATTCGAGAATGGAGATTGCTTACACTTTTTTGGTTTGTGTGAACTTAAATGGCGCCAATTCCTTGACTGTTGTTTCGATTCTGCGTTGGTGTACGGTATCCATGACTCGTCGCCTGTAACAATGAAAAAACAAATGATCTCCATCGTGTCTGTAGCGCCTAAAAAGCCTTCATGCACTACGCATTCTTTGCTCTTTGTGCTGTTCAGAAAGCATTTTTGGCACCCACCACAAAGTTTCCGAAATCCAAGCTGTTCAGTGACAATTCTCTTTATTGGTGTTCGACTAACATTTGAGAATTTATTAATCAGACCACTAATTGTCAATCGAACTACTACTGAATCAAACCAACCCTGCAGCATCACCAGTTGATAGACAGCGCTACATGCATGAAACTTCATTCAGGTCTACCATCAGTTAAACATTGAATACCGGACCTTAGCTTTGGAACATGCCTCGTAAATAACTGCAATCTAATTAATATATCATCCACTTAACAATTTTTAAAACACAAGAACAGAAACTATTGCTGCTTTTTTGATCGAATGTTTCAAAATCATCTTTTTAATTAGTTTTAATATGTTTTATCAATAACAATAATACAATTTTTTGGTTTTATTTATAACTTTGATTTACAAAATTGTAAATCAGAACTCTTAAAATTGTTACAATATAAATTTTCCATTCTAATGTATTGCAACAATATTAATAAAAGGCTTCTAGTGACCTTTGAGAGTGCGTTCATTTGCATGCATCCGTGTGCTTTTGAGGAACATAAAAAAAAAGATTACGTCAAGATAATGGATAACCTGATGACTAACCTGTCTCCACCGCAATTGCCATGGCTAATGTCTTGCGGAGACTTTGTTTGCTTTCCTGCCACCAGGAACATCCGGTTCGCGCGTAATGTCTTGAGAAGATGAAGATCTCTATTCTAGACTTTTGCGATGAGAATCGCCGATAAAGAGTTCCATTTCCTTTGCCCCCGAACAAATTGTAGTTCTTTGGTAAATGTGCTTGCAAATGTTTCTATTTCTTGTAACACTGCCTTATTATCTTAAACGTAGGGAAAGAAAATAAATGAAGTATATTTACTTCAAATTAGTTTCGCTATTTCGTTTTGTAAAAGTTAAAAAATATGTTGCTGACGAATAGAGTACTATAACAAAATTATCATCTTCACTGAAAAAATAAATAATACAGAAATAATTTATTGAAAAAATTGTATGGTAAGATGATATTGTGTTTCTTAATTATCAACTTTTTTTCTCCATGGAGTTTGGCTCATTTGTGTGGTGCTGTGGGTTATCATTATCATCATTTTCTGTACCTAGCAACAGGGTATCATGTATAGAAGACCACTGTTAAAAAAGCAAAATGTGTCGTGAAGTCTTTTATGTCGTGAGGGCAAAATGTGTCGTGAGGCACTATCTTCAGCTTCTCAGTTCCACTGTTTGTGATTTTTTTTGTAATTGCTTACATTATTTGCTAAACGCATTATAACTTTTGTGCAGTTGTGTTTTTGTGCTGGAATAACTTTTGTATATTAAAAGAAGTTGATGAAAGTTGTGAAACTTTAAGACGGTATTATTGTAAGTATATGCTATATTTTGTTGTTGGGAATGACTATCATTTCTCTTAAGAATATGCAGTCGGCGGGAAGTCGAAGACACATGTGACTCGCCTGAGACGTTACAATGATTTGCCTCTCTTCTCTGATATTAGCGTGTTCATGAACAACACCGTTATGACCTCATGAATACTGTATAGAAAGCCAAAACGCATTTCTGAAAAATAATCAAATTACACTGAAACCTTCCTTTTCGTGATACCAACATCAGGAGGTAGCGATGTGGGTGGATACATGTCGGAGGAAAATCCGGCGTTCTGGCCCCGCGCTGCGAGCTCCACCCCAACGCACCAGGGCGCCTTTCCCGCGGCACCGCGCCGCCCGCGCAGAGGGCCTACGCAGAGGGCCGCCCCGCGCCGCCACACGGGCTCCTGAGCGTGTTTGTGCTCCGGCGCGAACCACCCGCCCACCGCGCCCCACGACGGCTCCGTGCGACGAAAAATACTCCCAGCCTTCCTGCTCCAATGACTGCCCGCCTGACAACCTGCCTGCCAGACATCCCGCCCTCTCATGAACTCGCCCTCTCGCCAACTCGCCCTCTCGCGAACTCGCCCTCTCGCCAACTCCCCTCTCGCCAACTCGCCCTCTCGCCAACTAGCCCTCTCGCCAACTCGCCCTCTCGCCAACTCCCCCTCTCGCCAACTCGCCCTCTCGCGAACTCGCCCTCTCGCCAACTCGCCCTCTCGCCAACTCGCCCTCTCGCCAACTCGCCCTCTCGCCAACTTCCCCTCTCGCCAACTCGCCCTCTCGCCAACTAGCCCTCTCGCCAACTCTCCCTCTCCCCAACTCGCCCTCTCGCCAACTCGCCCTCTCGCCAACTCGACCTCTCGCCCTCTCGCCAACTCGCCCTCTCGCAAAGTCGTTCTCTCGCCAACTCGCCCTCTCGCCCACGCGCCCTCTCGCCCGTCACCCCGCCCTCTCGCCCACCGGTTTGAGACGCGCGCCGACCAAACACGCCCATGCGCCGCAATGGAATCATTTTTATGTAAAATACAAGGCATGCAACGAGAAAAATCAAGGTATAAAACACAAATATCTAACAAAACTTCACGGACAATAAAAGCATATTTCTCTCGTTCAACATTGCCCCGACTCGGAAAAACGTCGGGGAAGTGAAAAAGGTTAATGAAATGTATTTACAGGCAAACGGTTCGCCGGGCTTGCCGGGTCTGAGCACTGCGGGACGCGCGAGGTGCGCGGCGCGGCGAGGTCGGAGAACGGAAGCAGAGAGAAGGAAAACCGCATTTAATATTCCGAGCATCGAAGCCTTTGAGAATTCCGCGCTGGGCCCGCCAGTGCATGGATATCTGCATCTAAATATTTGAGCGGCTTCCAAACTGCAAGAAGGCGAGCAGTCGGTCGCTGTTGAATCGCGAATTTCCGCCGAGCGGTGGGCGAAAAGGGAGGGGGGAGGGACCGTTAGAGCGCAAATGGGTGCGCATGCGCAGGAAAAGCTACGATTGTGGCCGCGGGACGACGAAGCGTTTTGGGAACATTTGGCGGTAAAGGCATGAGAAAATGAAAGTGCGTGAATACGCAAATAAAGTGCTCTTCGTTTCATACTTTCCTTCTGCTTTTTTCTAGTTTTGGGTTGTAGCTTTTCCAGTACAATGATATTCATTTTCAATGTAATGGCCAATGTAACACTGCGGGGTTTAGTACAGTTTTTCTCAAATATGATTCATGAGATTCCAAAATTCAAAACAAAAGTGAGGTTAATTGTGAGACATTGCTCTTTTTTAGGAGGGAAGCTAGCTCTGAAGGTTCTTGGGATATTTGTTCTTTTGGTTTACGTTTGTTGAAATAAAAAAATGTCCCTCTGACGGCCAAGAAATATTCAATAAGTTATGTGTTTTCTCTTTTTTATTCTTCTTAGTATTGTAATTCTTTGGCAGGAATTGTCGGTTTCGAGTATTCTCAGTCATGCTAAGAATGTACATTCGAGGATATACGCATGTGCGGATCATTTACGGATGCTAGATCGCGACAAATTGCTATCAAATGGAATAGAAATATTAAGCAATATGTTCATGTCCTGTTAACTCTTTTATTTGTAATAGTATTCTGACGTTTTATCAAAACAGACATTACAGTTAGTTATCGCCAGGTAACCAGGGGATGTTAACCAGTTGGTGTTCGTAGACCGTTGTTTTTATATCAACAATTTTTATATAAAATGCTACCTGTTTTTTACCAACATGTATGCAGCACATTTCACAGGGGACAATACTTACACCGCTCAAGATTTATGCATGCCCAATATGAATCAATGCTTCGCCAACAAACATAAACAGAATTCAAGTGATGCAAAACATATTCCTCCAAGTAGCAACAAATGCTCCTTGGTTTATATCAAATAGACAACTCCATAAAGAACTGAATCTACCACCTATTACTCACCACATAGCCCACCTCTAATAATTTCTATTCAAATATAAATTCAATAGCCGACGCCCACTCTAACCTAGCATCAATCAATTATTTCCCAACACGTATTAAAAACAGATTAGCATTAGAAGCATTCTTAAATATTTTCTCCACACAATTGCTGAAATAGTAGGTGCTCTATGAGTCTCCTACATCAATAGTAATTAGTTTAGTAAATACGTTATATACGACAAAATACACATGAAGAAGTAATAATTACTGAACTATGTGAATATCAACAATAAGTAAATATAATTTTTAAAAAGGCAAAATAATTAGTGAACTATGTAAATATCAACAATTCTTCATAGTGAGTTCTTTCTTTAAAGGTCATGTACAATTTTTTGGAAATTTTTAGTAGTTTTCGCGGAATATTGCGTACAATAAGTGCAATAAAAAAATACAGAAACAAGATTTTTTCAAAAATAGCTCAAAATATTTTCTTCAAACTTTTGGGACGGATAGTGCTAATTGCACTCTTTAATATGATCTAAAGTTAATTTTGTTTATTTTTTTAATCAACAGTGGAGTATCGACAATGCGGGGAATGCAATAATTGAATTCCGTTCCGCTGTCGCGAATTTCTGTGAACTACGCCTCATTGTTGTGATTTGATGTATCTGTATGGTATCAGGTTTCTTTTTCCAGTACAAGTTTACAAAACTTTTGTATTATATTTTTTTGCAGTTGTAGAATTCACATGGTTTTGATAACACTGCGATGGAAACAGTGAGTTGTTCGCTTCTTGGTTGAATTGGACGTTTTCAAATAATATCTATAATGTTAGTAAGGCAGAAAGTGCAATATTTCAATCCTATGTAGCTGTTTTCAATAATACAGGAATGTATGTGCTGTTGTAGCACCACTAGTTAATTGTTAGATTGAATTTTAAAAAAGTGCATTGTTTTGAATAAATTGAGTAAATAAAACTTCGAGTGAGTAAATAAGACTTAGGTGGAGAGCTCGTGTTCCATTGCCCTCTTCACGCTCTAAGATTGACCACCGAACGAGATGCTCATCCGTTCCGACTTTCTGCTTGCCGGCCGCGTGCGACGCCATAAGCAGGGCCTAACGGCGCATACCGCGCGGGGCGGCGGGCAGACGCCAGGCGCTGGCTCTTATTGCGCCATCGCTCAAACGGTCCGCCTGCCCGCCTTTATCGCCCCGGGGGCGATTAGCGCGTCGCGACGCCTCAGCGCTCGCCCAAGGACGCTCGCCCTCGGCGCTCTCACCCCTCGCCCTCCCCCACCCCCTGCCATCCGAAGACGCCACGTGACTCGAGTCTCCCTCGCAGAAGGGCAACTGATAGACATCTCGCCTCTTCCCTTGCCGCGACGATGGAATTGTTTCCAACGACCCTGGCGCACACGAGCAGTTTTCATGGCTGTCGGATTTTGAAGAAGTCCAGATGTGATGGAAGAAGGTTAAGAACCTGTCAACGAAAATTGCCAAGTTTTGAATATATATAATCTAGCGAAAAAATGTAGGAAAAAGTAAGAAAGTAAAAGTGGGAAAAAGTGAAGATTTTAAGAATAGTTATTGTTGTAATGATTCTTGTATTATTAAACCTCTGAAACGAAATAGTTTGATGAGTTTTGTTTATATTTGTTAACAGGCAACAAATGAAACAAGATTGTAAAAGAATATTTAAAATCTTCGGCCAGGAATTGTTTTGAATGTACCTTCTGAATGTTGTCTTTTTCGTTACTGAATTTTGTGACATTTTATTAAAATAAACAATTAAGGTTTTAACATATCCAGCTATATCTAGGATTCGTCAGCAAAAAATGCTCATTATTGTATTAAAAATATATGTTCATTTCTCAACACCCCTTAATTTTCTTCGATTGCTTATTTTGTACTAATGCAAGTCGTTGGTTAATCTGATGTATTAATTGTTTTATTATTTAATATGTTCGATTTGTTTATGGACAGTTTACAAGGGATAGAATTCATGTATCCCTTTACATTTATATTAAGATCTTCATTGAACATTTCGATCATTACGTATGATGTATCTTCATAATAGCAACTGAAACTAATAAATTACCATAATACGAGGCAGTAATTAGAGACGATCTGAAAGAGAACAGAATGACTGAACGTGAAGCATCAAATACAACATTTTGACGGAAAATTCGCGTCTGGGTAGTTGGTCAGACAGAGGAGTTTGAAGACACCAAACCTACCAAGATTTAATACATTAATTGTAGGAAAAGGTTATATTTAGAAACGTAACGTGAATGCTAATGATGCGGCCGTTTTGAACGGTAGAGAAACGGCCCGGCATTTCCTGCAGATAAGCAAAGGCCCGCATACAAATCTCGACATTTTGGCCAATTCGGAAATCGATCCCGGGGCCTGCCTGTTGACCACGTGTGCAACATATTCGTTTCCAATACAGCGGAGGAGTCGAGCCGCGGCGGCCGGGTTTTGCCTGAGACCCCGGGGGCGGCTGCCGAGCCGGTACGGCGCTAATTGCGAAAATTATGCTGGAATTGGAAATCGGTTGTAACGAGATATATCGTCCTCGCCTTGCTCCTCCTCGACCCCCTCTCCATGCCCCGTCGCGCCGCGCCTAGAATAAATACAGCCCCGCGGAATTAATTCGGATTCTGCCGGCAGCGGCGCCACTAATGTCTTCCTGCAGCGGAGCAGACGGCCGCGACGGTGGCGGCGGCGTCGGAGTTAACAGCAGCAGCTTGTGCTGCGGGGGCGACGGTGGTGTCGGTGGCGTCTGCTGAGGCGAGGTGGTGTGGTAGCGGAGGCAAGGATGGCGGTGGCGGCCGCACGGCGATGGTAGTGGGGATGGCGAGAGCGGTGAGATGGGCGGGGGCGATGGAGGTGAAGAAAACGGTGGAAACGTTTTTCAATAATTGTTATTATTTTGAATAGAATACATGGTTCAGTTTAACAATACAAACTTTTTCACATATTTGCTTATTATCTATATTAAAAAACGAAACTATTACTTCTTTACAACTATTTCTTAGGGAGAGGAACCCCACTGAGCACCTCATAAAGAATCATCTAAATTTGCAAATTGTATGTAAAACACGTGCTTGGGAAATCTATTTTCTATTCTGGTATCGTTTCTGGTTGCTTTGCTTAGATTATATTGGGATAGTTGTGTAATTGACGGTATTATTGGTGGAAACTTCTGTGGCAGCTTGTTGTAGTGGTTGCGGTGTCGGTGATTGTAGTGGATGTGGAGGTGGTATGACCGGGTGGCGAGTGAGGCGATGGAGGCGGCGGGACGTCTGTAATGGCGTGGAGGAGTGGTAGCGGCAGAGGTGATGGTGGAGGCAACATTGACAGCGAAGGCAAGGGAGGCAAGGGATGGCGAGGGCCTAGGTGGCTAGGACCCTTGGCTGGCGGTGTGGGCGGCGAGGGTAGTGGGGGCAGTGGCTCGATGGTGGTATCGTTGGTGATATCATTGGCTGAAGCGACAGTGGTGGGGGCGGTGGACGAGAAGACATAAAACACTATCTGGTGTCGGTGGAACTAGTCTAATCCAATAGCTAAACGCTTCGGAAATTTCTCTTCAAGAATTTGCCATGAGCATTTTTCTTCTTGCATAGAAAACGGCTCGATCATTTTATGGTTTCAATAGTAGGATATTTTTGACCTTTCCTCATTTTTGTCCATTGCGCCATCTTGAAAGTTTTGGTTTAGGAGATCTTGACTTGCAGATCTTCCTTCATGCATTGCTGATATTTAGTGTTGTTCCCTATCTTTACATTCAGCTCATTCAGTTGATTACATACAGCTTCTCAATTGTTATGCTTCAGTTAACAATGTAAATATATATTAACAGAAACCCGTGCGTGTATCTTGAGATTATCACAATATTTGGCAACGCTATTCCCATTTCCATTAAATATAAGAAGATTGAATGTAAAAATAATTTTCCTAATTTTTAAAACTTTGTTTTTCTTCCAAACTATTACAAGACACAGAGGCATGAAGTCTGAAAATGCTCACAATGTATATATGTGTTCCATTTATGTAATACAAAATTCTCACGTCCTATCTTTAGGAGAATTCCGCCAAATTGCATATAGTGACATGTTCCATTAAGTGATTGCATACTCCTGTATTCACAAACGATATCGTAAAAAGGTAATAGTTCATATATCAACCTTCCTGAGCTCACTCAAGAAATGATTGTGTTTCTAAAAGGTTTCTTTTTTCGTTTCTCACCTACCCACGTTTCGTAACATTGGCAGTGACATAATTTTAAAAGATTTTATGTATCATTATTTCTAAAATCTTTGTACTATTTCATTAACCTTCTTTGATTATTTAATTCTTAACGTAAAATATGCCCATTTTGTTTAGTGCATATCGTACTGGCAGAAGATGAATCTAAACGCATGGTGACTTAATCTGTGCAAAAATGTCTTTTCTTAGGGTTAAATTTTCTGGTTGGTGATAATTACATATATCTGTATATACAATTGATTATCATGTACATTTATGAACTTTTATTCTCCACTATTTGGTCAAACTGTCGAGAATTGGTTGTATAAAACATCATTTTTTTCATAACTCATTTTGGCAGTGAGCTCCGCTCAAATATTTTCCAATTTTGTTTTTCTGGAATGCCGATGTGATGTTGTTGATATTATTAGATTTTTTAATTAAAGTATGTATTTTGCATATTGAAAATATTCCTGTATCTGCCTTAATTTTCTGAATTTCAAATTGAGTAATCTTCTGGATTAAAGTGACTATAATTAATGAAAATTGATTAAGTTCATTAATCATGATATACATTTATAAATTCCATAGAGCTGAAATAAATTTTCAGTATGTTGTAAGTTTTTCAGTTGAATTGAGAGAAAAGAAAAAATGAAAGAAAAGCGTTATAATAATATTAAATAGTGAAATATCTTATTATCAAAGTCAAGCAGTAATTATTTTTGAAGACGAAAGTTTACATGTAGATTATTTCTGGAAGGTGCATCACCTAGCCATTGTAGAAATGCAAGTAAACAATATTTATAAGACGGCTTTGATTTATTTGAGTAAACATAAACCTTACTGAAATATAACCACTTTTTATTGAAATGTGCAGTGACTTAAATTGCTAGTGATGCTACCTGAATTGGATTGCGTACTATTTAATTCACTACCAATTCAGTATTATGACTTTTCAGATAATTTCGACATTACTAACTACAGCTTTCCCACAAGTAACATCAAAACAGTTGTCTTAATCTTCAACATTAGCAACATTACAATTATAATAAACTGCATTATATCGTCGTGTTTTTGAGAAACGTTCTGGGCTAGATCTTGCCTTTATTGTTTTAAGGAATTACTTGCTGTCATGGAACATGGAATCATAAAAGAATTGAAATTAATTAATTTTCAAATCTCAGATTGCAGGGTGTCCTATTACAAACCTCTTGAAAATATACGAAAATGTAATTAAATGTAAAATGCAAATATAACGTTAATAAACAAACCTCAAATTTTTATAATTTGTATTAAAAAACAAGAACAATTTCTTCTTTGTGTAATACAATTGTTACACTATCGAGAAGAGAGTGAAAATAGAGGCTGATGGAAGACCTTCCCATTAACGTGCAGGGGTTTCAGGTCGTAAGGTTCACAGACAAAAGGTCTAATACTCGTTAGGTCTAATGAACAGGACGTCTATTGCAAACCAGGTATAATGCGACATAAGGTTTCCCGATAGAGGATCTAGTACCAAAAGAGGTCTACAATTAGAAGGTTCAATTAATAAGATCCAATAGAAATTAACACCGAAGTTCTAAAAGATCTACAAATGTGTAATAGCCAAGTTTCTATTTCTTCATTTTTAAACGCCTGAGAACCAAAAGTCTTTATTTTAACAATATTAATTAAAGTTTCAAAATTTTCGAATGGTAGCAAATTACCAAAATTATGAAGATCGTGATGATATTGACTTACACCTTCGGTCTTTGAGCTACAGACTGAATATTTTATCACCTGTATCATTTTATCTACATTACGTACTACCTGAATTAAAGTGTATCATTCCTATTGTGATTTCATTTCAGAGTATAATATACTGACTTAATGATATGTGAACCTCATTTTGTTGTGTTTGTAGATTTGACATTAGTGTCCGATAGACTAAGTTTACTAAGACATTTTTGACATTTTCACAAAATATTATTAGACATTTTTAAAAATTAGACCAAATTTTCATTAGACGTGTTTTCATAGACCTTCTCACATTAGTCTTAACTCACTTCTCTCATTAGACCTAATATCTCTAGACGTAACGACCTCTAACCCGTGCAGGTGATCAATGAGAGCGAAGTGTAATCAGCGCCCATCCTGAGAAAGTGGCCCTATCGCGTCCGTTGCCGTCTGCACGCCGCAACTCCCCGGCCTCCGTTCAAGGCCGCGCCGCCCCGCGCCGCCCCGCGCCGCCCCGCGCCGCCCCGCGCCGCCCCGCGCCGCCCCGCGCCGCGCCGCCCCGCGCCGCCCCGCGCCGCCCCGCGCCGCCCCGCGCCGCCCCGCGCCGCCCCGCGCCGCCCCGCGCCGCCCCGCGCCGCCCCGCGCCGCCCCGCGCCGCCCCGCGCCGCCCCGCGCCGCCCCGCGCCGCCCCGCGCCGCCCCGCGCCGCCCCGCGCCGCCCCGCGCCGCCCCGCGCCGCCCCGCGCCGCCCCGCGCCGCCCCGCGCCGCCCCGCGCCGCCCCGCGCCGCCCCGCGCCGCCCCGCGCCGCCCCGCGCCGCCCCGCGCCGCCCCGCGCCGCCCCGCGCCGCCCCGCGCCGCCCCGCGCCGCCCCGCGCCGCCCCGCGCCGCCCCGCGCCGCCCCGCGCCGCCCCGCGCCGCCCCGCGCCGCCCCGCGCCGCCCCGCGCCGCCCCGCGCCGCCCCGCGCCGCCCCGCGCCGCCCCGCGCCGCCCCGCGCCGCCCCGCGCCGCCCCGCGCCGCCCCGCGCCGCCCCGCGCCGCCCCGCGCCGCCCCGCGCCGCCCCGCGCCGCCCCGCGCCGCCCCGCGCCGCCCCGCGCCGCCCCGCGCCGCCCCGCGCCGCCCCGCGCCGCCCCGCGCCGCCCCGCGCCGCCCCGCGCCGCCCCGCGCCGCCCCGCGCCGCCCCGCGCCGCCCCGCGCCGCCCCGCGCCGCCCCGCGCCGCCCCGCGCCGCCCCGCGCCGCCCCGCGCCGCCCCGCGCCGCCCCGCGCCGCCCCGCGCCGCCCCGCGCCGCCCCGCGCCGCCCCGCGCCGCCCCGCGCCGCCCCGCGCCGCCCCGCGCCGCCCCGCGCCGCCCCGCGCCGCCCCGCGCCGCCCCGCGCCGCCCCGCGCCGCCCCGCGCCGCCCCGCGCCGCCCCGCGCCGCCCCGCGCCGCCCCGCGCCGCCCCGCGCCGCCCCGCGCCGCCCCGCGCCGCCCCGCGCCGCCCCGCGCCGCCCCGCGCCGCCCCGCGCCGCCCCGCGCCGCCCCGCGCCGCCCCGCGCCGCCCCGCGCCGCCCCGCGCCGCCCCGCGCCGCCCCGCGCCGCCCCGCGCCGCCCCGCGCCGCCCCGCGCCGCCCCGCGCCGCCCCGCGCCGCCCCGCGCCGCCCCGCGCCGCCCCGCGCCGCCCCGCGCCGCCCCGCGCCGCCCCGCGCCGCCCCGCGCCGCCCCGCGCCGCCCCGCGCCGCCCCGCGCCGCCCCGCGCCGCCCCGCGCCGCCCCGCGCCGCCCCGCGCCGCCCCGCGCCGCCCCGCGCCACCCGCGCCGCGCCGGGCGCCCGCCTCCTCAGAGGGAGCCCTTTGTGTTAATATCCGACGACCCCAATTGGCGGCTCGTGGCGCGCGCGGGGATCCCCCTAATTTTCGTTAGCGCCGTCGACCTGCGACCTCGGCGGCAGTTGTTAGACGGCGGAGACGCCGACCTCGCTTCTCCCCGCCCGCCTTACACCGCCCGGCTGTTACCCGCCCACGCATCTCTCCTACGCCTCCTCCCCCCCAAACATCGACTGCCTTAACCTCCCTCTCACGCCTCCCGGCCACGCCTCTGGTCCATGATTTTTGCCCACACCTACCACCCAGGCCTGCGCTCAAGCCTACCGCCCATGCCTCCCTACCACAACTCCCTCCCCTGATTTCCACACACGCCTACTGCTTGTCCCCACATAATGCCCACATATCCCGCCCACGCCTACCCAAGCCTACCGTTAACACATACCGCCCATGACTACCGCCTACTCCTTCCCCCACACTTTCCTCACACGACAACCGTCAACGCCTACTACCCAAATCTCCCTCCAACAGCTCTCTCCCGCACCTTCTCCCCAGGCCTAACACTCATGCTCACCACCCACGACTACCGCCCACTCCTCTCCCCACGCTTCCTTCCCATGCATCCTGCACACGCCTTCCGCTCACGGCTATCGCCCAATCCTTCCACACATCCCTCCCGCAGATGCTCCCGCCCACGCGTTTATTTCTGTCGACCAGTCAACCGACTTCTCGGTTCCACAAACTTCGCCAGTCCATTCGCCAATCTCGCTCACCCCCAGCCGCCTGTCGTCGAATGCATCACCCGCCCACACCCCGCCACCTTCACCAACCTAGAGAAGGAGGCACGCAATTGCGGAGGGTGAAGGCGACTGGGGGTGTGCGCGAACAGACGGCCCCAAGGTGAAGGTGCACTAGGGGGCGCCAGGCGAGGAGGCGGGCGCATTGGCGAGGGCGGACGGGAGGAGGCGGAAGGCGGGCAGACGCTTTCCAGCCAAGCGGCGTCCGGGCTACGAGAGAGTGCCCTGAAACCTGCTGCACCCCCGACACGACACTGTCGCTCATTCACCGGATTGTACCGGCGACCAAGCCTCTCGCAGAGATTCCAAAGCTTGGAATATTCTGTTACTACTTATGGCAGAGTGCAGTTCGTGTGTTTCTTCTGATTTCATTATTTGTCGAAGAAAAGAAAATATTATCTTCATGAATGGACCACGTTATTAATAAAAATTGGCAAAACAATATTGAACAACTACATAATTGTCTTTCTGTCCAATAAAACGCCACTATTTTCGGCTTTTTAGATCTAGAGGGAAGTTACTCTTTTCTATATAATATTGGCAATAAATCATCCAAGAATTAGGCTGACTTTTATGACTCGTATTATCATTTTTAAAGTTCTGTAATGTCTTCACCTACTGTTCTCTCACGTCCTGATTTTATCCTTTCCCACCACTTCTTTCTTTCAGTAATGCTGTACTTTGACGGTCTTCTTTGGCATCGATGTTTTGGAAATTCTCCAGTTTTTCTTTCATATTATCCGTAACTTTAAACGATAATTTTGAACATTTCCTCTTATTCCATGCATCATCCTCACCCTCTCTGATATTCAGATATACTTCAAACTGTATTTCGCTGCAATACTATTCCCCTTTCTACACACCAGTGGATATCCTTCGTTTCTTTCCTTACTCGCCCATCCCGTCCCCCTCAGCCAACGTAAACCCTGATCTGAACAGCACATTGGCTTTCTAGATATGAGCATTGGTTGTGACAATTCTTATTTTTTGCCTCGTCCACGCCTACAAAAGTGCTGCAAGTAATCACATCAAAACTCAGCGCTGGCAGTGTGCTACAGGGAAACTCAGGCTCGCAGCCCCTATACCTTCCAGGGACGCAACCCGCAACGAATTCCCGTTCGCGGGCCTGCGTCGCCGCCCCTTCGCTCCCACGTCACTCCCGCGCCGCCCCCGCGCCGCCCCCGCGCCCCCACCGCGCCGGCCTCATACAGCCTCACCGCCCCCTAGCGTCGCCCTCGCGCCGTCCCGCACCGCCTCTCACCACCCCTCTCCGCTCACCCGCTGGCCCGCCGCCACGACCGCACAAGGACGGGACATACAGCCCAGGCTGCGTAAGAATGAGACTTACGGCCCAAACCTGTGCAGACTCTGCGTCGTGTCGCCTTGGAATGCACAAAATTGAAATTTATTATTATTGTTCCTCCATATCACGATTACATATGTTATGAGTCGGCTGAGTATAAAATCTACTCCAGGTTGCAACCAGTTAACTAAGGAGCAGATCTAGGGACTGTCGGTGCCTCTACAATTCTTTGCGCAAAATGTAAGCTGTGCCAAATAAAGCAATTTCTTGCACTTCCCAGTCCTTTGAATGACCTGGAAGTTTAGCCAAGTTCTTACACAAATTTTGCGGAACACATCCCAGAGCTCCGATAACTATCGGGACGACCTGTGCTTTTACGCCCCACATTCGACTGATCTCGATTTCCAAACTCTTGTATTTAAGACGTTTCTCTGCCTCCTTGGTTACGACATTTTGATCGCAAAGGCACAGCAACATCTACAAGTACACACGATGTTTTCTAAAAATCCCGGATAATAATATCCGGTTTGTTTGCTGCTATAGTTTGATCAGTTTGAATTTGTTGGTCGTACAATATTGTACAGAGTCCAACTGATGTCACCGGTTTTGGTGAGTGTTCGTACCTTGGGGAATGGGATTGGAACTTCGAAAGCGATACAGATGTGCGAGTGGCAGTAACTGCAGACCCTGTGGGGTGTTTTTAAGTATTCGGTCTTTGCTAGAATTGGACAAACTGAGACAATATGATCAATGGTTTACACTTGCTCGTGGCAAATGCGGCATTTGTCATCTTGGGAAATTTTGAGAACCGCTTTATCATAATGTATTCTCAACGCCTGATCTTGAGCAGCTACTAGAACTGCTTCCGATTCTGACCTCGTTCTTCCCCTTTTAATAAATTATTGATATTTATTGATTAGCATCTTGTTCATTTCTTTTAGATATTGTCCATGGAGTGGTTTGTCCCTCCACGATTTCTTTAACATTTTTTGTTTCTCACATTTCATGTTTAGTAGTACCAGAAGTTCAGTGTCTTTGTCATTCAACGTGTCTTGCATAGTTTTCTTTGCAATGCTTCTTGCTACACTTACAATGCCTCTGTTTCCCATTCTTCGGTCAGATTTCATGACCTGACTCATTAGAGGGTCATCTTGATGACTGATCCTGATTTTCCCATTCCAACTATTGCATTGTGCCAGGAGGCCTCAATTTGTCTGAGGCCTCTTCCTCCTTCCTTACGTGACACATAAAGTCTATGTACATCAGCTCGAGGGCGGGCGACATGATGCACTCTAGTTCAAAAGTTATGGAAGATATTGATGTTAGAATAATATTGAACTCTTTATGTTTGTATTCTTCTTCATTTCTTATATTTTATTGTGTTTTGCATTTCATATCTGCCACGTGAATGTGATATTTTCATGAGACCGAGTCGACAAGCAATAAGAACATTTTCACCAAAAACGAATATTGAATTTTTAGCGAACATTTTGCTATCGAACAGTGCAATGCGTGGTTTGGATGTTAATCAAAATCGTGAATAGATCTGAAATACTGTGCTCTCTGGACATGACAATGAATAAACACGAAGGAACATGTAATGACTTAACAATGACAGTAATGTCACATACTGAGGTAGTGTGGTAAACCCTTTCAGAAACATCTCTCAGGGTCGTGATATATTTTCTTATTTTAAATATTTCAGAATCAATTATCAAACTTGCCCACCTCAGCCAGATATGTTACTTATCTTTCATTTCTCAGACGATTAGATGTCGCAATGATCGCATCGCAATGATGTGAAATTAGCAGAGAATTGACAGTTGTTTTATTCAATCAAAAAGGACGATATAACGACAACAAAAGACAAAATAAGTATTCCGATAGAGATTTTGTTTATCCGTACCGCAGTAATATCTCAGTTCCAACGTCACTCGTAAATTTCGTTCCTACTCTATTTGATACAAAATATTTCATAGTTGAATTTGCTGAAAACGAATCCGACTGCGATTTAGAAGTTGAAGAGGAACTTCATTTCTTCTCAATAAGAACTCAAAAATTAGTATACTTTATCTTGAAAAAATATATTTTTTGAAATTCAGGCATAAAAAATATAAGAACTTGAAAAAACAATAAAGAACTTCGTAGGAGAGTATTATGTTGCCAGAATATCTTTCTGCTTTGTAATATTTTTCTGTTCAAGGATTCGATGAAAATGTCTTTCTCGGAACCATTGCAGTGAAAATTTTGCCCATAGTTAGAACGCTCATATGAAAGAGGGTTGCAAAAATCTGCAAGATAGAAAGAAAGTATTCTTTTATTTCCAGGTCACCACCGAAGAATAATTATCAAAGCATGGCCAGTGAACGTAATTATAAAAACAGACAGTTTCTGAATGTTCCTAAGATATGGTTCTCCTTATGTATTTGTATGAATTTTATTTCTCATTTTGGTGTTTATTATCGTTACTCCTCTAATTCACGAATAAAGATGTTACGAGTCGGTTGAATGAAAAATCTACTCCACGTTGCAAGCAGATTTCTAAGGAGCAGATCTAGATTGTTGGTGCCTCAACAATACTTTGCGGAAAATGTGGGCTCTCCCAAATAATGCAATGTCTTGCACTTCCCAGTCCTTTGAATGACCTGAGAGATTATCCAAGTTCTTACATAAATTTTGCGCCACAAATCTCAGAACACCGAAAACTACGGGATGATCTGTGCTTTTATGCCTCACATTTAGCAAATCTTAATTTCCAAGCTATTGTATTTAAGACCTACCTCTCTGGTTACGCCTGCGTTTTGATCGCACGACACAGCAATTTCAACAAGTGAACACTTTTTTCTTTAAATCCCAGCTAAAATCCGCATTTCTCAAAATTAAACATTTTGAATGATGATCATTACTGTCTTATGAAGTCCTTTATTGTATTTTTAATGCTCCTATCTTCTTTTACTCAGAATTTCAGCAAATAATATTTTTCATGAGGTACGGTAGGTACCGAAGAGGCCCTAGTTAACTCATTTAGACGCCGCAGAGAATAGAAAACTAGCGATAAATAACTAGTACGATAAAGTCTACGCTTTTTTGTAGCACCACTAGTTACTTTCTCTCTACTCCGTAGAGAGAAAGGTATGTAGTGCTGCGCGAAAATCCGGTGAATTTTCGGCACGAAAACTCTTATTACGGGGCCCCGGTAACAAAAAAAATGATAAATCCAGTTGCCTTATCACATGGTGTAGACAGAATCCATGTTTTGTGGGCCCTTGATACCGAAAAATCGAATGACTGCAAAAGGTCTATCCGTCTGTGAACAACGCTAGCGGCTTCAGCCGACTTTCTCCAAAATTGATATTCTCTTATCGATCTGGCAGATGTCACGGCCACTTGAATTTTGACATTTCAATTGAGGAGGTACTTTACATGAAGCCCTGGGAGATTTCCAAAATTTTCCAAAAATGGCTCCAAAGCTTTTGATTAAATATTTTCGTTGGATAATGTATAGGACGTTTAAGAGAATGGTGCAAGTCTCAAATGTTAAAACCCCTGACTTTTTGAAAATTGCATAAGTTCAAAAGTTTTTCGGAGTCTTTCTACAACTAAAATATTAAAGATAAGAGTTTGAGTTAAAAATAAACCAATCAACATCATATATTTCATCATCTGAATAGTATCAATATTCTACTCATTTTATTTAGTTATTGTCCTCAGTATTCCAATGTAAACCTCTCTCGTTTGGCTGACCTGAGAAATGTTTGAATTCGGAGCAAGGTCTAACCTAGATCTTCCAGAAGATGAAATGATAACTACCAAATTGTCCCGTTCTACAAGGGAATTCACACTTCATAAGAAAGTAATATCTGAAATCGTCGTCATACCCCTTGGATCTGGAATCAAATCAACAATGGAATGGTTTAAGTTTTTGCCTGTAAGGTTCTAGAAATTAATAGACGATAACTTAAATTGCTACCATTTTGCTACCGTACTGGTTTGAAAATTTCCCCGACGATACCTAATGCTTTGAATAGTTTATATACCGAAATAACTTTATCACGTTGTGTTAATAGAGTTTCAACTTAGTGTCACAGTAGAGAGTTTTCCTGTTAACATTTTCCTTTTCCTAGATATGACGATATGTGCTCATCAATCTAGGATCAGTATCTGCTTGCTTCTTCGTACTTTGCTGTGACCTCCCCGGAACTGGCTCTATGCCAACGCATATAAATAGATGAGTTTGTAATGTCAACTCAAAATATGTTTTATGGTTTAGTAGTTCATTGCTGTGTGTTTAGAGGCCTGAAACAAAACACGTAATGGTATACTTAATACCCTTGCGGGCCTTTCTGATTCTTTATGCCTTAGGGCCTTTTGAATACTATATGGCCCGCTCTAATACCAACACAACACACAGAAAATAGTTATGAATTCGAGTTTTTATAGTTAAGATGCAAGCAAATACAATAAATAAATGACGTAATGATCAAATAAATAAAGTAATTCGTTTTACACCTTATTTTGCTTAACTGATATGAAAATTGAATTTTCGAATATTCCCGTGAATTTATAACGGCCATCAATTACTCGCATTTCACTGATGCATATCACCTTTTTTAGATACATAATTATTTTATTCTTCAGTAGCAGTACTAGTAGTAGTAATAAGATATATAAGGCACATCGGCTAACATCCTCAAAATGTTATTTTTTGGTTATGACATATTCTAAATAACGGTTGACAATAGACGCTACTTACCTAAAAGTATCGATTCATCAGCGCAATTTACACTGTTATTCACACTGATAAATCTCAAATACACCATAAACAGTTTCATATATTTCTCAAGATTTTAACAGAAACCACTATCCGTAATTTTGTTCGCTTTTGCGAGAATTTCCGCAGGAACTTCAAATTCATGCATTTTGTACGCACCAGTCCAATAACGATTATGCTAGAAATTAGATAAACACTCTGTTTTGTTTATCTAATGTCATATTCACAAATGACTATCATAATGCTTCTTATCACTTTAGAAAATACAAATTACTCCATTGTCTCGTTTTTGCGAGCCGATGGTTAAAAAGAGTCAGAGCGTAAGGTAATTCCCGAGTCTCGTACACTTTTAATGGCAAATAAGCATCAATTTAAGCAATTTACACAATTTTAATTTAAGTTGTAGCCATATTAATTTTAGTATCTCTCTGTTTCTCACGACGTAAATAGAATTTCATTGTGTTTCCTTTGTGAATATTGTCAAATTCTATTAAGTTATATCAGTAGCAATTGATAAGATCGCATCATTATACTGAATTACCACTTCATTGCAAAATATTTAGTGGTAACGTATCGTAGCTAAGATCACGTATTTGTATCCATTTATTGCCACAATACATGGTACGTATTTATGTAGCAAAAACATTGATTAAAATTGTCTTACTATAGTGGGCACAATTAGAAAAATAAGTCTCATGTATTATGAGTTTCTGCAAAACAAGATGAGAAATGGAATAATCATTGTTTGGCTTCAATGCTACACTTCGTGTAGCCCACAAAGAAAAACGTTTTCTTCCCAGTATGCATTACAATAACAAAATTGTAGAAGATAACGATATAAAAAGCTAGAAATTATCTTATTTTAAAATGAAACTAAAGGAGGCATAGATACGCTTGATCAAATAGTTCATTCATGCCCGAAGAAGGTAAACGTGGAAGAAGATACTCGTGTATTTTCAATAGCGGATTTTGTCAAGTATTACACTAAACAGACTGGAAAGAGACAGTTGCAAATACCAGAAGAAACATATTTTGCCAAAGTGAGAAGAATCCCTGATTGAACGGAAAATTAGTAGAATATCAAAGAATGATGTTCAATTACATACTCTAATAGCAAAAGATATACACACCTATGAACTGTGTCCTTTAGCAATTCCAATCAGAAGAGGAGAATTGTCCAAAATATGTTATATATATTTCCATCCAAAGGTGGAAAAAAGCAAAGGCAATTTTGCGTTACGTGCAAGAAAAAAGGTGAGAACATAAGATTAGGCGAAGAGTATCAAATGTGCAGCAAATAAAATCGCCTTTACAGTTGCGAAATACGTCACGTTTTCTAGGATTAACCATTTGGTTTATTTATGGAACGATGTAGGTAGATTATTCGATGTCGGGAATGCGTTTTAAGTAGTAGTTTCCTCACACAACACCGCAACTTTCTACAGACATAAAACAGCAATCCGGGCTAGTAAAATCCTTGAATTTATGTACGAACATTTCATACATTTTCAGAAAAATGTAGAACCCTGTAGCAAGTACTACAACAAAATTAATTAACTCACGAAGAAAACTTCTGTTTGTTTACTCATGTATTGAATGTTGCTTAAACTAAATTTGAAAGATGATAGATTATATCTCAACAGTTTGTACATGTCTTACATTTCCCTTGCGTACTGTTCTGAATCATTTCACGAAAACGTCTAGGATCGGAAGCTCCTTTTTTTCTGTCTTGTCCAGTCCGTATATTTCATGTTAACTTTTCCTTCTTTACATTTATATATTATTTTCTGTTTTCCTTGAAAATTCGTAAGAAATCGAGTGTTGTGTGCAGTGAATCTCTTCAATTATCATAGCTCACTTTCTTGAAGATGCTGCGTCTTGATAGATTATTGGAATCTTCAACTTTACCAATGAGAGCACTTTCCCGTGTATTGAACTGAAGAAAGACCTTCTAGATAAAAAAAATTCGCAACGCTGGAAAGTGGAAGCAGGTTGAATTATGCAGAGAGAACTTATTCTAATGTTTTCCAAAAGAAACAGACATTCTAGCTTAGAGATGGAACAGTTCTGCTGAAACACAGAAAGAACATATTCTATATAAACTTATTTTCATGTATCAACCCTAAAGCGTCGTCAGGGCGGAAACATTTGACGTTTATCTTGGACTTTATTAAGATTCACAGTCGATGGTCCTGCAAATCGAGTCGGGATCTCACTCTGATTGATTGATTGTTCGTGATTCTGGGCGCGTCAACTACAGGTCATTAGTCCCGTAAGTGTTGTGCGTGTTTTACTCGGGATGTGGCGGTGATATTTTCCCCCGCTGGATGTCGAGATCCGGCGCCGACCTAACGTCGACTAGTGGGGTTTTCCCCTCAATCAGGTATCTCCCACCAGCGGGGCACCGCTCCAGCCGGGACAAGCTCTAAGCACCCGACTGGTCTCCCGGCATGTGTGGTAGTGTAGTGCATGCTAGTGTAAGTGTGTGTGTGTGTGTGTGTGTGTGTGTGTAAGGGGTGAGGATAGCACAAGCAAGAGGAAGGAAAGAGCGCGCGAGTCTGCAGCCCGTTTGTTAGGGTACTGCTCCGGCATTCACCTGGTGTTGATCGGAGGAACCACGGAAAACTACCGATCAGAGCAGCCGGCCGCTAGAATTCTCCTCCAGACAGGGATTGATTCGACCTAGCTGACAGGCTAGTGTCGAAAATTCTGCCGTCGTTTATTTAGAACTCGAACTTAGGACCTCCCGGTCAGAGGGACTGCAGTGACATCAGTTGATGCACTGCGCCATCTCTCTCGGTAGTCTCACTCTGAATTCTTCTTCTTTGGTCCTGTTCTTCCATACACAGAAGTTAAGCGACCTGATTGAGTTTTGTTGGGAGGACTTAATCAGGGTGGTTTCCCATTGCTTTCCCTGAGGGTGGCGTATTATTATTATTATTATTATTATTATTATTATTATTATTATTATTATTATTATTTCTTTGCTTTTCACTTCTTTCCACACATGCATCTCGGTTACCATGAACAAGAGATACACGATTCATCTGTCGTAATCAGCACTGGATCAACCATCAATATTTAGAAACTTCCTCACGATGTTGCATGTGTCTAGTATGACAATCTTCTGCAGTTGGATGTATAGCCCTTTCTTCAGTTGTAGTTCAGCCGGGGATTCATGAAGAAACTTAGGAATTTCACCAGTGGCACCTAGAATAATTGGTACAATATTCACCATTTCCACGTCACTCCAAATTTCCTTTATCTCATTTGCCAATGGTTGATATTTTAGAATTTTTTCACTCCTTTTCTTTGAGATATTGTGAGCTAGCGGGACGGCGACATCTATCAGATACTCCTTCTTCTTTTTCTTGTCATGCCATACAATGTCCGGCTTATTAGATAATACAGACCTATCTGTTATGATGGACCTGTTCCAGTACATTTTGTGATCATTTGTGTTAATGACTGGTTCAGGAGTGTATTTGTAATATGGTGTTCTGTTACCCATCAAAAGGTTATTATTATGGCATAGTTGCTGATAAACCACTTTACAAACGTCGTCATGTCGTTTTGTATATTCTGAGGATGCTAGAGAACTGCATCCACTGATAATATGGTCTATAAGTTCTCTTTGTTCTCCACATAGCCGACATTTGTCTTCACGAATGTTGGTGTCTTTCAGAATAAATTTACGGTAGTTTTTAGTTGCTACAACTTGATCCTGAATAGCTGTTATAAAGCCCTCTATTTCAGCAAAAAGCTCTCCCATGCATAACCATTTTGTTGATGCCTTACGGTCCATCAGTTCTCCCTCTATCTGATACGGGTAGCGTCCATGGAGTTGCTTCTCTTTCCAGTTGTTGATTTTCTTTTCATTGGTCTGTATTCGTTCTTGTAGATTCATTTTTTCATCAGTCAAGTTTAATGGTGTGATTTTCCGGTCAGTGTATGTTACAATCTGATGTATCTTACTTCTGTTAGCCTTTTCTTGAAAGTACTGGCGCAGTCTCTCTAGTTGTTGGGAGTGGAGATTCACAATATTTATGACACCTCTTCCTCCCAGGGACCTAGGTAGATGGAAACTCTCAACTGCGCTTTTAGGGTGGTGACATCTAAATTTGGTACACAGTACTCTGCATTTCATATTGAATGCATCCAGTTCGGTTTGTGTCCATCTGACAATACCAAAGCTGTAGGTCAGCACTGGAAATACATATGTATTTATAGCTTTAATTTTCCTGCCAGCACTGATTTAGTTTTCAGAATTTTATTCAGGCGTGTATTAAATTCCTGGGTTATGTTAGATTTAGTAATTTTTTGGTCAACATTAGACCTTTGTAAATATACAAAATATTTATTTATTATTATTATTATTATTATTATTATTATTATTATTATTATTATTGATGAATTATGAGATGATAGGATGATAGTGAGATAGTGAGGTGACGTGGGAGGTGAGGGGTGGTAGGTGAGAGGTGATCGTGGCCTTTTGAAATCATCCCAGCATTCGCCTAACAGTCAAGGGAAACCACGAAAAACCGAGGTCAGGATGGCCGGCCTGGGGAGCCCGGACCTCCCGACTGCGAAGACAGCGCGCTACGCACTTAGCCACTTCGCTCGTTCGCTCTGAATTATGACTCGAAATAAAGGAAGCCAAACGAGGTTATTCTAGTTATTATAAGGTCATAAAAATCAAAATAAACTAGTATATTATTTGTGATATCGGTCGTGTATCGTTCAATACTTTTCGTAATACAACGCATTCCTACAAACATTCATAAAAATCAGAAACACATTTTCCTGAAATAGAAACTCTAATACGCCATCTATCGAATCAAGCGTTTGTTTGAATGGTTCTTACTTACCAGAGGACTGTAAAAAATTTTAACCGACGGCGGTCAGTAAGGAAGGTTTTTTTTGTTTGGTTTCGCTATGTCAATATAATAGTACAATATGTAGAAAATTGTTTTGAGTTTTTCTTTGTTTCTTGATATTAAGAAATGTGAGTTTAAATATATAAATGGTTGTGCTTGGGATCAAATTGTTCAATCTCATATTTTGGAAAAAAAAATATTGTTGTGGAATATGAAACAGTTTGAATCATAACTTAGTATCACTGTGAAGCGATATACGACTACTCCCGAGCGTTATTGCTTTAGAAATTATGCGAAATGAAGCAGAGGTAGGTAAGAAGCATTTTATTCTGAAAACATGCAATTGATTTTCTTGTATAAATGTTTTTGTTCCGAGTTTATTTGAAACAGAGCTTTTAATTTTTTTGAAGTGGCATTAACGCCAAAGGTCATTAGCGATAAGACCTTATGGACTATAACAAATCATCACTATTCAGTAATACTTTTGTATTATTATTATTATTATATTATTATTATTATTATTATTATTATTACTACTTTCGTGTGAAATGTAATACCATAATTATATTTTAAATAATTTTTCAGAATTCTATGATTTCTTGAAAACTGGAAGACGTTAGAAAACATGACGTTTCTTGTTCCTGTCAATCCCGTTCGTCGTCTCTCTTCGAACGCCAGCGTTGCCAGGGCGTTGCGAGCCGAACGCAGCCGGCGCAACGGCCGCATCGAGGAAGGCCGCCGTTGGAGCTCCTTGCACGCCCGAAGCGAACACTTGAAAAATAGCCCGCGGCAGTAGGTGCGACCCGAGGAACGTTAGAGGTCACGGGCAGCCTGATCGCCCGGTCCCCGCCGGTGACCTCCCGTCCGTCACCGTCCGCTTTTCCCAACCGTCACTTGTCCCACGCAACGGCCCTCCGCCGAGAGAGAGAGAGCACCGCGGCGGAGCGGAGCCGGGCCCGCCGCGCCGTGCCGATGGCCATGCAAAACACGTCCGTGCGCGGAGAATGCGCCTCGTTAAGCAGCGGGCGCCGCCGCCGGTCGGCCCTTGCGGCGTTCGGGGCCGTTCCGAGAGGGCTCCTTGGGCCGACGCGACGCGCCGCGACGCCCGCCCGTCCACGGCGGACCGGCCCCTCTGGCTACTTTCCCGCGGCGCTCGCCGACGGCGGTCCCGCCCCGCCCCGCCCCGCAGCGGGTGACAATGGCGTAGTAACAGTTTTCGGAAACGAGGCGGGCCGCACGCGCCGTGAAAGGGCCCGCGTCTCCCCCTCAGCACCCCGCCCCACCCTCGGCGATCGCATCCCATGCGGCACGAGCCGAACCGGTCCCATCTTCCCGGACGTCCAGCGGCCCGGCGCGGCGGCGGCGGCGGCGGCGGTGTCCAGCTAGCATCCGCTTTCTGTGAAAACCTTTCCACGCCACGCCCCGCGGCGGCGGTTCCTGCCTCCGGTTCCTGGCTCTTTGTGGCGCCCAACCCTTCGCCGCGCTGCTTTCGAAGGCCGCGCGAGAGTTTTATGGAAACTAGGAGGGCTAGGCGGCGTTCTGTTTGATTACGCGGAGCTAGCGGCCGCGGGGATAGTGCTTCGCCAGATGGTCGCGCGACGGTCCGTTAGGTTTGGTACAAGGGAAAAGGGTAGCAATAACGTTCTTCTGGCTCGTCTTCGTGAAAGAATGCATTTCATGACGTAAATTTCCAAACTGGAAGAACAGAAAATAAAAAAAAATTCAAATATAATTCATCTTTTCAGGCAAATAGTTCATATACAAAATGTATTTTTAAATCTAATAACAGTTTACAATGTATTTGGGGACTCAACATATGACAAAGTAATGTGTTTTTTGTAATCATTCGAATGTTGTGTTAAGAACCCATGAAGTTTTAGCTGTTTTAGTCGTTTTATGCGTCAGAGATAATGGTTTCCCGTATATGATGTTTATTTTTAAGAGATCCGTACAGCCAAACGCTTTTGTTGTCGTTTTTCGTAGATACGCTTATTAATTCATAAAATGCTTTTAAGTATATTTTCGTAGTTACGAACGTATTCCAATAATGTTCTGCTTACTAAGCATTTATAGCATTTTAGCATGTTATAGCATTTTATCAGTAATATATCAGAACCATCTGATAGTCAAAAAAATCTTTTGTTTTAGAAAACTTTCCGTCTTTAGTTCGTAATACAATTTCAAAATAAAGAAGCTTATTTTTGAAAAAAAAATTATTGCAGTATTTAATAATATAACAATATGAATAAATTTACTTCAGTCATTCGTGTATAGTTCTAACAACATGAGAACATTGTAATCAACAGTTGTTGTTTTTTTATCTTGAATATAATTTTACTCTAAATTCGATTATTTCTTTCACAAGTACTACAATTATTTCAGGTCAAAAGGAAATATTTTGACCTGAAACGTTTTGTCTACGTTTATGCTAAATATTATTTAATATAATGTGAATATTCGATTTTAAGAATGTCCGAAGGATTTGAGAACTTGAATTCTATCACATTGAACGACTCTTTATACAGAGATCTTTCACAGATGAAAAATCCGTGTAGATGTCCACCAAAAATCCGCAGCCTTCCGTACTTCCATTATGGAGGTTTAACACGTACTGAAATTATAAATAGTGTACTGTATTACATTCTTCTATAGGTTACTGTAATTTTCCTGCGTATTCAATTAAAACTTTTCTTTGCTGCGTTGCAAGCATTTCATGGTGTAAATGATGCTATAATTTTCTTCTTTTGCTTGTTTGGCAAAAATGCTTAAAAATTGGGTTCAAATGTCGAAGTGTATTCTCGACCAGCAAAGGTGAAAGCCTCCGTCTGTCAGAAAGGAAACCATCTTGTTTGTATTAGAGGTGTTTTGCTATAAAATAACAAAATTGCTTCAGTCAACCATATTCTGCTTAGAAATGCATTCTAACTATATTGGATCATTTCAATACAAACTCAATGTTTGCTTATATTGGTGCAATTCTCTATTCGGGAACTTTTTTTCCTTCGTATCAGTACATATTTCTCACGCTTTCCCAACTAGTGAACTCCGAATGTTTGAGTGTTTTGTAGACTCTATGCAGATGCAAATGAAAGTTTTTTGTCACTCCCTGCGTAGTCTGATTATTGAGTTCTCATGATTAGTATTTATGATTAGTATTTGAGGAATGGTGTATGTATTCCGCACGTCGTTGCGCTAATAGATTCGATCATTTTAAGGGGTCACATGTACTAGATACATTTCTTCGGAAAATGTTTTCATTTTGTAATGTGCTCTTTCTCTTTGGGTAATAAGCATTGTTTTATGACATACTATATATTGTTTAGTATAATGTTCTGTAATATAGTACCCTTAATAGAACTACCAAGAAGCTTTCTATTAATAGTAATGCGTACTTCTCAATTCATGCGTTGCTAAGAATCTGATTCCCGCGCTTCATTTGTTTATTTCTTACTTCTAATATCTCTTCATTCTTGGAATTGTGTATAATAGTCCATGAATATGCTAGTAACTACAATCATATAGAGAGTTCTTAGTCTGAACATTGCCCCGACGGAAAAACGGAACCAAATAGGGATGCTAAGCCGATGTCGATGTTTTTAAAACATCGATGTTTTTGTAGAAACATCGATGTTTTAAGCATCGGTAAATTAAATCGGATGTATTTTTAACATCGATGTTTTGTGCTAGATATTTTTACGTTTTCGATGTTTTATTGGTAAAGGAGAAATCCAATAGTCACAATTTTATAGAAGTTAAAGTACGATTTAATGACAGTGTCTGTGTTTCGAACTGTCAGTTTTGTTTTCGAACCAACAAACTCTGCTTGTACTAACTTCATCGAGAGACCTCGCCTGAGATGCACTCGATGCTTTCCTATTATTTCCTATTTCGCACGTGGATGGGGCGGTCACCGTAGCCGTAGGGCCTCCGTCCTTCTTCCCGTACTCTTTTTCGGCGTAGTGAGGGCTGACCCTTTGAAATGACCCTAGGCGCTCAGGCTTAGTTCTTTCGTTGCTATATTTTTTAACTTTGATTTATTTAATTATAATTATAAATTAATAAACACGGCCATTGTCAAATTAAAGTTTGTTGCGTACGAATTTAATGTCATAAATTACTAAACCAGCTTTCGAACACCAGTGTTCAAAAACATGGGTGGTTTTTGGTAGATGCTTTAGTTTCATCGATATTTTAATTTTTATAAATCAGTATTGGTTACATGAATGTTTTGATGTCGCATCACTAGACCCGAGGTGTTTGAGGAGAGAGTTGCCGCTCCGTGCCGTGGGCGGGAGTCGCGTGGGCGGGAGCCGCCCCCGCGCCTTTTTAGGCCTACGCGAAAAGAGTGCGGCGTCGCGGCGCCCGCGGCGGCCTGGACGCGCCTCGGCGGCGGCGG
Source organism: Acheta domesticus (assembly GCA_031308135.1). Taxonomy (NCBI): domain Eukaryota; kingdom Metazoa; phylum Arthropoda; class Insecta; order Orthoptera; family Gryllidae; genus Acheta; species Acheta domesticus. Next base: position 114,543,546 of record JAHLJT010004567.1, on the reverse strand, counting down.
CGGCGGCGGCTCCTGGCCGGGCGGAGGCGTCGCGGCGCGGGACGGTCGGGAGCGCTTGGCTGGTTGGAGACCAGATCGACACCCTCGTCCCCAGAAGGGCAGGCCGGTTTGTGGCTACCGTCGAGAATAAGATACGCTGAGGGGCTGGAACCTTGCGTCACTATAATGCGCATTTTTTCTTTCTCGCACATACTTCGTAAGAAGAGAAAGTATCGCAAAGGTGCTCCAGAAAACGGCGAATTTTCGTAAAAAAAAACAAAAAACTCTTATTGCAGGCCCTTTGACGAAAAAGTGGACAAATATTGTTTCTTTTCAGGTTCTATATTTTTCTTGTTACATGGCTGCATCCAGTTCGTTTTATAATGACGGTCATTATGACATTGCTTCTCTTTAGTACAGGATATAGATCAGTCACAACGATATTTGCAAACCGAGCATTCAGGCATAATTAGTAATTGGTGAACGTTCTGGTAAATTTCTATTAAAACGATCTCCCAGGTGGTGGCTGTAAACCGCAGAAGACAAAGAGTTGAAATACTAAAATGGAGTGGTAAGACATGGAATTAACATCACCAGAAGAACGAGACAAGACAGAAATAGCAACTAGATTCATTCTCTTAGTTTTCAATAGTCAGGGGAAAGTACTGCACATGAAATTCAATGTTGCAAGCATCAATACACGGGTACGATGTGTACAATACTCGCTTCTTCACCCGAATCGCAATTAATTTCACATTCACATATTAACAGTCATTATGTCATCGTTGCATAATGTTCCATTATGGACAGCGTCACGCTGATAATTGATAGCCCAGCCATGTAACTGAATTTCTGAGCTTCAAAATAGTTCCTAAGCCATTGTACATTTGAAAATTATATCACAATGATTATTTTTGCTGATAAAAATACTTCATTAGTAAATTGCATAAAAATACTTCTCAGTTTTCAAAAAATGCATTGATGTTTCCAATGATCCGAACGTGAAGTGACAATGACATTATTTTTCGAAGATGAATTTGACATCTCATCTTAAATTTGCGAGGCTTGAAATTCAATCATAATGTAATTTTTGACTTGGGGTAAGGATGTATTTAATTGCTTCCCCAGTCATTACGTAAATATTTTTAAAATTTGTTTTTACAATAACTTCAAATTACATAAATTACTAATGTTTATGTCAGTATTAGATCTACTCTTGTTCGCCCTTGAAATTTTACAGTGTTGGGATTGCTTGCATACATCAAATTTATGTAGAATCTAGAATCTTAAATATTACTTCTCCGATGTGCTTGAGTTTTCGTAAATCATTGATAGCTTATTTTAACAAAACGTTTTTCGCATTTGAGAACCAGTGCGAAATACAAAAATATGTTGCAAACGCCAGTCATCGAAGTATTACCTTCTAAAAACTAATGGCAAACCATTTCGTTGGTATACGAATTTTTGTAATTAAAATATACATTTGTTCTTCATGCTATGTTCATCCTTTGTATAGCATACCGACATTCCAAATATGGGTCCTATTATTTCTCAAAATGGTCGTACCATCACGAATCTTTGCTTGCGGTACGGTTCCAGGAAGTTTATAGCCTGGTGTCCATGAAGCCAACGAAACTTTGAACTATTTAGAGCGTAAGGGTTGATGGGAACATGTAATAAAGTCAAATAATTAACAAATTTAACTAGTTCTGTATTATAATACCCGAATATTCCTAAATGTAAAAACATATTTTTTATTAAATTACAAATTACTATGAGATAAATTGAATGTGAACTGCTTTCAAGGAGAGATAATATACCCGTATGCAGTATTTGAGTAACCCCGAGTGTGCGATTGTTCGGATGTGCGGATACATTACTTACAGTTAGACCAATTCCCGTGCACCAATCGAGACGTATGAGGTGTCATTCGACGCGTCTCTGTCTGCTGATGGGAACTGATAATTTGTTTTTGGATTCGGCCATAAGATTCAAAGAAATTTTCAAAAACGTGCTTTTTTTCGTGTTTTGGTGGTGATCTTTTAAGTAAGCCGAAATTAAACCAATGCCACCTAAATAGATTTGTGTAGGTGGCGTTGGTTAAACCGCAATATCCCGTGGTTATTTTCAGTCCATGGCATCATAATTTTCTTCTATGAAGATGGCACCCTGATTGTTTACAAACAAGCAATACCAAATGAAAATCGTGCGACAGAATTTGTTGGGATTTGTAAGATTCTAAGTATTTCATGGGTACTTTTTGTAATTTTAAGAATATGAAGTGAATGAGAAGAAAACCAGAACCATAAGTAATACTAGAGAATACGTTTTTTTTAGCATGCAATTATCAATTTGCGATTTAAAGTGACAACTTAATCACTTTTTTCACATAACATTCAAAATAGCAACATTTTAGTGCTTATATATTCGTCTCACAAAGAAAAGGTCATGTCGTCTTAATCACTTAATAAGATAACATTGACAAGCTGAGGTGACTTTGCTTTCGAAGTAGACGAAAAACCATTTGCTCTAGAGGAGTGCCATATTACTAAAAGTAAAAGTCAGGGTTAAACAATAGACTTTGTAGGAATGAATATAAGTGAACCTGTTTTCACGCATGGGGCAATGTATGTGGAATTTTCACGAGTTAAATCTTGGGATTCTTTGAAAGTGTTAACACATAATTACAAAAGACATAAGATTACAAATGTTGTGTGGGGAGAAGCTTTATTACATCTAGAGTCGGTGACATAATCCAAGGTTGAGATATTGCAGAAGTGACAAAGACATTTATTGGACAATTAATATACTAAAACATGAGCACACAGTTGGGCAGCACCTGATTACAATGCTCCGTAGTCTTGGCACCTTAATACAGTAAAAGAACTCTTCAGTGCAGCTAATCATGTGTCGTTCAGATGCGGTTGGATTGGGTGCATGACCAACACCGTAAGTGGTGCGGTTGCACTTTGAATAAACACTTTTCCATTCTAATGCTGCTTGCCATTCTAATGCTTTCGCGCCAATGAAAACAATTCTAATTACACTTCACGTTACGTAGTTTACTGCATACAGTGATTTGAAATAACAATTCAAAGGTTCGTTTATTATTCATTATTCAATGCGTTGCATTATTTTACTTTCTGGTATACATAAATATATACGAAGTAATATACGTAATGTTGAGGAAGTTGTGTAATGCTGCGGAAAATCGCTTTCGAGATTTCAAAGGAAATACACGTTTTGGGGTCCCTAGAAACCGAAAAAGTATTGTTTTTATTTTCAAAACGACCGTTCGTCCGTCTATCCGCCTGTTCCGTCCGGGTCCGTCCGGGTCCGTCCGGGTCCGTCCGGGTCCGTCCGGGTCCGTCCGGGTCCGTCCGGGTCCGTCCGGGTCCGTCCGTGTCCGTCCGGGTCCGTCCGGGTCCGTCCGGGTCCGTCCGGGTCCGTCCGGGTCCGTCCGGGTCCGTCCGGCCCCGTCCGGGTCCGTCCGGGTCCGTTCGGGTCCGTCGGGGTCCGTCCGGGTCCGTCCGTATGTCCATCCGTATGTCCATCCGTCTTTCCGTCCGTCCGTCTGTCCATCCATCTGTCCGTCTGTTCGTCTGTCCGTCCGTCAGTCCGTCTATCCGTCTATCCGTCTGTCCGTCTGTCCGTCCGCCTGTCTGTCCGTCCGTCTGTCCGTCCGTCTGTCCGTCCGTCTGTCCGTCCGTCTGTCCGTCCGTCTGTCCGTCCGTCTGTCCGTCCGTCTGTCCGTCCGTCTGTCCGTCCGTCTGTCCGTCCGTCTGTCCGTCCGTCTGTCCGTCCGTCTGTCCGTCCGTCTGTCCGTCCGTCTGTCCGTCTGGTGTATATGAACAACACTAGCACTTAAATCATGTATAGAATTTTGTCCAAATTGAAAAAAAAAACTCTGTCGATCTGGCCTGAGTCAAAGCTCTGAGATTTTGAAAACCATTCATTAATTTTGAGATACTTTACAGGAAGCCCCAGGGACATTTTCAAAGTTTTCTAAAATATATTACTCCAAATTGTTTCTTTAATTTTTGTAAGAATAGTTTTCAAAAATTGCAAAAGTTTGAATTTTTTCGGCGTCTTCCTACAACTACAAAATTGAAGATAGATTTTTCCTTCAAATAAAATTTGTTTTCCATTGTGAGTTCTTTCATTAAGGTCATGTAATCTTTTCGCACAGTTTAGTTGTTTTCGTGCAATATTGCGTGCAATATGTGCAATTTTAAAAAAATACAAAAGCAAGCTTTTCTCAAAAACAGCTCCAAATTTTTTCATTAAACTTTTGCTCTATTATTTGTTTTTTTCAAAAATTACATAAATTAAATTTTTGAATTGTCTCGTACGTCGATAATATTTATTTTAGCTGCGATTTGTTCACATTATTATGTTTGCGAGTGCATGTGCTTTAAATAATGTCAGATAAAGTTTCTCGAAAACACAACCGTTTTCTGTGAAAACTAGCTCAAAATTCCGTATTTTCCGATATGCTCAAGCGCCATTTTCTCATAAATGGCTTCAAATTTCATTCTTCAAACTTTTGGACGGATAGTGCTAATTGGACTCTTTAATATGATGTTCATTTTGGGGTAGTTTTTTTTTCATGCAATTGGCAATGAAATGTAATTTTTTTAAGATCACTCACATCGTTAATATGCACATTTCCAGCAATTTGTAAATATTATTATATTTGTGAGTGTAAGTGCTTCAAATGACTTCCAATGAAATTTTTCGAAAACTAAAAAAAAATTCTGTGAAAAAGAGCTTCAAATTTCGAATTTACAGTAGTGCTTAAACGCAATTTTCTTAAAAACGGCTCCAAAGTTTTCAAAGAAAATTGCCATTTAGGAAGAGATTATATTGTTCCTTAATGTTCTTAAAATAATATTTCCGTTCTACTCTTAGGAAATTGAAAAATTAAGAAAATGTCAAAAAAATGTACTTTGGTCGGCTATAGTTGCAAGTGGCAAGAGTATGTGAGAAGTTTCTGAATGACTAGCCGAGACCATAGGAAATAGAAAACTAATACCGGGAAGTCTGTGGCATTGTGTAGCACCACTAGTTTTATTATACTAAACGTATTGAATATACAATAACACCTAAGACCTGTGTAAACAGAAAACCTGTCTTGCTCAAGAAAAACTTAAAGAACGGAACGATTTTATACGCGAAAATATCTGAATGCCGGAAAATTTCCTAACTTGGAAACGAAATTATTGTTACACAACCAAAAAAACTGGGTTAGAAAGAAATTTCTTTTTACAACTTCGGGATGATGTATGAGAAAACATTTCATTAACATTTATGTATTCCAACTACTGACTGAACGATGGAATTTTCCCTCTCCTTGTTGTCTGAGATTATTTAGGAAGGATCTTCTGATAATTCTTGCCGAAACTATCGCCTTGGCCTGAGTGTGCGACTCTAACTCTCCTATTTTGGAACGTTTGACTGTTTCCATGATATAAATGATGTTCTCTTTTCATTTTGTTGTGTCATGAACAAAATTACATCGAAAATAATGTTTTCAAGCGCCTTAGTGACTTTTTGGCAACCTACCATAAGACAAGAAAAGAAAGTTTTGAAGGGAGCCATCCTGTTTTCTCTTAGATTTCGCTGTATTATTTATAAGGCACATTGACTGGACTGCGTGAAGGCAATCGAGTCAAGACTGCCATACTCCTGTTATTGCAACTCTGCCACCACCTGAGTGGTGTCCAGAAGTTTGGTTCCCCCTCTAACGCCTCCTGATGTGCGAATGGGGCATTACTTGCGAGGAAGGCATCTTGAAGGCAACAAGAACCTTTTTAGGTAATTGGTGTTTTCACGAACGAAACACTAGCCCGAGAGGGCATTCCACAAAATGGGTGCTTTCACCACCACGAGGGAGAGTAAAAGGTATTGGTTTCGTTTCAAGCGTCGAACAGTAGGAATTTTCTATCTGTGAGAGGAATTGCAGCCGTAGGACGCAATTAGTTTAAGACCGTTGAAGCTTTCGAAAGAAAAGTGAGTGAAAGGCATAGTGATGTTTGTCTCTCCTTTGATCTTCTGATTCATTAATTTGTTGATAAGATTTTTTAAAAAAAAGACAATCAAGTCTCCGAAAAGCAGTAATAGTAACCGAATAGTACATTTATCTGTAAGAGAATAATGGGAAATGATAGTAATTGTGATAGACATTACATCACAGTTTTTCATTTCTAATACTTAAATTACAGTCAAATGCGAAAAAATTGTCTTGGAAATTATTGACGTTTTCATTCTATAATTGAATTTTTACCAGAAATAAGTTTGTTTTCGGTACTGCACACTTGGCTACAGAAGAAATATTTCAAATGTAACTTAAAATAATGATCATTAATACATATTATGTAGGACGATATCAGCCGAGTCATGCCGTTTCCATACCATAATAGAGTGAAGTATTCTCATTTTTGGCTTGTAAATATTTAAGTAATGTGTATTTTAAAATATTTCATCAATTCTATGTTCTGGTGTTCGCATAACACAGTCATTCGCTGCTTGAAAGTAGCTTTTGTGCATTTATAAAATAATCACGAGTCTTTTTCGCTGATAAAAGTTTTGATTGAAACGTATTCTCAGTTCTCTAAATGCTCTGAAACTTCAAATTATCCGAATGCGCTATTGAATAATATTGAGTTCAATGGAAAGTCATTAATGCCTCAACTACCGACATTTAATTAATTGAAATAAATATTTGAAAGAAATATTCAGAAAAAATATTTAAAAAAACTTTTAGAAGTGACATTTGATCTTTAGTCAATAGCTTGTCACAAACTATCATCAATTCGAGAGGAATTAAGTTCAAATATGGTGGTAATTTTAATTTGGAATACAAAATAAGTAAAACCGATTTGATAGCAATTCATCATTTTTTTATTAAAATCCGTTGGATGTGACACCTGTCTAAGTCTGTCAGGTCTTATCTTTTCATTCACCCCAAATAAAGACCTTAACAATAGAAGTAATGAAATCAATTTCAAACATTCGATAGTACATGATACTTCGGGGTGTAAGATTTGCTAGAAAGTGTGAAGGCAGGGATTTATTTGCTTACGTAGAAACATGAACAATTGTATGTGACATTTGTGGTAGGGAAAATCTACATGTATTGCTTAGCAACAAAAACAAGGGTCCGTTTCAATATTTGTTCTGCAAATCAAGGGAAACTTGATAAAAATATCGAGCAAGATGGAGGTCACTGACCTCAAAATTATAAGTATTACGGTAAATTGGATAGGTCGTTTGAAATCCAGATATAGCCGCAATTATCGACTAGAAGCAAACGCAGACATTCTTACTTTTTTCAATTTACTTTCACTTCAACGAAATGTCCGAAAGATATAACCATATACGTCAGATATAAAATACTGCACAATAGTCGGTATATATAATATCAAATATTTAAGAAAGCAAAATCAGTATTAGTAACTGGAAAGGCGACATGATTTGGACGAAAGTAACGAAATCGCGAAGAGTGCGTTTTGCTAGTGCACGTGGAAGTGCCTGGCTGCCAGGCTGACCGGCCAAGCGTCGTGAGGAGGAGGCCGAGGCACGAGCGATCGCGTGCGACGGGGCCAGGGCGTTCCTCAGGCGCGGCGACGCGGGGCGGCAGCCGGCGCCGACAGTTTATAGAGCTCCTTGGCGGGCTTCTTGGCCACCGGCTCCAGCGACCCGGCCAAGACGGGCCCGCCCCCGCCCCGCCCCGCCGCCACCCCACGCCTTCTCTATGCTGTCGTCTCAAGGGCCGCACCACCCCCACATCGCTCTCCAACCCCCAATAACACCACCCGCCCTTCCCCCAACCCCGACCTTCCCCCGTCTCTACACTGCTTCAATCTCGCCCCAATCTCGCCCCAATCTCGCTCAAATCCCGCCCCAATCCCGCCCCAATCCCGCCCCGATCCCGCCCCAATCCCGCCCCAATCCCTCCCCAATCCCGCCCCAATCCCTCCCCAATCCCGCCCCAATCGCGCCCCAATCCCGCCCCAATCCCGCCCAATCCCTCCCTAATCCCGCCAATATGCTACTCCAATCCCGCCCCAATCCTGCTCCAATCCCACCCGAAATCCCGCCCCAATCCCACCCCAATCCCGCCCCAATCCCGCCCCAATCCCGCCCCAATCCCGCCCCAATCCCGCCCAATCCCGCCCCAATCCCGCCCCAATCCCGCCCCAATCCCGCCCCAATCCCGCCCCAATCCCGCCCCAATCCCGCCCCAATCCCGCCCCAATCCCGTAACAACTTACCCACAACCCCGCCACAATTTTGGTATAACCCCGCCCCGACCTCGCCCAGACTTCCTACCCGCCCCATTTCTGCTCATCTTTCTCTTCTGCGCACCCCTCTCGCACCGCTCCGCCTGCGCTCCCTGCCCCCGTCTTCACTCCCGCCTCCACCCCCTCCTTCCGCACTCTGCCCCTGCCCACGGCCTTGGCCTGCACACGCCTTTTCCATCTCCATCTTCACCTCCCACCAAGCGCCAACCTCCGCCTCCTCCTCTAACCCGGCAACGCCTACGACCCCGCTCAAGACCTGCCCTGTAAACAGAGAAAGTCTTCTCTACGACAGGCCGGGTTTGTTTGTTGAGTTCCAGCCCAGCTCCCAAGGCTCATTGGTGAGACCTCAAGCTGGAAGATAAGATCTTCTCGTCTCGCGGAGGGGATGCGACAGAAATTTTCGAAATCTGGGACGATGGAGCCATTTCTTTAGAAGAAAAAAGTGGTGCACTCTTTGAATTTTAACTTTTGGACGGTATGTTCGGAGGGAGATTCCGTGACATTGAGTTCCTGAAATAGGCCCGCTTGGCGAAACTCCAAGCTCATGCGAGGGTGAAAACCGCAAGAATTGTGGGAGTTCTACTTGCCCCGCAAGTTGGAACTTGTGACACAGTTATTTTGTTTATAACGTAAAGCACTTGCATCAGTGTACAAAAAATATAAATATAAAGAAAATGAATTGTATGACTTACGGAGAACTTTTCTCTTTCAACATCCATCAGTTCTTTACTTGAATTTTGCCCCTTGATTGTTCAAAGACTATAAATAAATTTTCTGATAACCCAGCAAAAAATATTACTAACCAAATTTTTATTACGTAATAAAATATTGATATAACTGATGATTTGACTGCTAAACGTGGCTACGGGGTCGCAACATCGTTGAAAATTATTGCAAAACGGGAAAGGTATACCTACGTCATTGTTGAATTTAAGACAGTGACTAGTTGGTAATACTATATTATATATAGAATTACCATCTTACGCTATACAACCTACGGAGGTATGGGCACTGGAGCTGCCCTTGGCCATATGGCAGTTCTTTCATGGAAATCCATCGCCGCTTGAGAAGATTGGCCGCGAGTCGGCATGTGGCGTCGAACGCCCGGACCTCCGTCGAACCGGTGCCCCAGCTGGCGCTCTACCCGGAAGGGCCCGTTTGCGGAGGAACAACCCCAGGGCGGAAAGGTTCCGCAACGGTAGACTCAGGAGCATTACCAGGAACTGTTGGCCTCCCTGTTGAAATTTCTAACGAGCTCTTCCACAAAGTTGCTCACATTTTCTAAACGGTCAACACCATTTTGCTACTTGGATTCGGTCATTACATTAGTTTGGCTTCTTGAAAGTTTTGAAATTGATCCCTCTATCTCTCTCGGCGCTGCCTCAGTTTTGCTGTTGAAATGTTTGTAACAAAAATAATCGAATTTGAGTACGATTTAGTGCCACGAGAATAGCCATGAGATTTACACTCATATAATTGCATAAGTTTAAGATCAATAAGTGATTTCTCTTTTAACTGAACTTTGAATTTCTCAAAGTCAGGGTGGTCAGTCAGGGTGGAAATCCTTATACATCTTGTGGTCTACCAAAATGTTGGACAGTATAACAGATTTATTTCTTCCGCGTCAGGATTCTTCCTGTATATGGATGTAATCGTTCGCGTTTCTGCAACACGTTACAGAATTCGAGTTACCATCCATCGCTTGTACAATATGAGAATTCTTATTTCTTATTCATTGTTCCATAGTTACAAATATCAGAAGTATCATCCCGACGGAGGCCGACTTCGACGCTAGCTAGGTCAGATTCAGCCGCTGTCTGGAGGAGAAATCCAGCGACCGACTGTTCTCATAGGTAGTTTTCCGTGGTTTCTTCGATCAACACCAGGGGAATGCCGAAGCAGTTTCTTAACAAAACGGTAACACACACAAGTGATCTTTCTTTCCTCTTCCTTGTGCAATCCTCACCCGTTACAATACACTTGCACTTACAGTAGTGATCAATGAAACCGCATCACCCAAGGAAAATCGGAATTCTTTATTTTCTATGTTTTACAGATCTTTCAAATTTTAAGCAAACATTAGTAGAATGAATTATTGAAAATTAGTAGAAGTTGGTATTCATATACTTTATCCACCTAAATATTTTATGTGGATTATACGATGTTTCCGATTGCATTACCTTCATTCACTTTGTGCAAGTCAGGTGGGTTATTTTCAGGATTATACTGCAGATTACAACTGTGAGTGAAGTGATGCGGTGTTTTTAACACTACTGTACATACACTACACTACTACACATGTCGAGAGGCCGGTTGGGAGCTCACCGCTTGTCGTGCCTGGGCCAGTTCCCCACTGGGAGAGATACCTATTTCATCTGATATCAAAACTATAAAATGTTGAAATTATTATTTTTTCCGAGATGTCGAGGATAATATTGAATGGAATGAGATAACTCCCAGCCTCCTATGCTATGTTCACCAATATTTTTAAGCCATTACTGGAATTACACACACAGACGTGCGCGCGCGCTTATGTAGATGGACAGATAGATAGATGGATAGATAGATAGATAGATGACAGCGAAATGAAAATTTCTTTCAACTTTTAATGTTGTGGGATCCTTAATATATTCCCCCTTCATAAGTGCCCCTTGTTTGCACCCCATATCTAACCGTCTGGAGGAGTTCCTCTTCCGAGATCAACCCAAGGGAATACGTAACATATGGTGCCCGGAAGAAGGAAACGATATTCGATGTTAGAGCACAATAACAAAATTGGCTTTCGATTTCGGTTGTGCAGAGCTATTAAGGAAGTATATTATTTTGCACTATCGAAAGTTATATCTAAGGAAACGTTCTGCGAAACAGTGTAATATAACACGAAGGTACCGGCTAATAAGGCAGAATTCAGACATTCCCCTAACGACTTTGGGTGGTTCACACACTCACAAAATGCTCAAATTGGCAATGAAGAAAAGTCAAAAATATATATTCTGTGTGTAGGTGATTTCTCGGCAGTTATTTTCTTTACTTGAATGTCAAATTGTAAAGACTGTCGATAGCTTGAAAGTTGGTAGACAGACAAAGAACGGAAACGAGGTACTACAAATACTAAAAGATAATTTATAGTCGAAATCGAAAAGGATACCGTAAATTTCTGAAAATGTTCTCTTATTTGTTCCTCATTTGTCGAAAAATATAAATTCAACACTGAATACTGAAATGAGGCAATACCTACAGATTTGTAGATCAGAATATCCTATCTTCCATCCATCTTTTTAATACAAGTTTCAAGCGAAATATTTGTATGCAAAGAATGTCACAATTTTAAATATTTTTAAAATTGAGAAGGTACGTCAGAAAGGTACATAACTTTGTTCATTGTTAAATTATGTTACACCATTTTGTGAGCTAGTGCTCACTGAAACACACTTGACAACATTCGTGTTTTTCAAGTTTCCAAAGTGTTATTTAAAACAACATATAATATAGGCAATTCCAACAATATTTTCCATTGTAAAACGATTAAATTACATAAACTTCACATTGTAGTATTACAGTAATGTTTTAGTTTTGTACATCAAATATTGTGATACATCCTAACGATTTATGCACGTTAAATTAACTTTCCTAATGTTTCTGACCTGCCTACTCAAAAATAAATCGCACTGAAAAAGCTTGCCTTTCATTTCTGTATACTCAAAGAGAAATCGCATTCAAGTGAAAATATTTCTGTGCCTCCTGGGCAAATATTTCTCCAATTACACTATTAATGAGCGGCAACGTATTCTCTATTCTCTCGCATCCTATTGCGGCGGCCGGCTTGTGGGATGTTCTTAGCTCGCTTCCGGCTGAGGGAAGTGGGAGAGGATTGGGAGGGGTGGCGATGCACGTGTGCTCGCCCAGTGAGGTCCTTAGCGTTGCCGGAGGGTCCTCACCTGTCGGTGCTTCCTCCTCAAGAGGTAGCAGTCTTACGCCTTTACAGGGTCATAAGATGGCTTCAATTCAAACCAGTGTCTTGACTTCTCTCTCTCTCTCTCTCTCTCTCCCTCTCTCTCTCTCTCAAACAGCATATTCAAAAGCCGATCTCACTGCAAGAGCATGTTTTCTATGAACCATGTGGTGTTCTAAATCTTAAAAGTTTTGTTAACATGTTAAATTAAATTGTGGTAACAAGGTTGTAAACTAGAAATTAATTCATTTCATTTATTCATTCATTTGTGTACAATTTTTCGTGACAAAGGCAAATAAAGTGTCAAATTCTAAAGAAAGAAACTATTTAATCTATTTAATTCCGGAACGATTTTTGGTGTAATTATTATATTTTATTGTGTTTTGATGCTTTTCTGACTCACTTTATCCTTCGTAGGAGATTTATTCACTTCTTAATATGTCTAAGAGTTATGAATTACAGACTACTTAAATGGTAGTGGCTTCATACAGATCACCAGAACTACCCTAATTTTTAAAAGTGATTTTTTTTCTCGAGAATCACTGTTGCCTTCGGCATCTTACTAGGTGATACTGACCTACAGGTCACTCCTCGCTATACATTATTCATCAGCTCTAAATATTATTATCCTACAGTTAGGTTTTAATTCACGGGATATTAAAATTAATTGAATATCAAGTTCAAGTAATTCATGTCTCGAAATCGTGTCAGTGATATTTTGCATAATATGTGGAATAATTTTATACAAAATATGCTGGAGGGTTTTTGTACACAGAAGTTTGGGGTCAGGTCGAACGATTCGCCGTGTATCGTGTTCTGCGGTCAATAGGCATCCATTTTTACTTCCATTTGCTCGTAATGTGATTATTTCCATTGTACGGTGTACTATGTTGGTCGCCCAAACCAGGTTTTCAATGTCGCGACAAAAAATATAAATGGCAGATCAAACGCTAGAAGACACTCGCCGCTGGCCGCTTCAGATGTAGCCTGTAGCAGCGTAATTTAGTTGACCATGCTCGCTAATCGTGGAAACTGTATATGATAAAAAAGCCGTAAATTTGAATGTCAATAAAATTTGAGATTGCCAGAATTATTAAAATTCACACAAGTTAATTTCAAAGATTCAGTATTTTGTGCCATGCTTATATATGTATAGAATAGAACTAACTGATACAAGCATCACGTTTCATTCTTTCCCATCCACAAAAAATATCAGCACGTACATATTGCTTATATTTTTAATGTACTAAAATATTAAACAAGCATATCAGATTAAAACGGAAAAATTCAATTATTGAAGTTCGTTGCGTTGCGTAAGAAAATTGTCATTCGTGTCCATGTGTCATTTCATTAATAGGTGTGTTAGTGCGGGCTACTTAAGTCTTATTTTTATAATTGCATTTAAATTATACGAATAAGTGATATTATTATTATGAATAAATCAGTTGCAAAAGTTTCCTATCTACGAGAGTAATCGCATGCGAGGGTAATATAAATGTAGGAATCAGATTATTCATCAGTAGGGCCCGGATAATTATGTAATTACATATTTCCGTAAGTTAACTCTATCAAGTCAAAACCACGATATATTTACGTTTCATGTCGATTAGTGCCTAAAACCGATGACTTTTTAGTACATATATTTACATATTTTACACAAAAGTACATATTTTTATATATTTCTATATATTTTCGTTTTTCTGAATTCTTTTTTATAGTTCTTCATTTACCCTACATGTTTTTGATAAGGAATCTCCAAGACAAACAATTTAGCATTGTCAAACAATTCTTCTGCAGCCTCTTCTCTAAATTGGCACTATTTCATCGCGTAAAAATGTTTACATTGCAGCACGCAGAATCCTACAAAAGGGCAAGGCGTTGTTGCACTCCATAGCTTCCAGTGTCTAGATTTCAGCGCGAGTATAACAGAGAACGAACACTGCTCGGAAAGAAAGTTGGTGTTTGAAATGATGTCTAGCAGACGATAACTCGCGCCCATAACTCATTTTCTAGAGATCTCCCTTGACCTTAATACCCTTCGCCAAAAATGACACGCACCAACGCAGCTCACAAAGGGCCGTTGACAGTTTTTCTTTCCCCGTATGTTGCACTGGAGCTTAAACCCTTGTTAGTAAAGTATCTCTTTGAGATGAAAATGAAAAATAAAATCATGATATGGCACAGCAGCTTTTGGATAAGAAAAGGGCAGAAAATAATTCACGGCGATTGGCTTAAACATTGTGGTGACGCAGACTGGGAATTTACCATAGGCCAACTTTGGTTTATCTATTCAGATAAGTCTAGCAATAGCGTTTTGGGTAAGAACATTATTAAAGAAAGCGGAATTTGTGCTAAGAGTGAATTGATTATATATCAACCAGCGTTGTTTTCATCCCTAATCCGTGAATAGCACTGAACAGTGACATGTTGGGACAAAGTTTAAATATACACCAGTAACTTCATGCGATGTGGAAAACTTAGTCGGTACAAGGCCCTCAAACAGATAATAGGAAAAATTTCATCCCTATATAGTATTTGAGTAAACTCCTCATGCGCATGCTTGCGGGTGAGCCGTTCCGTCTCTCACGACTAGACCACTTCCCGTGCACCAATCCAGACAACGAGGTGTCATTCGACGCGTCTCGGTCTCCTGATGGGGAACTGATAATTTGTTTCCAGATATGACCATAAAGTTCTAAGAAACTTCCAAAAACGTGTTTTTTCGTGTTTTGGCGCTGTGATCTTGGTGAGTATGCCGGAAACTAAATCAACGCCACCTAATTAGAATAAGAAACGCCACCTAATTACGAAAAAGAAGGAGGAGGGAGACGACGAAGAAGAAGACGACAAAGAAGAAGGAGACAGAGACGAAGAAGAGGACGACGAAGAAGAAGAAGAAGGAGACGATGAATAAAAAGACTACGAAAAAGAAGGAGACGAAGAAGAAAAAGACTACGAAAAAGAAATTGAAGACAAAGAAGATGAAGATGACGAAGACGAAGAAAGACGAAGAAAGAAAAAAAGTCAAACAACCGAAAGTAGTTTAAAACGTCGGCGACGTCACATTCAGCTAGTTTCTAAGTATTTGAAACAAATATTTGTTTTTCATTGTTACGGAGATCATTGTAAATGACAGAATGATTATGTTTATATTATATTATTTATTTATATATTTATTATTATATATTTATTATTATATATTTATTATTATATTATTTATTTATATATTTATTTTATATTATATTATATTATTTATGATTATGTTTTATATTATATTATTTATATGATTATGTTATACTAGTGAGATCCCGTGCGATTAAATCGCACGGTTAGTCAAATAACCAAACTGTTTTCTGCTTAAATTCTTTTTTTGTATTCCAGCATTATAAACAACCTAACCTCACTAAGATCACTAACCTCTCATATTTCAAGATTTCTATTCAATGTAGAAAATCACGTTCACGTGCTTACACAACCTACACTAAATTGAAACAAACAAAAATGCTTGATATTGCATTTCCCGCCACCGTCCGAGTGTAATTTTCTTCCGATAGATCGCGCGGCAATCAGATATTACAGATCCCGAATTACTACTTTTTTTAATATTTAGGTATTTTTAACGCCCTTTTTCAATACGAATGTCACATGTGCAGGTGAAAGGAAACACGATTTTTCAATCCATTGCTTCTTTATACAGATCGGTTTCGTATGTCGCCCAATTTATTGAAAAGACCAAACATCCCTTTGAGAAATAATATATAAGATATCATATTATGTTTTAATCTTGTTCTTTACGAGTGTATTAAGTCTACAGTTCAATATTAAAACACATGTATTTTATTAAAACGAATTGATATAATATATAATGTTACATATTTCTTACTTTTTAGTACATATTTCTATACATTATAATACATATATAAGTACATATTTTCCTAATTTTTAGTACATAATTATCCGGGCCCTATTCATCAGCGTATTCTTGAGCCTACACCAAAAAGTTTCATTTGCGTTAATGAATAAATGTCATCTTTATATCTTAGGTATAGCCCGTTGTTCTATTTTTGTTTAATTTGCCCGAGGAGAAGTCTTTATACAAAGTATCCTATATTGATTACCCAAAGTCCATTAAGAAATTGGTTTGAATATTCTTCTGAATAAGTCTTTTTGATTTAGTTTCAAGACATTTTTATCTATTATATTTATTTTACGTGCCTATTCCCTCCGCCCAAATAATTGAAACGTATTGACAACTTTAAATTCCATTTTCCCAAGAAAATTGAACAGAATGTTATAGAAGAATAATTTTCAACCAGGAGAGGCAAAGACAGCGTCTCTGGAGACTTTACTCTTTTTATCGAGATGAATTGAAAATACGTAGAAAGAGAAAAAAATCAATCTGTTTCGGAGGATTTTGGCTGAAAAAAGTGGTGAATTAGTGAACAAACTTGAAGCAAAGTATAAAAGTTTAATAGAAGAACTCTGTGTGAAAAAATGCGGTGCTGGGGTTGGCAGACGCTTTGAATTGCTGATATTCTAAATTAGAAATAAAACAAGATTATTAATTACCTCCTACCCCCTTCTACTTAGTCGTCGAAGGTATGATATCCAATATTCTCGTAGGGGAATAAAGCATAAATGCGGGGAAACAGTACAGATACTTAGACAGTATATTAACCCAATATTGGAACTGTGAAAATAAAATTAAAATAAGAATATGCCTTAGCAAAGGAAGGTTTCTTCTATTGTGCACCAAAATACGGTGTGTGAAATACGAGCGTGTGAAAATAATAGTGGCGTGACGTAAGATTTTTTTATAAACATATTTATTTGTTTCAGATGGATTACATTGTTCAGTTACTTCAGTACTTTACAGATTTTTTTTAGGTTTATGCTAGTTAAAAATCTAAGCTAATTTAATCTACACATTGAAGAGGATACTCTAGGAGAGAACTTCGGGGTTATGCATCATGGTTTGCTAAGGTTTTGAGGAAGGCTTCGAACGGAAATCTATTTTTATTCGAATATTTTATTTTAATAGAGAAGAACCGTGACAACCTGCCAAACGGCAGGATACTGAATCGTAATGATGTCCTATGAAAGATTTCAGCGTTTGACAAAGAAAAACAATGTTTAAATGATGGCACGTTTCCTGTAATCTCTAACCAATTTGAGTTAATATAAAACATTTTAAAATTTTTAAGCCATATTTACTTGTAGAGTTTTATCCATTGCACAACTTATTAATTTCCAAAGACTTCCGCTAGTATTAGTTACTATTAGTCCTAACGTACATTTGTGCATAGTCAGTATATCTCCATTACGAAGCCGCAATAAAATTAAAAAGGATGAATAAAAAGGGTAATAAAGAGGTGAACACATGAATTAATGGACTTAATTTGTGCGTCAAATACATAGTTTCATTTCAAATAGAATATTTCTTGCCAGTTAAAGAACTGAAATATTTACATATCATAATAAATAATGTAATTTATAAGCGAGGAATCATATGAATTACACATGAACAAAGAAGTGAGTCGATAATTTTCTTTTAGAATATTATTTATTGACGAGTATAAGTGATGTGATCCGAAAAATATCCCTATTATAACTGAAAATACTTCGAATTCCATCTGAAGTCTCATCTAAAAAGAAGTAGAAATTTAATATTCTATGTAATTCTGAAATTTTCCCTTAGTTGTAAATTGTCATTAAGTTTTATATATTTATATTTGTACTTGAACGTAATGTAATTGTTGTTAATGGGTTTTAATTAATTATAATTCGTTATTATGGAATTTATTCATTTACAAATCACTTACATTTAGGCATATTTATGATTTACACAATAGAACAGAAATAAATCTTTGAAGTACTAATGATCGAGTTTTGAAATTATTATTGTTAAAACACTTTCGTTCGAGTTCGTTTCGAGTTATATACTACATTACTTTTCAGAACCAATTTATGGAAACCTAAGAGTGTGTACCCATGGGATCATTCACAGTATGTTTGACGGCAGCCATGTGAATTCAAGTCGCTCCAGTTTTGTTTCTTTTGTTGTGCCCATTGTTTTATCACTTTTCCTCCCCGAACAATTCAGCAGTAATAATTATATGTGACGCTTTACGTTTTCAAGTTAGGTGGGCAGTAGAATTTCTTTGTATACGGGTATTACTTTACAACATTTAAGGACAGATCTTGGTAAATGTAAACCATTCCAGTTACCTTTCAGAAAGAAATTCAACTCTATGTTAATAGTTAATAGTGACTCTATTGTTCCATAATTTGTAAAAACACCCTCATTTTATTATTTTTGGACTATTAGTACGGAACGACATGAAATGATATTTTGGGGATATTTGTTTTGCGATACAGTGAATACACATGTGTATGTTTTCTAACTTTTCTACAGCTTTCCTCTAATTCAATGTCATGGCTAAGCTTCAGCTAGTTCAATTTTATTTCCAAATCTGTTCTACACCTCTAATACAGATATTTCTTTTTCCATGTAATTTATTTCTCAATTGATTGGCGTAATGGAAAATGCGGCCAACACATAAAAATGGAAAAATTAAGCAATGGCTCTCTCCAGATAGCTGTGCACCATTCTTTTGATTTTCATGACGTATCCAAGCGATGTTTGCATAGTGTTGATCTCTGGAAGCAGAAAAGTTATAATACTTATTGCTACCTTACGTTCACAAATTGTATACCAAATTATATATATTTTTGATCAAATTATGAAAAACTAATGTGAATTGAGTGTAAATGCATCACACACATCTCTCTTTAGTTTACATCATTGCCACTCGAAATTTTAAGGTAGTATATCCCACCTTTGTGAGCCATTTTCCACATACTGATTCATGTGGATTTACTCTATCACTTCATTCAATCGTCCATCTTCAAATAATCATGCATTTTCTGTAAAATCTTGAATTATAACACTAAGATGTGGAAAAGTTTCCGTATGCAGAACATTCCCTCTAGTTTACTAGGCGTCCCTCAAAACGCTTCTTTGCCATGCACTTACCGCAATGGAATATTTTTCCAATCATTATAAAGTGAAGGGAACTCTTTAGGTTTCCTGCATGATTGCTAAAAAAGGAAACCTATAATTGTTCCTTGAAATGCCAGAAGCCAATGTAATAGAATAAATATGTTGTAAATGAACGAATAAAACTGCAATTCGGATTTAAGTACTTCCGCTCTCTCTCTCTTGTGCCTAGATCTTCCGCAGGAAATAGTGTAACGTTCTCCATGCTTCAAGTTCTCAGAGGCGTTCCGTTTTCCTCCTTAACTTCTTCCGTCCATTGTGCGAACGGAGGAAAACTTTCTAATCTGCACCCACGTCACGTCTCAGACGCGCATAACGCGTTCCAGGCGGTTTACTACTCATTCTGACGTCATGTCGCTATCGTCCCCATTCTTTGTAGCGGTACCATTGCGTGCGTCAACGCACTCCGGGTTCTGAGGCGCTAGGACGGAGAGGGTGCGCAGAAGAAGGGGCTGGTAGAAAAGTAGATATTTTTTTGTTCAAAAGTTATTGAAATTTGTTGAAACATGTGAAAGATAAGTACATTTGCTGACTCATATAATGAACAATGATTAGAGAAGATATTCACTTGGACATTAAAACACTTGATAAACATCTAAAAATATTAACATTTTGAAATCTATAAGGCACATTCAGAAGATTGCAATTCTTGAGATATCTTTTTTCTAAATTATAATCTAACAGATTTATAGTTAAAAAATTGGTACTACTTTCTAATTTTGAACATTTCTGCAAATGCATTTATTTTATTTATTTATCGACTGTTGGCACTTTGAAATCAGTGGGAATCACGTTCTTTCAGCGTGGACATGGTTTCTTAATAATTTATCATGAAATCGTCGCAGACCGATACTGAATCGCAAGGATGGAAGGTACAGTGTTGGGCGAAGAAGAGATGGGAGGAGTGGTAGCAATGGAAGAAGAAAACGGAAAGTTGACACATGCACGCTGATGGTGAAAAGTCAGGCGGAAAGAGAGAATACACTGCGTCAACAGAAATTGAATGACGGAAGGTAATCAAGTAGACTGTTGAGATGAATGGAATACCTGAGTCGGATTATAAGGAAACGCTTTACACTGAAATAATATTGTTATTGACAGGAGTAAAGAAAGAAGTGAGAATTGCAGCAAAGAGCAGAGGTGGTTAAGATATAAGAAATATTAAAGAAAATACTTGCAATGTAATAGAGTGCGGATATGAGCTAAGTAATAAGCTCTGTCAGTTTGCAAAATTCCAACATCTTCGTGGCAGATGACTGAGGATGAAAACATCATCAGGCGATCTGGAACCGTGCGAATGACAACAAAATAAATTAAACACTTGTTTGCTAAAAATTTAAAAAAAGAACAGAACTATGGCTTGCATTATTGAATATAAAAACACATAATTGTCCATTTTCTAATTTTACATTTTTAAGAAAATTTTGAATACTTGAAATAAACTTTCCAAGTCACTTAATTTCAAGTTTTTCACCTAAAGGGCTTGAACTGAAAGAAAAATCTATTAAAATTTTCACTGAATTAATTGATTAATACTGGGGAAATAAATATGGGATATTCTTAATCGTCACTAACCCAAGGATAATCATCTCTAAAATCATCTCTAAAATCATCTCTAGAATCATCTCTAAAATCGGAAGGGACAACCACCACAACAACACCAAAACTCTTTTTTTAGATTTCTACCTGTTCGACATGTTTGTCTTTCAGGGGTTTGGACATTACAAATACATAACTGGCGATTTGACATTCGCAGGAACCTCTAGAAGGAATTATTAACATTTAAATTTTAAAGGAGGTTATGCTATTAAAAAATGAAATTTGTAAATAAGAAGTAGAATAGAAGGATAATATGTTGTAAATGTAGAATTTATGGTGGATGAAATATATCTTTCAGAAATTTTGATAGTATGCGTCGAGAAAAATGATATGTTTGACCTAAATTAAAAGTGCGGGTCTGTTGTAAGTCATCCAAGGAGTTGAAAAATGTAAGGCTTTGTGAACGAATTATGGAGTGGATAGTATCAGTTTTCAGTTCATTATGAAGTTGAGAATTGGGAATATACCAGAGCGCACGAAATATTTTTCGGATGGATTTTTCTTGGAGAATTTGTAATTTGTTAATATGGGTTTTAGGCAGCATTCGACCGGTGGGACAAGCATAAATAAGAGTGGGGCGAATAACCGTGTTATATATTAATTTTGCTGATGGAATGTGTATAGATGATTTATTATTAATGAGGGAGTGTAATGTATGAATTTTAGTGTTAGCTTTATGTATGTTTTTAATATGGGCATTCCATTTAAGTTTAGTGTCTAAGAGGAGTCCAAGATATTTGATAAGTGTGCTGGGTGATATCCAAGATACAGCTTGATTAAGAATTAATATTTCTGAAGGAATGATTGGTTTACAGAGTGTGAAGATTTTAGCTTGACATTTATTCATGGTAATTTTAATTTGCCATTTATTTAGGGGTCCAATTTGTATAAAGCAGGAGGTCGAATTGTAGTCTAGTTGTTAAATTTTTATGACTAATGAAGAATTCAGTATCATCGGCAAAGAGTGCTAATTCTGAGTACATAAAGTTGGGAATATCAGAGAGATAGATGAGATAGATGTTAAAAAGTAGAGGAGACAGACAGGGCCCCTGGGGTACGCCCGCGCCAACTGAAAATAGTTGCGAAAAAGGGGAAACGCTGATGAGTGATGCCAAATTAAGTGCGAGGAATAATTTTGTTAATTGTATTGAAGTGTAATCATCTGTGATGTATAGTTTCAAATATTTCGGAAAGAGAGGTAAGTAAACTAATAGGTCGATAATTTGATGAGTCCCTAGGATCTTTTTGTGGTTTACAAAAGGGAAGTATGATTGCTAAATCTCATAACACTCACACGTAAGAGTAACGATCTGGCAACAAGAAAATGCACGAATAAACACCACTTGTGCACACACTCACACAGAGAAGACAATAAACAGAAAGAAGTACTTTTTTCCAAGGCGGTCAACTTTTCCTCTAAAGAAACTGTATTCTTCATATGCATATTTTGAATCAACAAGCCGAAAATTGCCAAACATCCAAATAATGTCTTCAATACCCAGTAAAAATGGAGCGAGTTAGTATATCTTTAATAAAGCGAAAATTAATGGAATTAAGATAAGCTAAAGTTAAGATGTGTACCATGGTAATTAGCGGAAAACAGAAAACTGGTATACTTCGAGTCCTTCAAGGACAGTCGCCGCAGAGGTCCCCAGCACTAAGCTCTGAAAGCCTGTGATGCTTTCTATACAGTTTTGCGGTACTAAACGTACGAGAAATGACGGAATCCTTGCAATGTTGGCGCATAGGGACTCGCGTGCAGTCAGAATGCTCGTGCTTCGCCATATTAAACGACATAAGAGAGTGACGTCATATCGGTGTACTGCATGGCATGCAACTAGATGCAAAAGAAAACGTTCGACAGACACGCTTGGATTTCAAAATGAATTCCTACATTGATATTGCTGCAATATCTGGATTATTGAATAACATGAGTAAATCGAAAAAAAAAACTATTTCTAAATATGAAAAACTAATTTACATTTTCTAGGAATTGGCCAACTGTGTAACCTATGCAAGCCTTCACTACTTTAAATATATATATACATGTAGTTAAGTATGAAAGTTTGTTAAGTTTTGTTGTAATAAACTAATTTATTCCTAAAACCAGGGACATTGTGAAGAAGAGTTTTCAAAATTGCAGCCAAACTGGTCCAATCTCTGAAGTACTATTGTCAAAAGAAAATGTTCCCATATCTGTTCTTAGCTTTTTCGTCCGAATTTCGTGAACATCATCTCCTTTACCGAAAAACATTGGGTTCTCTAATCTATTCTTAATTTCCTGTCAAATCGTTTGATCTGAGAACAATTTACACAACGTACAAAGCCTGCTTTCACTTTTCTTTTTTCGAAAGGTCCCCATGTCTTTCATTCATTTTCCCATACGTAAACATATTGGTATCAATTTCACAAAAAAAAACCTTCGTACGCCTTCCTTCGGAGGGGAAGTAAAGCCGGCTGACCCATGTTAGTAAATTTACTGCATGTAAAAGATCCTCAAGCCTAAATGATGCCTCTGAGCTAATTTCAAAATCGCCTGTTTCGTCGCCCAAGGAATACCTTCTTTCTCCGCTAGTTGGTGAAAGGAGCGTAGCGAAATTTGCGTGGTCAGACGGAAGAGCAGGCCTCATGGCCTGAGTCTCGCCACGTAAAATAAGGCATTAATTCAATTCAATTCAATTCTGCAGGAGAAAGCGTTGCAACTTGACGTAAACTTCCACGTCTCTAGAGATGATTCTCAAAGTGGAGAGAGAGGAGGCAGTTGATGGAGGAGGCCGAGGGTACGAAAAGACAGCTGCACATCAAGTGCGATACTCGATTGATTATTTCCTGTTTCCGGGCGCGTCAACACCTATGGTTAGCTATTTTCCAAGCAATTGATGGGAGAAAAGTACCAAGTACTGTAGAAGAACGAAAAAGGGTTATAAATAAATGGGTCTGGCAAAAATGGAATATCATCTGGAAAACCTCAAGGCCAAAATTACATTTAATTCGTAATAATGTGTGGGAGAATCAACCGTATATCAAGAATAGGAAAATGCAATGTATAGTGACTGGACTACGAATAGGTCACTCCAACTTGACTCATTCTTATATCATATCCAAAACTCCAGCCCTAAATGTGGAACTACAATCTCAATTTTCCATATATTAATAGAATGCAAATATTACCATTGTGGATTCACTAATAACATAAAGAACTGTTTAGACAATGTTGACAATTGTACAAAGTTATGGACTTTTTAAAACAAATTGGTGTACTTAACTATATACAGGATGTAAGCTCTGTGTAAAATGTCCAAGTCGCTAATGACCCAGCAGTCAATGAAACTATAAATTAACTTTTTTTAACAAAACACCTATGGTTATTGGTCCCGTAGTGCATGTTTTATCACGGGAGATGGCAGTGATCTTCCCATACTGGATAATGAAATACGGCGTCGACGTTCACGTCAGATTGCGGAGTTTTCCTCACCCAGGTATCTCTCACCAGCGAGGCATCGCTCCAGCTGCGAAAAGCTGTAAGCTTCCGACTGGTCTCCCGACATGCGTGCTAGTTTACTAGATATGAGTGTAAATGTAAGTAAGGGGTGATCATAGAATAAGGAAGAGGAAGGAAAGATTGCACGGCCTGTGGCCCTTTCGTTAGGGTAGTGCTCCGGCATTCGCGTGGTGTTGACCGCAGAATACCGGCTGAGCACAACAACCGTCCGCTAGCCGTTTGGGGAAAATAACCCGCGGCAAATTTTTTGTTTTCGCGTCGTAAAACGGCAAAAAAGCGGCAAATAATGAGCTATGCAGTTTTGTGATTGGTTGAAATGGTCCTGCTAACTTCCAGGACGTTCTGCTGCGACTGCGTCAACGCCCAAGCCCGCTCCCGCAGCCGCGTCGTTTCGCCTTGCCGCTTCCGAGCCCTTGCTCCGCCCGCGCGTATTTCTGCGCGTTCTTCGCCTCGCCTTGCAGACGCTCCTCTTTCAAAGGCTTCCGAAGCCATCGCGCTCCTCCAGCCGCCTCGCGCCCGCCGCTGCTCCCGAGGCGCTCGCAGATGGAGACGCATGCCCCAGCGCCCTGCCTCTTGTACGGGTACAACCACAACTTTTCTTCCTTACGTTCACTTCTTAATGCCATTATCCTCAGGTTAATTCAACTGGGTTAAAAGTGAACTATTATTATTATTGTTATTATTATTTTATTTATTCCTCTAAATCACGACTTAAGATGTTATGTGTCGGCTGAATCTAAAATCTACTCCAGGTTGCAACCAGCTACCTAAGGAGCAGATCTAGGGACTGTCGGTGCCTCTACAATACTTTGCGCAAAATGTGGGCTGTTCCAAATAAAGCTATTTCTTGCACTTCCCAGTCTTTTGGATTACCTGGGAGTTTAGACAAGTTCTTACACAGTTTCTCTTATTATTATTATTATTATTATTATTATTATCAATACTATTTCATCAATTGCTTCCCTGTGTAGTGTTATTGGTAGAGGCAGTGATCGATATAAGGTGGGAATATATTAGGATGCCTCGTAAGATCTGAGTAAAGCTTGAATGTTCATGCAATTGCATATTTTTTGTTAATGGTCTTATCTGCAAATAACACAAAATCTCCACGTTTCAGGGCCTAAAACATAATTTTCTCAAAAAGTCTCCAATGTTTTGTGATTTATTTTGCTTGCTGCAATCGTCGTATACGAATATGATCTTGTTAATAATATGAAAGAATGAATCAGTTGATAGTTAATATGATTAATTTTTAATTTTATCAATTGGTATATAACTTATTTATAAAACTCGCTCCCCGAAACATATTTTCAAACATCCCTAGCTTTACTCTACTGAAGGAACAATCTCGCGTAGCGAACATTGTCTCGCATTATTTATGTTTGTAATATTAGAAAATTCCGAGTGCTCAATGAAAACTTATTCTACACTCTTTTTATAAGAGAACATCGCACTGGCTTACAAAATAAAATACAGAAAACATAGAACCGTTCTCAAGAAAATCTTGTCTAAAATTGACTCTTTCACACAAAATCGCACGTAAACCACTCGTATTTTTAAAAAATAATCCACAACTTCATTTAAATATCACATTTTGAGAACCATATGTATCTTCAATATGATGGTAGTAAGAAGACGTAGAAAGAATACTTTCTTTCTATGCTAATATATTTCAAATTTCTATATATATATATATATATATATATATATATATATATATATATATATATAATTTTTTTCAATTTTCAATGATGTAAAGAATTCAACGTAAATGGCATTTCTACACTATTATTATTATTATTATTATTATTATTATTATTATTATTATTATCGTCTCCTGTATTATTTAAGTAGTATACCTTTCCGTTGCGGCTGTCACACACAACCAATCTTTATAATGAGGTCTCAAAAGAAAGAGAATTTCACGGAGACATGACGAATTGCAGTTTGACTTTAAAAATATGAAGGATTTTGTTTAAAAAAACGCATCTAAATATTCAAGCCAAATGCAACCCGCAACACTTGTCAACGTTTTCGTCAAATAATGGTTTCAGTCAAATAAAGTTTCGTCCTAAACAAAGCGTTCTAGGGCCTTAAAAACTAAATTTTGAGGCCAAAGGCCTCAAAGAAACGTTTTAACAACACCATAATCTATAAGATGAGACATTCCTCAACATTCAATTAAATTTTCGGTTGCGCGCTTCAATACTATCAAGGCAACCTCAATATTTCAGTCCTTACTGCTGGTAGCCATTTTGTGACGACATGCTTAAGAAGGCTTAGATTCCTCAATCTTATATTTACGCTTTCTGTAAACACCGTAGTTTGTGCAGTCTGACGAGGTTTATCTGCATAATTATTAATTCAAGATTTGCTCTCCAGCTACAACTACAAGTACTATTATAGATGCTTGATACCTATGAAGATTGTTTCTTATGCGTGTAGTGAAACTATTCAATTAACGTTTTATCAGGGTATGTAAGTGCTGTGTACCTAATTGAGGATGTGGGTGTACAGAGAAGAGTGAAGATTGTGTGTTTTACCTGTACCAGTATTTTCGTTATCATTCGATGAAATTTTTGAGTCAGCGGGTTCAGACACGTAGCTTTGTCAAAAGTAAAAAGCTTTTCTAATATTTTGTGACTATCACGAGAAGCTAAAAGCTAGCTGTCAAAGATATTGAATAATTACTTCAAATGTCTTTAAGGAAGTGTTGTGAATTGTTCCAGGAAAACTCTCCATGATACTGCATAAATATTTATTGAAAATTTCTTTTAAACACCAATTGCATTGTTTTTTTATTTTCTTTGATATTGTGTTAGTACATTGCAAGTTACCTCTATATATTTTTAAACAAATAAACACGTTTCGCTACTTCCACTCTTAAAATGGAAATAAAAGGATAGGGATAAGTGTGGGGTCTAACATCTGGGTTCTCACACGGGTACGCGGAGGTGGTAGAGGAAAAACTTGTGAATAGCACAACACAAAGAACAATCGTTTTAAATTAGCTAAAGTAAAATTGCTTGAAATAAATGAAAAAACAAAAATCAAGTCGCGCTGGCTTACAATACTACGTGAATTAATTTAAAAAGCAACTAAATTCAAAATTATAGAAAGAATAGGCCAAGTCACTCGACAATTACCAACGATCGCAGTCCAAACGCCACGATTTAAATGTTGGCGGTAACTGGGAGTATGTACATCAACGCCCAACTGCACACGTCAGATTGTAAATAATACACTGATATTAAACTCAAGGTGTCGGTTCGTTAGGATGTTCAATATGCAAACATCATTTGAGCAACATTCCCATGTACCAAAGTTAAGTCTAAGCATACTAAATTGTTTCTAATGGAAACAAATGGTATTTAGTACTCAAAGATGAAAATATTAGTTTGATTATTTTTGGCTCGGAATTGCTTTTCTTGAGGTACGTAAGAACCGCAGAAAATAATCAATACTTTTTAGTAGTACTATAATTTTCAATTTTTGCAACCGTAGCAAGCTGGCACGCTGATTCTCCAAAACCCCCTCTGTTCCTCATAACAAATCAAGGAAAGTTAAATAATATTGAGAAGAGTTGGTTGCACTTGCTCGATCCTGTATTTACGCACTACTTTACTTTGCTTTGCTTTCTGAAGAGTAAAAACCTTTTCTCTTATTTTTGTGACTACCAAGAAAAGCGCAAAACTAACTCTCAAGAAGATTGAACAATTTCTTCAAACCTGTTTTTAAAAGTATGAATTGTTCAAGATCTCTCTATAATACTGAATAAAAATTATTGAAAATTTGTTTCCAATATCAATTGAATTGTTATTTTTGTTTGATATTCTCTAAGTACATTAGAAGTTACATTTTAAAAAAATAAACACGTTTCATTAACAACTTTTCTTCTTCATGGAAAGGATAGACAAATGGATAGGGAGAGGGTGGGTTTTAACTTGCGAGAATTCTCGCACGGGTACGCTAGTTATTATTATTGGCGTCCTGTGCTGTAAAAGATATAAAAAAGTAATCCAAAAATTTAAAAAATTTGTTTTTAATTTTGTAAAGGGCGTTAGGCTTTATGACAAGTGCCCCGCAAAATCAAATTATCTGTTTCAAATGCAATGGGTTACGACGTAGCTCAGATCGATCGGGGAATATCAGTTTTGGAAGACGGTCTGCTTGAGGTTTAGCCGCTAGCTTTCACAGACGAACGGAAAGACGGTTAGGAGTACGTTTTCACAGACAACAAATTTTCGGTATCAATGATGCACAGTATGTGAAGTTTGAGGTAGAATATATTAAAGGATATTATTTACTACATATAGAGCAGGAATTGTCCCCTTTTTCGGTATCAGGGACCAATAACACGAGTTTCTATAGACAAAATCGCCGTTTTTTCCTGTAACATTACAGCACATTCTGTCTACTAGTAAGTGGTAAAGAAAAAGTAAACAATACCTGTAGATTACTATTGATGGTATGATGGAATTGGGGAAAACGTTATACGCGCTGAAGACAATCATTTGCGCTTCTATTAAACTCCAACGCTGTGACTCATGAAGCGTACTCGAGAACGATGGTGTCTGTGGCCAGTGTAATGCGAGTGGAAATTGATGAGATGCAATGGAGTGAAGAGACTGGACGGAATAGGAACTACGATTGCAGTAATGGTCAAAGCGAATAATAAATGCTCTAACGAATACTCAGTTAGATCCGTGGAAAACGACTGCAGATTTGGTGACAGAGGATAATTTCATCTAAACTGCAACAGCAGGACATGGATGGCGGTGAAATCGACTGTTCACGCTAGATGCACCTAAACAGCAGGACTAAGACTCTTATTTGAACATTTACACTACTAATATGTAATGGTGGGAATTCTTTTCTTGTTTGTTTGTCGTGATACAGTATTGGTCTGTAAGTAACTGAAGGTGAAGCGGACTACATCGAATTTACAGAAGCTAAGCAAAAGGCAGTCTCAAAATTTGCTCAACGAACCAAAGGAATATGAATAAAAACCCAATAGGAATGAGCGTCAAAGGACGTAAAGAATTGGTGACAGTCGTATTTTTACAATTTACAAATCTATAAAATTCATTAGTGTCATTGTTATAAGATAAATGTTATTTTCATGATTATACTCAGTAGATCCTCTATTGTTTAAAGAATATTGAAATACCAAAATAGACGTGTATTTAATCTACCTAAACCACAGATTTTCCACAACTTGTGTATCCAAGGGTGTACAGCTGATTTATTTATTAAGGGTTTAGTAATTTCTTTAGAGATTTGATGTTTCAAATTTAAGTTTAAATCAAATTTTCGTTGTTTAATGTGTGTGTATTGCATGCTATTTATATAAATAATTCTTCTTCCAAAACTTATGCTTAATCCCAATATAGTATTTGAGTAAACTCCTCGAGTGCTTGCGTGTGGATGTCTGGATCCCGGCTCTCACAGTTAGACCACTTCCCGTAGCATCAATCGAGTCATACGAGGTGTCATTCGATGCGTCTCGATCTCCTGATGGGGAACCGATAATTTGTTTTCAGATTCGGACATAAAAGTCTAAGGAATTTCCAAAATCATTTTTTCGTGTTTTGGCGCTACGATTTTGGTGAGTATGCAGGGAACTAAGTCAATGCCACCTAATTAGATGTTGATGGCGTTGATTAAACTCGAGTACCAATGCCGACGAAGAGAAAGAGACAACGACGAAGAAGAAGACGACGAAGAAGTCTAAGACGTAGACAAAAAGAAGGAGAAGAAGAAGGTGAAACGAGGACGAAGAAGAAGACGAGGACGAAGAAGAAGAGGTGGTGCGTCACACGCCTGACTCGGTGCGCGCTACGTGGGGCGGGATCAGGAAAACGAGAAGCGCTTTACAACAAAGAAGAGGAAGGTGAAGAAGAGGAAGACGAAGACGAAGAGGATGATGAAGGCGAAGAGGATGACGAAGGCGAAGAGGATGACCATGGTGAAGACGAAGAAGTAGTATAAGTCTTAGAAGACAAAGAATAAGAGAAAACAAAAACGAAGAATTTTTTTCCACAGAAAATGAACTGAATAAGTGGAGGTCCTCCTGAGTTGCGCGGATCCGACAGCCATGAATGCACGTCTCCGAGAAGAGCATAGCTGTGTAATCGAGCCCGTCGCTACGTCTGGGGGTGCGGTGATAACTTATGTCCTCAAAGAATATTGAGAAGATAATTTTTAAATGAGAAATCAAGATATGCCAAGTGACCCGGATATGCAATAGTTAAATGCGTGTTTGCGGACGTCATGTGTTTTTCAAATTGATTAAATTTTTTAATGTTGTACGACAAATTGAAAGAAAAACATTCCGAAATAACTTTTGGCGAAGTCAATTTTATGAAACTTTTACATTACCTAAATTCAGGAAAGCCAAAGGTAGAAATCGTGCTCAGTTCACAAAAAATACTGCAAAATTTAAGTGGTTAGTTCGCAACGTTGAGACATCTAAACTGAACAAAGAGGACTCTGAACCGAAAAAAAGAAAGAAAAAAAGAAGTCAAACAACCGAAGGTAGTTTAAAGCGTCGGCGACGTCACATTCAGCTAGTAGTACATTATGAAACGATGATGCAGTGATGGGTATTAATACGCGAGTGTGATATTACGATACGAGCGAGGAACGAGCGAGTATCCTAAATTTCACACGAGTGTATTAATACCAATCATATCGAGTTTCATACGATTTTTCCTACGATTTATGGTAATTGTATATGTTAAACTTTTACATTGAATCATTTCATGGCAATTGGTATGCAGGATTCAACAAAGACCACCTCGCGGTCAGCTCCCAACCCACCGCAGGTGACTTTGTTTTACTATAACGCTTGCGAGGGAGTACAGAAGTTTCTGCAATAATTCCGACGTCACCAGTTTTGCTTTTTCTCCTATTTCTGGAGGTGTCAAGTCCACTTTTGATCCACTTTTGATTCCACTTAGACATTTTAAGGAGAACTAGAATTTTTTTAAGGAGAACCACACGGCAGCAACATATAACCTAAAATGACTTGCGTTAAGATCTTAACCAATCTCAACCTTAGTCAAATGTTCTCTCCGTTAACTACCACTGCGCTGGTCAAATAGGATCAAAGTGAAATTATGATTCAATTTATTTTAAATAATATTTCAAGTTAAAAATTATTAATAACAAAAGAAATTAAAACTGAGAAGCAGAATATAATATTAAATACAACTTAATGTACACAATCGAACGACACACTTACTATAAAAATTCCCAATGATTAATGAAGTGTCAATACTTGGTTTGTAAGCTTCTCTGTGATTGGTCAAGAACCTGTATCACAATGAAAACTGTATCGTAATGAATATCATTATGCAACGGGTTGCAGCCATCGAACGACAGAATTATACAATGGGAGTAGACAAAACATTACATGAATTTATGACTTTCTTATGCATTTGATGCAAACTTGGGAAGAGAATCATTCACACCTGAACTCTCCTCGGATATTCGAGAGTTCGTACTTCGATTGCTCAATGTCAGCGCGTTCCTCCGAGCACTCTGCCCGCGCCCAAGTAGGGAAGCACACTCGCCACCGGTGCTTCTTAGCTCCGCGTCAACAAACCCACGTGCTCGCGAGTCGCCGGTGACGGGGGCGGTGCAGCACAGGGCCACCCTGGAGCATGCGGTCCACGTGCACTGGGGATGGCGAGGGCGGCGGCGCGGGCGGCGAAGACGGCAGCGGCGCGGAGCAGCTGGTCGGGCGGCGCTCGCCTCCTCTTGGGGATCGATGCCGGGGGCGAAGGCGGCGGCGGGGGCGGGGGCAGTGGGGGCGGGAGCCGATGAGAAGCGCGTGCGCCGCCGCCGCCTCCGTCTTCACCGCCGGTGGCTCCACCCCCGGCAGTGAATTCTTTGCCGCTTCCGAATACACCGTCACTTCCAGTTGCGAGATTTTGGACCTGTGCGATCTCTGCACTCCGAGCCCAATAGGGAAATAGCTACAACCATCACTGACCTCATTCCTTTCCTGTTTCAATTACTCCTTATGAGGCCCCCACTTTTCCCCCGCTACGAATACCCTGTTTTTTTGCCGATGGCTCTTCTTACTGCCCCCCGTCCCCGCCACCAAACTGCCTTAGCGCCTTTCCACTGTCGCTGTCACCGTCTCTGCCTCCTCCTCCGCAACTGCTGGTTCCGTCACCTTTGCCTCGCGTCCGTTTTTGCCTTTGCCTCCACCGCCGCCCCCGCGGCCGATGCCGCTTTCATGGTACCCTTCTCCCCCTCTGCCACCGTCTCTCTCATCTCATTTCCGTTTCTGTCACCGCCGCCTTCGCTGCCGACACTACCTTTGCCTTCGCCGTCGCCATCGCCTTCGCCATCGCCTCAGCCATCTCCTTAGCCTTCGCCTTCGCCATCACCTCCGTCATCACCTCTGCCATCACCTCCGCCATCACCTCCGCCATCGCCTCCGCCATCGCCTCCGCCTTCGCCTCTGCCATGTACTCCGCGACCACTTCTATTTCCACCTTGACCTCCTCCGTACTCCACTGTCCGCCCTCGCCACCTTGCCCCTTCTCCGCGCGCTGCCCCCCACATCTTAATGGCGCCCCGCCCCTTTCCCAGCGATTGGCGCCGCCTCCGAAGGCGCGTGCGGAGACACGTGGTCGAGCAGCCGGCAAGTGCACATTGCTCCACCGCTGGCGGAAGCCGACTCTGAGCCCTTGCGCACGTTGCGGCGAAAGGACGCTCGACGAATAAGCCACGCCCCTCAGCGCTCCCGCCAAATTTAAATTAAGCTCCTCACCATAACTTGCTCCATTAATATTATCTTGTGCATTAAGAAATAGATAACACTTTTATCTAATAATTATTGTACAAATATCTGTATTATGAAATTACTTTGCCCCAAGTAACGTTTGTGCCATCCTTTGTATTTCCATTTCCCACATGTCATTCGTCATTTCTTTATTTTCTCGATCACAGAAATAAAAAAGCACCTGGTTTACACTATTCGACTGCTTTTTTATTTATGTGTTAATTTTTCTTTCTGACAAATCCACTTCATTTACTTTGTAAATAACAAATAATTTACATGTTTCTGAAGTATTTATATGCTTCTGCAATGGAAATTTTTCAATAGAATGTATTTTTTCAAATCAACCTTTGAGTGCTTATTGCTGGCTCAACCATTGAGAATGTCCATTGGGAATTATTAGACAAATACTGATTAAAAGTTTCTTAAGAGTTTATTTTCGAAGTTTCGGCGTTTGCTCCCTGGTCATCCTGTATTTGCTGTGTTGGCATGCACTCAAGGAATATATTGTGTGTTAAGCTCTGAATTGTATATATGAGCACAGAAAACCCATTTGATATGCAAATTTTTATGGACAAAATTGTTTCCATTCTTTCACTAACGAATTATGTTAATAACACAAATACGGAATAGAATAATTCTTGTTTATTCTCCCTACAACCTAAAAAAAAAATATAATCGGCATTGAGTCAAGGTAACTTTCGTCCTATAACTAAAATATTTTAGTATTAATTTATGTTAGCTAAATAATATGTGATGTAATGTAATGACACCTCACCCATGCTACCGGAAAGTCAATTTTCTAGAAATTCAGTCAAAACAACAAAAAGAAAACAGACGAATGTGTTTAATAAAGGAACAATTATCGACAGTTTGGCGCTTGCACGTGTTCCTGAGCCTACAGAAGCAGCGCATCCTGAGCGCTGTGAGCGCTGTTGTTATTGCCCACAATGTCGGAGCAAATTTCCTTTCGTGGATGTTACTCATCGAACATCCGGCCCAGTCGCCGCGCCGCCGTCCCAAACCGCCCCCTCCAACTGAATCCTTCCCATCCGCCCCACCTCTCCGTTCCCCTACGCCGTAAGCATCGCACTAGCGTTCGTGATACCCATCTATCTCAGGGGGGATGCAGCCGATCATTTGAGGGGCGGGGCATCGTAGATTTTTGTTAAAACAATAAAACATATTGTTATTATTCTTGTATATTATTTATGCACAGTAGATATGCTACTATACAACATTATTGTTTGAATAATTACATAATTTGAACATAAATAAATATTTAAATCAATTTTGTCAAATAAACGAAGGTAAACGAAAACTCTATGCCTGGGGGGACGGGGCATGCCCCCAGGATCCTTAGTGATCTTGCTTCTTGAATTCTGCGCCAACCCATCGCTCCACTCTCCTCCTCCGTTAACAAACCTCTGCCCCAATGCCCGCGCCACCACTTCCCACAAAAAACGTATCACCCAACCGATTTTTGTGTCAACCCATGCCACCCACCCTGCACGACCAAACCCGTCACACATTACGCACCCTTCCATCCTGCGCCGTCCCAACCCGTGCACCCTAACCTATGCCATCCACCCATTCCATCCAACCCATGCCATCCACCCATCCACCAACCATGCCCCCAAACCCATGCCACCCAACCCATGCCACCCAACCCATGCCACCCAACCCATGCTACCCATCCATGCCACCCAACCCATGCCACCCAACCATGCCACCCAACCCATGCCACCCAACCTATGCCTCCAACTCATGCAACCAACCCATGCATCCAACCCATGTCACCCAACCCATGCCACCAACCCATGCCACCAACCCATGCCACCCAAACCATGCACCCAACCCATGCCCACCAAACCCATGCCACCAACCCATGCCACCAACCCATGCTACCCAACCCATGCCACCAACCCATGCCACCCAAGCCCATGCCACCCAACCCATGTCACCCAACCCACGCCACCCAACCCATGCCACCCAGCTCATGCCTCCCAATCCACGCCACCCAACCCATGCCTTCCTTCCTGCGACACCCATCTCGCTACACCCTATCCATGTCTCCCAGCCCGCGGCCACCCATTTCCGTGCCATCCATTGCGCGCCACCCATCCCGCGTCACCAACACACGCCATGGAACTTGCCATCTATCCCGCGCCGATCGGCGTCGAAGCTTCACTCGCGCCACCCGTCACTCGCCGCCAGTCTCGCACCACCCACGCCACTCACTTTGGGGCACTAGCGCCACACGCGTCACCGCAACCACCTGTCCCCGCGTCGCTCTCCCCTCGCCAGCCTCTGTTGGAGCGTCGCCGGGCACGCCGAGCAGAACGCGCTCGGTTCCGCCAGCTGGTACGTCGCGCCGCTTTTTCTATTGCTTTTCAAACAGTTTGCTTTGTTCCTTTTTGCGATGTGTCGATAGGATAACGGAAAGAATTCTCCTCGGATCGGTTTAAATATGGCGCATCGACCGAATTGGGGTTCCGCCGGTGGTTCGCCGGGGGTTTGACGGTGGTTCGCCGGCGGGGGCCCCCGTGGAGGTCTCCCACGGCCAGGACGAGGCGTCGCAACCACTCGCTGAACTCGTTTGAGCGTGAATCTCATCCGAAGAAGTTCAGCTTCTTTGGCTGTCCATTCACAATATGTATGGAGAATACTGCGGGAGAAATGTAATACGAGAATTCTTTCTTTTTCCTTCTCTTTTCGATTGAGATGGAGGTTGCCTTTAAGAACGCACAACTCAGAGAAGCGTTTCAATGGGTTTTGCTGTGTTGATAAATATTTCCAGCAACGAGATTTCTAGATCTAAATGAAGTTTTAAACGAAAGCAATGACCTTTAGGTGAAAATAATGGATACTAACCAATTATATTATAACCAATTAACCATATTAACCAATTATATTATTTGTATTACAAAAGTATCACTTATATTTTTTGTACCTGAACGCTGTGATCTTAGAAAATATTATCATAGAATCGTATAATTTTCATTCGTACTGTAACCTCCACACAAACAATATTTTAATAGCATTCATGTGCATGATACACGGGTGATGCGATTAAAAAATTGTTATTAAACAGAGAATTGTATTCTTTTATTCTTCCTGTACAAAATTAATAGGCATCACAAAGGAAGGAAGTTATTTAGGAAAAGTGTTAAATATTCATCTTGTACTACAAGAATACACGGGTAGATTTATTGAGTGCTCTTTGGATTTATTTGTCAAGATTTCCTCCATTCTCGACAAGCACCAAGCAGTAAAACTGATCGTGAACCTTCGGAGAATCTGATCCCAATTCAATATATTTTAGCATCCACCTTATTTTCTTATTTCTTATTTTCTTATATTTTCTTATTATTCACCTTATTTCTTTCTTATTCTTAGGAATATTCATTAATAACCAAATTAAAGATCTAAATTCAGTTGTGTCAGATCTGGATTTTTCTTTAAGCTTTTCGCTAATTTTGCCTTGTACAGAGGACACTCGCATTTTTTGCATATGATACATTTAAAATAAAAATATTAATTTCATAATAATTGTTTGTCAGGGTCTTGAAGTAAATATTCCTCAATACTAGTGACTAAATTCTGTTCAAATGAATAAATTGTTTTTCTCGACTTCTGTATTTGCTGTGAATATAAAAGAAAGCCCGGATAATGAACTATTTGTAGTAAATCTGGTATTCTGTCACAACTAGCATTTTCTTAGTTGCTTAATTATAAAGTAATAGAAAAATAGAAGTAGCTAAATGATGTTTTATTGGCCTACAATCTGTGAACGAGGTTAATGACTCCAGTTCATTCCTGAAATTTAATAAAACATCAAGAACTAGAATACTTGCTATATATTTCACAATATTTTTATATTAATTTTATAATTTTATACATAAGTTTTCTGGTACACTTTTTTCTGTTCGTCCTGTGCTCCTGAATTTCCTTAATACTCCCCATCCAACAAACTGAAGAACGCTGCAAATCTCAATGACGAGATGTCAATCTTTTTTTTACCCTGAACTGTAAAAGGTTCTGAAATCATTTAATATTTCCAGTTCCTCAAGCTGATGTAACACCGGCATATATTGAGATACCAGCGCGAATCGTGTTAAATATAACCCGAAAACCAATAATTGTGATTGAACCGTCTTGACTTTTATTTTAGTCTGAAATTGAATGATAATGAACATTCCACATTTTCTTTAATTTAAAAGTAAATAAGTGCAACTAAAATTTATAGACATGCAAATCATTTCAAATCTTAGAGTAGCGCAAAATTAATAATAATAGTAATAATTTATTTAATCTGGACGCCATTTTAAACTGTTCCCTACGTTTTATGAGTATATTAAATTGCTTATTATTATATCCATTACGACATATTTTCCTGCTTTAGAAAAGTGGTTCTTGATTTTCATTGCAATAAAAGCATACTGCCAAAGTAAATACTCAAGTGTAATACTCAACTGCTTGAACCACCATGCTCGTACATATCAATTAACTCGTACATACTCGTAATACTCTCATTTAGCTACTCGACAGATGAAGAAAATTTCTTACCTAAAAATCAAAAATCGTCGTTTAGATTCGAACGACGAAACTAAAGTTCGAGATTTTGAATTGTGTAGAGATTCGAGAACGTGAAGGCCCTGTCCCTACCTGTGGGACCGAGCGGGGACGGAGTGGGATCCGGCGGTGGCTGGGTGTGATTGACAGGCCGGTGCGGAACGCGGCTTCTGTCGGTAAATCGAAGCGATACTCATATCCCCGGGAATCTTGGGCGGAGTTATCAGCAAAGCGCATCGGCGGAGTATCTTTTCCTTTGGCGGCCCGGCGAGCGATGGGCGTTGGGCGGTGGCCGGGCGGCCGGAGTGGGCGGGAGTGGGCGACTGGAGGGGCGATCTGTCAGCGTGCGTGGATCAGATGCTACGGGCGATTGTGGCCGCATCTCAAAAGAGGAATGTGATTGGTGATCGATGAAGCGATACTGGATTGAAGTACCTTCTCCAATAAGCGCGTGATTGAGTAGTATCGTCGAAAATCGACCTTTTGTTGCTCATGATTATGACCCTCCGTGCTGAGTCATAGGCTATTTGTGTGTCTCGCGATCCAAGAATATTCCTACATGTGTTCGCAATCAGAGTTTACACTGTACAGATGTTTTAAATTTTTGTGTAGAAAATCATGTTCAACCCAACTGATTCATTCCATTAAATGTAAAAGTTACAAGAGTAAACTTACTCTGAAAGTTCCAAATGTAGTACTAAATCTAATTTTTTAGTGCACAGAAACAAAACTGACCCAGGCCAATAAGACCCGTTTTTCTTGTTGATTAACTTAGGATTTAATTTTGCAAACAATATTAGTTTGAGCGTGTAAGGGGCAAATAAAATTCATTTGCAATTTAATGTTAATGCAATAGAGATATTAATATTGTAATTTTGCATGCTGATTGTAATTTTAATTAGTGCTTCGTTTGAATATTAATGCACTACCTCTATTTTCAATTGAATAACCAATACTAATTAGTTCCATAAAATTAAAATGATGCAATTAAGAGAAAATCGTTGAATCGCAAGGAAAATAAATATAAAAATAATTAATGTAATCATAATCAAGTAGATTCTACCATATAAAATTTTAAAAAGCATGGAATAATGAAAACTTTTGTAACTAAAACTAATTTCTGCAGGAAATTTTAGTGTGCAATTGTGGTCTGGCAGTTTTTTAAAAGTTCATTTTGCAATTCTTCTTAGCCTGTTGAAGTCTTTGTGTATTTGTGTGTCATCATAAATTTATTTTTTAAAGTTAGAAAACTGTTTAAAAAGTGCATATGTTACGTGGGGGAGAAGTGAAATAATAATTTTACACTTAGTGACTAAAAACGTCCAATAAGGAGGGGAGAGTTTTTAGCTTTAAGTATTTCTGGCAAATTGCTGTCTATAAGAAATTTAGAGAGTAAAATAAGAATGAAATATATCTTTGATGGACGGGAAAAAGAGTACAAGTCATTTTTTTGGCAAAATCGAGATATGAACATTTTTATCATCATCAGCTCGATACCCATGTCTGGTAAAATATGTACAATTCAAATCCTGCTCTAAAACACTGCATTTTTCTGCACTTTGCAAGTGTTTTTAATATTCAAAGTACAAACTGAAACAATATTTCCGCTATACTGAAAAAAGCTTTTTTGCCTAGTATTCGTATTCCCGCCCTGCAAAGAAATATTATCAACATTTTTTTATCATCAGAATTTTGTATATTTTGAAACACTAACGCAATTTTATGTCCTTATGCAATACATTTTAAGGATAATTAGGCGATTTTATCCGTTGGTATGTGTTTTCCACTGATTCGTTTCTCATGACTGGCAAAAAGCGTAAATTGCAGACTATAAACCCAATGACTCGCAGGGTTCGCTTCATCTTATGAACTCGTCACGTTCACGTGTCTTGCGATGGTAGATGCGCCAATTTGACAGCCGAAAGCTGGTTTGGATCATCGGCGAATAATCGCAACATAAGCTATCACTTACTATCTCCTGAAATAATTCTGTATTCTACTTTATTCACTGATATTGGAGCTATTGAAATATTATGGGTCTAATTATTTCATTTTTCTCCCTCATGAAATCTTGAGTAATAATAGCGTTTCTTTTGAATTAATCTCAATGGCATGAGTTTTTTGGGAGTTCTTAAAAAATTCACTTCCTGTTCCTGTTCAAAAGTCTCTCTCACACTTTGTCCATAACTCGCGGCAACAAAGTTAAAAAGAATGATAGAGTTGTTATTTTTTCAAACGCCCGGATTTTTGAATATGCGTCCATTAGACCCCCCCCCCCCCAACTGAAGTTGTTTTGTTGGGAATTTCTTTAATTTCGCCACAACAACTTCCAGCCTTATCATCTCATTTTGATTCCCATATTTGCCGGGAGGGAGGCCCACGAGAATAATCTCAGCCATATCTATAATTTTCGTCGTTTTCCTACTAAACGAATCTGATTTGATCAGGTTGGGAATTCTCGTAGCATTTAATTTTGCAAGGGTCCTGGCCAGGCCGAGTACATAGTGTCCTTTTACATGCTGCAAGCATGTCACGGCAGACACGATTTGCCTCCCTTCGGAAAGCCACCGTCCCTAGCCGGTTTTGAACCCGCAAACTGGACTTTTAGAAGCCACACATTCGTGACCCGATATAAGCTCCGTACCTTCGTGGGAGCCGATGAAGCGATAAGGTTCAAGAAGCTTAGCAGCGCAAATCCACTAGGAAGAGCTTCGCCAGTCAGCCGCATGACGTCGCAACTAGTGGTTGCGGCGGCTACGGCGTCAACCCCCCCCCCCCCGAGTCGCACGTATCACCCATGATGCCGCCTACATTGCCGCCTGCACCACCGAAACCGCCACCTCAGCCGCCACCTCCGCCGCCTTCACTGCCGTCCCCGCCGCCGCCATCGTCGTCCTCGCCGTCTCAACCGCTGCATCCACCTCCCCCTCTACCGCCGCCTCCAAGGCCCCCTTAGCCGCCGCCTCCGCCCCTCTCAACGCCCTCACTGCCACCTCCTCCGCCATCTCCACCCCTGCCTTCACCGCCGCCTTCACCGCCGCCTCCACCGCCGCCTCCACCGTCGCCTCCAACTCCGCCTTCACCACAGCCTTCACCACCGCCTCCACCGCTGCCTCCACCACCGCCGCCTCCACCACTGCCTACAACCGCTACCTATACCACTGCTTCCACCGCCACCACCACCGTCGCTTCCACCGCCGCTTCCCCCCCCCCCGCCGCCTCCACCACCGCCTCCAACTCCGCCTTCACCGCAGCCTTCACCACCGCCTCCACCGCTGCCTCCACCACCGCCTACACCGCCGCCTGCTCCACCGTCGCCTCCACCACTGCCTCCACCGCTGCCTCTACCGCTGCCTCCACCGCCGCCTCCACCGCCGCCACCACCGCCACCTCCTACGCCGCTTCCCCCGCCGCCTCCACCATCGCTTCCACCGCCACCGTCGTCGCCTTCACCGCCTCCGACGCCTTCACCGCCTCCACCGCCGCCTACACCTCCACCTTCACCGCCGCCTCAACACGCCGCCTCCACCGCCACCGTCGTTGCCTTCACCGCCTCCGCCGCCTTCACCGCCTCCGCCTCAACAGCCGCCTCCACCGCCGCCTCCACACGCCGCCTCCACCGCCATCTCCACCGTCACCGTCATCGCCTTCACTACCTCCGCCGCCTTCACCGCCTCCGCCTCCACCGGGGCCCGAGCGCGGACCGTTACTCATTAAGGAGCGCTTATGTCGCGTGCGCCGCGCAAAAAATGATCACAGCCCAGCGGTGGCGACGGCAGCGGCGGCGGCCGAGGCGCAAAAAACAAGTCGGCGGGCCGCACCGTTTGGCGGCGCCCCTGGCTGGCGGGCGCGCGCCACTGGCGCCCGTGAACATTCTAAGCTCCATGGCTCATCGGAATAAAAAAAAATCCAGAAACAAATTATTATCTGTAGACTTCTTAACAATATCTGAAATGCAAAATAATCTTTATTGTTCTCTCTCTTCTTGATCAGATACTAGAATTAAAATCTTTATCAAACTGCTAATCACTTTCCTTGTTTGACGTCTTGTCATTCAAAGGATTTACTTCATGCTCCATAATGTGTTCCGTGAGTATAAAATACAATAATTGTTTTTAGAACTACGATATCAAAAACAGTTCCTAACATTTGTTCCCAGTGGTACTAACACTTCAAAATCTGTGACATCAGATTGTGTACAATATCGTGCGACCAACAAATTCAAATTGAGCGTTCTATACCAGACAACTAACCGGATATTGTTATCTCAGTTTTGAAGAAAAGGGTGTTTTCCTATGGATGTTACTGAGTCACACAAACAGAACGTCCTAACCAAGTAGGCAGAAACGCGTAAATGCAAGTGATTGGAAATCGAGAGCAGCTGGATGTGAGACGTTAAAACAGTACCATCGTTATAGGAACTTTGGGATTTGTTCCGCCCAGTTTATGTAAAAATTTATACAAAGTCCTTGGGCATTCAAAATGGGGGAAGCCCGAAATATTGCGTCTGAGAACAGCCCTTATTTTGCGCAATGTATTGTAGAGGCACCCACAGTTGCTAGATCTGCTCCTTAGAAAGCTAATTACAACTGGAGTAGATTTTATCTTTAACCGAAACATAGGTCCTCTATTTGTGATTTAGGTAATAATAGTAATAATAATAATAATAATAATAATAATAATAATAAACCTACGAACTTTGAAACAATTATTTCACTTCATAATAATCAAATTAAATTGTATTATGATCTTACCCTATTAAACTTTGCCCTCAAGTTAGGTCTTTGCCGTCAAGAGAAAATGTCTACTTCGATAAAATATAAAAAAAAATACAATAAATTATTTATCCCTTGTCTCAACAATGTACAATTTTGAATACATATTTATTTATAATATTATTCAGGAAATGGATTGTGCATTTGTTTTTCATTAGTATACGGATGAAAAGTCGTATCCATTACACTCAAAACTAGGAACATGAAAAATTACTCTCTTCATAGAAAACGGGGTTATTCAGATACGACCCGAGTTACGAACATATCAGGGCAACTGTCACTGCAGTGCCTCCGATCCATGTCATAGGATTCCAGCGCCGGCGGTGAGGGATTTTCAACACTACTGCAACGTACTTCGATTTTAACATTATTATTTTTATCTTAATCTTTTCAAAACTCATCAAATTATCACATTTAGTCGTGCGTTCTAACACACAACATTAATCGTCTTACCTCTTGCATACGTACGAGTAATTCTATATAGAATTACTTATTATAGAGAATTACTCTGTAGAATTCTATATAGAATTACGAAGTTCTGTGGAAGTTCTGTGTATTGAAAATTACTATTGGACTGGTGGCAACTATAATGAATTATCAGACTTTTCTCTTTTCAAAACAATCAAATTTAGCATTTATTACTATGGTTTTACACAGTATTCGAAATCTCTAATTAAATGAATGAATACAAGAATTTCTTTCGGAAAAAACGTTCGTAAGCTTGTGATGCTTACTCGGATGATTTTCTTCTGAAATGGTTCCCACGTCCGCTGCTGTCCAGTTGGCAGTTGATGTCTTCTGTAACTGTTTTTGGCTTGTTGTTAGAATAAATTCCGAATACACCCTGGAATGGCTGTGATTATCTGATCCCATAAGTAATTTAATATATTATCGCGACGCGATTGGCCCTCGC
Organism: Acheta domesticus; assembly: GCA_031308135.1. Lineage (NCBI taxonomy): Eukaryota > Metazoa > Arthropoda > Insecta > Orthoptera > Gryllidae > Acheta > Acheta domesticus. Next base: position 114,500,088 of record JAHLJT010004567.1, on the reverse strand, counting down.
TAGGTTCGGGTGAACCTCTACTTGCGACTATCTCAATCAATTTATTAATATTTTTCTACCCAGTCACGGAGCTATCCTAACGTAAACCCTTCGGAAAAAATATTTTTAAATTAAATGAACTAAATTTACTTTAACACGCGAAACACAAAAATCACAATTACAACTTACGATTGATAGGTTTTTGAACTTTATCTCTACACAATGTCAAGCTATAAGGATTAACCATCAACTATTCGCCTCAATATATTTTACCAAATATATTTTTCCCAGATGAAATGAAAACTAACATTGTCACATACTGCTTATCTTTTGATGTTCACAGCTCCACTGCTTTTTAAGAGAGAATATATTACTTTCCACAAAACCCAGACTTTCAAAGCCTACTTCACATTTGTAGCATCTTAAGACTACCCGGCCATGACGAAGCGTCATAGTTTATTGTGCCTTGACACGAACATGGAATATCTATATTTATTGACACGTTGCCTTAACAACGTGTATTCTTTGTCTCTGTAACGTCACCAATACGTATGATCTCCTCGTAATGGCAGGCTTGAAACCATGAAACCATTATTTTCATACCAAATACCGCGAAGTCTTTTGGTATATCACACTACCATCACATAGCTGGGTCGAATTCATCCTCTCTCTGAGTAAGAATTCCAGCAACCAGAAGCTCTGATCGGTACTTTTTCGTGGTTTCTCCAATGAATATTAGGCGAATGCCGAAGTGCCTTGAAAACGGGCCACGGATGGCTTAGAATCTTTCCTCCCTCATCCTTGTCCTCTTGTTATCCCTTAAACAAACAATAGACACTTAAAAGTCTTACACTACCACACTTATCGGGAGCTTGGAGTGTGACCACGCCTACGGGACTGGTGCCCATAGCAGTTAATGCGCCTGCGAATATGAAATAATCAATTGATGAGTCATCGGCAGCAGTACACCTACAGACAATCTGATTTTCTCAAAGAGAATAAAATGTAATTAAATGTAATTAATTAAATGTGTATTCGAAATTATTTTTGTTTATTTTTAGAGCTTTTTTTAAAATTTGCAGTCATATTTACATTTCTTTTAATTTCGTTTATATGTTTCAGATTAATCACAATAAAAGTTACTTCAAATAATCCAAAAGGCGGAATGCTGATATCAAAATGTGTATAATCACCGACGATTCGGGTTAGTTAGATGTTGCAAGTATCCATCCTTCGAAGTCGATTTCCACATTGCGTGAATCCAAGCGTTGCTGTTTTGCACTGTAATTAGGGAGCGTCTTCTAAAGCGGATGAGATGCAACGTGTAATGGCAAGCCAATATGTACCTCAAGGCGATCACCCTAGTCATTTGATCATCCCATCATTGGTACCCAGGCTTTTGTAGCCTTAAAGTTGACATCTAACAAATTACCTTGAATTTGGATTTGTAAGCCGAAAGGTCCACAAGGTGTGCGAGTACCTGCAGGTGGACCTGGGCGCCATGCACGCTGTGACGGCCGTGCAGAAGCAAGGCCGCTCCACACAAAGGGTAATTGAATTTGTATTGATGCGAAATGAGGCATACATAAGCGGAATTAATTTCTCGACTTTTATATTAAAGATCTGTATATACTTTTCTAAAGAATATCTAGTTAACCATTGTATATTCACGGCCATGCAGTAGATATTGGAAATGAATCACGGTATTTGGTCGGGACCAAGACCCGTTACCTACATTTCGGTATTTCCAGTTCTTTATAGTACATACAGTGGCAGGATAAACATTTGCAGAAAAGAACTGTTTTTAGAACCAACTTTCTGTCTTATAGCACAGACGTCAATAATAATAATAATAATAATAACAACAACAACAACAACAACATACTAGGCCCTAGTTAAAGCCTGTTCGTTAGGGTTAAAACAGTCCAATTCTTGGATTCGTGGATGCATTGTTTTAAAATAAATAATTTCAGGTCTGTATTTCGTTTTAGTCTTCACATAAAAAATCAACAAAGTATTGTAATCGATTCTTACTACTCTTCTGGTTCTACGAATAGTTCACTGTATAATACTGTAAAACACGTAAAATACGTAATACCTTATACGAGTGCAAAATTTATTTTACCTGTGTTAGTAAACAGACAGAAAATATTTGTATTTTTATCGTAGTATGAATTCACATGTGCTCAGAGGTTTTATCATAGAACGTTTTCTATTGTATTCCATCTCTTGATAGCGAACGAAATACAATCTGATATTTGTCTACATCTGAGTCCTTCGGGGTCTGAATTTAACTGTTTTTACACTCTCATTCAGAGAAAGTTATATGGTCCTATAAAGTTTTTCTAATCGTGTGGCGCATTTTTCTTACTTGTGGTTATTAAAGAAACTGCATCAAAATTGTATTTCTAGATTTACTGTGTACAATTCCACGAAGTTTTGAAAAACAAACACCGTCAATATTATTGTCTTGCGTTTTTCATTCTGTTCCACTGCAGAGTGCTGTAGGTAGTAGGTAGGCTGTAGATTCCACTGCGAGTAATTCATTAAGCCACTTCGTATCCCCTCGTGCAAATTGTGTTTGTAAATTGGCTACCTAAGCTTTCCTCGAAAGTAGAAAGAAATACAGAATTTAAATAATGATTCCTAAATATAATGGATATTTGTGAAAAAAAAAGTATGTAATTGTTTAAAAGTGACCGCTTGGACAATCGTTTGCCCGCTTCTGTCAGATTATCAAATTATTGTAGTTTAATTGTAGTTATAAGTTAAATAAATGACATACTAATTTTACCGTTTCGTTTCTCCTGACTTTCAATTACGTTATAATTATGTATTTCTGTGTTCTGTAATATTAGTTCATGTATCTCAAGTAATTGATTTTGTAGAACAATAATGTTACGTAGAGGAAGTTCATGGATGAAATTGGCTTACTGTTCCACCGGAACGGGTGGTGATTATTCACCTAACCAAATAAATAATGTGATTGGGAGACAATGTCTAATCTTCCAGCGCCTTGAAGGTCACTTGTAACCCAGGCTAAATCCTCCTCCTCCCTAAAAAAATCATGTTGTTTACCGACATGAGTCATTTTAAAATCTGGAAGCTCATAGCGAATAAACTTTCAACTCTGTTACATCGTATAGCCTATATTTTTAAATAATTCTGCATGTGCTTCTGAACCAAAAAAAAAAAATCCTACATTAACCCAACACCGAATATGTTAAATAGACCAACGATATTAGGGGTATTATTTATGAAGCTCTCAATCCTTATTTATCCGCAGCACCCGTTTAGTTCGCACGGACCGCCTCCGCATTCATCTGGAGCGGAGCCCATTTACGAAACGAGATCCGCCCGTGCAAGCGCGAAGATCTGGGGGCGAGCTCTCGCCCTGGCCTCGCGTGTCGCACGCACAAGGCCGCGAACCCAGGCCCCCGGCGGCCCCGCCCGCCCCCTCCCCGGCCCGCCCCGTCCCATCCCGCCCCGCCCCACCCCTCCTCCCCCGCCCCATCCGTCCCCTCCCCGCCCCCCTCCCCGCCCCGCCCCCGCCCCGCCCCGCTCCGCCCCGCCCCGCTCCGCCCCGCCCCGCTCCGCCCCGCCCCGCCTCGCCCCGCCACCGAGCCTAAATCAACCGCGGCGCCGGTTTTTGCGACGCCTAATGTATTCGGGGCGCGCCGCATCGGGAGCCGGGCAACGCGACCTGGAGCAGGGCTCACAGTGGTCTGAAAAGGGCTCAAATCTGATGCTCGCAGATTAGGTTTTTTTAAAGTTAAAATTTACTACAAACCATATTAAATTTTTTTTTTAATTCTTAAGGTAATGTATGTTTTATGAAAATTTTATATTTACAGTAATTTGGATATTAAAGTAGGAAAAAATGGTACGATTTTTTCCATTTCAAGAAATACAAAATTAAATTGTCTCCGATTTTAAGGTACAGTGATGTCAAGGAAAGTATTTTTTATTTGTGTACATTGTTTAACACACTTTACTTTGTAGTAGTGTTTGGTATTGTTTTCGTGTTGTTTAATATTGACTAACGAATTTCACAGGTTGTTATTGCATACGACTTAATTGATTCAATGAATGAATACTCTCTTCAAATATGAAATAAGTTTCTCAAAAATACACAAAAGTACATACAGTTCATAGTATTGACAATTTTAAAAGACATAAAATCTATTTACATACAACAAATTCTGGTACTCTACTTTCACAGCTAGTGAGTTAGACGTTTTTATTTCGCCAATATTTGAAGATATCTTTAGATGTAGACATTTTTAATAATACAATTATTTTCTTACTTTCCAATAATTAGAAAGTTCTAAAATTTATTTTTGTTGATGAATAATTGAAGCAGGTAGAACAAAAACCCACTAACTTGACTTTTGTGATAATGTTTGGTGGATGTTTAATCCAATTTTTAATAACTATACAAGTGAAAAATTTAAATTACGATGCGTTGAAAGGAGAAATCTTTACAATTATTTATTGATAGCTTATTGTATGACATCTGAGATATTTGAGAGAGATGGAATTTAATTTTTGTCTCCTATAAAATGTCTGGAGTTTTTGATTTCCCTGATTCAATTGACAAAAAATCTTTATGGGGGTGCGCGCGCTTTTGGACCAGTGTGCATCGCGGGATGGCCGAACGAAGCGGCGCGTGCAGAGCGGGTGGGAGCAGGGCGGTGCGGCACGGGAGGAGCCCGCTGCATCCCATCCCGGTGGAGCGGGCCGGGGCGGCGCAGCGTAGCGCAGGAAGGAGCAGGGAAGTGCGGGGCGAGACTGGGCAGCGCGGGGAGCGACGCCTGGAGAGCGGGTTGATTCGGAGAGAGGAGCGGGACGAGCGGGGCGTTGTGTGGACGGGGGGGATGGGGTGAGGTGCGGGGCGAGCGGGGCGGAGATGGGAGAAGAGCGGGACGAGGGGGACGTCGCGAAGTGGTGCGGGGTGACGCGGGGAGGTGCGAGGCGAACGGGCCGCGGAGGCAGGTGAAGGGTGGTGTGGGCGGAAGAGTGGGACGGAGAGAGGAGCTGGACGTCGCGAGGCGAGGCGGAGTGACGCGGGGAGGTGGGTAGGAGCGGTGAGAGGGGCGGGACGAGCGGGACTTCGCGAGGCGGCGCAGAGTAACGCGGGGTGGTGCGGGGTGAGCGGGGGAGAGGAGCGGTACGTTGCGAGCCGGGCCGGAGTGTCGCGGGGCGAGCCGGGCGGAGCTGGGAGAGGAGAGAGACGAGCGGGACGTCGCGAGGCGGGGGGGGGGCGTGGCGAGCAGGCAGGGGCGCGGCGGGGCATGAGTAGGCGCAGCCAGCCGCCTGCCTCTTCGAATTCATTAAGCCGCGAGCATCCGTCTTGGCGCTCGCAAAAAAGACCGCCCTATTCGCCCGGCCCATTCCTTTGCGTCCCGGGGCGAGAGGATTCGCTTATGTTAAGCAGCTGCTGCCTGCGGGCCGCTCGCGCCCCAGACCAGCGCCCAGCGCGCATCGCCCGCAGCGCCTCCCCTCGCGCACCGGCCGCCCCCGCCCCGCGGGCGATTGGATTGCTCGGGCGGGCGGGGCGGGGCCGGGGTGATAATAAGATGATTGCGGAGAAGGCCCTGCCTGCACACATGCCCCAAGCAGCGCGTGCGTTGTGAGGTGGGAGGTAGCAAGCGCGCTCCTTGTAAGTCTTCTGAGGTCTTCACTCAGCATTACGCTCTCAGTATGAATTCCTTTAAAATCTATGTATCTTTCAACATATTTCCAGAATTTCAGATAGGTTCTACCCAGTACTATTATTATTTTCCAGACCAGAACAGTTTTCATCTAGTCAAAACTTTCGACCCTCTACAAACAAGAATCCGATCCAGACTTCCCAAGAATAAATTTCGCCCATCTTCAACCAATCCCTTAACTCCTTCATTCCTACTCTAATTTATATATAATAAAAGACTTACAGATAACTAAAAAGTGAATCCAATCTGCACTGCTAGATGGTTGAAGAAGTTCCCCCAGGAGGCACCTTTTTTATTTTTAATAATTTGAACATAGCATGTGTACATGTAGCATGTGTGAAATTCTCTATAACTGTTCTGTAATGTGGTTAATCGACTACACCATAAAAAATAATTTTAAAAAACAAAGATTCATGTATCTTGTTTGGTGCAGAGCTATACATATCTGATGGAACCCTAAGTATGACCGACAAGGCTCTCTAATGATATTAAAACCTTGAACATATGTAATCAAAATAGAAATAATGAAAATAGAAACTAAAACGTTTCCATTTTTTTAAACATGAACATTTACATACGTATTTCCGAACCATGAGCATACCTAGGACAGGGAAAATTTGAGCAAATGAACATTCCCCTAAATATTTGCTGAGAAATAAAAGAACAAATAAACGTAAAATATGTATCTATTAAATTAATTCTTTACAAAAAATACACTCAATTTTAATTGAAAATATTAAATCTCTGTTATTTATAATTAATTATTCTAGATTAACTTACAAATTAATTTGACTTAAGTTCTCTTTTTTCCTCTACAAAAATGCTTACCATTCAACACAAACACTGTCTATATACCCATGATAGGAACTACAAACTAAAAAAAGATATGCTTTTGCGATCTTTCAAAATAAGGTTTTCGATTATCATCGTTTCGCATAGTTTTCAAAGGAGAAGTAGCGGTATACCTTAAGATTTTGTTCTTATAGTGAATGTTTCTTGTTTTCGTTTTCTTGTGCAAATGATATACACTTTTCAATTGTCTTCTTTTCAGGTTAAATTTCCAATCATAAATTATTAAATTGTGTAAATTATTCATTATAAATAACAGGAATCGTTATTGCACTGCTTGCATTCAGTTTTCTTATTTCATGTTTAAAGAAAACACGTTTATTTAATAAGCAAATAAGGTCAGGAGCATAATTGATTCGAAAACCTATGCTTAATCTCTTCTGAGGATATCTAAAACAAATTTACAATCCTGTGACCTTTCATAAGTATTTAAAATATAGGGGTTTCTCTAAATTCTTTCTGAAACAGACATAGAAGATAGGGATTTCCGATAAAATCATCCTTACGCTGCACTAAGGATTCGAAGTGAGAGGCTTTAGATCTGCTTTCCCTTCACTACCTAATCTTCCACGACAATCGGCGACCACCCAAGCAGTGGCCACGCGTCAGGCCTGGTCGCTTGGGGAAAGTGACCCATCTTGTCCGTTGCTAAACATTCACCAACTCACTGCTCTAATGTTCGCTGTCCACCGCCCACGGTTAATCGCCCATAGCCCACGGTTTACAGCCCATAATATAGCCCACTCCGTACCCCTACCCCCAGCGTCCACCGTGTTCTGCCCACCGACTACCTATCGTGCATCGCTCACAGGTCTACCGCCCACAGCCCCGCTTATGTCGTGCAAGCAACTGTAGCAATGCTTACCGCCAAAGGCACAATGCTTTCCTCCCACTCCCTATCCCCTTGTTCTCCGACATCTACCCACCGATCATTCAACACCCATCGTTCACTGCCCACAGCCCAAGACCTACCGCCCACAACCGCAAACCCTCAACGTTCATCGCTCATTTGGCCAATGGTTACCTCCAAAAACATATTGCCCACCGCTTACTCCCTGCTCCCCCTGCCCACCGACCATCCACCACCCACCGCCCTCTACCCACTGTCCAAGACTTATTGCCTTCAACCCTCCACCTGCAGCTTACAAGCAACGGCCTACAGCCTACTGCTCATAGCTCACCGCTCACCACAATACTTACCGCCAAAGACATACCACCCATTCCCTAGTCCCTCACCTCCTAACTCTACCTGTCGACTATCCAACACCCCCGCCAACCGCCAATAGCCCAAGACATTCCATTCACAAGCCCACCGTTCACAGTCATCTTCCCACCTCCCACCACCTATCGTCTCCCAGCAACGGCCTACAGCCCAACGCCCACCGCTTATTTCCGATCGCCCATGGACTCTCCCACGGGCGGAGGCGAGGGCGGGGCGAGCGTCGCCCGCAGAGGCGCCCGCCGCGCCCTCGGGCGGAGTAAATTTACACCTGCAGGTGGCGGCGGCGGGCGGGCGGGGCAGGCCTCCGGGCTGGAAGAGCAATATCGCGGTGTGTCCCTGGCGCTAATTCCATTCATGTATGCCAGCGCCCGCGCCGCCCAAGAGGCTGTTGACACCCCGCCGCCCCCGCGCTGTCTTGGGCCGGGCGGGCCCTGCCTCTTGGCAAGGAGGCCTCCGCTCGCCGTGGGCCCCACCAGCTTCGGGATTTCGCTGTCGGCTGCAGGAGGAAGAACGGAGGAGGGGCTCTCATTTCGGAGGCAGGCTCTTCGCAGCGTTGTTGATGAGATGGCCACCTGCTGAATTTTAGAACTCGGCCACTCAGAAGTTATTTCATTGGTCACTAATGTATTCTGTTTGGTTGCTAATGAATTTTCCAATTTTATGACCTGAGAAGTTAAAACACATTTTAATACTTATACTAATCCTCGATTTGAAACTGCATGAATATTACGGGCGAGAATATGTGATCTTGAAATGCTTCAATTGGGATATTGCGTTCAATATGCACTTATTTAAATGAATTAAGAATTAGTTACATTGCCTTGAATGTAACGGAAAGATGTTCGTCAGCACAGTGGTGTCATATCCTATCATCAGTGATAATTTCGAACAAAGGTTGAAGACATTTCCAGGAGCTACTTAAAAAAATTAATTTACAATGTAAATTAAGTATCTGTGTCAGTGACCAAGGGGGGCAATAAATAAAAATACATTTTATATGAACATAAATAAAGAATTATTTAAAAGAAAACATCAAGTCGGCTGGACACTACGACTATAGCCTTTTCAGAGACAAATGAGACTCTAATGTGTGTATGTATTACGAAGTGTGTTGTAAGAAAAAAATCCAAAATGAAGTATAATGGATACATTTTGACCATTTTGAATTAGTTCTTAACATACTGGGTGTATGTAAGATTGCACTGTTACTCATTCATTTATATTAACTAATACTTTTTCCTTTTTTACTTTCAGGTGAGGCGAAGCAAAAGTGAACATCGTGATCATCGTGATTTCGTCCGTCTAAGTGTAGCATTTTATTTCATGCCGATTTCACTTCTGTCCTTTCATAAGGCTTCAAGGTAAAGAGAGATGGCTCCTTCACGTATTTTCTTTTTTCTTCTCAGTCGTTCGTACTTAACAATCTGTTAGATGTAATATGCAATGAAATGAACATTGATCTCTATTCTTCAATATTTGCCAATTTTTAGGAGAACAACGAAAAGGTCCATAATTTGCAGATTAATTTAATTGTTTTTCTTGCTTTATATCAAGGCATTTCCAATCATCATACCCATTATATTGTTGTTTTTCTCGTTATTTAGTAAAGAGTACATCTAACATTGTTTAAAAGTATTTAATTTAGAAGTAAAGAACCTTAGACTTTTTCTTTGTGGTTATTTTGTGTGTACTGTGTTGTTTATTATTGTTAGGGTTCATGTTCAATTAATGAAGATACTTTTATTAAATGAAAATGATACACACATATATCAGTGTATAATTAATTACAAATTAGTATGAACTGTTTATATGAATTGTCAAGAATTATTTCTGATGAAAATCAGCAGCACAGAAAAAGACATTCCATAATATGATATATATTTGTTACATGTTCTAAAACTCTACATTCTGTAGGGAGAGTTTGACATGTGAAAAAGTATAAAGTATCTCGTTTCCATGATAATTAATTTTTAGTGAAATGCAAATATTTTGATTTCTTCAGAAAATTTCTATACAAATAATTCAGGATGTGACTCTGAGGACTTCTGTATCTTTTTTTCGGATTTTTCTCAAAATCGTTTTCGATACAGAAGCATCAGTTACATTTGAATGCACACTCCACCTCAATGAATTTGTTTTAGTTCTCTCGGCGTAGAAATACCTCAGTAAGGAGCTTCGATAACGAAATCGTTTAACAGTTTTCACGCTCATGAAGCTCTGTTAATACTTACTCATTGTTTAACGTCATCTAGCATGATATATGATTTCAACACTTAGGTAAAACCCTATTCATCAAACAACTTAAATTTAGATGATAATGTAGCAAGACTTTTGCAGAAAATATCAAAACAACCAAGAAAGCCTTCCTGAACACTGAGAGAAAAAAATACAGGTTCGCCCCTGGTCCAATTCAATAGATAAACGTTGTAACAGCTTCGGAGGAGACTCTAGTCTCCCCTCCACCTCCTCCTGGAAGCCAGCAATCACGCCGAACTCAGGAACAGCGATTTCCCTTTTTACTGTTTTTCTCTTTTTTTGCCTTCTTAAGACTCCCCCGCCCCCAACTTCGCCTCTACCCGCAACCTGTCACGTGTCACCGCCACCGTGTGTTTATCTCTTGTTCGGCGCCCGCAGATTGCCAGACCCACGCGCGGCAACTCCTCCTCCTCCTCCAATTTCTTCTTCCTCTTCTTTTTATTTGCATCCGTAAGTAGTCCGCAGGTTAATGAGTGCGCTACTTTCGAACGGGCTGATGTCCGATGCCCTGTAGTTATTAGCCGTTGGGGAGGCTTGGGGATGAATCGCGGATGTTAACGGATGGGGCGGCTGCTGTAATTTCCAAGACACGAAGAAGCTGAGAGAGCAGGTTGAGGTCGTGGGGAGGATGGCAGAGGATTGCGCCGGTAGCTGCTACCGCCGCCGACCTCCCAAGGTTGCTCGTCGTAAGGACGGGGAGTCAAGTAATCGCGAAAACGTGACAGATCGATTTTGAAAGGGCAACGGAGGGGAGCGGTTGTCGTTGCAGAGATTTGTTCGATTCATTTGTTAATTGTGTATTCTGGTTTGTAATCTGTTCGTGCTGAAACTTTCTCTATGATTCGATATTTTTTTATTCTCAAAGGGAGTCCTTAATTTGAAATTCCAGTAATCGAAATTCCTTAGGAGAAAAACTTGTTTAACTTTACCACTACGAGAAATCTAGTTGTACTATCCTAACCGATTGTGTGGAGAGTACACCCAAGAGAATTGCCGGGAGAGGTGGCTCAGGGGTGTCTTTGCAGTGCTTCGCTGCAGAATGTTGCTGCCGGATTTTCGACACTAGCTAGCTAGTTCACGTTCTGTCGCTGTGTGGACGAGAATTCTAGCGGCAGGCTGTCCTGATCGGTAGTTTTCCGAGTTTTTTTCGATCAATACCAGGCGAATGCCAAAGCAGTAGCCTATTAAATAGGTTACGGACCGCGCGCGAACTTCCCTTCCCCTTCCTTGTCCTATCCTCTTCCCTTACATACTCTTACACTTAAATGCACTTCACTACCACATATGACGGGAAACCGGTCGGGGCTTAGAGCGTGTCCCAGGTGGTGCGGTGCCCTGCTGCTGGGAGATAGCTAGTTGGCGAAAACCCTGCCAGCCATCGAGCAGGTCGGCACATGATCTCGGCAACCAGCGGGGGAAGATCACCGCCACCCCGCGAGAGAGGGGGAGAAACATGCTCTATACTTACGGGACTAATGGCCTTAGCTGTTGACGCGCCCGGATCACCAATCAATCAATCAGTCAAAACCTAAGACAATTCAAAGTGTAAAAGTCGTAGCTGATGCTGAATTCATTCACTAATCCTAATGTATATACTACTCAGAATTTTGTTTAGGGGAAAGCGCGACAAGAGGACACTTGGGCAAGAACAACTAACTATGATGACGGAGACTTTTTACGAAAAATGTCAAAACACGAAACCTTGACACATTTTCATATCAGCAAGATGTTAAATATTTCAAAATGATTTTTACAGTAGACTGTTCATTCAAAATTTGTTCATTTAAAATTTGCAACTAACAAAAGACCAGTGATGCCACCTGAATTTCTCTGTGTGTGGGGTGTGGGCTATAACAGTAGTGTTCATGCGAGTTGATGGTTCCTTACATGGCATTTTTAATTTAAGCTGATTTAAAAATTTATTTCCTTTTGTTGATTTATAGTTATTTATAAAGTATTCAATTGAGATATTGAATGACTTTCGTAACCATAGAAACTAGTAGAAACTACACTTTGGACGTGAGACTTTGGCTTCTGTGGGGGCAGAAATCCTACGAGCCTTCATTGGATGCACGAATTAATTTCAAAATAATTAATATAATAAATAATATCTTATTTCTCCATTTTCCGTTTCACAACTTATCCGTATTAAGTAAGAAAATATTGTTTTATTAATTTGGGTTACAATATACAATGCCCCTACTCTATATACTCAAAACTGGGTGGCTTTTACAAGAGCAATAAGGAGAGAGGAACGTGAATAGGACATCCATCTCCGTTGTGATCACAGATGATATCCAATAACCTAGTAAAATTGTAAATATTTCTCTTACTTTTCCTTTATAGACTTCAGAATTTAAATTTTGCTCATAAATAGTTGAAAAAAATTGGATCAAACACACACTAAACATATTCACAAAATAGTAAAGATAGAGGGTTCTCGTTCTCCCTGCTTCAAATATTCATCAACAAAGATCAGTTTTAGAATGTTTTAATAACTATTGGAAACTGATAAAATATTTTTTAAATAAATTTTATAAATAAATTTCTCCATTTGAAAGACGGCTTCAATTATTGGGAAAATGAAAACCGTTTGCTCACTGGCTGTGAAAGAACGTGTAATGGTATTTATCCATCAGTGAGGCAATCCTCTCCGGCGAGCCTTTCCCACGCCTCGCGCACTTCTTGGGCGCAGTGGCAGCGTGGTGCAGCTTCTCAATGGGCCTCTACGGCCGTGCAGCCTCTCGCAGGCCGGCCACGCGTAGCTGCGTCCCCGGGCGATTGCGGCCGCCGTGGCGCGGGGCGGCGAGGGGCGGGGCGGCGCGGGGCGGCGGGCGCTCGTGCGTGCGGCACGCGTGCAGGCACGCAGGCACAGCGCCGGCGCTTGCATCTGCATACGCGCGCCGTCGCTACATCGCTGCCAGCCCGCCCCTTCAGTCTGCACTCCTCCCCACCCACCCACCCCCACCCATCCTCCTTCCTCTGCCCGTCCCGTCCCGCCTGCGCGGCATACACTCTCATCCGCCCGCCAAAGCCCACACGCCCACCTCCGCCCGCCCGCCCGCCCGCGTGCCCGTCCGCTCGCCCGCCCACCTTTCTTCTCTGCCTCCCGTCCTTGCCCCGTCCTCCCGTCCGTTGTCGCCGCCCGCCTGCCCGTCCACTCTTACCACCCGCTTGCCCCACACTAGCCAACCGCCCGCCCGCCCGTCCGCCATCACCAAAGCTATTGCCACTGCCAGAGGCTGCCGTCGCCCGCCGGATGCTAATTATGTGGCATGTAAATTCCGCTACTTGCTCGGGAGTCTGCTTTGCATACGATAATTGTGACGCTGCGCGGGCATAGGGAGCAGGGGGCGGGCCGCGGAGGAGGAGGGGGCGGGGGACGGAGAGAGGCTTTCTTGGACACGGCCTTCGAGGCGCCCGCCGCCGTGGGCGGCCGCGGAGCGGAGGGGGCCTTGGACGCCCGCTGCACTCCGGCGCGGATTCCGGATGGCACTCTGCGATTTCAGGCGCTGCTGCAATCATTCACGGCGAGATCCTGCTTTCGAAGGCTCCCGCCTCTCCCCCCCTTCCCCTCCCCATCCGCGCTCCTTGCTGCCGCGTGTTCCCTCCCAATGTCTTCGCCTTACGCTCCGTGCCGCCAATACTCATTCTCCCACACTCCTATGCTTTCGCTTAGAGAAGTTCTCCTCCAATGCCATAGGACGACTCAAAGTACATCCTCTGAATTTGCCTTATTGATGTTCTTGTATTAATATTTTTAATGCTAATTACCTATTTAAATGGGAAGTTACTTAAGACTATCTACTGCAGTGTGTATTAATTACGTAAATGCCAGCAGTTTTGCATATTGTTCACGTCCGTGAACAGACTATATAAACATTTACATTTCAAAATAATGTCATTGGCATTCTCTATTTAACCTTGATACTCATCGCTATTTTGTCTTCATTGTCAATCGTATTTATAATTACCCCTTTACGACTTGTTTCTTCGGTCGATTGATCTCTTAAGGTACCTATCAACCTCGTAATGATGAAAAATCGTGAAAGTTCGTCTCTTTCAATTTCAATTGAGCCATACACTCTGTTTTATTCTCCTTTAAAACATTTCTTCCAGTTTTCCTAGTTTTTGAGCATTTTTTTTCCAAGCGAGTGCGCAAATGCCACGTTCCCTAGTGTCAACTGTCTAAGGCCTTAGCGAGTGAACTTTAGATGCATTTTTCCTTTATTAGGAATTTTCGGCACACTCATGCATGTCAAATATCATAAATCATAGAGTATAAAAGATAATTATATAATTCTTTTTGCTGATTGAAACCCATGATTTGCTCAAGAGAACGGACTAGAATACTTAATGTGTCACTAAAAGTTCCAATTAAATGAACTGAAATATCCAGAAAAAACTTATAAACAATTATTTTTCCTCAAATAAATGCTGACTTTGGTTTTCACAGTACTTGTACCATTCTAGTCCATTCTCTAGAAATATATTTTTGATCAATTTATAAAATAATTGTCAAAATATGCCAACTTGTTGTGGAGAGAGGATGTCTTAAGTAAAACCTTCATTTCGGACTATTGGTTATAAACAAATAAAGAGTTTCTTTTAAATTATTTGATCTCTAAGAGAATATAGAAATCAGATATAGAAGGACAAAAATATAAACAATATACTTGATATTTTTTCGTCAGGTAGGCAGCTACCTAAATGCTTGGTATTAAATGCTTTTATCTACGACTGTATTCCAACAACTGAATAACTCTCCCATTTGAATGTTATTATGATGTTAATAAAACGTCTGTTCTTAAAAAATTATAATAACGCATTTTTTTAGATAGAAATATAAAATAAAATTACTAGAACGTTTCAACATAATTTCAAACATTTGTTGTTTATTATTATTATTACTATTATTATTATTATTATTACTCTTTACGATTTTAAATAGAACTACGAACATTTATGATAAAAGTTATCTTAGACCTTTTTTCTAAGATAAGAGTGCCCATTGTCACCTACCTTATTTAACATATATATTGACGAAGTCATAAATGAGTGGCTAAAAATTTTATATTGACAATTTATAGTAAGTAATGTAAATATTACCTCAGTATTGTTTGCAGATGATCAAGTTGTTATAGGTTCCACAGCAGACAGTATCCAAGAAGCAATATATAAATTAGATAATATAGCTAAGCAATATAATATCAATTGACAAAACTAAAATCATGGCATTTAGGGCTTGTGAACTAATAAGAGCTAAATAGCCCTTGGAAATAAAATAATAGAACAAGTAATGCATTTAATTACCTGGCTATAAATAACATTGTAATGCTATAAATAATAACATGGTAATTACTACACCTGTTGTATTTTTGATGCAAGTATACGTTCTCTAAAATTAAATTGTAGTTGAATAATTTTGAATGCTTATCCATTTTTTGAAGACTCGATATTTTTTGTTTATCTGAATTCAATTGAAAACGACCCATTACCATTGCCCTTGAGTCTCAGCGACGTTTCAGCCAGTTGTGCCAACTACAACTCGACAAAAGAACTCTTTCTTCCGATTTACAAATTAATAGCAATTCCATATTATAATTTATAAGCAATGGAGTATCAAGACGCTCAAAAATCATTACCAAGAATAAAAACAAAGAAGAACGAATAATAAGAAAGGATATATTTTAGTGCGTAAACGTAAATAGTAAAGATTATTTTACAAAATGCCTCATATAATTGATCTGTGAAATTATTTGAATCCCTAATAGAAAAAAAATAAAACACGATTACGAAATTGGCCCCTGAAATACTTTCTGAATATGCACTTGTCTTGATGCTACAAGAGTTAGAAACGTCAAGAATATGAGTAACCTCGATTATAGTCGATTACAATCACGTCATTATCTGAAATGTCATCCCTGTCCCTCTCACATAGTTATATAAAAATATTAAGATTATCTACGTTTATGAGTAACAGTTTTGTAACTTAAGATTAATTTCGTACATTTAGATATGTAATTTCCAGGGCACTACATAATTATATAGATTTTGGGATGTAACTTAGGTGTCTGCCCGCAAAAGAGACAAAACACAAAATTTCTTAAAAAATCTCAAAATGTATTAATAACTAACTGAATTATCAAATAATTTTACTATGATTTTGGTGGTTTCTCCCATGCAACCTTCAACGCAAATGACAAAATGAGCAAAATGTTTTGAAAATACATTATTTAATTTACATTATTTTCCCTCACTTTACTTAATATATTTTATATACATTATATAATAATAATAAATCTTATAATAATACGTATATAACTCCTATTTATCTGTTTTCTGTCTTTGACAACTAATCCGTATTTTCTAAGTAAATTAAAAACAATTAATTTAAACAAAAATGTCGATATTCTTCTTTGTCTATGTTTTTCAAAGAATTGATGGGTGAACTTTTACGAAGACAATAAGGAGAGCTGAACGTGAACAAAAATGAATCAGGCAATTCACGTACGATATTCCGATTGGGTCGATTACACGCAGATTGTAGAGTTGCTCTGAATCTGAACGTTTCTGTAATGGGCATGAAGTCCTATATTTTGCCAGTTACTGATGATATTTTCTCTTTATTCTGAGAAAATTAACAATATTTGTGACGCTGTTGCAATACGTTTTCTTCTCTCCATTCGTCTCTTTAATTTTTTCCCTTCTCTCTGTAATTCTGTCTTTGACACACTCCAACCGGTCAGTTACTCTCTTTCACTTTGGCTCTCTCTTTTTCCCCTTCTTATTCGTCTGTCTTGCTCCACTCTAAATTAAACTCTTAGCTATAAACAGTAGTCCTTCTACCGTCCTTTCCGTTATTCTCATTGTGCATACAATTTTTTTAATGTCTTCATCCTCTTGAATTTCTCTAAGACTATTTATGTCTAATGTTTAGCAATATATGGATTTCTTTGCGATTAATTTATTTCGTTACTTAATTACTAAAGAACTGTTTAGTTTATAAATATTGTGCATTTATTTCTTGATTTGAGTACGTTTCATGAGGATCCACGCTAGTAATTACTTTTCGATATTTCCGCCAAACACATAATACATTTTCACAAATATTTTGTCATATTGTTTAAATTTTCCGAACTGTCTACATTGTCACATTTAAATTAATTATTCAAAATGTATCGTAACTTACTTGAAAAAAAATAGTTGTAAACCTAATTCAAGGCATTGGTGGGTTAAGGTGGTGTGTTACAAATACAAAGTTATGAGTGAATAAGGTTTCATGTTGATTTTAGTCCATTTTTATGTAATAGGATGTTTGTCAGATTGTCGTAATCCTGCTTCGGTGGATTCTTTGGATTGTTAAAATGTATGATACAAATTCCATGATTTAAAAAGCACGTTTAATTCAACATTAAACCTTGTTTAGTCATGACTTCGTATTCGTAAAACAGATTCAATCATCTACGCCTTCAATTATTTCCATGTACAAGATATGTATCAAAATAGTAATACGGCAAAGGAAAACGTGAAATAATCGTCCTTGTACTATTTCGTCCTCGAGCTTCCAAAAAGAAAAGAAAGAAAAAAACAGTCAAGATTGGTGGCGAGGGCGTGTGTTCGCGGAATCGCCTCCGAGAACAAGTGAAGCCGGGGGCGACAAGTGACGTGAGCCGCGAGCCATAAGTTCCGCGCGACTCCGTTCATCCCGCGGGCAGCGCGCTGCCTCCAGAGGCGCGTGAGGCGCGCGTGATGACGAGGAATCAGCGCCGGTCCACTGTCGCGTTCACTTGCTTCTGCGAGCTGTCAGGAGCGACCTTAGAGGATCCGTTGCATGGGGGCGGCCCGCGCGCGCGCCCCCGCGCCGCGCCGCGCCGCGCGGCTCCGCCGAAAATCCGCGCAGAGCCGGGCTGAGGGCGGGGCGGCGGGAGGGTTGGTGGAGTGGGAGCGCAGCGGAGGCCGGGCGGAGTGGGAGCGGAGCGGGCGGAAAGGGGTGGAGCGGGCGGAGAGTAGGGACAGAGTGGGTGGAGCGGGGACGGATCACCAGCGGAGCGGGGTTGGAGTGGGGTTGAAGCACGGCTGGAACGGGGTGCAGCGGGCAGACTAGGGACAGAGCTGCGGTTGCAGTGGGGGAGGAGCGGGGCGGATAAGCAGCGGAGCGGGGTTGGAGTGGGAGCGGAGCACGGTGGAACGGGATGCAGCGGGCAGGGGGAGGGACAGAGCGGGGGTTGCAGTGGGGGTGGAGCGGGGACGGATGAGCAGCGGAGCGAAGGCGGAGCGGGAGCGGAGCAAGGGTGGAACAGAGATGGGGCGGACAGAGAGCGGGGGATGCAGCGTGGGTGGAGCGGGGGACGGAGCAAGAGCTGTGCGAGTGGGGAGTAGCCGTGAGGCTCAGTGCGGAGAAGAGGAGATGGAGTAGGGATGGGGGAATGAGAACGCGGAGTCACAGCGTGGGAGAAGCGGAGATAGAGCGGTGCAGGAAGGGGACGGGAAGAGGAGTGGAGAGGAAAGGGAGCGCGGGTGGAGAGAGGACGGAGTTGGGGCAGAGCGGAGGACGCAGCGGATGCGGAGCAGAAGTGGCGGGATGGAGCGGGGACGGAGCGGGAGTAGAGAGAGGGAGTGGGAGAGAAGAGGAGACGGATCAGCGGCGGAGTGGGGACGGAGCGGGGACGGAGCGGGGATAGAGTGTAACGGAACGGGGATTGAACGGTGGCAGAGCAGCAATGAAGCAGAGTCGCAGCAGGGATGGAACGGAAGTGGTGGAATGGATCGGAGTCGAGCGGGAGTAGAGAGTGGAGCGGGGACGGATCAGCGGCGGAGCGGGGGTGAGAAGGGGAGACGCCCCGCGCGGCGAGACCGCCGGAAGAGGGCGCGGCCGGTGGACGGGGCGGGTGCGCGCGGGGCAGAGGGAGAGACGAGGCGCGGGCGGCGTGCGTCGCCGCCGCGCCGCCGCCATCGCCGCCACCGCCGCCACCGCCGCCACCCGCCGCCACCGCCGCCACCGCCGCCACCGCCGCCACCGCCGCCGCCGTGTTTTTGTAACAATAAGCGTGACTGAGTCGGGGACTCGCTCTCGCCGGCGCGTCCGGGGGCGGCGCGGGGGCGGCCGCGCCACCGGAGGCCGGGGACCGGAGCGGCACTAGCGCATCTTGCTGCCGCGCCGCCGCCGCCGCCGCCGCCCCGTCCTTCCCCGCGCTCGCTGCGTCGCCCCTGCCCCCTCACCGCCGCCGCGCCCGCTCCGTCAATCTCCGGACCAATAGAAATCTGCCCCAGCGATCGATCATGTGATTGTCACTGGACAAGGTATATGTCCGTACGAGGTAGTACGTTTTCCTATATTTTTGCCGCTCTTCGTCGCGCCCGCCCGCCCGCGTCCGCCCCCCCCCTCCCGCGCCCCACGTCCGCCCGCGCGCGCGCGCAAGTTTTTGGTTGGGCCCCGCGTCCCTTTCGCGTCTGCCCCCGCCCCTGCCGCCCCCGCCTTCCCCCTCGCGCTGCCCGCGGCCGCGCCCGCGAGCCACCCTGTGCAGTGGCCGTCCCTTCGCTCGCTCTTTTCCGAACTGTCGGAATGAAATGTATGTATACGTATATCTGGGAAGGCAGATTATATTCCATTAGCTATATTAATGGATTAACGACACGGGCACGGGAGCCCGAGGCCCGGCGCGCCCCGGCCCAGCCCAGCCCAGCCCAGCCCAGCCCGGCGCGCCGCGCCGCCCAGCGCCTACTGCTATTTTGATATATCGATATGTATCGGTCCATCATCCGGAAGACAGCTCTAATCAATCTAATTACTTCCCGTGCGCCCGCGCCCGCGCCGTTTCTTGCTCTGGCTCCCGCCCCCGGGGCCGGTACTCGCCACTGGCCTGCGGCCTACCTGTCCGCCGCCCCGCCCCCTCGCGGCGCCGCCCACGGCGTCGTCTTCCAAGCTGCAGCGGGTCCTCGTTGGCTTGCAGATGAGGATTTTATTTTTCACGCGCGCTTTATATTATTCCACTCATTTGTTGCACTGAGGCAGTGGAAGGCTGTATCATGTCCCCTCAGCTCTGCTGCAGAGGTCATGTTCCCCTCTGAAAAGCCTAGGGTTTTCTTTTGTTACCTCTTTTTATTTGACAAAATTGATTGAAATATTTTTTGGAATTATGTATTTTTAAAAAAACATAACATTGTATAATATCATATGTACACTTCAAAAGCAATAAACAATACAGTAAAAAATATGTTTAATATTATCTTAAATCTATGATGGCCCCCCTCCTCAATGAGCCGATGGTTCCGATCTTGTACTGAGGAGAGAAAGTTACGTTGAAGGTGAGGAAGGTAAATATTCGTATAAATCAGCTGTTATAAATAATTTTTAAATGTCATTAAATTTGATTTTTTAAATGTGTGGAAATCGATTCTTCTTGTCGTCTCTAACCTGGTGTGTTCAACATCGACTAGTTCTTAAAGTCATTGAAACTCAAGGAGACATGGTAAAGAAAATCCACTTTCTGTTATGAATCTTCGTCTATTCATCTGTAGGCAGCGATGTGCTCGCCGAGATTTTTATTTTCTAATGAATAATTGGGCATAATTAATTATTGTGGGTTTGTTCTTTAAAAATTAATAAGATGAATACCTAATTTTCTCATGCTTTCAAAAATGCAGTGAGTCTTATATAGTGATAAGAATAGCGTTTTAATTTATTGTGACACCTGAGGTAATCAAATGTGATGACGAAATTTATATTGTTGATTTATTTAAATTATGAGTTACGTGTATACTCGTGTCGACGGGCTTCAACTTTAGTATTACTTACTTCACATGAATTTACACTTACACGCATAGTTACATTGCTCTGGCATAATATTATCATGATACATAAGCTAGAATCTTCATCGTTGCTTGAAATTCGAAGTCCAGAAAATTGAAATAATATCAGCTTGCTCATCTTGTTTTCGAAAATGAGCGTTCGTAAGTGGGTAATTTTCTGAGATGCACATTCATTAGCAGTTCCGTAAATAGGTAGTGATTGATCAATTTGCTTGATGCGTGGGTTCGGAAAGAATCAATGTTTGCATTGGAATTGCGTAAGAAATAAAGTGGTAGTTGCATCTCCACTGATTTCCCTGGGAACACAAATATGAAAGGGGAAAAGAAGCATACACACACAAGGGTTCAAGAAAGTTAACTAGATGCAAATCTTTGTGAAAGAGAACCCGCAATCAATAATTGAAGGGCTCCATTTTCGCTTGAAATATGAAAAATATTTCATCACTTGACTGAGAAAATGTTTCATCACTTGCTACAACAATGTATACAAATGTATTATAAACACTAAAATAAATGCATAGAACCGTTGCAGTCATCTTCAAAGTATATTGAAAGTCCAGGTGTTTTAAAGGCGGAAAAATGGTTTTTATTTTTTTAACTGCAGCCCAGCAACCCAAAAAATCTTAAAAAAGTGCACAACAATTTGTGTCTTAAGAGGAACCTTTGACATTTTTTTCGACCCTGTTTCAGGCTTCTAAGACACAGTAAAAAATATTTCTTGATATTTTTTTCGAAAATATTTTTTTTGTTTGAATTTGGGCCTGAGAAAATATTTAAAAAAAATTTCTAATAGTTCAAATTGTGTTCTTATTTATCATAATTTTTCAGTCTGATAAAATAGTGTTAAAGTGTCGAAAAAAATTGAAATTAAAAAAACACGTTTTTGGCTGTATAGGGGGTGGTGGGTGGGACATGGGTGGGTATGGGTGGGTATGGGTGGTAGGACATAGGCTAAGAAACCTTTCAAAAATATTATTTTTATGTTAGAATTATAGTGTAACCACTCATATGTAATTTGGTTAAGGGGAACTTTTTACCAACTTATCGGGGGGGACCCTTTTTACAATCCTCTGTAGGTGCAATAAAAAATAAAATTAGAAGTTAATTAAAATAATAATGTTAATCATTAATATTATTCCATATTTGGCTGAGTGGAAGAGCCTTTTTAGGAGTTGTGTCTGATGAAATGACTTGATTCATCATTTAAGAATGTCTTAATTTAAAATACATTATAGTGAATTGAACTGATAAAATAACATATTTTGAATTCAACCTAAATAACATTAAAACTGTTGTAAAATTGAATATCATTATATAAAAGAAAATTCAAAAGATGACAAGGAACGGTCGCAAAATATCGTTAAACTGGCAATCAGTGAAACGGTAAATGTAATAAAAAAATAAGAATTTGAATTGAGAACTTCATTCAGTATTCCTTTTATATCTTCTCCCCTTTCAGGTTCTTGAACACGTTCGTTCGCACTGACGGACGTTTTAGTGGCATTTGAAGACGATACAGTCGCCTCACCTCATTTTGGGGTGGGAAAAGCCCTCTTGAGGCGATGAATCGCATCGCCGATAAATCACCTCTCGCCCGCCCTCTCGCCCGCCCTCTCGCTCGCCTGGGCGTCCACTCTGTCTACTCGCCATCCTGCCCATCCGGCATCATACCCGTTCACCATCCTGCCCATCACCCTTTCCGGTTACCATCCTATCCGCCACTGTGCCATCCTTTCCTACTCTTCCTTTCTTCGCCCTTCCTCCGAAGCTCTGGGAAGTCTCGGGCGCCTTCACTCTTTCGCGCCTTCGCAGCGTCTCGCAAGATCCGGTTGCTCGTCCGAACGGCGGCAAGGGCCACGGTTTCGAAACCCGGCTGGATTTATAGCGCGGTAAAATGTAAATACGCCGTCACAGCCACCGCCTCCGCCTCCGCCTCCGCCTCGGATTCGCACGATGCGCCGGGGGCTGGTGGGGGCGAGTCAGCAACGCCTCGACCAAGGAGGAAACAAATAAATTGCAATAGAAATAACAAGATGATGATGGAAACCATACAATTACATTTTTTAAATTATATATATATATATATATATATATATATATATATATATAAAATAATAATAATTGAAAATAATAAAAATAAACAAACCGCTAAAACGACATACACTTCATTACCCACCATAATGACCAGAAAATCATTTCTAAACCTAGTATTGAATTACTCTTACTTATTACTAAGAAACTAAATTACTAATTAAGTAATTAAAAACCTCCTCCTAAATAACTAACTCTTCATGATTATATAACTCCTGAAAGATTTGAAAAAACAAGTGCCGGCAAATTTACTAATATTTTTCAAAAATTGATCGTAATCGTTTTTGGAGAGTTTATTTTTTTAAAACGGATGTCAGTTAACAAAAAATCTCTATCATCAATATTGTACATTTTCAATGTTAATGTTTTGTTCTGTAACGAAAACGCGGCCAGCACCACTCCGAAATTTCTTTTTAATTTTTTTCCTACATACGAGGGACAAATTTTAAATTGAAATTTCAAGCCGTTTTTAGGATGAGAAAAAAATTAAAAATGTTATGAATTGTCCATGTTTCATGGACAATCACTCAAAAATTACTCATATTTTAGAAAAATTGAACATGACCTTATTTAATGACTTGTTTTTGATGAACAGGCTTCAATAAGGAGCATGTTTCTATCTTCTTTATTGTAGCTGTAAGAAGACGCCGAAACAATTGAACTTTCAAAATTTTCGAGAAATCTGGGATTTTAACGAAAAGTATTTCTGCATCAATCTCTTAAAATGTGTTTCGCTATCCGAGGACAAAATTTCATAAAAAATCTGGGCCCACTTTTTTGAAAATTTTGGAAAATATTCCATGGTCTTCATATAAAGTACCCTCAAAATTAAAATATTGGTTTCAAATTCAAATGGCGGCGGCATCAGCCAGATCGATTGAGGAATATCAATTTTGGTGTAAATCCTGCTTACGGATTAGCCGCTAGTGTTGTTCACACACAGACAGACGGACAGAGATTTGCCATCAGTTAAATTTTCGGTGTCAAAGGCCCACAAAATATAGATTCTGAATATACGACTTATTACATGAAATCATTTGCTATATGTAGGGACACCATTTCGTCACTAGGACCGGCAGTAAGAGTTTTCTGGCGAAAGTTCGCCGTCTTCCCGCAGCATTACAATACTTCCTCTATACTGCATAACCAGTAGCAAAAAGGAAAACTTTGGAGCCATTTTGAGAAAACTTTGAAAATGCTTTCTGCAAGTACCCTGTAAAACTTAAATATACATTTCAAATTCAATGGTCTGCGACAACAGCCAGGTCATTCGTCGAATATCAATATTAGTGAAAATCCTGCCTGCATACTGTTTAGCTGGTAGCATTGTTTACAAATGGACTGACAGACGAACGGATGGACGAACAGAAGGACGGACATACTTTTACTTTAAACCAAATTTTCATTATCAAGGGTTCACATAACATGGATTCTGACTGCACAATGTTTTAGAGGAAGTTATTATCTGCATACAGGATCTAGAATTCTCCACTTTTTCGGTGTCAGAGAACCACAAAACGAGTTTTCTGTCAAAAAATGGTTACGATTGGCCGCTTTACAATACTTCATCTATAATTCGTAAGGAGTCAACGAGAATGTAAATAAATATTCATGTGAAGTCAGCAAAAGAATAGAGAAAATGAAGTTTATTTGGGAATGGGATGAAGTCAGGGTTAACCCGTATTTGTGATTCTCAGCGTTGAGCATTGAACCTAAGAGTTTGCTTGACAATATTAATAAACTAGAACTCGTCAGAAGACTGAAAGTTAAAATTGTAATATTGCTCTCAACTGCAAATATAGTCAGAAGAATTTAAAATTAACTAAAATGGTTTAGCACTTGCCTGTAGCTCACACTAGCCCTACACCTCACCTGATGTTACCAGAGAAAATTAAATCATTAATTGAAGAGGCGAGGACAACCTTCATTTTATAATTTTTGTATTCGAGACAAGAAGAAATGTTTTCAAATAAATTCATGGTGAATGACGTTTTATTATATTATATTTTTCTTTCCAACAAATTATGAGAAATGTTGCAAAAACATTCTTAATGTTACTTGTTTTTCTGCATTAAATTTCCCAAAACATAAAAATGTGTTATTTGTTAGAATGCAAAATAGTTGTAATAATAAAGAATTTTTAAGCAGTTCAGGAAGGCACTTACAAAATGCTCCTTCTTTCAAATATTATAGTTTGGCATATACAGGTTCGCCCAAAACGTCCCTTGCCTATCTGAAGGAGCATATTTGAAAGAATGTAAAATAGGTGCCCACGAAAAAGGGAACATGGCTACCAAGCAACGCTTTCAGACAGCAGTTGAAGTCAACTGCATGCTAAACCGGATGGCCACGATTGTTTTCTTCGTGTTAAAGAAACATGATGTAGACAGGACTCAGTTCAGAAAGTAGTCAAAATAAAATACATTCAACTATATTACTGTAGATACGTAAAATTACGAAAAATATCAGAGTGGTATTAGAAAAATAATGTTTATATTATCAACATGAATTGTACTTGCTGAGGGAGTGATATTTATCCGACATAAATTTCCTACCATATTCTTTTCCTACAATGTGTAAAATCCAAAAAAAAATTTAATATATTAAACGAAAGTCAACTTGTTACTTAAACGAATGCACATTTTCCTAAGACTATTATTATTATTATAATAATATTATTATAATTATAATAATAAAAATTATTATTATAATTATTATTTTTCCATTACATCACAACTAAAGATGTTATGAGTCGGCTGAATATAAAATCTACTCCAGGTTGCAACCAGCTACCTAAGGAGCAGATCCGGTGACTATCAGTGCCTCTACAATACTTTACGCAAAATGTGGGCTGTTCCAAATAAAGCAATTTCTTGCCCTACCCAGTCTTTTGAATTACCGGGGAGTTTAGACAAGTTCTTACTCAAATTTTGCGGAACAAATCCCAGAGCTCCGATAACTATCGGGAATACCTGTGCTTTTACGCCCCACATTCGGCTGATCTCGATTTCCAAACTCTTGTATTTAAGACGTTTCTCTGCCTCCTTGGTAACGACGTTTTGATCGCAAGGTACAGCAACATCTATAAGTAAACACGATTTTTTCGCCATATCCCGGATAACTATATCCGGTTTGTTTGCCGCTATCGTGCGATCAGTTTGAATTTGTTGGTCGTACAATAACGTACACAATCCAACAGACGTCACCGGTTTTGGTGAGTGTTCGTACCACTTGGGGCATGTGTTTGGAACTTCGAGAGCGGTACAGATCTGCCAGTGGAGGTAGCTACACACCCTGTCATGTCTTTTCAGGTATTCGGTCTTTGCTAGGATTGGACAAGCTGAGACAATATGATCAATGGTTTCTACGTGTTCCAGGCAAATGCGACATTTATCATCTTGGGAAATTTGAGAACCGCTTTATCATAATGTCGTGTTCTCAAGGCCTGATCTTGGGCAGCTATTATAAGTGCTTCTGATTCTGGCTTCATTCTTCCCCTTTTAAGCCACATAAATGATTGATCTTTATTGATCTGCACCTTGTCCATTCTCTTTAGGTATTGTCCGTGGAGTGGTTTGTCTCTCCACGATTTCTTTAACAATTTTTGTGTCTCACACTTCATGTTTAGCAGCATCAGAAGTTCAGTGTCTGCGTTATTCGACGTGTCTTGCCTAGTTTTCTTCGCAATGCTTCTTGCTACACAAACAATGCCTCTGTTTCCCATTCTTCGGTCAGATTTCATGACCTGCCTCATTAGAGGGTCATCTTGATGGCTGACTACATACTTCCCCAATCCGACTATTGCGTCGTGCCAGGAGGCCTCAAGTTGTCTGAGGCGTCTTCCTCCTTCCTTACGTGACACATAAAGAATATGTATATCAGCTCGAGGGTGGGAAACATGATGCATTGTTAGCAGTTTTCTGGTTTTTCGATCCATGCTGCGAATTTCTTGCTCAGTCCAGTCCACTAGTCCAAAACTGTTTTTGGCTACAGGCATCGCCAAACTACCTACTGCAGATATTTTATTCCTGGAATTCAGAGCGGACTACAGGACAAGTCTCACTCTCCTATAATACTCCCTACGAATTCTCTCTTTCATTCTGTCATTCGAGATGATTTCACATTCTTCAATGCCCAGATATTTGTAAGTTTTACCTGGCTCAAGGTCTTGAATCACAGTGTGCGTATCAATTTCAATGTTCTCAGACGTTGTGAGTTTCCCTCTTTTTAAATTGATTTTTGCACATTTGTCAAGGCCAAACGTCATGCAGATGTCATTGCTAAAGTCACTCACGACTGACAGCATTTGGGAGAGAATCGCTTCATTCTTAGCAAACACTTTCAGATCATCCATGTAAAACAAATGGGATACTGGCCTTTCATCACCATGGAGCTTAAAACCAAATTCAGCTTGCGACAACTGTCTCGATAGTGGGATCAAACTAATGCAAAACAGCAGAGGGGATAGTGAATCTCCTTGAAAAATACCCCTGTTAATCTGAATACTTCTGGTTTCTACTGCTTCCTTTCCGCTGTGTATTAGTAACCTGGTACTCCACGACTTCATACTAGCCTTGCAAAATTCAATAAGTCTAGGATGAAATCGATAGATCTCCAGGGTCTTCAAAATCCAATCGGGTGGTACACTATCAATTGCCTTTTGGTTGTCAATCCAAGCCATGCTCAAATTACGTTTGCGTTTCTTTACATCATTCAAGATGACTTTATTCAGTAACAAGATTTCCTTACAGCCATAAGAGCCTTTACGACATCCTTTCTGTGCAGTTGGCATTAGATGATTCTTCTCTAGATGTCTGTACATTTTGTCAGCTATGGCTGCAGTGATAACTTTGTACAGTACTGGCAGACAAGTAATTGGCCTGTAGTTCTTCGCCAAAGAGCTGTCTCCCGCTTTAGGTAGCAAATACGTGATGCCGCGTGTGAGCCATTCCGGGATATCCTTTGGGTTTTCAAAAATTTTATTAACAGCCTTTGCTAGATGAGAATGTATTGCTGTTAATTTCTTAATCCAATAAATCTGGATCTTATCAATCCCGGGGGACTTCCAGTTTCCCATGTTCCTAATTGCTTGGAAGAGGTCCTCTTCCGAGAATTGGTGAACATCTTCTACTGTTTCTACAAGTTCATCGGCAGCATCAACTTCAGATTGAAGCCAAGATGCGTCTTTGTTGTAGGATCTGCTCTCCTCCCAGATTCCTGCCCAAAACGCTTCGACGTCATCTTTTGAAGGAGTAACAGCTTTGCCATTCGGTTTTTGAGTCAGATTGCGATAGAATCTCTTCGCGTCTGTTTCAAACAACCGGTTCTGTACACGGAAATCTATTCTACGTTTGTAACGTCTAATTCTTTGAGCCCATGCTTGAATTTTCTCTTTTAGCTTCTCAACTACCATTAGCCTGCTGGTGTCATTTTTAATTTGGTATTTTTGTTCAACATTAAATATTTTTCGTTGAACTTTAGAGGTGTGTGTTGATTTAGAAGATGCCTCAGCTAAGAGTGATATTTCGCGCCGGGTGTCGGCTATCCGTTTCAAAATTCTGTTCATCCACGGGGGTACAGAGCTGTTTACTCTGTTTTGCTGTCGGCCGTCGGTGTTCTTGGCTGGCCCCAAAATTATCTGAGATACTAGATATCCAGTTGCATATATGATGTGATTGATTTCAGTAATATCTAGATCTCTGCCTGGGGTCTCCACCACCTCATTTAAGACAGAATTCACTATTTCTATCACTCTTTTAGCTTTGGCAGTTTCGTATATTCTCCTCAACGGTTCGCGAGATTGAAGCGGAAGTTGACTAACTCTTTCTATCTCGCGCCGAAGGAGATTTCGCATTATGTCCTTATCGTGTAATTCATTGTCAGATGAATTTTCACCACTGACGTGTGTTTCACTGGAAAGAGATGAACCTTCCACAGGATCATCATTTTCAAGTTCTACACGTTCGTCATGTGGATTGTTCGAGCGAAGTACATACTCCGCATTTCTCTCAATGTCAGCAAGTTGTTCTGCTGTGAATTTTCCACTGCTGAGTATGTATCGTCGTTGACTGGCAAGCTTCTTTGAGTCTAGGGTAGGTCTCATATCTGGGTTCCGCTCTCTCCATACCTTGAAAACTTCTATTTCAGAGCCCCCATTTTTCGCTTTTGCATAGTAAAAGCACCACATCACCTCCTTTAATTCATCCCGGGTCCATCTCTGACGATGGCTTCGAGCTACTGCCGGCTCTGGGTCCCTGGGACTAGCATCCGTGGGATGACCAGACATCGACAAGGTGACATTAGCTCGGTTTCTGAGCAGGTATGGGACATTGGTAGAACAAGGCACGTTAAGATTCATTACATTGCTTGTTCTATCCATTTTGCTCATTGGTTTGAATTGAAGATTCGCAGGACGCAAGTTCGAGTTCACAGATCACACTTAACCCTCGGGTTGTTTCCTGCCATCCGTTACTGCGACCCACAGTGGCCTCGGCGCATCTCCCCGCAGGGCCCAGCAAGGGGTCCCTCCGATCGCCAAGTCGGCATTACTAAACCCTACGGGATTTTCACTGACTGCTGAAGGCAGCCTCCTTCGCTGGCTAATGCAAGGTTCGGGCCTCCACTCTAATCAGTGGCCTGGTGTGCCAACCCAGTTTCTCTCCTGTACCCTCTATGGGCCGACAACAGGAAGTCCGAAGGTTCATGACCCTTCCCTCTCTACTTACTTCCCACTCTCCTCAAAATGGAGTACTTATTCGTCTGACCCCTCACCTTCAACCCATTCAGCAAGGGAGGCCCCACCGGTAGCTAGGCTACCACTTGAATAGCTTTAAGGCTCATGGGGGTACTCAAGCTCCACCACCAACTGCAAGGTCGTGTACTCCCTAGGTGGAATTATTATTATTATTATTATTATTATTATTAGACATAAAAGTTATTTATGATATGAGTGGTAAAAGTGACATTTTATTTTGTGAGTAGGAAAGGTTGCAACACGAGGCCGATTTGCCTAGTGGTTCAATCCTTTAAGCAAAATAAAATCATATGTGTCATACTCTATTATGAGACAACCTCACTGACATTCATTTTATTTTGACTCCAGTATAAAAATCATTTAATTTAACACATTAAGGACAGTATAAAATGATGCGGATTGACGAAATTATTTTGTTACCTTTGTTGCAGTGCCAGATATGTCAGAAAACCCTCTCTCTTAGCACTAGTGCTAAAAATTCAATTTTTAGGAGGCTACGCATGCTCTCAAAGAACCGCTTTTACTTGTGGAAGTCTAAAAAATATTTTCTTCAAATAATGTAGCGTTCTACTTGCAGTAAAAATGTAGCGGTGTCGATGCCTGGTGCATGAGCACAAACCGACAGTCTGCAGACATAAGCCCTACACCTTTTTTCGTTTCTCGAGGAAGACTGTTTCTAAGGATTGATTGATTGCTTAGTGATTCCTGGCGTCTTGAGTACCGCAAGTGAGGGACTCCAGACACCAGTAATCACAATCACCTCAAGTGAGGTGCTTGTTTGTTCGCGGGGGGTGGCGGTGATCTTCCCACGCTGGATGGCGGGATCCGACGCCGACCTACACGTCGGACCGCGGGGTTTCCCCAACCAGATATCTCCCATCAGCGGCCCGCCCTCCCAGCCGGGACACGCTCTAAGCTCTCGGCTGGTCTCCTGATGTGTGTGGTATTGTAGTGCATGTACGTTTAAGTTACGTAAGAATAAAAGTGAGGATAGGACAAGGAAGAAAAAATGATTGCGCGCGATCCCTGGGCAGTTCGTTAGAGTACTGCTTCGGCGTTCGCCTGATGTTGATTGGAAAAACCACAGAAAACTACCGATCAAACAGCCGGCCGTTCGAATTCCTAGAATTATCTTCCAGACAGCGGCTATTTAGCTAGTGTCGGAAAACCCTGCCACCGTGGGGATTCGAACCCGAGGATATCCCGTCTAGGGGCACTGCAGTGACATCAGTCGATGCCCTGGGCCACCTAAGCCGGTCGTTTCTAAGGAAATCGAAACGGCGTTGGGGAGTGGCATGCGGAGAAGGGATGTCCCCGCTTCCGCCACGAAGACATGACAACGGTGGAGCGGGGCGGGGCGGGGATGGGGCGGGGCGGAGAGCGGTGATGCGGCGGGGGCGGCCTCTCATTGGGGGCAATTCTTTGGGCAATTTACGTAATGGAAGCGGCGAGTGCTACTCCAGCTATCCTTACAAGGAGCGGTGGCGGGGAGCCGGCGGTGATTCAGGCGACACCTCCACCAAGGAACTAATCATGCGGGCGGGCGGGGGGATGGGGTGACGCGGAGCATTGTGGCCCAGCCCGGCGCCGAACCCCGACCCTCCGGCGGGGGGCGGGGCAGGACGGTCACGTCGCCCCGATAAAGCCAGCGCTCCCGGGGATAATTGCGCGGATGGGGCACAGAAGGAGGCGGCAGGACTTTTATCCGTTCAATTTCGACGAATTTATGCTGGCCGCATAGGAGATTGCATGCTCCATTCACATACGAAGCCGCACATTACACAGTCGTCTAGAAGATATGTTTGTTCCTTTTTTTCTGCAGCACTATGTTCCTTCGTTCTGTTTTTCAAATCGTTCAGCATTCTGATGCGTAGGAATAAAATTAGTATTATGAAGTTGCTCTTCGAATATTTATGACTCACGTGTTTTTTCGGAAGCAATTTTAATTTAAACTGACCGAAAATATTGAGTTCCATGGAAAATAATATGTTTGACCATTTTGAAAACACGTTCATTTCTGTTATGCTGTTGCATTCGAAGAACAATTTTTAAAAGGGTAATGTAGCCTAGGTTGAAAATAAAGTATAGAAACGTCTACCATTGTCGAGTAATGAAAGACGGCAGGAAAATTTTACGTAATAAGAATAACACAAAAACTAGTGGTGCTACAGAATGGCACAGACTTTCCCGCATTAGTTTTTCTATTTCCTTAGGTCTGGGCTAGCTATTACGAATTGCCACATACTCCTGTCAGCTGCCATTTATCGCCGCACAAACTACTTTTTTTGTCATTTTCTTAATTTTTCGGTTTCCTATTCGTAGAATGGAAATATTAATTTTAGAATATTAAAGAACACAAAAACCTAGTCCTAAATGGCAATTTTCTTTTAAAAATTATGTGTCGTTTTAAAGTAAATTGGGTTTTAGCGCTACTAAAAATGCGAAATTTGAAGCTCATTTTCACAGAAAATTTTTGAGTTTTCAAAATACTTTATTTGAAGTTATTTGAAGCGCGCGTTATTTGATTTACACTCACAAATATAATAATCTTTACAAATTGCTGTTAATGTGCGTATTAAAGATGCGAGAGATCTTTCAAAAAAATACATTTATGTAATTTTTTTTTAAAAAATTCAAAATAAATTTTATGTCATAGTAAAGAGTGTAATTAGCCCTAGCCGTTACAAAAGTTTGAAGAAAAAATTTGCCGCTATATATGAGAATATGGCGTTTGTGCGTTTCTGAAAATGCGGAATTTTGAGCTACTTTTCACAGAAATCGATTGTGTTTTCGAGAAACTTTACTTGACATTATTTAAAGCACATGTACTCGTTAATATAATAATGTCAACAAATCGCCGTGAATGTAAATATTAACGACGTGAGAGACAAGTCAAAAATTACATTTTTGCAATTTTTGAAAAAACAAAAGAATAGAGCGAAATGTAGTTTATGTCATCTCATAGGGTACATGCATCATTATCTCTACCAAAAGTTTAAAGAAAAAAATTGGAGCCCTTTTCGAGAAAATCTTTTGTATTTTTTAAAAATTGCAATATTACACGCAATATTGCGCGAAAACTACTAAAATTTTCAAAAAAAAATTACATGACCTTAAAGATATAAATCACTATGGAGAACGAATTTTATTTAAAAGAAAAATCTCTATCTTCAATTTTGTAGTTCCAGAAAGATCGAAAAAAGTTTAAACTTTTGCAATTTTCGAAAATTCAGAGTTATCCGTGAAAATCGGACCTATGCCACCTTAATAAGTGTATTTTACTTTATTCTTACAAGAAATTTAAAGAAAATATTTGGAGCTATTTTGAGAAAAGCTTGAAAATGTCCGGGGGGCTTCATGTAAAGTACCCCCAAATTTTACAGAATCTTTTTTAAAAACTCAAAGCTTCGACTAGTACCAGATCGACCAGGGAATATCCATTTTGTAAGAAATCGTACGTATGGTTTAGACGCTAGCAGTGTTCACAGACGGACGGACAGACGGACGTTTTCCTTTCAATTGGTTTTTCGGTATCAAGGACCGACAAAAGAGGAGTTCTGGCTACACCACGTGTTAGGGGAATTGTTTTTCTTAATTTAGCAACTGGTTTTATCCACTTTTTCGTTTTTACGGCTCGGCAACGAATTTTTTTTCTGGCTAAAATTGGCCATTTTTTCGCGCAGCATTACATAACTTTCCCTATACTACGTATATCACTCCGTGTTAAAGTAGCGTTTATTGTCGACAGAACAATTTTTATACATGGTGGTAGTTTGGCACTACATAGTATGTATGTATATATTGGTTGGTTGGAGAGTTCAAGATTGTTTAGATCTTTCTTGCGTTATTTATAATAGTTTTTTGAGGATTTTCCTCTCTTGTGTCACTGACACACCACTTTTGTATTATTTACACTATCATTACTTCAACAACTTACATCTAACTAAACGTATACGGGAAAGTAAAAATGATTCTGCAGTTCTGAAGTAGCTAGCATTAAATATGGAATAGAAAAAACACATAACAAATGTACAA
Source organism: Acheta domesticus (assembly GCA_031308135.1). Taxonomy (NCBI): domain Eukaryota; kingdom Metazoa; phylum Arthropoda; class Insecta; order Orthoptera; family Gryllidae; genus Acheta; species Acheta domesticus. The sequence continues at coordinate 114,466,376 of JAHLJT010004567.1, read as the reverse complement.
TTAAATCATTAGTAAGAAAATGACATCTTCAAAATTCTGTTTCATTTACTCTTTGGGTATAAGTTGTCTGTGCTTTATACAATTGCACAAATGTGCACATCATATCGAATATTGAAACAATTCAGTGGTAAATGTAAAGTGAATGAAAGATGCAAAACAAATCCCCCAGGGTTGTTAGCTCTGGAGGTATGGAAGATGGAATGATGATAATGAGGGATGAAAGGACGACACACACATACGGACATACACAAACACCCCCAAGTCCGAGGCGGGACTCGAACCCGCGATCCTTTGGTCCGAGAGCGCCACGAAACTCCTGACTTAGTGATCTAGGTCGACTTTATTATTATTATAATAGAAAATGGAAGACCGTCCGGGAGCCCGTGGTTCCGTGAGTCCTTCTCCCCTCCACCCGCAGACGGAGGAGGGCGCTGCGTCGCGACGCCACCCTGCTCGACGTCACCTCGCGCGGCGACCTTCAGAGGGCTCTGTCGGCGCCCGTGGCGCGGGGGGGGGGAGAGGTTTCCCTCCGAGACGCGAGCCCGCGCACCTGGTTGGCCGGCGTCGCGTCGCCCCCTTCGCGGGCGCGAGCGCGCGCCCCCCGGGGCACCAGTGCCCTCGCAGCCCGGCAACGAGGTCTCAGTCTTGCGCACGCATGCCGCGCCCGTACCAGCTACTTGCCCCCGCCTGGGGAAGCCCGGTGATCCTGCGAGCGCGGGCAACGCTCTCATTTCCTCTCCAAATCGATTTTTTTATTGAATATTTAAATTGCCTCCGGCCAGTTAGATCCTTGGCATCAGATGATGAACAATATTGTTTGTAGATTTATTATTTAGATCTGTGTACCGTCATTTTTTTGAAATTTATTTATCCTTGGTCGATGTATTTAGTCTTTCAAGGGTTTTTATAATTACATAATTGTATTCCATACCAATTTGTACTTATGGAAATTATGTTTTGCATTGTACAATTCCACATTAACATTTTGGAGGTTAGCCCATTTAGGGACCTCTAACATACATACATATTTTATATGCTTTTAACAATTTGATACATAATTGGAATTTTAATAATTATTAATACAGTTTGAAACTATTGTCTGCAAATTATGGAGGATGTAACAAGTCTTTAGCATAACGGGATTTAATTCTTGGTTGTTTTAATTCTTGGTTGAATGTATCGTCATAAAACGATCTCACACCTCATGATGTAATCGTAGGAGTGTTAGTAAGAGAAGAAAGTAGTTCGAAAGTATTTCCTTAAGAGAGAAGATAAAGGAGAATCAAAGAATTCCTTGGCGAAAAACAGTACTACTTCCGTTCCACAAATAACATTAGTGTCATGCGTTTATATATTTGAAAACTCAGTGAATGATTTTGATTTATCACCAGAATAAGATTCGAAATCACCAACATGATGTTGGCGACTAACGCTTACACAAGAATGTAATTCATAAGAAATGTATGTACGAATAAAATGTACCAAGTGCAAGGTTTTCCCCCCAGTACTAAAAGATAACATACATTTATTTTTCACATAAACGTGATTGTTCTTCTAGGGGAGAAAGTGTTATTTTTAGAACGCGTAAATGCCTCAAAATAGTAGTCTCATTTTTGGTAAAGTAGTTCTACATTGAAACACATTGCCGCTGATTTCCTTTTCATATGACATTATTTTCAATGACATTTTGAAATTCAACTTCTACAACAAGTTTGAGCAGTACAATAGTTTGTAACGTGACGACAGTGGTGTATGTATGTACCTCGGGGTAATAGAATACAGTTGCCGATTTATGACTGATAATTAAGTCGTCATAATGTGTATGAACTATTCTTTGGAGTTAGAATATTTTACTACTTTCTCTAATAAACGATGTGAACTTAGATATTTAGCATACATCAAATTGAGAGCATTACAGCGTTGAATGTCAACCATTCGTGAAGATTGTTAACCTTGTATTTTCTCTTGAACATTCATAAAAAACATCATTTTAACAGGGAAGCAGAATTTAACTGAACATTTTCTATAGCTCAATTAAAACTAAATAGATACAAAACAAATATATAAATCGTATAACTAAATGAACAATCAGAACCTTCAGGCTGATGTCCTACCTTTAAAATATACTTAACAAATTCTACAATTCTCACATGGAAAGCCCCTGGTCTGAAGAGTTTCAAAATAATAAAAAGTATCAAGAATCAAATAGAAATATATTTAAAACAAAACGATATTTTACAGTACAATTTGTGTGTATTATGTTGTTACATTATGTTGTTTTGTTTCCATTCCAATACTGTAGAAATTCAAAATTTCTTTGCCACTTCTTTGTTACAAGTCCCTTGTTACAAATCGTCGTGATTTTATTATAAGATTTTATTAATGGTTAGTCTCAGTGTCTTTTCCTTCTGCGCAAACTCAACTCTCTGGCAAGAATTAGAGTAGGATGATTAATTACCATAATATTTAAAACTGCATTTGAAATGTTACTAGCAGTGAAATTTTGATGCTCATCTACATTCCGTCTTTCACTGTGACTTTTAGTTTTATCCACCTAAAAATAACAAAATCTTCTTGTCATTAAATTACAACTAGGAAAATATACCAAATATCAAAGGCAAGAACGTCTCAAAATACAAAAGTCTCAACATTAAAGAACTGAAAGAGTAACTTGATTTCTATGGCTTGTAGAAATGAACAAAACAAAACTCTTATTAACCAAGCAAAGACAGTAAACTTCCATGAAACATGTCGACCCATAACAGCAATAATATATTTTAAAGGTTAAAAATAATGGTTGAGTGGAAACGGAGCAGCAAATGGCTCAGAATTGTGACAGCAAATAAGGAAAACATTTTCGGGTACTTTTTAGTTAGCTGCGTAGAATGTAACACTTCCCCTGGGAAGTTTTTCAAAGAAAACCGCTTTAAGGACAATATTTTCCTAACACATAAAATGATAAATACATCTCCTTTTAATTTTCGTGATCTTCTGGGGGTCCATAAGGACTGTGCGGTAGAGGCAGAACGGGTCTTCAGTAAACGGGCGGTTTCCTTCTCGGTGGCCCCTTCAGCTTTTTCACGCACGAGAATCAAGTCGACTTCGGCGCTCCTCGAAAGCGAAGGCATACCTCAGTGAATTTCGTACGTCACATATCCAATTCTCCACGTCATTGTATGCGGTCCCACTAACTTCCAACTTCCCTCGGAATGGAATTTTTTTCCTCCACACACGCGCGCGCGCCCAAGAACGCGTATGTCCTCCGCCGGCCGCGCGCGGCGCCGCCGTCGCCGGCGCGGACACAAAGCGGAGGAGACGTGCGCGCTGGCGAGAGGCACCTCTTCGACTCGGAGTCGAAACTTGCGGCCGGCGTCGACCAGACTTTTTCGATATTGGCAACATTGCAGGCATTCTCTTCCCCTTAGCGTGGCCCCTACATACTTTAGACGTTGGATGACGTTTATTGTGGGTCGTAAAAAGTTGTGTGGTATATGACGCGCCTTCGCCGAGAGCGTGTGTGACAGCTACGTCCTTGTCTTGCTCTCGGGATTGGTCCTCCGCCTCAGCGTGCGAGTTTCAGCTGCTTCCGGCATGGGGCGGTCTCCGTTGTGGATGGATGACGCATTGCGTAGACCGTTGTCTGGAAGGAAAGTTTATCAGCATTGTTCGTGATTGCCTTGACGTTTATCGTGTGCTTCTGGTAAGTGCGCGAGTCTTTCCTTCAAAAAGCGTGACTTCCGTTTTTAATGCACTGAACTGTGAAGGTTTCACCGCTGTTTATCATGAATATTTAAGTTGTTTTTGTTGAACTGATTGTTGTTTAAAAGTAACCGTTTTGTGTAATAGTTTTGGCTACATTGGGTCACATATGCAAAAAAAAAGCAACCTTACATTCTTTTTCGCTTCCCAAAACAAAAGAAACTAACAGAACAAATCGTCCGATGCTCACTCGCACATCTGATAAAAATGGTGTACTATACTGGCAAGAACTCTTTCAGTCATGCAAAATATCATATCTCAAACGGTGAGGTGTGGACTGTGGATATCAAATGAAACCAGTAGTGGAAACCAACCAATTAAATCACAAATATGTGGGGAAAATAAGCACAAAATCTTTCTTTGCTTTCCCTCCATATTTACGTTGAGTTTCCTTTCACAATATTACTCTGCAATAGGGAAGGGCATGAGGAAAGAACACCAAATATTTCTGCACTATGATTGTATTGAACAGAAATGAAACCACTGAAAAGGGCAACGCAACCACAAGCATCGTCCTAGAAGGGCGTCTGAAGGGAGACTACCTGTGTAGAGGGCCACCTCACCCTGGAGGTCAAAGGGCTTCAGACCTGCCAGCCCCATGGCGGCAGCGGCGGTGGCGGAGGGCCTGCCGAACTTTCTGGGTTGACACCGCGGTCCCGCCTCCAGACCACAGGCCGGCGGGGCGTTTAATTTTAAAATATCTGCGCCCCTTCCCCCACCGTCAAAACAGAAGAAACGCCTTTCAACTTTTAATATCGTCCTTTCCTCATCAGCTCGCGGTTTCGTACCCTCGAAAGTTTCCCTGGAATATATGAAAATTATGTCATGTGAAGCCTAATCAAATTCTGTTGAATATTACTAGGAGTATACCCGGAATAATAATGCACAATTTCTGATATTTCCCCCCAAAAATGCGCCTTAACACCCTTATAGTTTTTATATAGTAACTTTTAGAGAAGGAAATATAAAATGAAACCTTTTCTCTTATTGCACGTGTCTAAAACTTCCGTTTGATGGAATTCTTTCCTAAACAGTAGATTCAGTATAGAGCATGATATTACAATAGGATAAAGGGAAAGCTATGATCAGCATCCGCCAAGAAGTACGTTAAACTGAGATTTCGTTCAGAAGCATTTGGCACATTTGTAATATTCTATTCTGGAAAAGATCGTTCTCGTAAAGAACAAAAGTAATTCATTTACGTAAGTGCGATTGCGTGCTGTAATATTTAACACATTTCTTTGCATTTCAGGCACAATTACATTAATCGTCCATTAGTAGCGTGGAAATATCTTGAAGTCCCTTGAAAACCAGAGTTCGAATTAGTATAATTTTATATTGCGTGTCGTAACGTCGAAGAGCGAAGGCTTCCTGTATGTAATAAAATGTTCGTTTATTCTTCTTGATGTTTTGTCGGGCCATGTTCGGGCCATGTTGGTGAATTATTTGAAGATAAATTCTACAGTTCTCCTATATTTTAAAAATTAGTATAATATTTTTTAACATTATTCTAATAAGCACTGTAGCTAAACCTAAGATGAGACGAATATTTAAAGGAACTTTCCTGTCTGTGTAATGTGGAAAATTCGAAAAGGATACAATCGGCTTTATAATTCTTTTCTACACAATCTAACAATATGACAGCCTGTCGGATTATATGCCGCAATACTCAGGTCAATGTCGAAAGACCGGTTTCAGAAAGTATTTAAGGGAGCCTTTTTTAATAAAAATAAAGGGGGAAAATAATTGAATTTATTTAAGATAACACATTACTTTCGAATTTAATACTTTATTTTTTTTAATATTTTAAAATAACCATCTAAATGATGTTTTAGTATATCTTTCAACAATTGCTTTCTTCTACAAGAAATAGTTTGAAATTACTCTTGAAGACATCGTTCAAAATATTATCTCTTTAAAATTCTTTGTTATTGGTATGAAAATATTTTTCAAATAAAATATTCCATTTGAGGCATATTGATTATTGTCTAATATGACGTTTTCATCCGGTCAATTTGCAGAGGAATCCCCCGTCTGAAATCGCTCTTGCCATGATGAATTCTTTCCACATGTTTTTGAATTATTTTTCTTGTTAAGTTTTGGGATGGCTCCCATAGATCCGACAAGCACGCTGTTATCCATGCGCACTTTTCGAGGACCTTGCGCCGGCGGCGGAGACGTCCGAGTCTTGTAGCGACAAGTGCGCTCTGGTGGCCAGGTGTGCGGCTCGGAGTGCCCAGGTGATAGCGGCCGGCAACAGCCGTCCTCGGAAGACGTGACTCACAGCCCAGTTACGTCACCGGCGCACCTCGCTGCTATGTTGCACTTGTCGCTCCCCGCCATTGCCGCCGCAGTCCCGCCCCATCCCACTCCTCCCAACGCCACCCTCCCACCTCTCTCCTCCCCGCCCTACCCCGCCCCGCCCCGCCTACGCCACACTCCGGTCCCATACTGCACAGTCTTTTACCATCACTACTTCCCGCGTTTCAACCTTGCTAAAGCACTGCAATGAACACGAATACGCACGAACCACACGAATACGCATAGAATTAATGACCGGGTTGGAGTGTGTGGAAGATATAAAAATCAAATATGTGAATTTTGACGCATTTTTGCACAAAGTTGATTAATCGTCTATCCAATGTCTTAGAAACTGATACTTAGAGAGTCTTTTGTCTCAAGATATTTTTGTATCAAAGTTTACCATACGTATCTAATAGTTCATTAGAAGTTTCATTGAGACGATTGAACAAGGAGATTTCAAATGAGCAGCACATATTTTTCAGAAATTATCAGAACATAAAAAAACGAATTGCGCATTGATAAATTTTTCGTTATTAGTCAAACTCTAACTTTAAACTAAAAATCAAAATAAATGAAAATTACATTGTATTTATTCGACTAACCGCAGTAACCTATTCAAAACTAGCCTTAAAATCTTTCTTATGTTCAATAATATCAAACCTTTGAGAAAAATTAGTGGAACCCGAAGACGAAAACAAAACAGTTGGACGTGTGTAAACACTCCAGTTTTTAAATCATTGTTTTAAAATGACTGTGTGAAAATAGCTTCATACTGGTACGTCGAACAATTGTGATAACCTGTGCTTTGCAGTAGCACAGGATACTAACTTTCTAAAAATTCTATAGAACCTCCAAAAATTGAGTGTCAATTTGTAGATTACAGCATAAGAAACATAATCCATGCCCCGTTAGGGTCACGAATACGAGTATTTAAGGCCCCTATCATCTCCAAATTATGAACGATGGTGTCCTGACTGTAGGTTGCATGTACGCCTGCTGTTTTCCTTACATCATCATCATCAGCTAACTTTTATTTTTTCCTCTTCAATTGGTTTGATGCACCCTTTAGGAAGTAATTCGCTACACAGAAATGTAACACTTACTGAGTTTTGTGTCAAGGATATCTTCTGGGTACAAAACCGTCATCTTTTCTCGGCGTTTTACACGCAGATGAGAAAGTGATAGAGCGAAAAACCCGAAGACTCGTAGCGAGAACCGGAATGAACACTTCCAGTATCTTCATTTTTTCCAATGATCAAAACAACAGAAACAAGTCGCGAAAATTTTACATGAGGAATCGTACGTGAAAAAGTAATAAGATATTATACTTAATCGGAAGATTAAAAACTTATTGCGTAGTTAATAATAGCTAATTATTAAGGTTCCTCTTTATCGCCTACCACTGTTACATATTTAACTACTCTCTTGGGCGCTTCTGGCGATGGTACCAAAGCATTCATTTTTTTTTAAATTCTGTATTTCCATAAAATAATAACCTATCTTATTCTGTAAAAATTACTATATTTTTGGAATTTCCGGTGTCCTTTAATGCGAAGTAGACAGCAAAAGTATGGATAACAAAGAAGCCGCGCGATATCGCGCTAGTTGAAGGGAGTGGCTCTAACACGCCTTGGAGCGAAGAAATACGTCGCTTTTTTTGATGTTTTGAACATTTTATAATCAAATTGAAGAGCTTATTTTCAAAGCGACGAATCTACAAGTAATACCGTATTTTATGAAAGGAAGTTTTCAGTATTCGCGTTCAGCTTTATTGTTCAAGGGAGAATTCAACGGTCTTCAGATGTCATTTAACATATGAGAAACGCAATTTTGAAATACAGTATCTGGTAGCATGATGTAAAAGCCTCTTAAGAATATATTTTAAACACTTAAAAGTAGAAAGCAAACGGGAATGGAGGTGTGCCACTTTGGAAGTAATTTTGAATCAATTCAATTCGGAGAGTTCGATCGCACTGCTAATCCTTGTGGTATCTAATATACGATTGTGATAAATAAACGCCCGATCAATGTCGAGATCCTTAATGTACTATTAATACAACAGAATAAAATAACACATAATTTAATGTGATTATATTGTTACATTTCCCAAAAAAATGACGCCAACCGTACCTCATATCCTCGACTTCGATTGCATTTGCATATTCAGCACCTCGTAACTTTGTCCCTAATACTTTGAGAACATAAATAGAATTGATTCTCCTCATGGTGCCATTGTGTACTACAATTTACATTGAAAGCAGTAATAGAACACTGCAGGAGCCGCAGGTTCCATAGCGGCTCTGCAACTGAGCTACCAAACAATAGTACTAGCCAGTACGCGTGCAACATGTCATCGGGCGATAGCCTGACAACAGCTACGAGTACTTCTGACATAAAGGAACTCGGACCATCGCATTGTTCTAAGGATGAACGAATCATGTTTCCGTGAAATTCTGAACGTCAAGTGTATCAAGGCTGTTCCTCGTTAGAAGAAACATCAGAGGGAAAAGCAGATGGCGAAAATTTCATTAATCTGTAAATGCATTTAGTTCACCTGAGTTCAATGATTAATTTCAATGATGATGATTCCATTATCCATTTCAATTAAGAGCTTACTCATTCTATAAAAATGTTGCCTCCTTTTACGTACTACCTCACTATCAAGTCATGAAACATTTTAAGTTATTGGAATCATTTAAGAAATCCATGAAAACAATATCATCTTGACTCATGACTGATATTTAAACCGGTCTTCAGATCAAAACGATAAAATAAGAGTATGAGGGGTTGACAATAGTCAGATTCTATTTACAAACACACTATTTACCAAGACACCACCCTTCCAAGAAACTACAAATTTTCTTCATATGGCTTGTTGAGTGATTTTGTGAGGCTTGCCCTATTAAAACAATGAATATTAGACACTCTCTGAATAGTTAACCATTCAAAGCAGTCTGTAGATAGGGAAAAAGTGTATGCAGTCTGTACATAGGGATAGAAGAAAAAGTTATATAACGTTAAAACAACGCGGGCAATAACTTGGCGATATTCTGCAAGGTTTCTGTTGCTACCAATTTTCATACACTATATTCACAATTACATTTTTCATAACTTGACTCTTTTGATATTGACATTAGTTTTACAGAACAATTTCGAAATTCGTGAATTTGTATTTCCTACATGATTCAAGACATCTTGTCAAAAGAAAGACAAAATATCCGACTCAGTCACCAAAGTTACTTCAACAACATCTTCGCCAGTGCTTCCACTAACTCTCCCATCGCCCAAATTATTAGTAGTCTCACCACCGAAGTAGTCATTACCGCTTTCCCCGTCGATTAATCACCGCAACCATTACCTCAAACCAACACAAACACTTGCCTTCGCTGCTTTCACCCGTACAATTGAATTTCCCATTCAAACTCCGTAAGTGTTTGCAGCCCCTCTGCCGGGGTTTCTGTCCGTTACGGCTTCCTCGTGGTTGCCTTTCCCACCAACGGCCTAACCTGCCCCACCTCCGAGGTCAGCAACCCCACAACCGGAATTGCCTTTCCCGACAGCGCGTGTTCTCGCCGGCACTTCCATGTTACCCCTGCCTCCCCGACAGCTGTTATTATTGCGTCACAGTCATTATCTCATTAGTAGTTGCCGCGAACGTTGTGACGATTATACCGGTGCAGTTATTATTGCTACCGTTATCATTAGTTCAGTTTCATCAATGATTTTCAGAGACTGGTTGGAGATTCTCTGTTATATTTTCATCTCTATTTCAGGAACCGTTAAATTTGCCATGCTCGCATTTATAGCTCCACATCTCCTACATCATCGATATTATCATCAATTATTATATTCCACCATGAGACACGTTAACCCCATTATTTCTATCGTTCCAAACATTTCTAGAATACAATCAAAATTTAAGTAATTACTGCCACCCTTAAAACAATAACTGGTAATACATAAATCATGGGATTAAAATTGTACCCTCCCTACAGATGATTCATTGTTTGATGCGCAGTATTGTTTTGAACTAATTTGTCACTTCTACGTATCTCTGGCGTGTAAAAGGAGCTCCGGATAATTTGACAGAACGTCAGAATGACATCTCACACTTCATGTATCATTATTGAGGTTAAAGCATCCTTTGGTATCCACAATACTCAGATCAGGATGTACCGGTGGTGCAAAATTCGGTGTATTCGTTGTAAAATAGTTTATAGAGCACATTAATAAAATTTGGAGGGAAAATTGCGAGACTATCAGAAGTCATGTTCGATCTGTGTCAAGTTCGACAGACAGTTGGAGACATATCGCAATTTCCGAAAGTTATATATGTATATTATCCGCCATCAGGAACTCAAGCCATAAAAAACTGAAATAATGAGGACATTTTAATAGTAAATAATATCTTCTTATTGAGCAAAATATATCACCTAAATTAAGGCAAATGATGAAACAGATTAAACAGGTTATGAATTGTAAAGGATTCTTCTTTCTTTATCTTTTCTTCTTCTTCTTCTTCTTCTTCTTCTTCTTCTTCTTCTTCTTCTTCTTCAGGGCTTAACTCCAAAAGTTATTGTTAAAACGCTGAGAGATTGTATGGTCGAAAGGAAGAGAACATTTTTAAAAATATTTCTACCTTGCGGTCAGGAGTGGATCCGAGGAGGGTACCTTGGCGACAAGGTCCTTCCTCTCCCGAGGAAAAAAGCCCCTTCCCCATTTATAACCCAAACGCGCATCCTCATCTTCGTAAGTAATAAACTAATAATATGTTTAATAGATTATACAATTTTATTTTAATACATTGTATACTTTTCGTAAAAAAATCAAGGGTTACAGTACTTTCTTGCGTATTAGTTTCTGTTATGTGGAACGTGTATCAATGTAGGAGTTGTAATATTAACCAATTAAACTCAAGCGATACCAGACTGTTCTCGCTTGTCAAAGACCTGCAAGACTGTTCTCGTATGTCAAAGACCTGCTAATAGGGAGATCGAACGTGTCCAAAGATAGTTTTTGTCAAAAATGTGAAATGGAACCTTGTCTTTCTGAGGTGGTAGCAACAGTTCTTCCCGACTGTATTTATGCATCTCGAATGCGCCTTCAGTGTTCAGTTTTGCACTTCCAGTACCGCGTCTCCTGTTCTTTTTTCACGTTTTATTTACTGCTAATTTACAATGTATTTCTAATTGAGAATTAGTAAATTGGTTAATGATGAACACAAGAACATTAACATTGTACAGAAAATCTCTTACATAATTAGTTGGATCGGAAAGGCAAGTCTAGGATTGGATTTTCCGGATTTGCTGCGTTGCATTACTTCTACGTATATGATGGACATTAGTAGATCTTGTTATATGGTGTTGCTGGACACGTACCAGGGTGTATTAAGTATTTAACCACGAAGCACTTCCATGAAAAACTGCGGAGAATCTCGATATTGGATTTACTTGCAAAACGTCGTAGTTGGATTCCGCAGCTCGTCTCCTGTTCTTAGCCCACAGACCTCACACTGTGCGCATAGACCTTCAGGAAAAGCGCGGTCCCCATAATGTATCCCCAAGACAATGAGGAGCCGATGGATTTCCTTCACAAGTTTGACCCGATTGGTTGTAACTGTCGCCGCAAGGGATTGCCCCCTCAGGTAAAACGGAACGGGGGAAAACTACGTACGAGGATGAACAAGAGTGACTTCATGGGGGCAAAGGGTCCCCTCGTGCATGAAAATATTCAGGATTAGCACATTTATAAAAATCATGTTGAAGGTAATGTATGAATGAAATAGGTTTATTCATAATTCAATTAAAATACTGATTCCTTTGATTTTTAATGTTTCTTACAAGGAGGATAAACTAAACTAAAGAAAAGAATTAATATTTGATACAATCCTATAAATATGCAGGATATATCTGTGGATACTTTTAATCATATTAATAACTGATGCAATTTTGAAATGTTTCAATGCTTGTTTCGATATTTAAATTCATTTTTTTCTATTAGACTAAGTATAGTGTTATAATGATCTAAAATATATCGTTTAGGTGTTTTATTTTCAAAATTAATGAATTAAATAACCAAATTAAAGATAATACATCAGTTAAATACTTGCCAGTAGAGAGCGAATTTTTATAGCCCTAAGAGAGGATTTTTATGGAACATTCTATACTTAAACACAATAAAAATATTCCTTACTTTTTTTAAATACCTCTATTTCAACATTTCCCCCAAGACTTGTCCATTTTGGACAAATGCTAAATATAATATTAACAAAACGCAAATAATTCAGGGCAAATACATAAGAACTATCATCCGAGACCCCTCCCCCCGCCGTCCATTTCCAATAAACAATTACGCCACGAACTCACCATTTGGCCTTTCTTGCCAATAATTTTTAATCAAACCTACACTTCATTAATCAACATGGACACTTTAACATAAGAAAATATTATGAAAACCCAACTAAAATAAAAGGAAACGGATATTTCATTCATTGTTTTCTGCACATATTTGCCAATCTTAATGATTTTCAGAGGTGCTCTGTGAGTCCCTTGTCAATGGTAGTTTACTTTAAATTTAGTTTATGAGTTAGTGCAAGTTAAGCTCAACAATACAAATGAAGAGTATCATGTAACTGAACTTGGTAAATGAATCCTATTTATAAATTAACAATTGTTTGTAAAAAAATTCCAGCCGGCGCCCTTGGGCTGCAGCGCGTGTGAGCATTCGCCGGCGCAGCGGGCACAGCGCAGCGCAGCGGCTGCAGCGCGGGCGTAGGAGGAAACGGAAATTCCTGGCGCGCGGCGGGGGGTGGCGCGGGGGGCGGAGCGAGGGCGAAACCGGTTGGGGCCCAGCCTTGAGGGCGACCGCGGGCGGGCGGCGCGGCGCGGCGGGCGCGGCGGGCGATTGCAGCGGCCGCGGCGTCAAGGACGCGCCACGCTGCTGCGGGACGATGCCGAAGGGCGGAGAGGAGCGGAGCGGGTTGGGAAGAAGCTGGGCGGCGCGGGGCGGTGATGGGAAGGGTAAGGCGGGGAGGAGCTGAGCGGGGCGGGCTGGAGAGGGGCGGGGCGGAGCGGCGGGACGGAGCGGGACGGAGCGGGGCGGAAGCGGAGCGGGGCGGGGCGGAGCGGGGCGGAGCGGGGCGGAGCGGGGCGGGGCGGGGCGGAGCGGGGCGGGGCGGAGCGGGGCGGGGCGGAGCGGGGCTGGTGGGGGCGGAGCGGGGCGGAGCGGGGCGGAGCGGTGTGGGGCGGGGATAGGAAGGGAAGGACGAGGAGAGGCGGAGCGGGGTTGGGCGGAGTGGAGCGGGGTGGGGCGGTGCGAGGCAGGGATGGGAAGGGAAGGGCGGGTTGCGGCGGACAAGCGGTGAGGCGGGGAGGGGCGTGGCGGAGACGTGTGAAACGGGGCGAGGTGGGGAAGGGCAGGGTGGTATGGCGACGGGTGGGGTGGGGAGGATCGGGGCGGAGATGAGTGAGGTGGGACGCTGCAGGTCGGTGCGGTGTGGGGCGGGGAAAGCCGTGGCGGGGGGCGGAGTGGGCGGGTTCTGGACATTCGCTGCCGAGAGGCATCCAGGAAGGCGGCATGCCCCGGGGCCTCTCTGCCGCCGCCGCCGCCGCCAACAGCGCCACCGAACGTTGCGCGCCTCACTGGTTCAGAAGTCTCTGGCATGACGTGACCCAAAACTGAACAAACAGACTTATGTATTTTTAGGCAATAGTATGTGTATTCGAGTAAACGTATGGTTCCATGAAGGCGAAGAAAATACCGGAAGAGGAAGATCTAGTTTTGTTTGCAAGGAAGTTAACTATGCGTCAACACCTATTTAATTACACAAACTAGAACATCGGAAGTCTTTTTGAACGAGCGCATGTTACAAACAAAATCTTTCAATTTCTAGCATTTGTACAAATTTTATTTATTGATTTATTGGCAAAAAATAGTTAAAAACGTTTGATGTATGTGAAAGAAGAACAGCTTCACTCCTAACTGAATATGAAATTGTAATTTACATCCTAAGGAAACTTCACAATACGTATGAAAATCATTTATTGCTATGAGAAACGTAAATTAACTATTCCGAGAGATAGGAAGCTTTAGGTATTGTTTCAAGTCATCTGACAACGTCGCGATGTAGGAAGAGCGTTAATAAAACAAATATCTACCAGTCTTCCACTTCTTATAGCGATGCGGTTCAAAATAGCAAATTCGCCAGGAAGTTGAAACCATCTAGAACGAGTTAATCTACCAAATAAACCTGGACGCTGGACGTGGGGCTTTTTTCTCATTTATTAATGAAAATGTCTGGAATAAACAAGTGAAAATGTGCAATTGTAGAATTAAATATTGCCGTTAAATCATTAATGTAGCATTATATCGCTAGAATACTCCCTAACTCCACATCAATCAATAATCTCGCCTTCACTGGTGTTTGCACGCTCATCTTAGTCAGATGCTTCAGACACCACCATAAACAAATTTCAAATATTTCAAAATAATATTCTCAAAACAATTACACATCGTCTATTGCATGTAACAAATAAACAAATACATTGATAATTAAATTTAAAAACCATTAAATATCAAATTGTCCAACTTCACAATTTCCATGCCAACCTACCGTAAAAATGCTGTTTTTAGTAGATTTTGCAAACCCTCCACAGAGATATTTTTATTCAGACTTTTTCAAATACAATTTCTAATACAACAGTTAGGAATTAAAGAGAAATATTAAAAAAAAAATAAAATAGAACCAAATAGAAAAATAAAATAAAATAGAACCAAAATAAGAATACTTAGAATCAAAAATATATACGCTCTCCATGCTCTTCATGAAATATTTACAAACTTGGAACTTAGTTTCGGGGAAGTGAGGAGTGGGGTAGGGTGAGGAGGAACAGAATGGAGGGGGCGGATGGGAAGGGGCACGCTGAGATCGGGTGGGGCGAGGAATATACGGGCAGGATAGGCCAGGGTGGATCAGGGAGAAAATATACGAAGAATTCATTCTTTTACCTGTCTAAAGACATTTGTGATTCCTATATATTCGGACAAAGCAGGGTATTTCAGCAGTTTAACTAAGATTAAGTCATGCAAACGCGATTAACCGATAACAGCATTATTAAAACTAATGTATGTGTTTTGCATCATGTAAAATAAAGATACTATAGAAAAATATTTTGTAGGTGTATATATTTTTCTGAAGGATATTTGATGTCGTTTAGGAATAAATTTAAAGTCAGGGTTTCTTGAAATATTCCTTAATAATTATTATTTCTTTAAGAATTGCTGCTTTCATTTTTTCGCTCTTCCACAAAATAATTCTTAATTATACGAAAATTAACGTAATTCACATTATCGGTGTGAATGTGCTCAAAGCAAAGCTCCGACTTTGCCGATCCCCAGTGGCTAAGATCACTAAGTCAGTAATGTCGTAGCCATCTCGGACTGAAGGGTCCCGGTTCGAATCCCGTCTTCGACAAGGGCTGTATTCGTGTTTGTCCTTTCACCACCTATCATCACCACATCGTGTCATCTTCACAGTTACGTTAAACCCAATAGATGTTGCTAATGACATAGATGTTAATGCTACCTTAAATTTAAAAAATAATAATAAAAAAAACTCCGACTTTCTGTCGCTTCCATTCCGTCTCTTTTTGCGCTATAATGCACTTAGAAGTTAGTTAACATTCGAATACCGTCGGATTTTTAATTTTTTGCGCCTTTTAATTTGAAATCTTTACTGTGGAGAGCTCACTGTTTTGAAAATGGGGCATTTCGATGTCCCAAAGATGTGCTACCAAAAAGCGAGCCGATTCTCTTCTAAACGGGATAGCTCTGCCATTAACCTTTGGCGCACCCGGTGTAGTGTTGAACCACCGCAGATGAAATGGTGTTTGGAATTTTGGATTCCCCGAGACCCTACAGATTGGCTAAGACACGAAAATCCGAATCTGTACGGTCTCTTAGGCATTCGCAGTGAGATTGACAGAGCGTGATTTTCTAAACAAGAATACTGACTGTCGGTTAAACCTCAGTGTGTGATAATCCATGGTTTTTTACCACCACATAGGTAGTTAAAATGCCAAGTAAATATTTTTTGCTTTGTTTTTGTTTTGTTCTGTTTCTTTGTGATTTTAAACTGACAGGTGGTTTAAAAAATCTTATCTTCATTTTTTTCAAATTCTCATTAAAAGATAACGTGTAAAAAGAAACGTTGCAATTTTTCAATCGATCTCTCACAAATATCTATTGTCACGACCGCGTCACGGTCCGTTTCGTTGCTGTTGCCTGCTGACGCATTATCATCCAACTCACATCAAGATTATCTATTTCACCATGCATTAGCGTACAATGGCAAAGTATTATTTCGCCGATATTTCTGACACTGCTCACTTTGTAGGTTACACAATATTTATTCAAAGATTTTTTCATTTACTCAGTTCAGATAAAATAATAACATTATTTATTACTAGTGGAACCATCCCAACTTTGCCCGAGCATTCGTTTTGTACAATAATTTATTAGATAATATATTTATTTACATATCTATTATTTTCTATTTAGTCTCTTATTTGTTGGAAGGCAATATAATCGCTCACTTTCGAAAGGTATAAAGTGTCTTCGCAGTGCTTACTTCCGTAAAAATCAAGTAAGCTAGAAGTTTTGATTTTGCTGCCCCTTATTATATTTCGTATTTTCTAATATTTTTCTGTCCCTTTTTTATAATTTTAGGCAATCACAATTAAATTCATCTAAATCTACTTCATAAATTTATTCATTGAAAATTGACACGACGTTTCGGACACCGTTCCGTTTCCATCATCAAGTGTTACAATTGATAATGTATTTACAGAATTAGCTTCATGAATGAAGAAGCCACATATATTTACAATATTAGTTAGAGGAAGGAAGAACATAAAAATTACGAAAATAAATAAATAACATTCCAATTCAAGATGAAAGCTCACTTGTTATTCTATACATAAAAAACAAAATTTAGAAAAAGGGGGCTGAAAAATATTATACAAAAAGAGAATACCTTTTGTTTAGGCTATCACCACTTGAGGGCGTGGTACGCAACACAGCGCCTAGTTTTCCCGCTAAACAGTGCACACAGACCCTGGCAGATCTTGTGCGTAGGTATTGTTATTTTGAAAACACACACATCGTGGGGTAATATTTTGAATACGAACTTCGCTATTCTGATTCTCGGCTACTTAAGAAGTATTTTTGCCAAAAGTATTTGTGCTTTTAGGAGCAATGACTACAGTGATAAAAACCTTTTTGTGGTACATGCGAATACACATGTACCCGCGGCGCACCTCTCCCTCCGCGCACACACACACATTCTCACCAAATAATTTAAATCTGGGGATAAATAGTCAAATATGACTGGAAGTAATTGAACTCTCATATTAATCACGATTGAAAACATTGTTTATATTTCTATGCCCTCAAATACGTAAAAGCTGCAATTCGTAAACCATAAGTAATAATATGCCAAAAATTCAAGATTCTATCTTGCTCCTGTTGTTCAAACTAATATTACAATCGCGGGGACGTGGGCTATTAAATTTTAGATTCGACGCGCTACAATAAAAGTTAGAATTTTTGCAATTGCCCGTGTGTGTAAGGCTTCCACGCAAACTCTCGTAAATAAGAATTATATTTTTCAAAAACAAAGTTTCGAGAAATATATTTGTCTATTTTTTCTGTGACTGCTGTTGGTGGGAGGGTCGTGGCAGTCGTTGAAGCACCCAAAACCCTTTGCCTTCTGCAATATTATTGTGAAAACGGAGCCCGACCAGAGTCACATTACACACACTCTCTCACACACTCACATTCACACACATACAGACACATACAGACCTCCGCGATAAGGAAAGAGACCAGGCTACATATCAGCGCCGTAGAGCACACAACCGAATATAATAGTTCCTAGTTGCACCCTAGCACAATATTATGCGTAAAGAGTATATACCCTAATTCTAAGAGAAAAATAGAGCTCTCAATTTTATTAATAAGTCTGAGCCAAGACAGTTTACTCGTATATATCATTTGGTTCATCGGAATGTTCATACAGCGTGCAAATATCATATACAAATATTGTACTTTCATTTCATATGCAGGTACATTAAAAGATTCCAGATACCCCACCAGGAGAGATATACCATGGCATGGCTACCGACGTATGGACCCTGATCTCAACGCTTCTCCGTGGAGGGGATCGCGGAGAGCGCGCGGTAAGCTGCCGTCTTTAGGGTGTTTCTCCGGCATGCACCTGGCATTGATCAGAGTAAAACATGGAAAGGATCGATCAGCAGTCGACCTCTAGATTTCTCTCACAGAGATCATCTCTGCACATAATAATGGATAGGATAAGTCATTTTATGCGGTAAAAAACACACCTGCGTGTTCCTAGTAATATTATCAACAAACTAGCGTACCCGTGCGAGATCTCTGGCATGTTAAATCCCACCCTTTCCCTATCCATTTGTCTATCCATTCCATAAAGGAGAGGAACTACTAATGTACTTACAGAATATCAAACAAAATAACAATGCAATTGATGTTTGAAACAAATTTTCAATTAAAGTTTATTCAACGTTATAGAGAGATGTTCTTGGAACAATTCATACTTCTTTAAAAACATTTGAAGAAATTTTTCAATCTTCCTTGAGAGTTAGGGTTTTCCCTTTCCTTGATAGTGAAATAATAGAAAAGGTTTTTACTCTTGAGAAAGTCAAGTAAAGTAGTGAGAAAATACCGGATCGGGCAAGAACAGACCTACTCATTGCAATATTATTTAACTTTCCTTGATTTGTTATGAAGAACCGAGTGGGTTTTGGAGAATCAGGGTGCCAGCTTGCTGGGGTGTGAAAATTGAAAAAATTATTTGTAAACTAAAAAAGTATTGAATTATTTTCTGCGTCCTTACGTACCTCAAGAAAAACAATTCCGAGACAAGAAAATAATCAAACTAATGTTTTCACCTTTCAGTACTAAATACCATTTGTTAGCATTAGAAACAATTTAGTAGGCATTAGTAAGCCCACTTCGGTACATGGGAATGTTGTTCAAACGATGTTGGCATTTTTAATATCTCAACGAACCGACACCTTGAGTTTTATATCAAACGATGTATTATTTGCAATATTAGTTTGCAGCTGGGCGTTGGTGTACATACTTTCAGATACCGCCAACATTTAAATCAGGCGTTTGGACTGCGATCGTTTGCAGTTGTCAGGTGACTTGCATTATCCTTTCTATAATTTTAAGTTTAGTTGTTTTTTAATTGA
This sequence comes from Acheta domesticus, assembly GCA_031308135.1. Classification (NCBI taxonomy): domain Eukaryota; kingdom Metazoa; phylum Arthropoda; class Insecta; order Orthoptera; family Gryllidae; genus Acheta; species Acheta domesticus. Next base: position 114,447,021 of record JAHLJT010004567.1, on the reverse strand, counting down.
TTCACGTAGTATTGTAGGCTATCGCGTTTTGATTTTTGTTTTCCATTTACTTCAGAGCTATTTTACTTTAGCTACTTTAATAAGTTTGTTCTTTGTGTTGTGCCATAGCACAAGTTTTCCCCCACTACCTCTGGGTACCAGTGCGAGAACTCTCGCATGTTAGACCCCACACTCATCCCTATTCTTCTATTTTTTTTCTAAGAGGGAAAGTAGTTAACAAAACGTGTTTATTTGTTTAAAATCTATTAAGGTTTCTTGCAATGTACTAACACAATTACAAATAAAAATAAAAAGCAAAGCAATTAATGTGTAAAAGAAATTTTCAATAAATATTTATTCAATATCATGGAGAATTTGCTTGGAACAATTCCCAACACTTACCTAATGACATTTGGAGTAATTATTCAATATTATTTGTCAGTTAGGTTTTAGTTTTTCGTGATAGTCACAAAAATGTTAGCTTTTTACTTTTGAGAAAGCTACGTGTCTGAACCCGTTGCCTTGAAAATTTCATCGAATGATAACGAAAACATTGGTACAGGTAAAACACAGTCTTCACTCTTGACTGAACACCCACATCTCTCCTCAATTAAGTACACAGCACTTATAGACCATGAAAAAACGTTAATTGAATAGTTTCACTACACGCATAAGAAACAATCTTCATAGGTATAGGAATCAAGCAACTATAATAGTACTTTTAGTTGTTGCTGGGGAGCAAATCTTGAATTAATGATTATGCAAATAAACCTCGTCAACTGCACAAACTACGGTGTTAACAGAAAGCGTAAATAAAGATTGTCGAATCTAAGCCTTCTAAGCGTGTCGCCACAAAAATTGCTACCAGCAGGAAGGGCTGAAATATTGAGGTGGCCTTGATAGTATTGAAGCGTGGAACCATAAAGTTAATTGAATGGATCGGAGACTGTCTCATCTTGTAGATTATGGTGTAAAAAATGTTTCTTTGAGGCCTGTGGCCTCAAAATTTTACTTTTTAAGGCTCTAAAATGCTTTGTTTATGAGTTATTTGCCGATATATGTTGACATGTGACGCGGGTTGCATTTTACATGAATATTTCGATGAGTTTTTTAAAGAAATCATCCATATTTTTAAATTCAAAATGAAATTCGTCAAGTCTCCATGAAATTCTCTTTCTTTAGAGACCTCATTTATAAAGATTGGTTGCGTGTGAGAGCCGGAACCCAAAGGTATACTACTGAAATAATACAGGAGACGATTATTCCTTGTGAAATGTTGCAACATCTACGAGAAAATACTAGAACATTGAGGCAAACTGGTTCAATCGACCGTAGCCAAAACTTGGCGCTTGTATTATCATCGCAGTATGCTTTATGCCGCAATTTCATGAATTCCCTGAGACCACAATACTTCATCTGATGAAAATTTTTGAAACAATATTTACAGTACTCTTCAAAACGATTGTTTTTTTCTCCATTTGCAAGTTTACAGAAACATTGTGCACCCTGCTTCGTTCACAGGAAATAAGATTTGAATAGTAACGATAGACATTGATAAGTTGAAAAATCTAAACACAAAAGTGTTTTAATGATTTATCAAAACACTACACAATTTAACTGTTTTATATTCTCATTTTTATCATTATCAGTGTATCTACAATAAATCTAAAACTACTTACAATAAATAATTACTGTTCCTGTTCTTTGGCTTGACAGCCCGCTATGGGCCTTGGCCCACCAGCGGTGACCCAGCCTCTCGGCCATGCGATAAGGTGTTCCTGTGGTTAGCACGAAGTATAATTTGCATCGGCTGAGACTCGAACCTGGGGTTGCGCCGGGGACAACATTGACTCACTTATGAAACACTTTTTAACTTTTTAACTTATGAAATAACTTTTAAGTATAATTTTAGTTAGAATGTTGCATTTATCCAACTTTGAAAAAGAAATCTGTTTGGCTCGAAAGCTCTAACACAAGCAGCCGAGTACGATACACTTGCAGTATACTGAATCTATTGCATTGTTACCGAAACACGGTTGTTAAAAGAATGAATTAAGAATATGGATACATTAAGTAAATTCAATAAATAATTGTTTATGAATAAAATGTCTGAAGCCACATCAGGTACATAGTCAGGGAAGGTCGAACATGTGAGGTGAGGATTTTGTTTCCCGATTTTGAAATGTACGGCTGAGAAAATCTGAGGGGATTTCGGGATACAAGCCAAAGGAAAGGAAGGGAAAATGGACGATATCGAGTTAGTTATGTTACTGGAAGTTAGGTACAATCAGAGCGCTTTTGTAATGGTTAGGAGGAATTTATTTTGTAAAATCTGCTTTTTTTGGATAGGCCCAGGTAGGAGAAGCATAAGATAAAGTTGGTCGGGTCATTGATTGGAATAGATTGAGTACCAAAATGAAGTCGCAGGGTTTATGCCATTTTGAGTGTGGGATGTAATTGATATTTCTACGGATGGCCAGAGAAATTAGCTGAATGACATTTGATTTCCAGTGAGGCTTGTGTCAAATATTATACCAAGATATTTGACTGGCTTATTTACTTGGGAACCAAGGAATACTTTGTCCTTGATTCTTGAGAGGGGGTGGATTATTTAACCTGTGGAGCTTGAAAATTTTAGCTTGTCCTTTTGCTGGATTTGTTTGGATGTGACAATTCTTGACCTGTCGAAGAACTGGGAGAAGTGATGTTGTAGGACTTTTTGTATGGTGGTAATACCACAATTTGAGGAATTTATAGCAGTATCATCAGCGACGGGTGTAATGGAGGTAGGTAGGAAGGATGGATGGTATATAAAGATTGAGTAATGAGGGAGAGATGACAAATCCTTGTAGTATTTATCCAACTACATAACGGATTGCCACAACGGAATAAATTCAACAGGAATAAAATGAAATATTATTCATTGACAACAGATTTTTCACGTAGAAAACTAACTGGCCTCCGGTCCTAGGTTACGAACCGGACCTCCAGTCACGATCTAAAATTAGCTGTACAATGCCCTGACCCTGGGACCGTGGGAAGAGTGGAAGCAGTCCGACTGCGGATCTGGATAGAACAATTCGTTTCCAACAACCCTTCTACTCTACTTTCTCCTTCCCAGGATATTACCTGACCTTTGCTCCAAGACATTTCTTTCAAGGACCCGATCCAAAATAAAAAAAATAAAAAAGCGTATGTAAATGGGAGGGTGCATCCGGCGGCGCCCCTGAGCTCAAAGGCGCTTCTTCCCTTAGGGGGACGGCGCGGGGGCTGGAGAAAGCGGGACCGGTAGCCCCCCTTCCGCCCCCACGGTCCGCGAAGAAAGCTCTCTTCTTCCACGCACGCACATCTGGAGAGGGCCCGGGCGGGACGGGGCGGGGCGGGGTTGGGAGGGGCGTGTCCAGGTGGTGGTCGCGTACCTGCACGTGCCCCCGGGCTGAACCCCCTCGTGCCCTGGTGCCCTGTGACAGCAGCGCGCCCGCCGGGACGCGCCCGCACTCGCCCGCCCGCCCGCTCCGCCCCATTGAGGCGGCGGCCCCGCCCCGCGTCGCGACGCGGCGGCCCACGACGCCCGCGGGCGAGGCCGCGGCTGATTAGCACGCGATCGCTTTCAAAGCGACGGCCCCGCGCCGCCCGGCCTCTTCGTCCCCGCGCCGAAATTGTGGTGATCCGCGTGACCTTGGGAGCGCCTTCCGCCGATCCTCCCATCGCGTCCGCCCCCAAGATGTGAAGTGATTGGAGTTGTGAATGATGGTTCTTTGTGTGTCTCGAATTACACCGAGGGGTATATCGGTGCGTTCGACCGCCGTTGTGAAAGAAATCGAGTGCCGTGTTTTGTGTGCATGACCTGCATGAGGAAGATGCATGAGATTCGGTCGTCTCGAGGCGAGACGCGCCGCTGGTCCTGAGCTGCATGCTTGTTGAGAGCTGTTATTGTTGCATGCCGTGCATGCCGCGAGTGGCGCCGCGAGGCGGCGTATGCGAAAGTGTCGCCAGCGCGTGCGTGGTGCGGAGTGCGCGAACGGAGAAGACGCGATAATGAAGCAAGACGGCGCAAGCAAAAGCATTTTCCGAGAAAAGCGCCCGGGGGAGGCTGGTGGTGGGCTTTCATCGCGGCGACGTCGGTCGGTCAGTGCAAAGAAAAGAGAAGGTGATATGCAAAGTGGCCGAAAGCAGCGCTGCCGTTTTCAACGCCATTTCAGTCGAGGCGAAGACAAAGCGGGAAGCGGACGTCTCGCTCTTCGGTCCCAGGCGTCTCCTCGGAGCCCGGGCGGCGTCGCGCGGCGTCGCGACGCCCGGAAGCGGCCCGTCATCGGCGGCGGAGGCGGACGCGTGCGTGAGGGTGCGTACGGCACACTAGCGCCCACGCACTGCGTTGCCCAGCGGCGGCGGCGGCGACGCCTGTAGGGGGCGGCGGCCGGGCGGAAGCGTCGCGACGGCGCCTTGGCGGGGGCGACTACGACGGCGCCGCGGCGACGCTGCTGCCATCTGTGCGCGGCGCCACGCACTACCCGCCGCCCCCGCCCCCGCTCTCGCTCTCGCCGCCGCCCAGCGATAAGGAGCTGCGTGTCTCCGGCCTGCGTCCTCTGGGTAAGTGCGCGGCGGCCGGCCGGGTGCGTGCCTTGCCTACGCCCCGTGTCTGTGGGTCCTTATGCACGCGGGCGGAGCTCGCCAGTGCAAATTCAGATTTTTTTTCCGCGCGCGCTTCATTGCGAAATATAGCGGCCCGGAGTTCATATATTTGCCGCCCCATTGTTAGGATCTCCCGCAGCGACCGCGCGGAGTAAACGGAGAGGTTGCGCTTGTTTATATGAGGAGGACAGGAAATATGTGTGAACACGCGCGGCGTGTGTTGTATTTATTTTGGGCGTTATTATCCTATATTTTCTGTCTGTAAAATGTGGACAAGCAAATCTGCATAAACAGCAAGATATTTGTAATATATTCCCGTATTACCGCTTTCGGAACATCCAATATTCAATATTCCTTCAACGTGGTGTGTAAGTTGCTCACGTAGCAGGGTTTGGGGGATTGAAAATTTAAGTCGCCTTTCCTAATGGTCTATGTAAAATTAATATAATATATCAGGACGACTCAACCACTATTTTTATATTGACTACGCAATTAATAATACGGTAATATGTTAATTACAGAATTTTATCAGTACAGTCAATTAATTTGCTCCTTTTAAACCTTCCTTTTGCACACTAGGAGAAACTACGAATTTTTTTACTAAAGCTTTTGAAATAGATTGACAAGCAGCATTAAAAGAAATGACTGAAGTTAATCTTAAACACTTTTTATTTGAATATTGATATGCTATTTTTTTTTAAAAAAAATTGACTTCTTCCATGTTCTGTTTACTGCATTCGAAAAATGCAAATGATATGAGGGCCCGTCCATAAAATACGTAACGCAAATTTCGAGTATTTTCAATACCCCCTCCCCCTTGTAACGCACTTCCCTAACTGTACGTAACGCGGCGTAACGCTGCCTCAGCCTCCTCCCTACGCCTTTAGCGTTACGTCATTTATGAGTGACCCCTGACAGTATCGTCAATGTGGCAATGGAAATTCTTTCGTAAATGTCGTTTAAGAACACAGACATTTATTGCTATTTGCAGCTTTGCCTGAGCGAAAAATCTCTTTCTGAATAAATGTAATGTAACCTTGATGTCATTACTGCTTACAAAATCTAAGAGAGCTCGCGGTACCACCTTGTGGAAGATTTTCCCGAAGAATTACTAATGCACTTCCACTACTAATTTTTTGTTCACCTTCTGTATTATCATGATTAGTAAAATGGATTATGTCAATTTACACACAGAAATACACATTTGCTCGTACACGGAAAATACAAGTCAACGCTACAATACCTTTTTATGATTTTGATTTTGTGAAACCATATTTTATTTCCAGTTTGAAATAAATTTGAGTAGAAAAGTATTTTTTTGTCCAATTTAATTCTCCAGATTAAACTTTCATAGGCACAATCGTTTGGCTCCATTGCGAATGTTCAACGATCTCTAAAATGTTGAAAGAAAAAAACTTGTGTAATCGAATAGTACATGACTTTTTTTTCTTATGAGTATTGTCTTTTGCGTGGTGGGGTAAAATGTGTATAAATTCTCCGAAAATACTTTATTATAATAATGAAAAATCCTTTTCCCCAGCATCCTGATCTTCACAAGCTGTAGTGTCCACATATACATGTTTTGAATTTTTTCAAATGTCATTTTAACAAAAATGTAAACCTTGAATACACTAAAATTTCCCTGACTTCCCCACGAGTGTATCCCGTCCTTCGTTCCCTCTAGCTCCGCTACCTAGGGGCCATACATCGTACTATTAATACTACGACAACCGCTCAGTAGATATCATGTTTTATAAATAAGAAGTATTTCATTGGCTCTTGAAGAAACAGTGTATTTTGTGGTAGTGTTGATATAGAATAAACAGTTCTTTTACTTTACTAGTAGAGCCTTTCCGAAATTCAGCCACTTCTAAATACTATAAAACGAAAACAGTTTTGTTAGAAGAAACTTTTATATTTGGATGCTTCTATTTGTAAAAACTGTAAAATTTTTATTAAAATAACATTTGAAAGAATATTTCCAATACATTTCTCCAATCTGCATTGTCTTGTTCGTTCATGAAAACAATAAAAATTCGAATGCGGGCGCTAAATGTGTGTATACTGGTTTATAGAAAAGTAAATTTATTTATTTATTTGTCAAAAAACAGTAAAAACTGTATATGACGTGTGGGGAAAGAAATTTATTAAGAAAATCATCCAAATAACTGACTTTTAAAATGTGTGTTTTGTGATTCATCAGCTTCAGAATATTCTTGATTTAATCAATAAAAGTTGTTCCTTGCTGCCAATATTTGATCATCTTCTTCTTAAAAGCTTTCGTCTACGTGAACATTAAAGTTGAAGTTACTCTTTTATGGAGATACATGACTTGTCAATCAGTTGGTAGTTTTGTTATGAAGAAATTAATATGTTAACCGTAATATGTATGCTTATGTCTTTCTGTCAATTCATATATTTTTTGTAATGTTCCATTTAGTTATCTTTATATTTTCTCTGAAAAACACATTTCTTCGTTTAAAGTGCAAAAGATTCTATTACAAGTAACATAAAATGGAGCGTTTCTCTTGAAAACCAACGTGTTTACAATAAAAACGATGAATATGACTTTCAGCTGCCGAAGTACTAATAGTTCCACCAGTGGCGTACAGAGCGAAAAAGTAAAAGTAAAATATCAATATTCATGCAATCAAAACCTGTGTTAATATCGCAGATTAAAAAATGGTACTGTGCAAAATCTATTATGATCTTTCAAATTCTGAATATTTATAAAAAACATTATTACACCAAAGTAGTTTTACCTTTAGTAAAACACCTAAACTTTTTTTTTTAATTTGTTTATTTTAAGTGGCATCAACTGCTATGGTTATTAGCGACTACCAATTTGTACAATACATAATATTTTCTTTAGTTATAAAAACAATGATAATTGATGATACACAATGACAAAGATAATAACACAATGACACAATACTCTCACAATGACAATGATAAATAAACAGGAAATAATAAACAGAAACAATAAACAGAAACAGAAACAACAAACAATAAATAAACAGAAAAATTATACAGAAAAATTTAACAGTTTTGAATCATATTTAAAAGGATTATATGTCATTTAGGAAATTACCTAAACTTTATTTCTCTAAGTTTTCGATAATTGTAACTTTTCTGGGGATAGGATGCTGATATTTAGAAAAGCTCGACATGTTGAAAAGAAAAGCGAAAATACTTTCCGACTTGTCCGATCGCCACAGTGAACATCTTATCGATAGTTGCGCGCACTCATTTCCCCCGAGAAAATGCTGCCCCCGCCCCGCCTTCCCCGCAGAAATGCTGTAATGGCGGGCGGCGGGGCGGGGGCGGGAGCGGGGGCGGGAGCGAGGGCGTGGGCGGATCGGACGCGACGCCGGCCGTGGCTCAAAGGGAGGCAAAGCCGAGGCAAAGTCGACTTAGCACGGGGCGAGGGGGCGTGGTGGGCAGGCTTCCTGTTCGATCATTTCCACGCGCAGCCTTCCTTTCGCTAAATAACAACGTAAAAACATTGACAAAGCTCTCGTTCTCTCGACTTTTCGTAACGAGAGCGGAGGGACGGGCAGGCGGCGGCGGCGGGGTCCACGGCGCCGCGACGCCGCTGGCGAGTCGAGCGAGTCGAGTCGAGTCGCGGCCCGGCGCGGGGCGGAGAGCGCCGCGTGGATGCCGGGAATTCGGTGGGAGTTAGTCCTGGAAGGCGGAGTTAGCCCCTGGCTCGTTAGCTTTTTAGCTTGTTAGCTCGTTAGCCGCGTCGCGCCCCCCGGTCTGCTTCCGGCGCGGCGCGGTGCGGCGTCGCGGCGCTGGCGGGCGCCGTCGGGCGTCAGACGTCGGGTGTGCGTAGGGACGCCGCCGCCGCCGACGACGACGTCGCGTCGTGTTGTAGCCGGGCGGGGGCGTGCCCGCCGGGTCAGTTGTTGATGTGAGAGAAGTCGGAAATGGTTGTGGGAATTTTGGGATCATCTTGTCGCCGACGGCACTGTCTTCATCGGGGATTCTCTAACGCGCTGATCTTTTCGTACCAGAAATCCATTTCGAAGAGTTCGTTGCTTTTTGGTTGAGTATTTAATGGGCAACTTTTCCACAATTAGTTTTGGTCGTGTTGAAAATTATAATTCAGTATATTTGTTCTCCCAGAGTCCTTCCATTAGATTTTATAGATGTACTTCTTATGATTCTCAAAAAGCTCGTAGATCGATTTCAAATATTCCATTGCTCTACTATGCTAAAAAAGTCATTGAATGACGTGAGTTCTTTACACCTAACATAAATGGCAAAATATTCGGCTCATTTTTCTCTTAAAGGAAGAATCAAGGTTTCATTCCCAATTCGTGTCGCTAACTCCATTTCTAGAGCTACTAAGAACCTACCGACAATAAAAACTAAATTTGAAAATGATATTATCTGAAATGAATTAATTCTTGGTTAGAAGTAATGATAGTTTTAAGCGGTAAAGGACTCTGTGCCCCCCCCCCCAACTTCCGAATGCTGATCTCAGGTTTCAGGATTGTTGTTTTCATCTTAAGGAATATAGGTGAGATGAATCTGCACTTTCCAATGAAGTACTTCCCCCTTTCTGTTGCTTGTAGGATCATGCTTTCAGTCCTTTCCTCCAATTTCAATTTACGTACTCATAAAATACCTCAACTTTCAGGATTTTGTAAGATTGTTTAATTGTGTAACTTTATTTTAATATAATATCAATTTATTTTGCATAGTAATATAATGCCAAATCAGTTTCCATTTGTAGCTTTGAAGAATACCTACAATTTTAAAAAGAAACCTAGAAATCTTCAACTATTTTTTTTTCAAATTACACTATGATAATAAACAGTAGTTTTCGTAGATTTACTAATTTTTTCTACATTAAAAGTCATACCTTCGGAAGCCTAAACTGGACTAAAAGTTAAAAATTTGTTTCAAACTACAACCGAATTCATAACCAAACTCAGCGGCTTTGCAAGAGAGAGGAGAACCGCGCAAGGGCATTAAAATATGTACCGTCCTACTCAATTTATGTTCTAAAGTTGGTGCTATTACGTTCTACATTTTGAACTGTGTTCATTATGCACTGATTGTATATCCCAGTAGAGAGTAATTATATATGTAGAACGTGGATGTTCATGAAATACATTTTTAACTTTGGAGCTCTGTAATTTATACTCAAAGACATTATGAAAACATAAAAAAATCTCTTTAAAAATAATGTTCATCAGTTATACCGACATCAATTGACAGATGTCAAGTATTTTTATAAGTTGTGCACAAAGAAAAAATATTATTCGCTTAATTCCGAGAGAAGTAAGACAAAAAAAATTCTTGCTTGAAAATGAACTTTTGCTGCAGTGTTTTCCTAACAGTAAGGAGTTTGTTAGATCGTGTTTCAGTCGACTTACAAAATTACATCGATTTACAAATCTTTGATATTGAATGTTGTTAAATGGTAGAAGGTGTTACAGCGCTAAAATAGATGTAGATACGTAATTTTGAAGGATAAAGATGGCTGTTTATCAAATCGATATGGGAGTTCTTGTTTGTTCTTAGAAACCACCTCGCGCACTGTCAGCATAGATTGTGTGTTTGTGTGTGTTTGCATGCGTGTGTGTACGTGCGTGCGTGTGCATGAACCTTTACGTTCTCATCATAATTCGAATGGGAGCAAAAACTATTTATAAAAATATTTTAATTGAACGAATACTATGTTTAGAATAATTTAATTTACTGTCAGTAATATTTGACCTATATTTTACTATCCCTTATGAGGGAATTAGTTATTTTTTGTTGGGAAAGTCTCTTGATGTTGCGCAGGAAGTGTGAAACGAAAATCGTTTAGAAAACTAAGGATACACTATTTTAAAATATAACGAGGATCCTCACACAAGCTTCGACCCCTCATATTAAGGAATTTAGGAATGTCTCCTAATTTAACACAGATTCTCTCGGCAAACATTGTAATTGTCGCTTCTCAGTGAATTCCAGATTTTCAGTATTTTGTTACATCCGAAATATTTTAGGTGCCCATTACCACAGATATCTACGGATTTGTCATATCAGAGATCTTTTAGGCGCCCGTTAAACAGATATTTGGGTGTCTCCTGTAAATTCGAAGCAAACACCTTTATACAAAATTATATTTCTTTTGTTTTTTCTCCCTCTGACAGATTTCTCAACTAGTTTGTTACAGGACGTGTGAACAGTTGTAGTGAGTGGAACATTTGTTTGTGTGAGCAAAATTTGAGAGAGGGCTGATGTTAGAGGTTATTTTCGATTTGTCCTTAGCGCGGACGGGTGAAGCCTCGTGAGCAGACTAGTAGATGACGTTGTTTGAGGTGCGAACTCTAGAGACCCTGAATACAGTGACTGTATTCTGCATCTAGGGGCTCTATGCGAACTCGAACTTGACAATCGTGAGTGAAAACTTCTTGACATTTGTTTGAATTAAATTTTCGTTTTGTATATTTAGTTGTGTCAAGGAGAAAGATACGGAGAAAGACACGAGAGAGAGAAAGAGAGAAAGAAATAGAGAGAGAGAGAGAGAGAGATTGCCGTAATGCAACAATCACATTCATAATATCACATTATTGGAATCACTTCAACAATAGAATCTCGAATTTTTGATCGAAATATCCACATTTAAGGTTCTTTTGAAACGTAACTTCACAGAAACATTAGGATTAAAGTATATTAGTGTTTTCTCAAAGATGTTAAAGATTGGTGGATGTGGCGATGATATACACGCAATGTTGTGGCACAAAATCAGGATGTCTCGATGGATGGATATACGTAAGTCTACGGTCTCGCGGAGGTATGTCAGATTAGATTTTGAGCCCAAAACTTGGTAAACAGGTCAGGAATAAAATCTAGTTATGCCGTTCAGGAGAACAATAAGATATTTGTATTTATTGAGAGCACTTTACTTGAAAACCAGTGATATTTTCAAAAGTTTCGGGAAAATGGCTGCATTTTTTTCATTGAGGTGTTTCCTCGAATGGAACGTGCGTCTATAGATATAATATACTCCCGACGTTTGGAATTTTGAAAATGGAAAAGTTCAAATTTATTTTCGAACCTGTCTTACACTTTCAATATGAAAACCAAAGATTTCATAAATGCAATTTATCTCTGATTTTAAATCTTTAATCCGTATATGCCCATAACCCCCGAAAAAGGGGTAGTAAAAGGGGCTGCCCGGGAAAAAGGGTTTCTTTCTTGTCTCTGGTGTTTTATATTGCACATTTTATTTCGTCAATTGACAAAGACATTCTAAACGAAACATGTAGCAAGTTTTTGATTTCCCGAATGTTAGATCTCGATTTAGCCGAGATCGCTAAATCATTGCACGCTCCTGGCCAGAGTGATCAGGGTAAATCATGAATTGAGTCTGTTCCAATCTTCTTGTGAAATCATCCTTAGCTGCAACATGCCATCCACCAGATAGCTCCAACAATGGCGCTGAGCGAACGGACGAGACGACAATGAGAGTGCGGAACGTGCGACGAATTTAACTCGGGGATATTTGGGTTAAATGACGTCATCCCCTTTTTTTTAAAAAAATTGAATAGTTGTTGAGTAATAACACTAAGAGGAGGAAAAGTTTCGTTCTGCCGCGCATTTCCACTACATTTTAATGGTATCTCCCTCCGCACCAGAATTTGTTTATCATGCTGGCTAGATATTCGCCGCACCGAGCGCTGTCAGCCGCAGTTGAAAGCAGAATGCGGACGCTTGATTAGAGTTGTGACATTTATTCTGTGAATTTCGTTCATGAAAAATATCTGTGATGTTCACGTCTCTTCAAATAATGTACTTTCTTTCTCAAGTTAGGCTTTGTAGATAAATATTGGATTTTATAAAATTTCTCTGATAATATCCCGTCCTGCGTTTCCTCTAGGTCCGCTATCTAGGGGCCATATATAGTACTGCGTTACTGCGAAAAGCGCTCTATAGATACCGTGTTTTATAAAGAAGAATATTATGTATTTCTGTATTGAAGAAATGTTTGATGCTAATTGGAGTAACTGGTGGTATTTGAATAGAATAAACAGCTCTTTCACTACACGTACAAAGGTTTTGTTTCCAAATTCAGACATTTCGATTATAAATTGAAGAACTGTTTTGATCTGAAGAAACTTTTCCACTTGAATGGCCTTTCGATTTATAAGAACTTTCTCCATCTTTGTTATATAAATATCACTTGAAAACCATTTTTCCAAAGCAATTCGCATATTCTAAAGTACATTTTCTACTGAGATATTGATGTTATCATTGAGTTTTCTGTTAGAACTTTCCCACTTTCTTTTTATAATAATATGTTATATTAAAATGCAAATTTCGCAAGAGCTATTCTTTGGAAAATTTCGTTTTTGAAATCGCTGTGCTTATCTGTCACTATTATCAGAAGGACCTGGTCTTGGAAAACACTGAAATTGTTTTGTTGTCTAAAAAATGTCTTATTTCAAATAAAGCATTGCACTTTGGAGTCTGTATAATTTTTGCTTTTGTAACTACACGGATTTTCTGTGATATCAAGCCATGTGAAATAAAATTTGAATTATTTGAAGAGACTTCAATTATTTTCTAACATCCAAACTTTTCAACTTTTGTTAGTATTACATTAGATGTTAAACACTTCTGATCACATTTTCTGGATTATGAGATTTAATGTTGGAATTGTTTATGCTGAGATTTGTATTATAGGAGTGACAGTTGAACCTTTGTAACAGCGTTCAGCAAATCTTTGAATACTTTACATCTTAGGATTATGTCAGTACCGTCTTATGTGCTTGCTATTAACGTTAGTTTGTCAAGAATACGCTAGAATGATTAAAAAATAATTATATAAATTTGTTAAAAAGTGATTTTATGTTTGCACTGAAGTTATTGTTTTTCCGTACAGAAATGTAACATTTGTTGTTTTAATTTATATTATTGTGGATTGAATAATTGATGAAACTGAACACATCTGACAGAGCGTGTCTATAATGTACAAAGTATTTCTCTGTAATTATTTTCGTTTCAACATATCAACTAATCAACAATCAACTAATCAACATATTTACTGAACAAACTAGAAGCTCGGCATTTTTGAGCTATTCACCATCTTGTTTCTGTGAATAGTTGAACAGAACCTATGAATTCCGTTTGAAGATACACAAATTTACAAAAACAGTTCTTCAAAGTTATTCTGAAGATGTTTGAGTAGTTATGACCCCAGCACGATATAGAGATGAAGTTGATGAAGTGAAGACTGACTTGTTCAGCTTTAGAGAAGAAAATGTAAATCGATTACATATATGTAAATAATATTGTTAATAATATTTGTTTTGAAAATCAAGTGACTGTCTTTCGGCTTGCCATAAGACATTTTCTTGTGACTGAGGAAATATGTCATTCGTGAAAATAAATCTTGATAGCTAAAAACGTTCCAAAAACCAGTGGAAAAAGGTACTTTATGACGACAGAACTAATAAATTATTCTTCCAGTTAATTTCTGCAACAGTTCAATATACAATGCGAAATATTTTTTGTATGCATAGAAAAAGTTAATTTGTTTACGATTTTTAAAAATGTAGTTAAATTCATTTATTTATTACAAGGGAAGACAATAACTTTATTTTCGTAAGCCTTAAGTGCATTGTGATGTGAAGTGAACAATTTTCCTTAAGTTTTCATTAAATATACTCAAAAAATAAGGGTTCTCCAGTACACGGAGTTTAATAGTACAAGACCAACATGTACCTCTAAACAACTTTCCAAATTTTGGTTTCTACTTGGAAAGTGGAAAATGTGTTGTAAGGAATTAGTTTTAAGAAAGCGCTCGATACTAAATACGCTCCTATGTAATTATTTATTTTTGAAAGATGAAAAAAAAGAGAGTGATTTGTATTCTAGATTAATTAAAATATTCAAAGGAACAAAGGCCTTTGCTATTTCAACTAGAGGTGCTGAAACTGCACATAGTATCTCACATTATCGGGGACGGTTACGTAATATTATAATATTGCAATTTCATTCATAACTTGAACAAGTCCAAACCAATTCAAAAGAAGCGCCTGCGGTGGATATCTGCTATTATTTCGGTAGTTAGGAACAGTAGCCCTTTCTTAGTACAACAGCAGAAACAAACATGAATAAATTTCAACCTTTACAATATTTGCAGAGGATTATAAACAAGCAAGGATACTTTAACGTACAAATTAAACATCTAGAGCCGAAGAACATTCAGTTTATCGCCTTATGCCAGCTATATATAGCAAGAATTTACAGTGACATTACAAAGTAAAGGGGTGTGTTAGTTCTAAGTTAAATGTATTACCTTCCTTCAATACATTTCCTTTCATAAGAATAGTGTCTCATTATAGTCATCACGACCGATGGGATGAATTCCAATAATTTTGAAACCTCTCTGTTGGCAATTTGCGAACTGACAGCACGTCAAACAAAGCGCCAAACAAAATTTACCATTTCGATTTTTTTTATTTTTTAAATTTCGAAAATACAGAGTGTGCCCCGAAAATGGGACCATCACCTCTATCTTTACAGTTCTTTGCTATCTATATACAACTAAAAAATTTTGACCCGTTTCTGAGAAAATAATTGTTTAAAATTTAAGTATTGCCTATGTTTGAAGCAAAATTACGCTAAAAATACTCATATTTTCGAAAAATTGTGCTTGATTTTAAATGAAGATCTGTATTTGACCAACACATTTCATTAAAAAAGTATCTTCATAATTGAAATTTGAAGTTTTGCAATTTTCGAAAAATCAGCGATTTTAACGAAAATGAGACCTGAACCATTCTCTTAAGTTTTTTCAAGCTATTTCAGATCAAAATTTAATTGAACATTGTGCCATTTTTTTAAATTTGAAAATGTCCCAGGAGCTTTTTGTGAAGAACCCTCGAAAATTAAAATATCATTTTCAAATTCTAGGAGCCTCGACAGCAGCCAGATCGATTGGGGAATATGATTTTTGGTGAAAATACAGCTTACGGATTAGCCACTAGCGTTATTCACAGACGGACAGACGTTTTGCCGTCAATCGATTTTTCGGTATCAAGGACCCACAAAATATAGATTCTGACTGCACAACGTGTTAGAGGAAGTAACTTACTAAATGTAGGAACAAGATTTATCCACTTTTTCGTTACCAGGGCTCAGCGATAAGAGTTTTTCTGAAGAAAATTCGCCTTTCTTTCCCGCATCATCACAATACTTTGCCTGTACTGTTCGTAATCAGTAATGAGAAAGTAAAATCTGTGGTTCAGTGCCATCAACTGTTGTATTCTTATTGTTCGGTATTTGGTTCAGTGAGGGAACCCAAAGGCGCAGAAAGAATGATTTCAGTTCTTTCGTAATAAATGTATTACTTTTATAATAGTGGTGTTTAAACGCCTCTAAAATATATACTTTTTTTAACCGAGTGTGCAACCATTGAAAATATGTATGTTGATATGGATAGACAAAAATGTGTTCCGTTTCTGTACACTTAATATACTGTAAGGTAAGTTAACAAACCATAATTTCATCCGGAAGGCCTTTAGAAATACATGTGTAGATCTCTGCTTCAGCTTGCAAAAATTCGAACAAAGATGCAAAAGTTGTCAATTTTTCTAATCTGACCAAACTTCTCGAAATTGATCGTTCTGGTACGGGATGTTTTTGTGTTGTTGTTTGGTTTGTTTTTTCAGAATGATTGTATTTAGAATCAGTGGATTGTAAATGCCATTGGCGCTACAGAAATAATTATTTCACGTTGGCAATATCAGTGTCGGATTTGGGTAATTATAAGCGAAAAAGTATTAAATTATTATAGTATTATAGAAAAGTGATCTATTTTAAAAACAGAGTAAACATAATAAAAAGAATGAAACGCATTCGAAGTATGGCATCGAAATTTTCAATTAGAATTCCAGTAAAATTCGTCGCACTAAAAGTCGCACGATCATTAAAGTGTTCATTTATATAGTACAACGAACACGATAGGAAAATTAAGTCCGAAACGTCAGTAGAAATTGTGTATATTCTTTGTATTATTTTCATGCAATGTTTACATTGCTGGAATTTTTTGGAGTCCAAGCATCATGCAGCATTCTTGCCATTCTCTCTTTCAAGGCATTAAGTTCGTTCGTCACCTCTATAAGAGTAAATATGCAATGCAGAAATAAAAATCGATGCACGAGAACTTTACGAAGCAAGAAGGTAATAAATCTGTAAGCCCCCACGAAGGATATGTTCTAAAGATTGGTAATCCGACGGAAGCGTGGAATCGTTTGCTTTCCCGTGTTTTCAAATCTTCCCGCGAAGAGGATCACACACGTCTTAAGAATTGCGTGAGATTGTCCTCAATGATTTAATTTGCTACATGTCACCAACTACAAGAAATAACTGTGAATGAGAGGTGTGTGTGGGAGTGTGTGTGTGTGAGGGGAGAGAGAAGGTGGAATGCAAATGTGTTCGCGAATCGGCGGGGCGTGAGACGCAGGCGTGAGGCGCGGCCGAGCTTCTTACGCCGACCGCCAGAGGGGACAGCGGCGCGTGCAAGATGGACGTCTTGAGGCGGGGGACGGGGCGCGGCGACACGGGCGTGTGCGACGCCATCGCACGACTGAGGCGCACCGGTCAGTCGCGTCGCTCTGCGCGTGAGGCCTTCCTTGCGACGCCGACGCGCCGCGCCGTGACCCGGACAATGACACATAGGAGGCGCTAAATTTCGTGTATATGTTCGCTGGTTATTCCTTGTCTGAAGATGAAGAAATATTCCTTGACACGTAGCAAAATAATGAATTATAAATAAATAAATGAGGTTTATGTGCTGTATGTGATGTGAATGTGATTTGTGAACGATTGTTATGAATATATTCTGTTGTGAATTCTATTGTGGCCTGTTCAAAAGTAATTGGCCTAAATAAAGAATATAATTATCAAGTTGTGATCATCACTGATATTATAAATAACGTATGAAGCACTGTTTATAATCCATGGCACATCAAAGTGTGAATTGTGCATTATTATGATGATATATGCTGTAATTGAAAGATGTCTTGTGCCAGTAAAATTTTTCAGAACAGTTTTTAAATGAATATGTGGTGCAACTTACTCAAAATTTACATTAACCACACAATTCATTCCTATTTTCTATCTAGCTATTTCTTTATTTATTTTAAAATTTTTGAACATTCGCCCAAGATATGTTCAATAAAAAAAATATTCAGTTCGTTTCAATTAAGGAACTAATGGAATGTTCACATCAGAAATAAGAAATGCTGTGTTTAAACGACGGCTTCAAAACATTTTATAATGTGTCTTGGAGATAATACCTTTTGTCCTGTTTCTTCATAAATAAACACTAAACAATAATATTTTTAGAACAAATACCGCTTAGATGTAATTAAGCTTTCTCTATAAAAATATCTCTCTACAGTAAACTATTCGTACATCTCCAGTTTTGCGAAAATAAAGTAATATCACCATTTGATTCATACGATATTTTTGGCATGTATCCACTGCTCGGTAATATTTATGCGTAAGCGGGTTTTGTTCTCTACCTACTTCGAATTGGTCACTTCTCTTGAGATGGTGGCGTCTTCCACCCCCGTGTGAGCAACGAACAGCTTGATGGAGACGAGACCCTTTCAAAAACACCCATCCATTTATAGGCACAGATACCGAACTCAGGAGGAAGCCAGAAGTTTATCATGCATTACTGCGACCATTATTGTAGTTGGTTGAATGTTATGGTTCATCACGGCATGCCTAGGGCATGAGCCCATATAAAGACAAATATATCAAGAAAGTTAGAAGCAGGGTCGGATTAATATCCTTAGGGGCCTTAAGCACGATCAAACTATATCCCTGAATAATACTGACATTTTGAACGTATTAAACCAAAATCAATACGAAATGTACGACTATAACGACGAAATGTATTACGATAAACTACAACGATTGTGTTTACACATTTAATATTTCAAACAATAAAAAATGTTATTTTTTGTGTAAAATAGTTATCAAATATTTTTCCTTTTTTATGCACTACCTAACTCATATTTTGGTTGAAAAATATTCGGGGTCCTCTATCTAGCCAGGCCCAAAGCACGTGCAGAGTCTCCTTTGCCTATCCATGGAAATGTGCGCAGATATGCAGCACGCTATCCCCCGCTTTCATTCTCCTCGACACTGATGGGCGCCGTATCGAGCAGGCATTGTAGTGTGACGGATCCTAGGTGCAAAAAATACGTGCATTTTGAATTATGTAACTATACACTAAAAGCGCTTCAATGGAATGGATTGTTTATTATTTTTCTTCCAAACATGTTCTTTCCTGTGCGTGCGATTGGCGTTAATGTTTTTCGCAAATAGAGACAGTTAAGTCGGGGAAATTTAAGAATATCCACCTGCTATTATAATGATCATTTATGATCCGCGTTGTAAAAGTGGCATTTCATTTTGGACTATGAAATCGTGCGACAGGAGGCACAACATTCATAATATCAACAGTAATAACAGCAACAATATCAGTAGTAGCTGACGCGGTCGGACAGAATTATTTTGTTATCTTTGTTGCATTTACAGATTTATCTCAATACTTGAGCATCGTCTCCTTTTAGCACATGAGCTAAAAAAAACTTTTAGCACCAAATGCATGCCTTGAAAGAACAGTTCTTTCTAATGGCTGTCTAAAGCAATACAATGTAATCGGACCTATGAATACTTGAACATAACATTCTAACATACCCAATATAGTTATTACTTTCGCGTATGCATATATATATATATATATATATATATATATATATATATATGTGTGTGTGTGTGTGTGTGTGTGTGTGTATTTATGGAGTAATATACGTATAGTACAGGGAAAGTTACGTAATGCTGCGCGAAAAAACAGCGGATTTTCTGCAGAAAAAATTCATTGCCGGGCACTGATAATGAAAAAGTTGATGAAAACAGTTGCTAAGTTAAGAAAAAAAACCTAATACATGGTGTAGGCAGAATCCCTGTTTTCTGGATCCTTGATACCGAAAAAAACTATTGAAAGCAAAACGTCCGTCTGTCTATGAACACCACTAGCGTTTAAACCATACGTACGATTTTTTCCAAATTGAAGAAATCCCTGTCGATCTGGCTCGAGTCGAAACTTTGAGATTTTCAAAAAGATTCTATAAAATTAGGAGGTACTTTACATGAAGCCCGCCGGACATTTTCAAAATTTTCATAAAATCGGCACCAATTTTTTTCTTTACATTTTTTGTAAGAATAGAGGAAAATAAGGTGGCAGAGGTCCTAATTTCACGGTTATCTCTGAATTTTCGGAAATTGCAAAATTTTGAATTTTTTTCGCTCTGTTCTTACAACAACTTTCCGAACGCATAGTGCTAATTGCATTCTTTAATATAACGTAACGTTTATTTTGGGGGTATTTGTTTGTATTTTCAAAAATTACTCGAATATAATTTTTTTAAAAGATGTTAAATGCACATTGTAAACACTATTGTATTTGTGAGTTGATGTAGTTCAAATGATTTCTAATGATGTTTTTGGAAAACTCAATAATTTTCTGTGAAAAAGAGCTTCAAATTTCGCATTTTTAGTAGCCATTTTCTTAAAAAAGTCTCCAAATTTTTAAAAGAAAATTGCCATTTACAATGAGGTTTTACTGTTCTTTAATATTCTAAAATTAGTATTTCTGTTCTAACATTAGGACACCGAAAAATTAAGAAAATGTCAAAAAACGTACTTTGGTGGCTATAGATGGCAAATGGCAAGAGTATGTGGCAATTTCGAATAGCTAGCCCAGACCCAAGGAAACAGTTTTCGAAAGAGTATTCGAAACACTTCATTTAAAATTATTTAAAGCATTTTAACCTAGAAATACGATATTGTTTACAAATTGCTGGTAATGTGCATATTAAAGATTCGAGAGACCTTTCAAAAAAATTACATTTGTGTAATGTTTGCAAAAGCAAAAAAATACCCCAAAATGAACTTTACGTCACATTAAAAGGTGCAATTAGCACTATCTGTTCCAAAAGTTTGAATTGCCGTTTTTGAGAAAAGTTTGAAAATGTCCGGAGGGCATTATGTAAAGTAGCCCCAAAAATTAATGGATGTTTTTCCAAATCTCAGAGCTTCGACGCAGGTCAGATAGGACAGGGGTTTCTTCAATTTGGAAAAAATCGTACGCATTGATAAAGCGCTAGTGTTGTTCACATAGCCGACAGACAGACAGACCGACAGACAGACAGACCGACGGACGGACGGACGGACTGACGGACAGACATTTTACTTTTAATTGGTTTTTCGGTATCGAGGACCCACAAAACAAGGATTCTGGATATCGACGTGTTAGGAGATTTTTACTTTCCCATATACGTACGTATATACGGAGTAATATATGTAGTATAGGGAAAGGTATATAATCCTGCGCAAAAAAATGGCGAATTTTCGGCAGAAAAATTCACTGCCGGACCTTGAAAACGAAAAAGTGGATAAATCCAGTTGCTAAATTAAGAAAAAAGATCCCTTAACACGTGTATGTCTGTTTTGTATGTCTTTGATACCGAAAAACCAATTGAAAGCAAAACGTCCGTCCGTCTGTCTGTCCGTCTGTCCGGTGTGTGTGAACAACATTAGCGCCTAAACTATGCATACGATTTTTTCCAAATTGAAGAAGTCCCAGTCAATCTGGCCTGAGTCGAAGCTCTGAGATTTTGAAAAACATAAATTGTTGGGGGTACTTTACATGAAGCCCCCAGGACATTTTCAAAATTTTCTCAAAAACGGCTCAAAAATTTTTTTAAAAATTTCTTGTAATATTTCTAATTGAACAATGAAAATCAAGATTGAATGTCATTGTAAACCTTAAGGAAGATTTATTACTTTATTCATATATTTGAAGCTGTTATGACTTTTACTTATGGAGTGAAACGCTGGAAAACACCCCAAAAGCTATATTTTCGATACCTTAATGATTCATCATCCTAGTGTGAACTTTTGATGGTCATATCCATTCGAATACGGTAAAATTGACACTATAGTTCACGCTTTATTCAGGCGACAACTCAAAAGTTCGTTTTCATCAATACTGTAAATCTTTTCGATATTGTTTGAGCTGTCTCATCTTTGAATTCTCTACCAAGTGCGAATACGCCCGCTTCCTTATACTGCGATTTTTCTAACTTTGCCTCTCGATGCCCGTCTTCCCGATGGAATATGTCACGGTATTTTGCGACGTTCTCAGTCGTGCCGCCAGGATCGCATGATCGCGACCATAACAAGCAGTATTTGCAATCATACGACATCTAGCGGTACGACGGAGAAAGAAGCAAAATGCCTTGTGATATTCCATCGTGGCTCTAGGGGCTTGAGGGGCAGAGTTAGAAAAATCGCACAATAAGACCTTTTAAAGAATTTGCACTACATGTTCCATTATTATGGCAGAGTGATGGATATTATTGATGTCTCCAAAGCAATAGGAATGTACAAAATGTGAATATCCGGAGGCCGAATATCATTCTCTTCACCCTTTCTTTTACTAAGAAGAGAACAAATGTTTGGTATTATTTGAAGCATTCTTAATAATTCTTTGCAAGAACGACACATGTAATGCATTAAGCAGGAAATTTCACATTCCAGAAGAGAAAACAATGTCTCAGGCGTATGCTTGTAAATAAATCTTTGTTGATTCCACTTTAAGGGTAATAATTTAGATTTGGCAAAAATCAGCTGCAAACATTTTGCGACAAATTGACGATTCTAGAGTGACGTGTTATATGCATACAATTTTATTACAATTTGTATCACTGAAAGGAGAATGAATATTCCCATGAAATCCTAAGGTTGCGCTATTCTAAAAACACTAAAAAATGTACTTTTTCTGCAGTAAATTGCCCTTAGTTTGGCAAATAAAATGCTTTTCCCTTTAAAATTTCAGTATTTGTTTTTTTTTCTTTATTAATATTATTTTTAAAATTATATTACATAACACAGCATACCCCATACTGATATTTTAAATTTTGCTGGGACAATTATCATTATTTTCGTGGACTTATTCGAGTATTATCATTCGCCCATTATTATAAACTAGACTAGTAAAACACACTTTCAAATCACATAATGATATATAAATTCAGTGGCGGTACCAGATATCTTGTGGTACTCCATAAAGTGAATTAAGTAATAACTTGTTGTAGTTGAATATGTATGTCTTAACTCACATTTATAATATGTTTTCATGAATATTGCAGTTCATTGTTTAATTAACACAAAAATATTGTGAACGCATGTATTTTATTTCAGGGAAGTACGTAGTTATTAAATATTTTTAAATCCAAACAAGGGGTACGTGCATTTACCAATGACTTCCTGGGTCATATCATAGAGGAAAGATGGTTTTATGAAGGTAAAAAATCCCATTCTACTATATCGCATTCTCGCCTGTCTTTTCGCATGCTGTGTTCTTTCCACGCGGCTTTCCCTGCTCACTGCCTCAGCCCTCCACCTATGCTCTGCCACAGCTTCCCCTCTCCTTTTGCCTCCGTCTTGGACTCACCATCGCCCACATTTCCGTCCCATCTTTGCCTCAGTACCTACTATTTTGCCCCTTAACCTACTACTACTCCACCTCCGCCTTAACCACCACCTCCCCACCGCTCCCGTGTCTCCATCGCCTTTGCGGGTGAGCGATCTGGCGATCGGGAGACCGCATGTTCCAATACCAGAAAGGTGCCGCGAATTTGCTCGATGTGTTTAACATCAGTGAGTTTGTGGCTTGTGCAGAAATCTAATTCGTCGAATGACTGTTCAGGTCGGTGCTTTCCATGATTTGACTGATATGTTTCAGGTATATTCATTGATGGATGTCTCTGGGCATATCAATTGCTATGACATTAGTCCTATTATTGTAGTGAATGTTTTAACACGAAAGGTGTCATCAGTGATTCCTTCCCCATGGATGGTGAGATTCGGCGCCGACCTTTACGCTGGCTTGCTAGGGATTTCCCCCTCAGTTATCTCCCACAGCGCGGTACCGCCTCAGCCAGGACAAGCTATAAGTTCCCGACGTGTGTGGTAGAGTAGTGAATGTGTGTGTGTGTGTGTGTGTATGTGTGTGTGTGTGTGGTGTGTGTTGAATAGGGTAATGAACGGGTGAGAATAGGATAAGGAAGAAGGAGGAAAGATCACGCGCGCTCCATGGCCCGTTTGTTAGGGTATTCCTCCGGCCTTTGCCTGGTCTCTTTTCAAGAGAATTGCTGAGCAGTTCTTATACAGCAGGCCATGTACCGCGCACGCCCTTACATTGCTACTACATCCTTTCCCTTCCCATCCACGAGTGTCAATGGCCATAGCTGTTGAAGCACCCTAAGACCACAATCAATCTATCCATCGCGGGGACGGATCAGAGGAGGGGGAAGGGGGCCATGTTCTCCCCCAAAAAGGCTAGAGTTTTCGTTTGTACCTTCTATTGTGAAAAATTGATTTAAATACTTATTTATGTTAGAATTATGTAATTATTTTTTTTAAAATATTTCATTAGTGTCGTATATACACAAAATAATATACAATATAATAACAAATGTTTATTATTTGAACAAAATCTATGATGGCCCTCTCCAAAATGATCGGCTGGATCCGCCCCCTGATTCATCCCTACCTTCGCCTTCACTTGTGTCCCCGCCCGACCCTGCCCCGTTCTTGTCCCCGCCCTCGTCCCCGCCCTCGTCCCCGCCCTCGTCCCCGCCCTCGTCCCCGCCCCGCCCCCGCCCCCGCCCCCGCCCCCCCGTCCCCGCCCCGTCCCCGTCACCGCCCCCGTCACCGCCCCCGTCACCGCCCCCGTCACCGCTCCCCGTCACCGCCCCCGTCACCGCCCCCGTCACCGCCCCCGTCACCGCCCCCGTCACCGCCCCCGTCACCGCCCCCGTCACCGCCCCCGTCACCGCCCCCGTCACCGCCCCCGTCCCCGCCCTCGTCCTCACCGCGCCTCCACCTCAGTCCCCAATTCTGTCTTCGTTTCTATCTCTATCTCGTATTCGTGACTCAGTCTTCATATTGGCGTTCGCCTCCACCTTTGCACCCGCTTCCGCCCCTATTCACTCCGCCCCCTTCCCCTCCCCCGCCGCGATCTCCACCGCCGCCAGCGGCGCCAGCTGCCACGTGCTGCCGGCGCGGCGCCTGCGTCTTAAGCCTTTCTCCCGCTCCTCCAAAGACACGTGGGTGCTGAATTGCGTTGGGGCATGGCGCTCCCGTCGTTGAGCGGTTTGCGCAGAACGAAATGCAGTATCTGTAAACAAGCAATGAAAAAAATCACTACATGTGTAATAGTCAATCTAATTTCAACCCACTTTAAGTTCAAAATAATTTGTTGATGAGTAACTATTGCGTTTTTTTACGGAAATTTTATTTTCCTTTTTTCTTTTATCGTTCTGTTTTTTTCGTAATGGATCTTCATATTCCAAAAATATTATCAGGGAATGCAAATAATTACAAGAATATTATATGTAAATTATTTTAATTGTAATGGTATTCATGCCATATATTGAAGCGATGAGTGAAATCACTGTAATTCATTGGAAGCTCTCAGTATTTTTGTTAGCAAGTGGCTTCATGTTCGCAAAAGAAGTCACACGAAAGAAGTCACCATCATATCGGTACTTTTCTTAATGAACGAGGAATGTTCAATTCATTTCGTTGAATTTCTGAGCTTTATAAAATTGTACAAATCATGTTTCCAAAGAAAGTAATATAATCGGATTCTGAATGTGAACTTCGTGGGAATAAGCACACTAACACTGACTGGAAATGCCCATTGACCCTAGAGGAATATTAACTGTAAACTTATTTGTTTAGGGCTTTTAAACAGTTAGATTTTTATTCTATTGTGCATACTGGATAATACTGGACCATTGACAATGAAACAATGAAATGAAAAACACGCAAAAAAGATGTGCTAACGAGTAAAGGTAAAACATAACATTCAATGTCCATTTGACTTCATCAAATGCCTTATTGATTGATACAGTTATGATTTTTTTCTCAGATAAGTAATAGTTAATTTACGTAATTTTTTACTCGTATGTATTCTTCTTTAAAATGCCACGTTTTCATCATATGTTCTGATGCGAAAAGTGCCAACGACAGTGCCACACCTTTTTGCTTTAGTTCAAATCTAGGTTAAAACGTCTGTGTCAATGCTCTCTGGTTCTAGCGCAAAACAAGGTAACTTCGCTTTCAGAAGTCGAGTCCGACAATTCAACGCCAAACAACGCAGCACTTCGCAAGAGTGAAAAGCGACTCGAGTTGGACGCAGTTTGACAACACGAATCGCGCTCCGTCCAGCGCTCTCTGTCAGAGGAGCGTCGAAACTAGAGTTGCCAACTTCCAGGGTCGACATTTGTTATTCTTGTGTTTTCATTTCTCCTTCAGCAGGACTTGTCCTCCTTAATACAGCACATCCAGAGATATATTCTGAGATTGAAACTGTTGTGAGAAAATGGTGTTGGTAAACTTACATTAATTGAATATTTGAAAGAATCTCTGATGCCCTTCAAGTGTAACAAAATTGAATATTTGTGAATTGAGACAGACGTTGAATTGTCACTATTGAATATTAAATGTGTTTTCGTAATTTCGTATCATACATTGAACTGGACACGGTCTGCGAATTTGTTGTAATAATGTCAGTTTCTTAAGAATGTTATGTAATAAAATGTAATAAACAAGACATTGCGAAATATATTTTGAAATTTCTCGTATTTCTCTCGCAAAGATAGTTAAAAATATAAAAAGATAGCAGAAAGTAATTTCAACTTGTCGGAGCCAATACTTAAGAACATAAATACAAGCTCAAGCTTATTGTTTTTAAAATAAAATATAAATATTCCAGATGTATTGAACGCTTTCAAACTCCGGTGATATTTCCATCATAAAGAAGTAAAAACTTGAAAAAAATTTGAGAAACATTCTAATTTTCAGCGTTTCTGTCGTCTTTCATTTACGTTTGATACGTCATCTAGTGAAAGAAAGTGACGTCGTATTGAAGTTCCCAGAATTTCTAATCCCCGGGCAATCAAGAGAAAGGCGTAGTACTGTTTGTTTGTTTCAGTGGTCTGCTTTGCGACGTAATCTTTTTTCCATTGTAAGAGCGAACGGAGCGCAAAATCGTAATCAGCTTGTTCTTTGAGACACGAAAATGCCACAAAGCTCAGCTTTACGTGGAAATTCAGGCGATAGAGCTGCAGGATAAGAAATTCCCCTAGGACATAATCTAGCCCTTGATTGTAGAAGATTCCTTCAATTTCATTCGATCATAAGCATGAGTCGCCGCTCTGAGAAACATCAAATGCGGAGTAATGGACTTTTCCTGCGCATTTCCTGCGGTGGCGGCGGCGGCGGGGGTGGGGGCGCGCTAAAGACACATTCGCGTGTCAGCGAAGTTCTGTCGAACGGCGCTGGGGCGCTGGCTGGCTCAGGTGCGCCTATTGTTTCTGTTTTTCCCTTCTCTGCCACTCCCGGAAATAAGACTGTACTCGGGAAGCGGATCTACAGCAGTCTTTCCGAGCAAAAATGATTTCGAACCTCGATGCAAGAACGCTATTCGCATGAAGAGGTAGTGTAGTATAATTTTGTTCTTAGTTTCTGTTTTTTATTTTCGTAGTATCGACTATAGGTTATAAATAGTTAAATTGAAATGAAGATTGCAGCCACTGTTTATTGAAAAAGGTATTGTGGAGACGGCAGTTTCGTTTTCTCGACTTTTAGCATGCAAATAAGTGCATGCATCTTCCGACAGAACCTGAAGTTTATAAGATACTAAAAAATAATCTAGAACGGCCGTAGAAACTTGGATGAAGAAATATTTCAAGGTTAACTGAAACATAAATCAGAACTTCCAATAAAATTTTGACTGTTGATGCGATTGATAGACCAAATGGCAATACACACATGTGTGTATTTCACTTTTTTTCAATGTAGACATTGATTTATTTATCAAAAGAAGACTTTGTTTATTCTTTTGCCTTGAATCTTTGCCAAAATCGCCACCAATTGGAGTTGTAATTGCAAATATTGGCCCAAATACCTGAAAAGTATACTACTTTCGTTGAAATTCAGTGGATTTGTACATTACCTTGGGATGTCGGAACGTATGTTCATTCTGTTGCAGGTAGTGTATTCGATTTTTTTAAATTTATGGATGCATTTCGATAATGATAATTTTTATAGCAAATAATATTCACTTTTAACTCTCTCTAACAAATGCACATTCTGTATTGTCATTCCTCTTTGGGCATATGTTTAAACTTTCCGTTTCATGCATTTTAAGCTTAAATATATATTACTGGAGTTTTGTATATTTTTATGTTTCATTTGAATAATATGAATGATAGTGTGAAGCTATTTACTTTTTCATTTTATTGGACTGACACTTTTTTTCCTTTTTAATGTGTGTTTATTGCGAAATCTGTTGTGAAGCCGAAACGATATGCACAGGAATGTCTTCTAGTTCGACTGAGAAGATCTCTAGTGACGATTCTGGAATTTAAACAACGTAATATCGAACTGAGACGGTAGAGGCCCTGTTTCAAACTGGCTTCCTACGTACTTGCATGAACATGATGTTTTAGCACGACATTGTCAGACAATTACAATAACTTGTTACTCAAAGAAAAGTATGTAACTACGTTCTACATTATCACAAATGCATTTGTTCCGTCTGAAAAGCAATGGACTGCTTAGTCTGATTATTTAAGTATTTCTTATTTAATTTTTTTGTCAAAATATACTCAATTCAAACGAAAGAGTAAAATAAACTAAATTATACATAAATTATCCAACGTTTCATTAATACTCGGCAATATTTTGAAATTCTTTTATCCTTTATTTCATATTTTAATGAATTATTGTGCTATTAGACGAAGCTTAGAATCGTTACATAATATGTTCATCAATATGAAAATTAGTTATGTGTGTATGTGCTTACATTCGTATGCATATATGTGTGTTTCAAAGTTTTCGTTCTGTGACAAAGTAATCATTTGAAATTTCAAAATCTTCATGTGCCTAAACCAACAAATTTAGAAGCAGATTTGAATAAATAAGTGTCCTTATCAGTGAGTTTAAATACTTTACCTCGCAGTATCCTCCTAAGTGGTGTTGAATAGAATTTCTTCGGAATAATTAGCATTACGGTTAATTCCTTAATTGAGAAATTGCGTGACCTGTTGCAAATGAGATTTTTTTGGCTTATTATCGCTTTCTATTTTACATTCACTTCCAATAGACTTTTTTGTTTTTTAGTTGCTTTTGTTTTAGATCGTACCTCCACTCGTTATTCTTTACATGTTCGTACTTTCAAATTTCCGAATATTTTCTATTTAGTTTGGAAATTGTCGGTGAAGTGGAAAAAAAAGTCTTATTCGAAAATATTAGCAATTCAAACTCCTGGAAAACATATACTACTACTAATACATTGACGAATGCTTCTTCGTTGCTATCCATAAAATATTTTGCCGGTAATGTAGCTGTCGGTGTAGTAACAAAGAATTGTTGAGTATTTGACAGATGTAAATAATCGAACTTGCTTGTAACTTTTATTATGTCCACTGGTACTGACTTCCATTTGCTGGACTCATTAAAAAAATTGAACTTCCACAAACTTTTAGAAATTCCATGTTATATTCCAACATATAACTAAGAAATGAACGTTTCTAGTTTTGAAAGGTTTCTGATCACTGTAACCAAGACACATTTAGTTTTTACTGTTTTTAGAGGAAATAAATTAAATCAATTGATAAAAAATGAGCATTCCACTTACGAACGATTTCTACTTGCATATTGAGGCTCGATAATGACCACATTGTCAATTTCCACGTAGCTTTAATTTCTTCTTTCTCTTAATATATTGTTCTGTATACCTCGATATTCTGCTGTATACCTAGATATTCTTGGTTCACATTTCGCTGAAATAGATATTAGCGTGTTTTCAACATCGAACATTGAAATACTGTATGTTTGATCTGCTTTGACATGAACAAATTAAATTTCTCTACTCAACACTCACCATAGTGAATACACATAAGTATAAAAGAGTCCAACAAAATATTCTGTAACTGCTGAGACAGCGAAATGAACTTGACTTACACAATGAATTTGTGCCCAGTGGCCATAAGACCCAGTGATTATATTGAATAATTATGACTCTGAAATGAACTCTACAATTGTTCTCGTTAAAACATGTATTTCATTTTCATGCATTTTTAGACGCCAAGGCAGAACATTTTTTTAAATAATACATTGGAACATTAATATTTAACATTTAGTTCATAAAATTGTGACTCATTAAAATTTACTTCACTATTGCTTTATCATTCATTATGAAAATATTCATTCTCTTCAACATTGCAGTTTTCCCTTACATTTAAGACCTACCTAATCTTATTCATAACCTCACTGATAATTTAAACTGCAGTCCTCGTACAAGGAAAAATGTTTCGTTGACATGCTTTTCCATTACGTGGAATAAAAGTGTAATGAAAGTTTCAAGTCTGTCATGGTTTCGAAAAGAATGAGCAAAAACTACGTGTACGTTAATTTGATTTATTCTTCATTTCAGAGATTTAGTCACTAAGGTAATAGGTATATATTAATGCCAAAATGAAAAATTAATATTAAAGCTTTTTTCTATTTCGTATTATTACATTAGATGTAAGTATTTACTTTATTTTAAAATTTGTTGCCGCAGAATTGATAAAAGCTTAAATAGCAAGTACGGAACATAGTTGTCTAAATTATATATCTGGAATGTGATTTGTGAAGAGCAACAAGACGTAATCGATGCTAATTTAAGGTTTGTTATTTTGGAGAGGAAGGTATAACATAGTGTATACCTACTTTTTCCTTTGGATAAATGATCCGATTTATTACGGAAGTGTAATGAAAGTTGTTCTACAACAAGAAATCAATGTACAAGTAAAAATTGTCAATGTTTTTAGGGGATTTCTTTCACTTGATCGCTTTGATGTTTCATTTCCCACAAAAATAACCAAATTTTGAATTGCAATAACCATGTTTTGATGTGAAAAAATTTGTTGGGGAATTTTTTAAACTACTGTAAATTAACGTCACTGTATTTTAGTTACATTACATATAATTTCCTCTTGTTTAAAGTTTTTATCTATATTTTCTACAAGGTGGAACCATTTTAATGTCTCATGAAGATTTGTTGTTGCCGTCTGGTGTTCTAATATAAAAAATTTAATTTTAGATGAAAATTCTTTCAGGTGTTTTTTTTTCAACAATATGAAATATCTTATTTTCCTGAATTAATTGTGTTATTATCATACGTGAAAGAACATTCTAGTTTTCGAAATAGATTGTAAGATGTTTCTTGACATTTGAAAAAGAAAATTATATTTACTTTCTTTTTTAAAGAGCTATATTTGTGAGATTACTATGATTTCAAATAGATGAACATTCTTTTAATCGGTGGCTCTGGTGATACGATTATATTGTTCAAAATAACCATTGAAAAATATTTTATTGATGAAAGCTGAGTGTGTGTATGTCTCCACTGTTCGGAAATGTATTTATTAAATTTCTTCTCCCTTCAGAAGTCAAATACAGGTTCATATTTGTAGATTAGTGACAAAGGAGAAATGATTTCCCAACGAATCCTAACTTCTATTACTAATTATTATTGTGGCTTTAGTTACTTTTAGTTATTTTTCTTTCATGGCATTGTGACGTTTTAATACATAAAATAAATAATTGAATTTTAATTGTTTCAAGTGAAAATGAAAACACCGATAATAAATTGCCTTGATGGATACTTGTGTAGCGTCGCGAGGTGGCGCACGTGCCGTTTCGCTGGAAAGCCCGGCCTTAAGCCGGATGGGGGATGGGGGTGGAATGCGGCGGCGCCTCGCCGGCGCGCGCCGGGCAGGAAATCCCAGCCTCAAAATAGCCAGGACAACTGAGCGTGCCTGAGTGCGAGTCCATTGATGAAGGCTGCTCTCTGCTGAGGGCTGGCTTGCGAGCCGAATGACGCCCGCCGCTGGTAGAGTGGGGGACGAGCCGTGGAGTATTTATTGCGGCGCCGACATGCGCTCGGGGGATACGCTAGTGAGTCGAAAGACGTGAGGTATCTCCGTGCAACCTTGCACGTTTTGGCATCCGGCCATGTAACATCTAGTTACGGGGACTAATGTCCGACAGCTCGCACTTCGCGCAGCTTCTCATGCTCTCGAGCAGAGGCACTGGGCTCAGCCTAGGGACGGTCGCGGGGTTTCGCGGCTTAGAGAATAGAAAGGTTGCCTAAGGTTTTCAATTTTGTAACATCATCTTGTAATTTATTACTGTAAATATACTGTACATACTATTCAGAATCTGTCGTCTGTGCTTTTCACGTCCAGTACGCCACAGACTCGGAACCTTTCTTTTCTAAAACTGGTGGCAGCGGTTATCGTAAATTCACGCCGGGCTACCGCAGTTTTTTTTCTAAAACTGGTGGCAGCGGTTATCGTAAATTCACGCCGGGCTACCGCAGTTTTTTTTCTAAAACTGGTGGCAGCGGTTATCGTAAATTCACGCCGGGCTACCGCAGTTTTTTTTTCTAAAACTGGTAGCAGCGGTTATTGTAAACTCACGCCGGAGTGCCGCAGTTTTTGTCTAAAACTGGTAGCAGCGGTTATTGTAAACTCACGCCGGAGTGCCACAGTTTTTTGTCTAAAACTGGAATAGTACGCGTAAGACAGTGTACCGCAGTTAAAGGTGCACACGCGTCGTAATTACGTGGCGCCGGCAGAGTCGTGCACGCCACGAGAAACCGAAAGTGCGGTAATTCGGTACGGTAGTTTCGGGGCGGTTACAATCCGACTCGGAACCTTTCTTTTCTAAAACTTGGAACTGGAATTGATATTGGTACTGGAACTGGAATTGGTATTGGTACTGGAACTGGAGCTGGAACTGGTACTGGAACTGGAGCTGGTATTGGTACTGGCACTGGAAGGAGACATCCCGGACGGACCAGAACGAGAGGAAGGAAGGAGGCCAGAACACCGGATCCAGAAGGCGCTGGCGCTCACAGCGACACCGAGGTCAACTGAACGTAAGTGTGTTTTTTGTACTGGCCGGGGATCAATTCAGGCAAAATGTCTTTCTTAGCGGGTTATAGGAAAGAGGTGCTTGTTAGGGGTCGCGACGGAGATGGGGGAAACGTTGGAAGGGAACGAGACGATAGTTAGATTAAAATCTATCATCACGGGAAGCGAGCAGTACGATGAAATATTCGTGAAACAACTTGCTGATCAGGAGAAAGAACAGGTCGCAGAAGCACGCGAACTTGAATTAAAAGAGCAGGAAAGATTACACGAACTCGAACAACGGCAGTACGAACTCGAACGGCTGAAATTAGCTAATCAGGCTACCTCGCGCGAATCTTTAGGTAGTAGAGATTCGGGAAACAGAAGTAGTATCCGTATCAGCCATGTTATGGATAAATTCAAAGGCGAAGGTGAGGATATTACCTTGTTTTTAAGTGTATTTGAGGCGCATGCTCGTCAGCTCGACATTGCGCCGGTAGAATGGGTCAGTCAATTAATGGATTGCTTCCCAATGAAATAAATACATGGTTAGTTGTAGGATCAGATTCTTCAGAGCAGGATTATAATCAAATCAAAACGCAGCTTTTGGATATGTACAAATTCACGCCTGAAAAATGTCGTCAGATGTTTTGCAGTCATGCAAAGGGTGCGAAAACTACATGGAATGTTTATGCTCGCGAACTGACGAACTATTGCCAGAAATGGATTTCAGGGTTGAAAGTTGAAACTTATGATCAATTATTAGATTTGATTGTCACCGATCAGATGAAACGGAAGGTGCCGGCGGACATACGTGCCCATTTCGTAGATGTTTGGGGCGAGGTTTCGCAGTCCCAAGATCTGGCGCGTAGGCTGGACACCTACGAAAACAATAGGTCTAGTGCGTATAGGAAAGATTTTTCTAAGGTTAATCACAAGGAGCCTGTGGGGGAACAAAAGTGGAAAAAGGTGACGGAGAGCGTGCCCTCCACTTCTAAGCCCGCAGCGCCCAAGGCAGATAGGAACGCGGAATTCGACAAGCCGCAGGAACGCACGTGCTATTTATGTAAAAAACCGGGGCACATTAAGAAATACTGCCCTCAGCTCAAATCAAGCGAGGAAAATGTGTCACGTTGTCGACACCAGTGCACAGGAATTGTTGCTCCCTCACACGTTTTTCGGCACGGTTTGCGGAAATCCTATTTCCTTCTTACGAGATTCTGGGGCGACGGTTGATCTGATCAACAGCAAATACGTCAGGCCGAATCAATATACCGGCGAATCCGTATGGGTTAAGCAGCCCTTGGACGAGGCGCCGAAAAATCTACCGGTAGCTAAGGTAGAAATTGTAGGCCCGTTCGGTAAGCTTGTTACCGAAGCCGCAGTCGCGAAAAATTGCGACTTAGAATATTACATTCTGAGTAATCGATCTGCCACGCTTCTCTCCGAAATCAGGCAAGGGTTTTTAGAACCGCAGTTCTTTGTGCGGTGCGAACCCGTGCCCAGACGGCGGCCGGGCAGGGCGACGGGGTGGGGCCGGAGGCGATGGCGGCGGCGCCAGGCAACGCGCCGGCCGCCGAGCGCCCTGGTGACGCACCGGTTGCGGTCATGAACGAGGCTTTGGGGGAAGGAGCGGTCGAGCTAGGCGTGGTCGTAGGAACAAGTCGTGCGCGCGACGCACCCCAAAAACCTGCGTCGGACGCGAAAGCTCCCGACGAGGAAACTTGTGTCTTGTTAGGCGAGGTAAATGACCCGGGCAATGTTGTTGAAAACAACGCGGAATTTGAAGTAGATTCCGGGAGCGTTGCATTGTCCCGTTTAGACCCGTCCGAATTTGCGAAAGCTCAGAGACAGGATGAAGAGCTCTTACCGCTATTCGAGCTAGCCGAAGGCCCAGAAACGGAACGGCGCGATTATTTTATAGAACGCGGCCTTTTGTTCCGGAAACGGCAGAGCAAGCGCGGTGAGCAATTCTCCATGCTTGTGACTCCGCGGGTGTATCGTGGCACCATATTGAAGCTTTGCCATGAAGTCGCCCACGGTCATTTAGGTGTCACAAAAGTAAAGACGCGATGGCCAAGTATTTCTTCTGGCCGAACTGTTACAAAGATATGGAAAATTACGTACGTAGCTGCGATAGTTGCCAGCGCGTAGGTAACGGCGGCGAGAAGCTTCGCGCGCCTTTAAAAATTGTACCTATAACGGGTGAGGCGTTTGAGAAAGTAAACGTAGATGCTTGTGGCCCTTTTCCCGAGTCTGAGTCAGGAAACAAGTTCATACTAACTGCAATGTGTTTAGCAACAAAATATCCCGAGGCTATTCCCATACGTGATCTGACGACGGTCACGGTCATTGAAGCTTTATTAGATCTGTTCAGTCGGATTGGATTTCCGCGAGAGCTTCAAACAGATCAGGGAACTTGTTTTACTAGCACTCTGATGGCGGAATTCGCCGAGAGATTTTGCATTAGATTAATTAGAAGTTCGCCTTATCATCCGCAATCTAATGCCGTAGAACGGATGCACAGAACCATGAACCGGTTGATGAAGGTTCTTTGTTTAGAGGCAAGGACTGACTGGGAGTGCCAGCTTCCTGCAATTATGTTCGCGTTACGCACGAGTGTGCACGAATCGATAGGTTTTTCTCCAGCCGAGTTAGTCTATGGGAAAAATCTCCGCACACCCATGACGCTGCTTTACGAAAAGCTTGCGGGTGCAGCAGAAAGCGAAGGGAGCACGGTGGTTGAGCACGTGTTCAAGTTGATTAATAGACTGAAGCGTTCGCGTGAACTTGCCCATACCAAAATGGCGGAAGAACAACGCAAGCGTAAGGTGTGGTACGACCGCAAGGCGATCTCGCGCAGTTTTGAAATAGGCGCGAAGGTGCTGGTTTTGGCGCCTAACAGAACGCGGAAACTCGCGGTGCAGTGGTCGGGCCAGGCGAAGTTCGGGAGAAATGTCCGAACACAATTACGTAGTTCAGATGCCGGGGCGGAAAGAACCACGCGTGTATCACATCAACATGATGAAAAAGTATCACCAACGTACTGAATACGTGAACTTTCTCGGTTCTGCGACGGTCACTGCCGCAGGCGAGGAAGACGCGTTAGACCGCTACGCGTTAAGATTAGATTCCGACGACTTTGACGCGGAAGAAATGCTAAACGATACTAAGGTTGAACCCGAGTTCCGCGAAGCACTTAAAAATGTCATTTGTAAATACAGGTGTATTTTTAGTGAGAAACCTGGTCTTACAGATGTAACGACCATGGACATTGAATTAACTGACACTGATAAAGTAGTCCGAAGTGCACCTACCGCATGTCGCCGAGACAAACTAAGATATTGCGGGAAGAGGTGGACAAAATGCTTCGCGACAACATCATTGTGGAGGCGGAGAGTGATTATACATCTCCTATGATCCTGATCGAGGCCCCGGGCAAATCTCCACGGCCCTGCATAGATTTTAGGCGCCTCAACGAGATTATTAAAACAGATTACTTTCCGTTACCCAATCTCGAAGAACGGATTGAACAGGTAGCTGCAGCTAAAATCATTAGTGTGTTAGATTTAAGTAAGTGTTTCTGGCAGATAGGTCTTACGGATAGGGCGCAGAGATATTCGGCGTTCGTGACCAGTTTCGGCACGTATCGACCGCTTAGGTTACCCTTCGGGATAAAGAACGGCCCTTATCAATGCTGTAAAATCATGGGCACTTGCTAAAAACTGCCAAGAATTCGCGGTACCGTACCTTGATGACATCGCGGTTTTCAGTAACACTTGGCAAGAACACATTCGGCACCTAGATACGGTCTTTAGTATATTGAAATCCGCCAAATTGACAGTGCAGCCGCGCAAGTGCTTGTTTGCGCGGGCTAATGTAAAATATCTTGGTTACGTCGTCGGTAACGGGAAATTGCGGCCGGCCGAAGCCAAGATACAAGCAATCCAGAACTTTCCCAGACCAGAATCAAAGAAACAAGTGCGTTCTTTGCTCGGTTTGGTAGGATATTATCGACGCTTGATACCCGGGTTTGCGGAGAAAGCGGCGGCACTGACAGATGCGCTGCGGGGACGCGAGCGCCAGGGTAAAGTCGTCTGGACAGAGGCATGTGAAAAGTCTTTCAATGAGTTGCGACAAGCTCTTAGCGAAAAAACAGCGGTATATGCTCCTGATTATAGCAAGGAATTTCGAGTTCAGGCAGATGCATCTCAGAGAGGCTTAGGCGTGGTTCTCTACCAAGTAAATGACGAGGGAGTAGAACAACCAGTTGTTTTTCTAAGCCGTAAATTAAGTGATACAGAAACTCATTATGGCACCTCAGAACTTGAGTGTTTGGCTCTTATTTGGGGGTTGGATAAACTTAAGATTTATCTCGACGGGCAGGCCACAATTCAGGTCGAAACCGACCACAACCCGTTGGTCTGGTTGCGTAAAACGTCTGGCAAAAACCCCAGATTATTACGCTGGTCCCTTTTAATTCAGCACCTCGATTTACGCATCATGCACAAAAAGGGCTCAGAAAATGTTAATGCAGATGCGCTTAGTCGCATGTTTGATTGTGTGAATTGATCCACAGGCGAGTGTAGGGAACACACACGTTCATGACATGTATAAATGTCGGTGAAATTCTATGTAAATAATTTTATAAAATTCAAGGGTAAAATTGTTTTGTTATTGTGATCATTTTTATATGTAGATACATACATGTGTCAATAAATTCAGTTAAGAACGGCACATGATGTATATAACGAATTCCACAATTATTATGTAATACTTCAATGCAACGTAAATGTTTTGTATTTTATATTTCAGGTTTTCATGTAATGCAAGAGGCGTCAAGAATTATCATGTAATATTTCAATGTAAAGTAAATGTTTTGTATTTCAGGATTTTATGTAGTTCAAGATGCGTCAAGAATATTTATGTATGTAAATAGATGTAAGGTTTAAATGTAAATGGCAACATAGTAGGAAAAAACGGGGGGACAGCCCACAGATTTATTTCACAAATTTTGACTAGATAGGGTTTTGATATTATTATGTTCATGTAAAAAATTATGACGTAAGGTCTCAGGACCAGGTACTTTAGCTAGCAGAATTTTTTTCCTGGGCATATTTTGCTGCGAAAAAAAATTCTCACCCCCGGCATGGGAGGGTCTGTAGCGTCGCGAGGTGGCGCACGTGCCGTTTCGCTGGAAAGCCCGGCCTTAAGCCGGATGGGGGATGGGGGTGGAATGCGGCGGCGCCTCGCCGGCGCGCGCCGGGCAGGAAATCCCAGCCTCAAAATAGCCAGGACAACTGAGCGTGCCTGAGTGCGAGTCCATTGATGAAGGCTGCTCTCTGCTGAGGGCTGGCTTGCGAGCCGAATGACGCCCGCCGCTGGTAGAGTGGGGGACGAGCCGTGGAGTATTTATTGCGGCGCCGACATGCGCTCGGGGGATACGCTAGTGAGTCGAAAGACGTGAGGTATCTCCGTGCAACCTTGCACGTTTTGGCATCCGGCCATGTAACATCTAGTTACGGGGACTAATGTCCGACAGCTCGCACTTCGCGCAGCTTCTCATGCTCTCGAGCAGAGGCACTGGGCTCAGCCTAGGGACGGTCGCGGGGTTTCGCGGCTTAGAGAATAGAAAGGTTGCCTAAGGTTTTCAATTTGTAACATCATCTTGTAATTTATTACTGTAAATATACTGTACATACTATTCAGAATCTGTCGTCTGTGCTTTTCACGTCCAGTACGCCACACTTGTAAATATTTTGTTCACATTTTTTGATACAAAACAGAAATAATAATATATTTTATCTATTTTAGCTTCGAATTATATAATCTTGAGTCTGGAGAACGCATAATTTCCGCCTGTATTTTTTTAATAAAAAATACTTTTAGAACGGTATCGATTTGCTACCGCTCGCGACTTCCTAGTTTTCGACTAGACTCTGGCGTCCGGTTTATGCGAATGACCTTAAAAAACCTCGAGTCTGGGCAGCGCTTTATGTCCAACGTATTTTTATTCAAGAATAAGGCGAAGTTGATTCACTCTGGCTTGCTTACTTCTTTGCGGCGAGGTTCTGATCGCCTGTTTACGAGAATTACACAAAACAACTTTGCGTCTGCGTGACACGTATACGAACATTATTTCAATCAGGTTTTTAAGTTGTTTATTTATTTATTTATTTATTTAACGTCAAAAAAAGTTAAAACTGTCTGTGACGTGTTATGGGGATAAGTGAACGTTGTGCACGTTTTCTGTAATCCTGGGATCCCAACCCTAGCAAGTTGAATTCTGAATGCAGATGAAATGAAGCATTTTGACAAGAATTGATAAGAAAAATTCACTCCAGTATAATAAAAACTATTTGCAAAGGCAAATCAAATCAACTACTGAGTTTGGGTATTATCCTCCTTCGCGCCCTTCTCGAAGGAGTCGTGGAAGACGTTCTCCCGTGAGAACATGAAGAACGAACATTTGAAAAACTTGATTACCCCCAGAACTCTAAAAGACATGCAGAGATAGTGAAGTCACATTTGTGTCTAGAAGCAAAAGAAGGGGTCATCTTATTATTCGTTCGAAGGATCAGGTAAAGTGGTCGAAAATCCAGAAGCAAAACAAGGGGTCATCTCAATATTCGCTCGAAGGATCAGGGAAACTGGAGGAAAACCCTGACCGAGATGGGGTGCTGTGGGAGACGTGTATGATCAGGCGGTGAGGAATCGCAACTCTCGTGCATGAAGATATCAGGTAGGCCCCCCACCGCTTGTTGAGGCAACCCATGACCCGACACATCACCCAAAGCGCCTGCGATCGTGCCTGCCCGGAGTCGCCGTTGACGTCACGAATCGTCCTGCCAAGAGACATTCGCGCAAACGACGGGCCATCGGCGCGGGCGCCGGGCGCGGAACGACGCCGGGCGCGGGCGCGGGCGCGGGCGCGGAGCTGTGCGCGCGCGGGGGCGGGCTCCGCGCCGCGGCGCCCGAGCCTCGCCCGCCGCCCGCCCGCGCCGCGCCGCGCCGCCCGGCTCGCTCAGCCCCGCGCGCCGCCCGCCGCCCGCGTCAGCTGCGTGCACGAAAACACCCCTGGCGCGGCGCGGCCGGGCCGCCGCCAGCCCCCTCGCAGCTCCTTTGTGTCCGCGCCCGCCCCGCCCCGCCCCGCCCCACCCCACCCCACCCCACGCACATCTGCCCGGCAGACAATGTTCCCAAGTGTTCGGGAGACGTGGGCGGCGGCGGCGGCGGCGGCGGCGGCGGGGGGAGGGCGGCAGGGCGGAGGGCCTGAGTCGGCCAGCGTCTTTCGCGCGCGCGCCCGCTCGCACCCACCCACGCGCGTCCCGCTCGTCACACAAAGCTCTCAAGAAGGGAGGAAGAAGGGACGCGAAGGAAAGGCACGGCGCGGGACGAGGGCGCGGCGCGGTGGCTGAGGGAAGACTTTGGCGACAGCAACTTTTTCTTCGCGGCTCTCTGACGCGTGAAACCGCCGGCCAGGGGGTCCACGGCGGCGGCGGGACGGCAATATCTCTGTCGTTTGCGGATTACACGGATCTAGGATTTTTATTTGAGCTTTGGGATGTGTTCAGAGTTCAAATGATCCGTTTTATTTGGACTCGGGGCCTTGATTTTTCTTGTCCTACAGGTGATGCTGGCTTTGGAGAACGGGGTTCTGATTTTTTTTTATTTCTACAGATCGTTTATAACTGTGAACTTCTGGTCTTAAAAAAGTATTTCAAACTGGAACATTCAACTTCCTACTTTGATAAAAACTACTACTGTTTCGAAAGAGAAAGAGAGAGACAGACAGAGACAGGGAGTGCATCAT
Source organism: Acheta domesticus (assembly GCA_031308135.1). Taxonomy (NCBI): domain Eukaryota; kingdom Metazoa; phylum Arthropoda; class Insecta; order Orthoptera; family Gryllidae; genus Acheta; species Acheta domesticus. Next base: position 114,406,527 of record JAHLJT010004567.1, on the reverse strand, counting down.
TAAATACTGCCATTCATTCTAGTATATGAAAAAAGAAAAGTATTAGGACTATTTACGAAAAATGTACTCATTTGAACTCCATTTAAAACAACTGAAAACTTTCCAAAAATGGGGAATAAATTTTGCTCGTATTTATTGCTGAATGCAAGAAAAAACAATTATTGAGAAACGTTTCTTTGGCCTCTTGTACGTTAGGGACGACGCAAAGAGACAGACCTACTCTCCGTACTTGACAATCTTACTGGCACCACGCTGTACAAGAAAAGTTGTTCTGAATTCAGACAGTTTTCGCAGCCAGGGTAAGTGGCCACTTCGACGATACAATCATAAACCTATTGCTGGACGCCTTGGCAGGTTCTCAGAAGGACGCCATTGTTGGGGTGAGAAAAGTATACCCATGTCGTGTTGTGGAAGGAGGGGTTTCAACCTTATTGTGAAACAATAACAACACGCATAAATGGTTATATACTTTCGTGAAAGGGGAGTGTGTGTTTTCGAAAAGAAAAATATCAGCAACAGAATTTTGTTTTTTCAACGACTATTGTCCAAACTAAGGTAAATAATAATATCAGAAGTACGACGAAACATTTCCGGATTGTATTGGCTTGCGCAGCAGATATCAACGAATCTGAAAGTAGGAGTCAAAATCCTCTCTTGCTGAAGCCTTCAAAGAAGAATTGGATCATATAGTATTGTATAATGTGTTCCAACAAGTAGCACTGGTTTAATTTAAAACGTGCGTTATAAAAAATGCAGTAAATGTTTAGATGTGTCTTTTCGGAAAATTTGTTTGAATATCTTCAAAGATTGCTCCACATACATCTTTGAGGTTTGCATTTACTCCCAGCTAATTTTTGTGATGATGGGCGTGCGCGCAGGGAGGGCCAGGTGGCCGTGGACCCCCGAAAATTTTGAAAGATGCCCCGTAGCCTTACATAATAAACCTTTTTTCATAAATATGTTCAATCTCTGATAAGTGATTTATATAACGTCTAAATAAATTTTAAAGTATACAATGATGAAATCAAGCTGATGAACACATTAGTACATCGGATATTATTACCATATCTATGGTTAACTATTATTAAATATTAATAAAATATTATTAATAACATACGAAATTAAAATATCGCGTATAAATAAAAAATAAAGTATGGGGGGGGCTAGATCTGTAGTTCCCCCCTCCCGGACTGCAGTTTTGGGCTGTGTACGTCTGTGATACATGTGACTAATAATTTCAGTGTTGGTGCCTTAAAACATGTTACACAATTACTTGCATTAATTACAGTAGTGATTTAAATTACTTACATAATTATTAGGAAACTGTTGAGATGCCAGGTTTATTAATACTTTTGATTGATTTGAGATGGTGTTATTGAAATTTTTTTGAGAGGAGGGTATTCTTTTCAACATTTCTATGTTTCTGTATAACTGCTTTACTATCGTTATTACGTTACGACTATGAAATTGCTTGACAGTTTGAACAGAGCGGGTGTCTGGAGTATTCTCTGAGTTAATGAATGACGGAAGCTTCAGAACCTGCTCCTTGCGCGCTGGAGGGAGAGCGAACTCCAAGAGAGGAAAGGAAAAGGGAAGGCGTCCTCGTAGTTCAAAAAATGTGAGCCAGATGGCAGGGTTTTGGGCAAGCGCGATTATGATAATCTTCAGATTGAATTCAAGATATACATGTAATTTAAACTATTCCGGTTTGTGTAATGTTCCAGAAGAGACTGTAGTTAAAAAGTGGCTGGTTTGCTGTGAACGGTAATTTTGACAGAATTATAGGTCAGAAGAAATTAAAAATGGAGAAACCACCTTTTTTTCTCTGATTTATTTTGAGCAATATTAGAAAAATCTTCACTGACTATCTTTCATTCTTTGCCATAAAGTATAGATTGTTATGAATAGTTCAAAATTGTATTGAATTCATTTTTTAAGTTTGCATCATGGCATCTATTGAAGTTTTATATATTTTTATGATATCTGTTTTGAAATTCTTTACGTTAGTTCAAATGCTTCGCATTAACTGAACGTAATGAAAGCGCCCTAAGGATATTTTTTGAAATACGCGCGAAGTATTGGTTTGGGGACCATGATATTTTTCACATAGATATTGGTCATGAAATTATTTTTCCGATTCCGCCGATTTTTCTTCATCTCAAATTCTTGCAGGTGCCAATTATCTCTAATGTCACAATAGATTCTTTCAAGTTTGTTCTAAACATTTAATGTCCAGCAACTGATGATAAATTTTGTATCTTGTAGGATCAAACGCGAAGATAATATATTGAAGATCAAAGAAATCGAACGAAATGACGATTAAGTTAGGTTGTTGTTTTTACTTTCAAGTTGATAATAAATCATTATACAATTTGCATGTGCATCAGCTTCTATTCTAATGTTCGGGGTTGCTTATAACTCTACATCTTTTTTTATACTGTTTCTGGAAATAGTCTTTCAACTACAGGTGCTTTCTCAGCCTTCCTCAACTCAAACTTCAATGATACATAGTATAATAACTAGAAACGATTTCTCTTCTGTGATCTAAATATAAAATGAAATTTTTATGTTTCTCTTTCTTAAAAAGTTATACACGTCCAAGGAATATTGATCTTCGAAAGATAAAAAGTTTAATTTGTGAGTATATCAGTGAATCAAACTTTCTGACGTTCTTCTTAGAAGATGAAAACAAAGCACTCCATTTAAATTTATTCTCATGATTTCAGAGCTCAGAACAATGTATTAGAAGACTGGCATCGTACTTGAAGCGCATGTGACAATGTTCAAAAGTGGTTAACAAACCATACCGTAGGAAGGAAAATGAAAGAAGGAAATTAAAGATATTTTCAGATTGGCTTATTAGAATTTTCAGCAATAAAGAAAAGGAATGTGCATGTGTATTTTTCGAAGTACTTTTTCCTAAGCAGTAAAGTTTGGAGGGAAAAAATAGTCTAATCATACAGAAAAATCATAATGTGTTGAAATGTTATTTTCACTCTTGCTCCAGCATATTTGGTATTTGCAAATTTTGACATTTAACTTTTGAAGGCATATCGTTAAATTATCTTACTTAGAAATATAATGTCCCAGGAAACAAATTCCAGGTTATTAAAATTTGCTGCAAATTGTTTTCTAGTTTTATGACCTGGTATATTAATTTCATTCTTTTCTGAATTAACATTTTTAACATTTTCCCCATCTTGAGAACCTATTCTATGTGATACGACGGAATTACTTTGGAACGAAAGTGAAATAAGAATACGCACTCTTAAGACTACTACTCAAATACGACAGATTGTATGGATAAGCATAAATTCAACAAAAAACAATGCAAATGAAATGATTGAGCCTTTTTCTCAAAGTATTTAGCAATATTTTTATCTACTTCAAGTGACTTTTACCGCTCATCTTAATATTAAATTGAATTCATTATATAACAAAATGCTACTATCAGAAAGCGGACAAATTTTGAACTTACAATTCGTAAGGGCTCTATGGAAATGAACGTACTTTATAACGAATTGTACGGAAAATGAGTATTCTGGAAAATCATTGACATTGAAACACTTGAAAATAGCCAATACTACGAGCCTTTAGCGAAAATATAAGAAGGTGTGAAAACTTGTTATTTTGCAAGACAGTGGTTCAGTGCTATGCAAAATCGGTCATTTCGCCCTCAGAAAACAAAAAGCTTGTGAACTTTTTTTTACCTTTTACACGATAAAAATAATTATTTTCTATAAATATTTCTTCATTTAATCAAAGGAATGTTGATTTCTTAAATGATTCACTTTTCTTATTCTTCGATTATATTTTAATCCTACACTTTTAGAGTTTATGGCGATTTGCCGACAAAGCGTTCTCTAAATAAGTTTGAAATGTATAAAGAAGCAATAAATGGTACGATTTCAGAAGTTTCAAATTGGTTTCGTATTGACAAATTAATAGTTAACGAAGGAAAAACTGTTTCTATGCATTTTTGCATTTCAAATCGGCAATCGCATGTTCCATTGAAAATGAGCAACATGCAATTAACTGATGTTAAGGTTACAAAATTTCTAGATATGTGATACAGTCAAATCTCAAATGGAATGTACATTTAACAGAATTAAACATTAAATTTAGTTCATTACGATACGAATTCAGAATTCTTTCAAATTCTATCAGCCTTCATGCAGGACGTTGCGTGTATTTTGCAAATGGACATTCCCGCCTGAGATATGGCATAATATTCTGCGGAAGCTCATCCTGTAGAACCCAGACCTTCAGATTGCAAAAGAAAAGTATTCGAAAAATGAAAAAATGCCATCCACGTGACAACCTTCTTTTCATTGAGATTGGAATATTACCATTGTCTTGCCTATTTATTTACGAATCTGTATTATTTGTCAAAACTGACTTTCTCAATGGTGAGAACATATTTTCTTTCAATACTGATATTTATAATTACAACACACGTCGCAGAAATCATGTTCATCAAGTGTCAGTATCGACAGCTCACTACAAGAAATTCACACACAATATTTTACGTTATTTTACAACGCATTAAACCGACATGAAACAATTAAAGTCCGTACACAAATTTAAGTTAAAAGTAAAATATTTTCTGTAGCATAACTATTTCTATACAATTCGAGACTATACTGATCATCAAAAGAACTAGTGGTGCTACAGAATGGCACAGACTTTCCCGTTTTACTTTTCTATTTTTTTTGGTCTCGGCTAGCTACTCAGACTTGCCACATATTGTTGCCAGCTGCCATCTATCGCCGCCCAAAGTACTTTTTTTTTACTTTTTCTCAGTTTTTTCCTTTCCTAATAGTAGAACAAAAATATTCTTTTAATATTAAAGAACAGTAAAACTTCGTCCTAAGTGGCAAATTTCTTTGAAACATTTAGAGCCGCTTCTAAGAAAACGGCGTTTTAGCGTTACTATAAATTCGAAATTTGAAGCTCTTTTTGACAAAACATTTTTGAGTTTTCGAAAACCGTCATTTGAAATCATTTGAAAAACATAAACTCACAAATTAATAGTGTTTACAAATTGCTGGAAATGTGCATATTAACGGTGTGAGATATCTTTCAAGAAGATTACATTTGTGTAATTTGTGAAAAAACAAGAGAATACAGCAAAACCAATATAACGTCATCTTAAACAGTGCAAGAAACACTATCCGTACGAAAAAATTAAAGAAAAAATTTGGAAGCATTTCTGAAAAAATGACGTTTGAGCGATTCTGAAAATGCTGTATTTTGAGCTAGTTTTCACAGAAAACGGTTGAGTTTCGATTAACTTTACTTGACATTATTTAAAGCACATGTACTGAAAAATGTAATAACGTGAACAAAAGCCGCTAAAGTAAATATTAATGTGAGAGACAAGTAAAAAAAATCGTTTTTGTAAATTAAAAAAAAAAAACACAAAAGAATAGAGCAACATGACTTTTTGTAATCTTATAGAGTACATTAGGAACTCTCCGTTCCAAAAGTTTAAATAAAAAATGAGAAGTCGTTTTTGAGAAAATCCTGTTTCTGTAATTTTTTACAATTGCACATATTGCACGCATTATTGCGCGAAAACTACTACAAATTTTAAAAAAAATGTACCTGACCTTAATGAAAGACCTCATTATGGCGAACAAGTTTTAGTTGAAGAAAAAATCTTTTTCTTTAATTTTGTAGTTTTAGGAAGAGGCTGAAAAACATCAAAATCTTGTAATTTTCGAAAATTCAGAGCTAACCGTAAAAAATCGGATACATGCCACCTTAATAACTATAATTTCCTCTATTCTTACATGAAATTTAAAGAAAAGAAAATTGGTGTCGTTTTTGAGAAAATTTTGAAAATATTCAGGGGCTTCATGTAAATTACCCCCTAATTTCATAGAATCTTTTTCAAAAATCTCAAAGCTTCTACTGGAGTCAGATCAACAGAAGTTTCTTCAATTTGAAAAAAAATCCTACCTATGGGTTAGGCGCTAGTGATGTTCACAGACGGACAGGCAGACAGACGGACAGACGGGCGGACGGATGGACGGGCGGACGGTTGGACGGACGGACGGACGGACGGACGGACGTTTTGCTTTCAATTGTTTTTTCGGTATCAAGGACCCTCAAAACAGGGATTCAGGTTACACAACGTGTTAGGGATTTTTTTTCTTAATTTAGCAACTGGTTTTATCCACTATTTCGTTTCTGCCAAAAATTCGCCGTTTTTTCGCACAGCTTTACATAACTTTCCCTATACTACGTACATTACTCCGTATATACGTATGTATACGTGAAAGTAAAAATAATGTTTATTTTAACAAAAGAATGATATATTATGAATTAGTTTACATTTGTATTATATAATTTTTTTAAATTGACTTAGTACGTCTGTAACAAGTTATGTATTTCAGCTTCTGGGTCAATGATCCCCATCTTGATCAGGTATTGGTCCAGTTTCCCTGATCCATTTGGTAAATGTCCCTTGTTTGGCTTCTGGAAATGTAACTTCACTATGTGCACGTTTTGTTGAGCACTCACTTTGCTTGTAGTGTTAGGAGTAGAGGTGAGGGTGAGTTACTGTTTTGTTAGCAATGCAAAAAAATCAAATCTGCAGTTCTTTATAGTTGCAAATATGTTTTCGGGAACGATAAGGTCTAGTTTTTCAAATGTTGCTACGAGTAATCTCGCCCTTTTTTAACATTATTATTATTTGGTTTCTGTTTGTTTGTTTTTTTACTTGTAGTCATCTTTCAATTATCGTATTTATAGTTAAAATGTTAGGAAAGAATTCTGGAACTCAAGAAAACGTGCGCAGAAAAAACTTTTCCCCCATAGGTCACATACGGTTTTTACTGTTTTTTGACCAAATAAATGTTCAAAATTTTACCACTATGGGTGGATAAAACTCACGACTAGGGTTTCTAGTTATCAAGGGCCCTTCATGGTTTGTTTATTTAATCTTAGAAGAAGAAATTTAGAGTGCCTTTTATTAAATTAGATTGCTGCTTATCCCGCGAAGTAAAATTTTGTACATGTAATTTTCATTTATTTTCGAATAAATGAGAAAGTTTACGTATTGTATACTTATGTAATGGAATGAATAACTTTTTATTTGCTTTTCTCATTATGAGGATTTTGAATTATTTTATTGGAACTTTCGAAGACAAGTTGAGAGGGTAATAATGCGTTACATTCAAAATAATGAAAACTTCATGGGGACTTTCTACATAAGCTTGCGTTCTAATTGATTCCAATATCTATTTATCGATTGCAGTTTTGTTGAGAAAATAATACCAAGAGTTACGGAATAGTACAGTACCAAGCCACCAATCTTCACAGCATTCAGTTATGCAAATTCTAAATCTCCCCCCCCCCTTTCGAGATGTTACAGAAGATATAGGTTTCGTAAACTTCGCAATCTTCTCCAAGAAAATGTTGCTCAATTTAATCAATTTTGCTCAAATCAAATACTGTTTATTAACAATTTTCGGTTTTATGAACTTTTTCTGTGAGATTTTCATTCAGAAAAGGTAACATTACATACCGGTCCTTGGCTGCGGCATTGTTGCTATTAAATATCGGTGTGAAATTGGATCGTTAAATCTTCATTTACTTTTACTGCCATATACTTATTAGTGCATAGGGTAGTCTCCAGAAGCCCCTAACGCCTTCTTGTGAGACTTATTCTGGCATGTATACCTAGGGTGGTTTGCCATTGCTTTCTGTAGGGGTGCTAGTGCGCCAATTTCGACGTTCGATTTAAATACCAGTTAGCGCAGTCCTAGGTACAATATCCGCAATCTAATCAAGTAATTCAAATCGACACTCTGATTTGGTGTTAACTTGTTAGAAGATTTAATTTTGCCAGATCCTTAAATGCAAGAATTAAATATTATACACATCTTTCAATAGTTGAATGTAAGTATAAGAGACACACAATCCTAGAAGACAAAGAAAGCAAACCCAGAAAAAAAATAATGGATTGATCGATATTCCTATTATAGTAGGACTCGTGATGAGCATTATGTTAAGAAAGGCTAGAATCCTATAGAAGGGATCATTGTTAATCATGCTTGGCCTATGGTTATATACACATAGTTGTATGATTTGGCTATACTTAAATTCAGATATCGTAAATAATAATGTTAAAATGGTTTTTTAGATCAAGAATTTAGATAAAATGTAGGAATAATCATACATTGAATACTGCATTTGCATTAATTAATGATAATTATTGTGAAATAAAAGCCAACCCTTTAGCAGTCATGTATTGGGAAGTGCTTATGTGAATATTCATATACAGAAGTGCACTGATTGTAATTGAACATCGTTCAAATACAATTTTTAATGTAATATATTAAAGAGTGTAAATTCTATAGACGTTTTTACGTTTGAAATGTGAAAGCTAGATGATTTTTTAGATTTAATGTTAACCACGGTCATTGTAAAATAAATTCGTAGCATAATTGCATGTCATGTTTTGCCATACAGCTTCTCAACAAAAACGTAATGGTGATGTGGCCTATTTTGAGTATTTTGACTTCAGTAGAAAGCTTTAGAGCGCACTGTGCAACCACTTAAGATCGAGTTAAAGGGAATAGCTTGACCGTGTCTTAACGTGGAGAAGTAGTCTTCCGCGCCTGAGGTTATTTATGCAATAACTTAAATTTCGTGGACAAATAGCAGATATGTCATTCACATTACATAATATTATTTTCCAAACAAAACATTGTAAATGTAGTACAAACGTATTCGCGTAGAATCATTTCACGACATTACTGTCATAATAATACAATCGCTGTTAAAGGAGATACAAGCATCGGTAATGCTGCAGATTAAATCTCCTCGACAGATAAAAACGTGGACCTCTTAGAGGAGAAATGCGTGCTCAGCCAGTCACAAACAGAAATATGAAGAAAAAGGCAAAGAGGAAGAGAAGGAACAAGACGAAAAGGAAAAAGATTTACTGAGCAGTTTTATGATTCCTTTTGCGGAACCCTCGCAGACTCGGAGCGGGACTCGGCGCCGCCGGCCGGCCTGCCGGAGACCCAGCTTCCCTTTTTCCCCGCCCCGCCGCGCCCCCTCCTCGCGAGACTCCTCTCCGCTCAGGAAACCGCAAGATCGCGCGGCGGCGCCGGCCGCGCGGCCGGTTCGAACCTGCGGGGGCGGGGGCGGAAGGGCGAGGGCCGGAGCGGGGCGGGGGCGGGGGCGAGGGCGGAAGGGCCGTGCGAGGGCTCATCGAACGCCGCCGGTCGGAGGATCACTCGGCCGGGCCCTGATCCGCCTTCGCACGTCAGTCATTAGCGGAAGACGCTCCGGAAGTCGCGGTCCCCCAACCTCCCCGGCCCCCTTCGGCCCCGCTCGCGCCCGCGCCCGCGCCCGCGCCCGCGCTCGCTCCACGCGCGGCCGCCCGCCCGGCCGGGTATCGGGAATGGGATATTTCGTTCTCCCGGGAGGACGAGTTTATCAGAAGGAAAGTGATACGGAGCAAAATAATAAAAAACGTTCCGTCATATTGGGCGGACCAATGAGAGCGGCCCGCTACATACATTTGGGCAATGGCAACCGTTGAGCGGCTGCCGCTGCTTATTGGTGTATTCATGGGCTCTCAATAATTCCGCGCGGCCGATCGATCGGGGCATTTTAGCCGCCTGGGGCCTCGGGCGCGCGGGCGGGCGGGCGGGCGAGCGGCGGGCGGGCGGGCGACGGGTGAGCGGCGGGCGGCGGGCGGGCGGCGGTCTCCGCTGCGGTTGACAGGGCGGGCGGGCGGCGGTGGCGGTGGCTGTGTCGCTGACAGCGCGCCGCGCCGCCCGCCGCCGGCTGACGGACCGCCGCCCCCGCCCCCGAGGAGGCCCCCGCGGCGGCGGCCCCTCGTCCCCCGGGGCCGCAAGTTCGACCCCTCTCCCGCCCCCGATCGTGGAGCGCCGCTGCCGCCGCCGCCGCCGCCGTCGCTTGCCCCCTCGGCGGCGAGCCACGCTGAGCCGCCCCCGCGTCGCGTCGCGCCGCGCCGACCTCCCAGTGCGGTGCCGGCGCTGATTTGTGCGCTTCGCCGTTGTTTTTCGCGGCGCCCCCTCCCGCCCACCCACTCGCCCGCCCGGGCGCCGCAAGGAGAGCCAGCGCGCTCGTGATCTGGGCGGTGGGCGGTGGGTGCTGGGTGATGGGCGCGTGGGCGGAGGGGTGGGTGCGAGACGTCACGACTTGCACTGCGCAGCTCCTTACTTAGACTTTCCGATTCGTCGAGGTTGCTCTCTTCTCTCTTCTCGTGGTCTGGTTTCTACGAAAAAAATGAACTGATTAAGTGACCTCCAGTAATTCTTACTGGGTGAAACGAAACGAAAGTCCATCCTGGATGTGAACTATAGAGTACTTTTTAAACTCTGGCTTCTATCTCATTCTCAGTTGACACATTTGTCCTGTGATAGATCATTTTTCTGTCCATTTTTATACTGTCTCCAAGAATTCCTTCTTCTTCTACTTCTTCTTCTACTCCTTCTGTGTCTGATTAAAGTAGAGAGACAAATGATTAATAACTTGCCTTTCAAAACTGAAGTAAATCGACATTTACAACAGGTCTTCCGATTCAAGCTGACGTTTTCCCTTACTTTTTGCAAATCAGTTCTGACAGAACAACGAAATGCCCCGTACTCTGACAAAAACGAAGATATTCAACAGAGCCATGAGTGAGTATATAAAGTAGCTGCACATAAGTGTGCGATGAGCGCCACAAGATTCTCATTTCTGAGCGTAGGTGAGGGAGAATTCTAACGCCTACCCATTCCTAGACATGCGTCCACATTGGTATGTTGTCCTCGCTCTTCACTGCATGAAGGATGGTTGGGTGATCATGAGAGGAGAATGATGGGTTTAGATGGAATGTTCAGATGAAATACGGCTTGATACGAAAAGCTAATATGCCACAACATGGTAAAAATCTCTGTCACACACGGGATGCGAACACGCAACCTTTGACTTCGCCAACTTTCGCTTCTGCAAACATCTGCGCCAAGTAAACCTCTGTTTGTAAAGCCAAGTAAACCTCTGCGCCAAGTAAACCTGAGTCTGCCAAATAAACAGATAATCTCTAAGACATTAGAAGGGCACGTGGCAGCGGACCGGCTGAGATGACACCGGGCAAAAACTTTTCTCACTGCAGTATCTCTGCCGATATGGTCCTAGGATTCGAGTCCCGACGGTGGTGAATTTTCGCAATAGCTACGCAGCATGGTCGAATTCAACTACAGTTTGAAGGAGAATTCTAGAGGCCGGTTCTTCTGACAGACACGGAGCGCACCCGATCTTTCCTTACTCTTCCTTGTATCTTCCTCTGCCCTTACGCACCACACATACGCACGCACTGTATTACCATACGTGTCGATAAACCAATCGATAGCTTAGTGCTTCTCCCGCCTAGAACGATTCCATACTCCAGATACCTAGAGAGGGAAATCCCACATACCGACGTGTACGCCGCCACCTCTCGGTGTGTAAAATGCCTTACTTCTCGCCGCCACTTCTCGGTGTGTAAAGGTTCTTAGGACCATAGACGCTCCTTGAAAACACAAAATAACTAATCATTCCGAATCCACATCTCCCTTCAGCGATGCTTTCTGATGAAGTTCCTGTGTGAAGGCAAGATCCTATACTGCGATTTTTCTAACTTTACCTCACAAGACCCGTCTTCGTGATAGAGTACAGTATTTCGTGTCTTTCTCAGTCGTGCCGCTAGATATCGCATAATCGCGACAGTATCGAGCAGTGCTCGCGATCATGCGACTTTTAGCGGTAGGACCGAGAAAGATGGGAAATGCCATGTGATATACCATCGTGGCCTTAGGGCAGTGTTGTCAAGATCGATGCCACGAGCGGGAGTCCGTGGCACGAGTGCCACAACGAAATCGCCCCTCCACGCAGTTCATCATCCCGTCGCCAGACAACGCCATCCCTATTGTAAAACGGCGGGGTTACTAATAGTTCCCTTTCCCGACGCTAGTGGCGCCCATGACATGCTACGGTGCCACGACGCGTACCACAGCCACCAAGTAGAAGACCTTGACACCACTGCCATAGGGGCTCGAGAGGCAAAGTTAGAAAAACCGCACTCTATACTGCCATTTTTCTAACTTTGCCCCTCAACGATGGAATATGTCACATTTTTTCGCGACGTTCTCAGTCGTGCCGCCAGATATCGCATATTCGCGACCGTATCAAGCAGCGCTTGCGATCATGCGACTTCTCGCGACATGATGGAGAAAGAACGTGAAACGTCGTGTGATATTCCATTGTGGCCGTAGGGGCTTGAGGGGCAGAGTTACAAAAACCGCCCTCTAGGCGCGCGGGCGCAGGGTGGCGGGGCGCAACTCGCCCATCGGAGGCAGCGCGTGCTTCGAACCGCCGCCCGCCGCCTCCGCGGCGTCACGGAGGGGGGGACGGGGGGGCTGGGCGTGCGAGGCGACGAGCGCGCGGCGTAGGTGTCGGGGTCGGAGGGCGGGGCGGGGGCGGGGCGGGGCGGGCGCGCGGTGGCACGGAGCCTCGCCGCACCGGTCGATGCGCGACCGGAAATAGCGCCGCCGCAATCCGCGGCTTCCGGCCGCCATATAATTAGCATTGCTTGGAGCGCGCAGGTGGACGCCGGACGGGGTGGCCGGCTGGGCGCGCGCGGCGAGGGGGCGGGGCGGCGGGTGGACGCGACGGAACGAGGAAGGCCGCCCGTCCGGGAGGAGCGGAATAATAAAAGACGGATGATACGCGGAGATGCGAGAAACCGGGGGATACTACAGGGTTTGGAAATATTAAGAGCTAGCTGTAGCCTACCTGGATGGCCGAGGCTTTCTGCCCTTACACACCACCCATACGCACGCACTGTTCTACCATAAGTATCGATAAACATATCGAGAGCTTAGTACTTCTCTCGCCTAGAACCATTCCATACGTGAGATACCTACAGAGGGGAAATCCTACAAACCGACGTGTATGTCGGCGTCGGATCTCAAGTTACTAGAAAGAAACGTCACCAGGCTGCCCGTCTCCACCTCCTCCAGATCGCCCGCCCGGAAGGACCGGAATAGCAAAAGACGGAAGACATGTGGAGATGGGAGAAACCAGGAGATGCGAAGACACTGCTTCAGTGTTTGGAAAGATTAAGAGCAAACTGTAGCCGATCTGGATGGCCGAGGTGGCTAAAAGCGTGTAAGGACTCAGTGCTTCGGTCCGAAGGATCGTGGGTTCGAGACCCGCCTTCAGTTTGGTTGTTTCTCCCTCATCTCTCATGTATATGTTGTCCCGGAAGACCTCGCGTTCTGCTGATCCTTGATCAGAGGAGCCCGCAAGTGTGTTGGTGTTTAGAATACGGTCATATATGCGTCCCATTGGGACATAAAGGCTGATCGGCTAACGGCTGGATAAAAGCTCTAGAGAAGAAGAAGAGGTAACTTGAGTTAGTTGCCAAGGAATTGCATTCATTCAGATCACTCATTTGATCTGAATGCATTTGAATAATTTAGGTCACTCATTTGTAGATCCACAGGACTGACATTGTAGGGAAGCGAAAGTTCCAGGTAAATAAAGAAATTATCTGAGAAATGGCGGGTTTATATTATGAATGAATAATTACAGGAAATGGTAGTGACGAAATTAATGTAGCAGAAAGAAAGAGATCGCAGACAGAGCTAGGCATATTAACAGAGTAATATTGAGAAGGATGTGAAAGGTGGAGATAATAACGGAAGTTATGGAAAAAAGAAGAAATAAAATTGTGGGGAGCAATATGCAAACCAAAAAGAGAGAAATATTTACTGCAATAAAATAGTAATCAGTGGAGAAACTGGCCATTGTGAGTATACATTTTTCTTCAATATTAATAAAACGAATTGTGACAATGTAGTTTTAAATCTTACCTTCCATTTTCTGTGTCTCGAAAATGTACTTCTGCAAAATCAAGTGTTTCATGAATTCAAATAAATAGTAATGAACATTTTGTTATAATTCTCAGAGAACACTACGAAACAATTTAGAAACATCAACAGTATAGTATTTAGTGATAACATGAAATACATTTTGTTCAGAATCTCAGGGTCAAATTAACATTTTTGCGAAAAAAAATACTATAAAGGTAGAATTTCTGTATTGTCTGGATCAAACCAGCCTTAAGGTACTTCAGCAAGAACGTTTTAGAACCAAGTGATCATTACAACCAAGGCAACACTCTCCAATACTTGTAGGCAGTGCGTTCGCTAAGACGACCCCGTCCCTCGCCGCTGGAATCCACCGGCCTGTCGCCGCTCCCCTCGCGTTGCCCTGTCGTGGCGCCCGCGCGCATGTCACTGCGACAGGCTTCAGTCCGCGCTGTCCTTGCGCCCGTCATTCCGGCGGCGCTGACAAATTTTGTTTTGCCTTCGGTCACGTTGACATGAAAATCATGTCGCCTCTAACGTACTCCCTTTCAATTGTTCCTTTTTAGCCGCGCTCGCTTCACTGTTTCGCGTTGCGATGTCACGTTCGCTGCTGTTCTTTTCTTGTTACTATGTTGCTTTGTGAACGTGGACTTTTATTTCGTTGAAAGCTCATTTATTTTAATTTTATATACATAATGGATTGTTGAAAATATATTGGCAAATAGATTGTTGTAGTGATCAATGAACCATTCCCTAAAAAATTTCGCAACAACGTAAACCTGAAATAATGTTCAAATATCACTTATTATAGTGGAAAACACAACTTTTGGCTTTAGCAGTTAATCCATATTGAGGGTATTTGAGTGTCGTACATTCCGCAAATTGTATTAGTTTTTGCATCTCTCCTCTGCTTTTCACGATATTGTATTTTACATATGTCAAAAAAGTCCCCCCCTCAAAAAAAATCATAATAAACCCGAGTTCTTTATTGAACGACGCAGTGTTTTGGGAACAATTTTTAAAAGTCATTTTTTATCTATTTGTCTTCCTATCCTAGACTAAAAACACTTTATGGCACCGTCAATCAAACATAGTCAATCAGATACAGACATATCGCTGAATCCACATTTCTGAGATTTTCTGTAATCTAATGTTCACGGACAATCCCTATGGAGAATAATATTCACGTAGAAAATAAATAGTGGAAAATTATAAATCATCACTTTATCTCAAAATTAGTGCTGCTAGACCAAACGGACAGCAGTTTTGAAATCGGCAACATAAATATTGGCAGCATCAAATTTAAACATCCTAAACACAACGGTAAAAAAGTTTGTACTCTTGTGTTTTCATCACTTATCGTTCTCAAAGGAGTATACGAAAGTCATTGAACATAAAAAATTAATGAATGCACAAAAATGGAATATTTTTAGTATTCAGACTTATTTTCACTAAAACGGACAAAATCAAGTGTTTTTGTCGGCCTTTGTTTATTATTGCCCAATATTTGTTTCAGTGTCTACTTATATTTCTTGTTCAGTTTCTCTGGCATCTTCAGCGGGATATAGCACAGACACATTCAGAAACAAAAATCATGAGCAACGATCAAAGTTCATTACCCCGGTTTTCATTGCATCAGTAGTTCTGCGTATCACGATCTCATCTGTTGCTGTAGATCTGAGGTCACCCCTCTCGCTGTACACGTGGTCATAGGAGTTACTTTGTCTGTCTCCTCGACCCTAAAAACAAAATAAATGCAGTCTGCAGAGTGCAGTCTAAAAAATCTTCATTCAAATTAGTTTCTAAAATAACGCTAATTAAAAGTAGTTCCCTAAGTTACCGAAATGTTATTATACTTATATTTTGATGTCAATTTTTGTCCTAAATATAGTATTTTATTTGTTGCTTGTACCTCCAGTTGTCAATAGGGAAATTGTATGCAAATAATTGTTTTTTTTTTTAAATTATCAATTTCAAAACATATTTTTAGAATCATGCCTAGTTCCCCTATCGTTCTAGGTTAAACGTTGAACATTTTTCATAATTCTTGTTATTCATAAATGGTAAAGTATGTAAAGCAGGTTCAGTTATGCAAAAAATCTTACCATCTGTTTGTTGTTTTACCTATGTAGCATATTCTAATTTTAAATATTGAATAAAAATGTTCAACTTAAAGCAAATGCTGGTCTCAAGTTACTCTTTATACACAAACAGTACATGTTTGTAAGTTTACAATCGCTTCTAAACTCTCTGACTGACATGACCCAGAGTTCCATACAACATTCATTTCAAGGAATAACTTGAGCAACTACGTATTGTACCCGTCCTTGTTAACAGAGCGCTCTCTTACCGACCGCAGGCAGAAGACGCCGAGGCCCTCGACCGTTCACGACTCACGAGGCCAGCCACTTTGAAATTTCTTTCTAATTTGAAGGAAAATATTATTTTTACTATTTTCGAGAATATCATTATTCAACAGACCTTGTTTTAAAATAATTTATTATTTACGTACTTCCTTTCAGATTAAAAGTTGCTGTTTTTTCTATCCATGGTTTCTATTTGATCATATTTCCACGTAGAAAGAGGTTCGTACCGACCATCAAAGCTTTGGAGAAAACTTACTCCCTACTTTCTTGATGTGTTTTCCTTAATACATGTACTCCGGGGCATATTTCGAGTGGTACAAATAAATCTTTTTCCCCTAAATTCCGTCATTGGCATAATTGCTTGTAGGAATTGTGGGAGAGTGCAGCAACAAGAAACGGTTGTGGTAATCAAAATGTAAATACCAGTTGTTTTGAATCTAAACACTATTTTTGTATTCATTGCGAAGCTTCTACGAGAATAGTTCCCATGAACAGAATTTATGTAATTTCATTCAAAAGATGCTATTTTATCTTAATTTTCCCAGACCACAGAAACCTAATACCTCATTTGGGGTAACATGAAACATATTCTCCAGTTCTGCGTTGGTATTACATTTCTCAAGCGTGACAGAAAATATCATAGAGGTGTATAAAAAGCTTTGCTCCAGTTATTTTTCCAAATTTTTAGAGTCGAAACACATAAAATTATTGTTACGACCCCTAGCGATGTTTTCGCTATTTTTGTGTAGGGACGTGCAAAGTTTCTATTGTAATAGTTGTGTAATTAATAATTTTATGCTTAGCGATTTTGAAAATTTTTTGCCGTGTTTTTTTTTTTTCAAAGATTTTTTTGTTGCAATGAATGTAGTGAATGTAATGAATTGATCTGGAAGACACGAATTAGAAAGGTACAAAAATACTATAGTAATTTATGAAAACATATCAGAACTTGTGAATTATGTTCCTTGAATGCTGAGAGTGAACATCAGTTTATTAAACTCAAATATTATGGAGCGTGTATAAAAATAAAGTTGAGTATTGAATTCCGATTTTATGCATTAAACACGCACTCCTAGAGAGTGTGAAGAAAAAATAGATCACTTTGGCGCTTTGAAAGAACTTTTATATTTAATGAAATTTGATTTCCATACTCCATATTTCGTAGTAATAAACAAAAAAGTAAAAATGGATGTTCATATTTTGAAGGAAAAACATGTTTTCGGGATCTCTGATGCACAAAAATGTTTTGTAGCTCAAAACGTCTGTACCTCCGCCTGTTTATGTGAACAACACTACAACGTAAACTGAACCCGGTACCAAAATTGATATTCTCTGATCGTTCGAGCTGATTAACCCGTCCGTCGGATTTGAAACCTTTATTTAGTTTGGGGAATACTTTTAATGGAATCCCAAATATTTGAAATTATCTAAAAAATTCTTCCAATTTTTTCCTTTTTTTTTTTTCTTTTTTTTGGAATATAGCAAAGTAAGAAGCTTAAAAATGGCACATAGCCACACACTGCTCGGTGGACAGAAGATATTTTGCAGCAGTTCCACTGGAAGATATTTGATCATCCACCCTACAGTTCGTGTCTCGCCACCTGCGTTTTCCATCTTTCTTACACCTCAAGAAATTGCTGTCCGGTCAGCATGATGCGATTCACAGTGACGCAGAGTTGCAGCTGATTGTCAAATATTGGTACCTATCCCACGAGGAAGATTTGAACAATAAATATTGATTAACGGTGACAAAGTTGATCGCACGGTATGACAAATGTATCAGTTTTCGGGATGATTATGTGAAATAACAGTGCAACATGTGCTGCGTCTGCTACAATAAAGTTTTCCCATGACTTTTTTATGACTTACGGGAACATATTTTTGGATGCCCCTCATATATACTGAGATATTGCAGTATTCTTGAAGACATTTTTGGTAAAATATTTTATTTATGATAGTGTTGTATAAGAGTATTTTATATATTGTTCTGGAGCAATGTACGTTCTTTTTTGAAAACCATTTGGTGTGCTTTTTTTCAGAAGTACTTTTGCTTCTGGAGACCACTAGTTTATAAATATTATTAAGGATCAAGACACTGAATTTCTCGCACTAATTAATTTGTGTGCAAAAAGAATCTCCCAAAATGCATTACCGAATATACAACCCTTCAATCTTACATCATGTTTACCTAAGATATAATACAGTTATGAAAATTGTGACAATTGTCAAACTGTACGAGTAACTGATGACTATTCAATTTACCAGTTGTAAAATTTCATTATTTCTATAGCATTTACCAATCAAAGAAATAATTACATTATTGTCACGAAATTGCCTATTGGATTTCCTTTTCGTTTCTATCATCGATGTACATTTATTCTTTGTACGGACTATATACATTTTCAACTGTACTAAAAAACAATAATTTATACCAGTCCACACAAAAATAGATATTTTGAATATTCTTCTTGTATGATAAGCGTACGTAGAAAAGAAATGAAACACTGTATTTAATAATAAAAATTTACGAAGTGCAAACAAACAGAAATTGTTTGTCGTATTTTCGTTCATTATGACATAACATTAATGTTATTCTGTTGTACGAAATTAGAAGGTTTATGTCGCAGCTATGAGAAAATGACTATGAACAATGCTACGTGGGAAACAAAAATAATCAAGCAATGTAACGCATGTCAGTAAGGGAAAATTTAACTGAGGTGTCAATGAAGATAAGGGCCCTATAACTGAGAACAGACATCGTAGTATATACGAAAACGTGCACAGAATACATTTCTTTGCATAGTACGTCACAGTTTTTAACGTTAAATAAATATTTTTTAAATCATTAAATAGAACGTCGTTAATAAGTGATCCCAAATCGACAAAAAGGATCATTCGAGTCTCATATTGCTTTTCCATATTTTACTAGTTTATAATGGATATGGAAACGATGGATTACCGAAGTCCCAAGCGAGAATACTTCTTTTATTCTTGCACAACTCTGAATTAAATAAAGATATACAAAAGAAACGTAATGTTACATTTTAAATCATGACTCTTAGTATATTACGTTTTAGAGTGTTGTTCTTCGTGTTGTATGGAGAATGTTGAGGATGTTGGAAGCAAAAACTGATGCTGCATCATGTGCAGATGGGGAACGTAATGATTAAACTCTAATGAAGACAAAAACGCCCCCAAAAGCCAACAGGGTTAAGAATTAAAATATTATTTATTTTAATTTATCTATAAAATACAGAGTGCTGTTTTTTTCGTTTGCAAGGGAAATTCATTACATCCGTATTGTGATATACCAAAATATATAACATTTTGTTAATAATATTGGTTGTAAATGGGGTGGACAAAAGGGTATGCAAATGGCGATATGCAGCCTTAGCAACGCCGGCGCGGTGGTTGGCAAGGTCAACAAACTGCATTCAGGCCTTGAAGAGATGGGGGCGCTGGCTAGATAGACAAATAAAATAATGTGTGATTGGTCTGAAAAGGAACGATTGCCGTGGGCGTGGCTACTTGGTTTGATAAGAGATGAATGGATTGGCTAAGGGAGAATAGACTGTCAAATTTTGTAGTTGTGTTTTAAAAAAGAGGAACGAAGGACGGACACCGAAGCGTTGAGGGCGAAAGAACAGGGAGAACTGGACATTCTGATGGTGGTCGTCAGTAGTAAAGATCGCTCGCGAGATCAACATTAGTGAAGTAGGACATGTAAGCTTCGAGTGAGATTCAATAGTTTTCCGGAATCTGGAAGTTGATGTGCAACGGGAAGTTCGATTAGGACTTTGAAAGTTTTATATATATTGCGGTTTTGGACTTCAATATTTTACCACTAGTTGGGGAAGACTAAGAACTCTGAATACCAATTAAGAACCGGTAGATATTCTAGTCAGTGAGGGCTGGATGCGTCGGCAACGTCGCAAGATTAGAAGAGAGAAGCGGAACTTGGGATCGCCTACATTCAAGTGAGAAGAGACTGCGGGGCGTCGGCAACCAAGACGGTAAATAAATACTGCAGTACAAAAGATATCTTTTAAAACGAGGTCATGACCTAAGGACAAGACAATTGTTAATAGTGTAAATAAATTGTTGATTTTTTTTCTTTTGGAAATGAAAAGATTTTCATTTAGTCAATCAAAATTGTTAAATAGTTAGAAATCGATAATTATTCCCTTTCAGATTCCTCGCCATACTGTACAGTTGGCAGATCAAGTAATCGGCTATCTAGGCGATAGCGATTATCCATAACGGGACCCATTGACCCAGCTAGCCGGACATTTATACATTTGTTGAAATTAGCTGTGGAAGCATTGGTCATTTTTAATTAACATAACCTGTTCCTGGCGCCCAAAATTTTAATATAAATTCGGAACGGGTCACGATTATAACCATCTTAGATGAATGATGCCAACGATCTCGTAAGAGTCTATGACGAGACGTTGTTGGTACATTTCAGTATGTTCGTAAATATATCGCCTCGATCACTAAATCAATGCATTGTGAAGACAAGAATTACTAGGTAAATCTAAGGAGATCAGACAGAATTGAAATATGATTTCTAAGACTCTCGCTCCTCTGCTTCAATTTTACTTTCTTTTCTTTGTGTTCAACAAACGTTCATGCTGAGAAATTAAAAAGAGTATGAATTTGTAGTATTTCGAAGAACTAGCAATAATAATCACATTCACTGAAAGGAAGCCTATTTATAATTATCTACTTGTACCTATAAGCGCCAACTCAATACTATGTTATCACTTTCACATGCTTAAAATTTTACTTTGTCAAGGAAATAAAAGTTTGTGATATCACGTAAAATACGCGATCTGGCAGTGGGAAAAAGAATCTCAAGAAATAAGGAATCGGAAAAACTGTACATCTTTTGCTTCTCCATTTTCCATTCTTAGAATCATGTGTTGCACTTCCTCGTTTGATTAAAGAAATGCTGGATTTGAAGACGAAATAAGCATTTTAGCAGATACCCACACGCAGTTTCCCAGGTGCAAGCGGCCGCCCACGAGCAAGCACGGACACGGTTGGCACCCAGGGCGCGCTTTCGACCGTCTCACTCCCGGGCTGAGCTGGCGCTGTCCCGTGGCGACCGAGAGAATTACGAGTCAACAATTTTCTTTTAAATTAAATATTTAGAAAATAACATGTGTAATATAAAGTTAGCGTGAGATATCGACAAATTGGTAAACAAATTATCAAAATAAAACTAATATCTCAATTTTTTCAGAGGGTTCATCTAACTTATTTGCAAACACTGCTGCTGGCTTGCTAAACGCATGTTCATGGACAGAGTTCACATTTACACTTTGATATCAGTGAAGTCGGTAAAAAATCTTATCCACTGATAGGTGCACTTGGAATTTTTTGAGAAAAATATTGACAACAGCAAAAACTGTATATACTGAATAAGATAAAGATAGATAAAGTGGTGGCCTGTCGCTGGCTAGAGCTTATGACTGCTGGTAATGAAGTGTAGGTGAAGATAATTTATTTTCTCTTCGTTTATTTATAAAGAATACGTTCAAAACATTTCATTAATATTGGTATCGCAATACTGCAACAAGAGCTGGTACTTTTCTTTTTGATGGAAAATGCTTCAAACATGTTTAGGGGTTTGAATATCGAGTAGCCATTACTAAGTCAAGTTTCAGACCTTTACTGTAGCCCAAGAATTAAAACTAGTGGAATAATCAGCGGAATAGACGAAACTGTTCCTCTTCTTAATGTTATTACTCAACAATTACTCTGATTAAAATTAAATGATATCATTTAAAGATCTACAATTTAATGGAGTTCTGTAGAAAACATCAAAGACCCAAGATTCAGTACGGTTGAAATATAACTTGGAAATTCGGGACTTATCGTAAAATTTCGAGCAGCAGAGACGCACGCCGAAAATTTCATATGTGTGGAATATCACCGTAGAAACGTTAAGACACAAATACACTATACAGAAAATAGAAAACAACAAAAAACATTGTTTCATGTCTATGAATATCAAGTTTCAAAGAGTAATGAAATGAAGGTTTATAAATTCAGGAAGAATATAATCCCTACTCACTGGGAAACACAAAGTCGGATGTGGATTTGAAAATGTAAATAAAATGTTTTATACGTAAGTTTTTTGTAAGATCTGTACATTAATGTTGTAGGGAACTATGGCAAAGAAATCCTACTTTTTGCCTTAACTTATAACGCAATGCGCCAGATGTAATTACAACTATTGATTTTTTATTACATTAAGTGTCAGACGATTACTGTACATTGCGTAGCGACTTTGCTAATTGTTGCATTTGAAAACACTCAATCTTCGAACTTATAATATTCGCTAGTTTCGTTTCGGTAACTAACTTCACACACGTATGCTTGCAAAGACCAAGGCCTTCTTGAAGAAGTTTTTGGCAGAACCAAACGACACCTTGAATTAATAACGGCAGATAAGCGTCATTTCCTTGGTGTATTATAAACCGAAAGTTTAATTTATTGAACGTGCTTCGCTTATTAACTATAGTTTTTGTCAAGTTTTTTTGTAAATCCGCATTATAGCTGAACTTTTCCCATGCCTTAAGTCGTAAATGAAATACTTTTCACTGCTTTTCACGTCATTGATTAGTCTCAGTAACTATTGTATACCACCCTTATTGAATGTCAGTAATAAAAATTATTTGATGCATGACGCGGACAACAACGACAATATGTATTCACAGTTATACTTTCCATACAAATAAAAAAAACATATGCCATAAGTTGTGGCAAGGATGATAATGTTTTTTACAAGGATGATAATTTTCGAGAATTACTAAAAATTGACACCGCCACTTGTGCAATGTTGCAATCAATACTTTTCAGTTGCCAGGAAAATAATGAATTCCTTGTCATGATTAAACATGATGACACACCTAGACATGGTGTGTTAATGACATACCATGCCATTGGAAGAATGACAACAATGGATAATCTTTTAATTAAACAGCAAAATGAAGTTCACTTTTGTTTGTTTGTTTATTTAACGTCGTATCGACAGCTGGGTCATTGGTGACTCAGAAAAAATACATTATAACAGTAATTCATACATGATTAATTGAGGTTTACAGATTCAGTACAATGTACAGTAATTTACAATAATTGTTTACAGGATTGCGAAAAAGGAAAGAGTAGTAACAATAATCTCATTAAGTATTATTGTTACTACTCTTATTATACCAGTATTAGCTTACCCAACTTTCTTATGTTACTTTAATACCTCCAAGAAAATTCGCGAAGTCGGTGAACCATTAGAAGGAGAAAAATTTACTCATGCAACGGAGAATACCATCATTTTAATTCTACACAAGGCATGTTTTTATCCACATTACGGTGTAAAGACAATTAAAATGAGAACCTGTATCTATTCAATCGTTGTCATTGAACATTTCTATTCCTCCACTACACGTACTGACTGACTTCTTATATTCAGTGCGTTACAACAAGGTTCCAAGGAAGAGGCCGTCCGCCAATAAATATTTGCTAAGCAAGTGATCCATTATGGAATTATTTCGTTATTCTTGGTACATAACTTTTGTACGTATATACACTACACGATGCTTTTGTAGTATTCCTAAAGACTGTTTTTGTTAAAAAGAATTTTATTCAATGCAATGATATACGAGAGTATTTTATTTCTTGTTCTTGAGCACTGTTTGTGCTCTTTTTTGGAAAACCATTTTCTGTGCTTTTACCTTAACATTTTTGCTTCTACAGACCACTAGTATTTCTCTATTAGCAAGTAGTTCTTTGTGATTAACTTTACCGATTTGTAATATTTTATTTATTCTCAAAATTATATTGACTGGATACCGGACAAAAGTTATTTTATACACAATATGGGATGAAAATTGACTGCAGCCAACTCCTTGTTCGCCGATGCGTCCACTCATAAATGTCGTCCATCGACGAGTTAAGCAAAACAATTAATTTCAAAAAATTCACAATAGCAAGTTTTAAAATTTTCTAGTGTTAATTGTCGATCGACTTCACTGCATAATCATGTTCTTTAAATGGTCTGCAAATAATGAGTCCCCTGTTGGCATGTTATATTTTGAGCACTTCACGGTAGAATTTCGTCATTGTCAGACAAGATATTTTAATTTCTTTCTGTATTTTGCAGTGACGGAGAGTGCAATATAATTTTTCAACTTTTCCTCCATTTACCAGGTTTTCTTCCTGTCGAAAGGAATAAAAACGCGTTTGAATATTGTTGTTGTTCGTAAATGTATAGGTCGCAGAAGATCTGTTCGTGATTGTCAATTATTGAATGAAGCTTTTGAATAGTTAATTTCGATGTATTCAGCGACTTTTTTGGTCCAGTTTTGTGTATGCAGTTATAGCTCTAAAACTAATTTCTAAAGTCTTAATTCTATATATATATATATATATATATATATATATATATATATATATATATGCTTTGAAGTACAGTCTCATTGTTTTAGAATAGTAAATTATAGTATATTGCTGTGCAAAAATCTGTAGTATAACTATTTATTTTTGAATGTTCTATTGATTGTGACACAGTGGAATTAAATTCAGTCTTGCTGACGGGTCTAATTCTTGAGATTAGTCCTTCATTGTAATACAAAAATATAAAATAATCCACACTAATATTTCCTTATTGTTTTTCAAATCGTTACAAAATTTAAAGTTTCATTTAAAGCGAGATTTACGAAATTTATGAAACATACAATAAAAACAAAATATTATACATAAAAACTTCTAATGAGTTAGTCGTCAGGTTAGTGATGTCCTGAGAGACAGTCAGGAGAAAAATAACACTATGGCTCATTGACACAACTCCGTTGTATCACTCTAATACATTTCCAGGAAATGAAACGGAATTTTCGGATCATACCGTTATTAGAGGTTGCGTTAGAAAATTCCGAAATTTAAAGGATCGCGGAGCTCATCCGTCCACCAAGGACACGCCAACGTATACAAAAGAGTTGAGGTGCTCAGGATAGTAACAGCAGATCCCAACAGATCTCGCATTTTCAGTTATAGAAGTATGACGGTAAACTCCTGCCTTATACCTTTCATGTGCTGAAATATTAAATGAATTGGGATACGGCAAAACCCTTAAGTTCCACCTTAAAAAATTTGTCCGAAGTGCAAGTGAACGTGAACGAAAACAGAAAAAAGTAATTTTTCTCAAAACTTTGGTTGGCATCTGCCATTATTATTCGGAGTGCCTCATTTGGAAGGCGAAGTGTTTTTAGATAGGCAGGAAGCAAGGGTTCATTGAACATACAGCAGTAAAGAAACCTTGTTATTGTTTAAGTATACGCAAGTTTTTCACAGCTTGTGTCTCTGAAAAGTTTATTGTTCTCCAAATAGTATATATTTTAATTTTTTCTTGTGTTATATTCTGATTTTCAATGTAAATTTCTTTTTTTTTAGGTACGTAAAGCACGCGGGAGTCTTGCACATCGAGCAGTATTCGCTTGTTGCCGTGAAGCAATCTTAAAAATCATAATTGTGACTATGTTTCCTGGCCTACCAACAGGCCACGTGTCCTGTGAAACATCTGGATCTTGCTCGCTCGGTAATGTTATTATTTTATTTATTTACTGTATGTATTATATGACGTTTTTGTTTATATTATATCTTACAAACGCAACATTGCAAAAGATTTGTGAACAACCTATATTGCAAGATTCAAATGTATTGGTTGGAGCTTTCTCGTCGAAAGATACCATTAATAGTGCAATAATGCTAGGAAATATATCTTGAATGCATCGCTTTGACAATTATTACTTGATGTATACATGAAATTAACATGCAGTGTGTTGTTAAAGAAATGGAGGAAAGCGTAGTGTGTCACCCAGGTTGTCTAGTAACTTGGTTCATACTTCCTGGATGTTCCCTTCGCGTTGACACTCGTAAGAGAAACTGCCACTCCTCCTTGTCCTGTACTCCCATACGTTGTTTCCCATTCTCCCTGCAGCCCTTCCCCCGGTGTAGCTGTCGCATAAGCGCGACCCACGAGCGGCCCCTGCGTCTTGGGAGGAAATTGTCTCGGGCGGAGGGCCCCCGAAGTGCGCGCTCCGACCGCAGGCGGCGCTGGCGTCTAGGTTGTTGCGGCCGATAATACGACTTGCAGTTCAATTTATTTGAGATTTTGCTCTCACCCATATTTAGAAGTATCTGATTTTGAATCCGGATTTAAAAAGATCAAAATTCAAAAAGTTAAATGAAATAGGATGTGTTTAGTACCGTAGAATCGATTCTAATTAATTATTCATTTATTTTTGTATATTTATATTGAATTGCGTTCCATGTTTCCCGCGTTTTTATTCCTTGAGATTTCTGTAATTAGTTGAAATTAAGTAATGTAAAACAAATTTCACAATCACAATCTACTGAAAATTTAGTGAATATCTGGTAAAAATTGAATTCGATTTTGGTATTAGAGTGCAAAAATAAATAGTCCTTTAAATGTGATAGGATATTACTCTAATACCTTTTTTTCTTTCTTTCATTTTATTAAATCTAGTTTGCGATTTTGTTCACCGACGAACTGAAAATGTAGTAAAAAATAGTAACGGTTCTTTTTCAGTTATAGTTGTTTAAATTTGATCAAACGATTTTACAATCTCATATTATTATATATTTGTCCAAACACTCAGTCGATAACTTTCGAAATTGTCGAATATTATTCTAATTAATTTTCTTCTGCACACAGACGTTTCACGACGTTACTTATTCCTTCTGTGATTTATTAGAAGCCTTAAATTGAAAATGTGTTCTTCGGTTGATCATTGAGCAAATGAACTACTTACAATAATAAATATCCCAATGATATTTAAGAAAATCGATCGAGCAATTCTAAAATGCGTTTTCGGTTTTGCCTGAGACGCTTTGACTGTGTCTATCTGGTTTAATGATAGATGACCTGCAAACTCACACAACCTCTTCTGGTAAATTCGACAGATGGTGATAGTGTTAAGTTAAGTTACGATGCTGCCTTTAGTTTGTCGGGAACTACAGAACGTTGAATAGATTTATTGATGAAAATTTGAAGTGAACAAGTAGTAACTAGATTGAGTTTACTATGTGCCCACTTTCTTCGTGGTGTGGATTCCACTGTGCTACGGCGGCACGGGTATGGCGAGGATGGTGGCCTCCGGTTGCGAGTAGGGATGCGACATCGACTACAAAACATCCATGTTTCTAAACATGGATGTTCAAAATTAAAACATCGATGTCATAAACCTTGACCCAAAATCATCGATGTTAAAGTATAACCATTGTTCACATGTGGGGATTTAATTTGAAAGTGGTCTTGTTTATTTATTTTTAACATTGTTTCATCTAACAAAACAAAGTCAGCAGCTCTTCTGGTTAATTAACAAAATATTGATGACTGATTAGAAAATTCAAATATCTTGTAGGCTTGTTTATTGATGAAAACTCGATTTTCTTTATTTTTCACCTGGAGACACTTTGGTCTGAAGGACATTCAATTTACTTAAGTATACTATTTTGTATGATAGTACCTATTTTCATTTAAAAAATATCAACCACCAAACATCGATGATAAAAAAAACATTAGCTTCAAAATATCGATGATAAATACATCGATGATTTGATCAAAACATTGATGTTTGAAAACATCGATATCGATCCCTAGTTGAGGGGTCCTCGTTTCCGTAATGTTGGTGGCCAACGCATCGCCACCGCTAGAAGTTCTAAAAAGTTCCATACACCTTCAAGCTGAATTTGCAAACTCCCCTCGCGGCAGTTATAAATCTGTCGCCGTGGCGCGGTTTCCACAGTGAAACAGCTTGTGGGAACAAAGCGACGGTGACAGTTTTGCATCCGGCGCGTGCCATGTTTGCAAGCCCCGCTTGTAGGTGTATGTTTGACACCTACAAGAAAGCCTTGCTTGACGAGTCCTCCTCACGACAGTTGCAAATGTGTTGCTTCTGCTACGTGCTTCGTTGTTCGAATAACGGAAAACTGCGGCCAAGGCCAATTTACAAACTGCTCGAGACAGACTCGCGAGCGTGGCTTTTTCGTGAATAGCAGGGGTCTTCAACCTGTGGTCCACGGAACCTTAGAGTTCCTCGGAATGTTGACATGGGTTCCGCAAGTGATCACTATTTCCTCAGCCAAATCACGTAAAAAGAAAATCATCTATACTAGAAATTTTTCATGAAGGAACGGGTAGTAGACCGTCTTCCTAAATATCAGGATAATACAATATTTAAGTAAAAATTACAATATTAATATAAATTGGATATAAAAAAGCAGTTGATTGTGCAAACGTGTAAGAATGATTGTAAGGATAAAACCAAAATACACAAAATTAAGGATTTTTATTCGTTTTCATATTTTGTTTTCGTTTTTAGACGTAAATGATTGTATATTAATTTTGTTAACACTTTATGATGCGTGAAACTACATTATGCGAAGTGTGTTTCGGAATAAGTGAGAAATAAAACTTTTTTTTTTGGAAAATTTTGTACTGTGGTTGTCTAAAGAGAAAAAAGGTGTGTGTTAAATAATAAATATTATGTGACAATCATTCTATTTTATATATTTTTGAATGTTTAAATAATTTTGCGAATTTGAGTAGAAAAATAGTTTTGATAAATTATTTTATCTGCTGCATAAACGTGAGGTTCCTTCAAGAAAAAAAAACATGAGCCCGAAGGGTTCCTAAAGGTATAAAAGATTGATGACGCCTGAGGAAGGGAATCTTATAGAGGGGCGCGCGTGGGTGGGTGGGTGGGTGGGTGCATGCCTGGAGGTTTCACGTGTCCCGTAATGGCACTATGGCAGTGGCGTAGCGTGACTCGCACGTTTGGGGATGCTCAACAATAACACACAAAATGTCACTATCAACTACTTCATCTAACAGGCGAACGCAACACAAGGCAGATACACTGGGACTACTTCCACGATCTCGATTGCTTACGACGGTGTAGGCGCTTCCCACAAAATCCTCACAGCAGTCAGGGCTGCCGATGTCTTGAAAGCAAATTATACAATGGCTCAGCTTTAATTCTTATACGCGAATGGCAATAAGACCATTTGTTAATTTATACATTGCAGACTTAAATAATATGTAATCTATTTAAGAGATAATACAATTTCTTGGATATTAATTAAGAAATAGTAGTCAGGCACTATTTCTACAGTTTGTACCCATGACCAAGCGGGGACTCCCGAGTGAGAGAGAGAAAGATAATTTACTGAACGCCTGAAGTGTGCTGCGCTCTCGTGCACAAACGAGCTTCTTTCCGCAGTAGACGCTAGCGTAAAGCAGTCGGGTTTCTCTGGGCCAGGGGTGAAGAGGGGAGAGGGGAACCTCGCCATCTGCGCATGCGTCATTGCTCGTCGCAATCTGGCGGCAGACGCTGAAGTATTTTAGCTTCCAAGCAATCAGAGGCCAGCTTCAACAGCCCGCCGAATTCAATCATAGGAAATCAATTTAAAATTAATACAAAACGTGTTTCGCTCAACAGACCACTTGTAAGATTATCAATACAGTATTTAAGGTTCTTATATACGGGGATGCTCAGCATCTCAGCGTCCCCTGACGCTACGCCACTGCACTATGGGTCCCCCGACTGAAGTAATTACAAGGACTGTCACCGTCGTTGTCTTGAGCTGTCTTCATCGCAGGTTTCTCCGCACGGTGCATTGCTCTCAGCTCCGAGGAATTTCTTTTCACACATCGGGTCGTAACCCGGCCAAAGGACATAGGCGACAAAGTTTAGGAAGCAGGTACACTAATTTCCGTTTTATTTTCTAGTGTGTTGCAAACGTAATGCTGTTGCAACTGTAATGCATTTAGTTTTGCCGTGTTTCCAAATGCAAAACAGAAATGCGAGTGATATAGTATACGGAAAAATATTGGGTTATTCCCCAAAATACCGCCCAAAACTCCCATGTATTATAGAGTGTAATGAAACAATTTTAACCCATCGACGGATCGTTGAAAAAATGTAACATGAACTAATGGACTGGGTCTGATAGACTCGGGTTCAAAAACAAAAAATACATAGCAAACATTTTGTTTATATGTTTATATCATTGTTAGAGTTCATTATGTTAGTTTGATATAAAAGAAAGCATTATTATTAATACATCATGTATTTATTATTTTTATCAAAAAATATTGGGTAAATTTAAGGACCTGCACAGTGAGGCCTCCCTAAAACCATCCTCGTCAAATCACTGGAAAGGTTTACTCATTTTAGACGTCACAATGCAATTTGACTTGAGTTGTATGTAATATTATACAAAAATAACATAATTACCTTTATCACAATAATAATTGAATTAATGCGAATACGTACCTACCGGATTTAGTTACACGAACGGATGGGTTGGGTCTGAGAGACCCAGCAGGAAACAAATTACGCATATAATCACGTATACAACCTATACGGCAATAAGTATCACACTGAACGTTTCATTTGAAAATAAAAGAAAGGTAGAGAGACGAACAGACTTCTAGTGTTATCTGTACATGATTGGCTGAAGTTTTGGTTGTGGGTCTCACAGACCCAACCCATCCGTTGCCGGGTTAATATGAACTTCTTAAAGAAATGAATATCACTTAACGATTGATCGGTAGAGCAATGTGTCCGAGAATGTATTCAAGAAGTATTACAATAAAAACGATAGTTTAATGATCGCAATTACCAAATTCGTTTTCATTGTAGTTAAAGCACTAGGATGTAATGAAGTTTCGTATAGCAAACATATGAATGCAGCAATGAAACATATTCACATCGTCGTACATAAAAATATTATCTGACTGCTAAACTCGTTGGCTGTAATACTATTGTATGCCAATCAATCGATTGTATTATCACGATTGGCAATGCTAGTTGCTTTAGAATAGGGTACGTACTTGTGAAAATACAAAATATTTTCTCAGCGAACACAACCTTCTTGCCATATTTCGTTCTTGCTGTCACAACCCACCACATTATGAGGTGTCGCGTAATGCCCGAAGTACATTTGTAGCAGCCACGCTATCATACTCTTTGTATTCAAATTTGTAAGCCTCGAATAGTTGGTTCATTATAATAATGAAGATGAGTTCACCGTTCTTGTGGGTTCTAATTATCACAGAAGGTTGTCTGATATTCCAAATTGGTTCAAATAAACATTTTCTTATTTTTTCTATTTTTCTTTTCAATTCTAATTCTCAAACAGAGACTCTATCAAAAAAGAACTCAACTTACGTAACTTTGAGCAGCTCCAAGACCCAGGCCAGTCTTTGGGAATTTACAAACTCATGTGCGAATTTTGCCTTCGGTAAGCGTAATGGTCTGTAGAATTTTGAAGGTTTACAATGCTGAATTGAAGTATTAATAATATATATTGTAAGATACGTCGGCGTGATTTGAGAAGAAACATTTTGTTCAAGATCATTGAAAATGCTGACGATTATTAATGATATTTTTGTATTCGTACGCATTAAGATATTGAATATATTTGAAATAGATATTGTATCAGAAAGCTCATCAGTTATACAATTAATGGAAATGAGAAAAGAAATGTATTGAATGTGTGTGCTTTAATACTTTTCCATCTCATTCCAAGAAAATGTTATTTAGGACTACAGGCAACGCCAGGTTTGTCAATAACTATGCCAAAGAGTTTTCCTCTGCTTTCTGAGAAAAACTCTGATTTTAATAGAGCCGTTTACAATCACCACTAATTTTCATGGATACACAACAATCTAACTTTGTAGAATCCTTTCGCCCTTCGTCTTAGTCACCCTCCTCACTTGCGATCTTCCCTGCGGGTTACACTATCCTCCTTCCGAAGACGTCTAGTATTTGGTGCACTATGGTCATCGTTGTTTACGGCACCATAACCTCCGCCATTCCCGCCACCTTCACAGCAATTATCAACTTCTCCGCTTCACCAGCTTTCCCCCCGGGTCGTACGGAGACTCCACTCCCGCGTTTTACGGAATCAAATATTACATCCACCAAGTGCTTGTTTAACGATGTACAGTTCCTTGACTCTCGGCCTCTTAACATGAGATGGGAGGCGGGAAAGGAGGGGGGAGCGAAGCGTCTCAGCGACCTGGAGGAGGAAGAGAGCGGAGGAACCGGAGGAGAGGGAGGAGCGTAAGGGAGATGACTTTTCGCGTCAATCAGATCTTCCTTGTTTGTTTCTTGGCGGCGCCCTCGGGTCGTTACCTCCCCATCAAGCTGGATCAAGTGCTGCTCGCGATTTCCTACGACAGAGGGGAGGACGCTCACGGTCACGGGTCAATCCCTCCGTGGAGGAGATGGAAGAAAATGAAGAAGAAGAAGAAGAAAATATGGAGATAATGATGATGTGTGATGTTCATCACGTCAGTACCATAGTTGA
The DNA here is from genome assembly GCA_031308135.1 of Acheta domesticus. Lineage (NCBI taxonomy): Eukaryota > Metazoa > Arthropoda > Insecta > Orthoptera > Gryllidae > Acheta > Acheta domesticus. The sequence continues at coordinate 114,373,877 of JAHLJT010004567.1, read as the reverse complement.
ATAAATATCTTCCCTCATGAAAGAGGATGTGAGAGTCTCATTTTTTATAAGGAACGTCCGCATTTATAGCTCAAGTGTAAGCAGTAATATATAAATGTACTTGTAAATAATCTTTTAATTAGTTATCACTGGAAACTTACATTTTAAGTTCTATGTGGGTTTTGTAAACAGGTTTGTTCGTTGATTTCACTACAAAGATTGTTTTACCTCATATTTAGATTTTCAGTCCTATAAAACGGGCAAAATGTATGAAAATCTTTGTTTCTTCCCACTCTATCGACATTATCTTTCTTCTATGTATTTACTATTTAAGTACAAAGCAACTATGAACGTCTCCAAAAATAATTCAGTCAGTCTTTACACAGGTAAACTCTTGCTCTAGGATTCTTCTTCAGTTATTCAATTAGGTTCTCGCGTTGTCCACGAGATTGCGGAGCTGAAGTTTTCGTGTTGTCCTAAAGATAGTGTTGTTTTCAGGCGGGGAAATCATATTTGGACAGAAATTCTATTAAATATTACGATTTTTAATAAAAATATTTGTCAGACTTTCCAATTGCTGAATGTTCTTTTAGAAAGAAATCTCGTCTATATTTTCTGTATTGTGAATGAAGTCGAAGGGGTTAATATTATATAAAAGGGTTCACATACGAGTCCGTACAAGCAGTACAGAATTTTTACTGTTTCATGATGTGACAGATTCCAAAATACTCATTTAGAAGTCTTCTTTTATATAATTTTTTTAACGAAATGAGTTCGTGCAGAAAGATATTGCGACCAGAAATTATTTTTAATCAACTGTCATTATTCATTTTTTGGGTACAAGGGTACATCTCCTATGATTAATAATGAAAATATCACTCCCACTGTGATTTCTCTGTGAAAAAAATATATTCTGCTTACGGTCTTGAGGAAATGAGGTTAAAATAATTTTTAAACAGAATAATTCCCTCAATATATACGCATTTCACTCATCACAAGTAATACAAAAATATATTTGTAGTGTTAAACTCCTGGCGGAATTGATTACTTTACAAATGCATGTAAAACCTCTTTTTATGGTGTAAATTACGAATCGTTTTAAAGCTGTACTACAGAAAAACATTGTTTTTAAAATATTACATTTATCTAAGTGATAATATATGTCCTTCGATTTTAAAGCCTCACGTGAGTTTTCGTAAGTCGATAAAATAAAGTATACAAATTGATAAAATATTGCATGACGAAAGTTAGGAGTATGTAACCTTTCAGTTCTTTTAGATATTCAAAAACTATTACGAAAATGATTTCAGTTCCATACAGGCATATTATAACGATATTCATAATGTTTAGTTCCAATGTAACTGTTTCGTAGATTCTTGGTTTCATTTAATCTGCATCCACTGTACAGAATGTTTTGATGTATCGAACCACAAATACTCTCTCACATCTGTCCGAGGCATACATTTGCTGAGCAATAGTGTAGGTCCATTCGAACATGCCTCAAATGTGCAGTTCAGAAATCAACATGTTTCTGAACATTATGATGTTCTAGTTCAATACAAATGTATTATGTCTTCGTAAAGCTTAGTAAATACGAGAATGTGCACTGAAATTTCCCATCAAGTAACGTTGAAATTCGAATAAACATTTACTCATAGAGAATGATAACATAGTAGAATAGATATGAATGAACATTTCTGAAAAAATGTTTTTAATAACCCCTATAGAAGTTATCCAAATAATTACTATTGTAAAATAAAGTTTCCTATGATATTGGAAAATTGATGTTAAAGTTTCATTTCGTTTGTAAATGACATTTAAAAAATATGAATCAAGCAATAATGATATAGTTTTTATTTTCTATTTTCTTTCGCGATAGACAATTTTACACCTATAGTGTTAAATACGTGTTGATGTCGAGAGATGTCGAATGTAGGTAGTCAAAGCAAATGTGCGATGCAATGTTATTGAATTCCATGAAATTTTCTGCACACCTTACAAAACAAGGATTTAACTTGACAGTCAAAGCTAGTGTGTGAAACGTAAAATGTGTTGCGCTTTGGGAAGACAAATGTCTATACTTGCTCATATATGACAGTCATAAAATGGAATTGCTTTCACAGAAACAAGTCTTCCACAGAATTTGTTCAGAATGTATTATTTGTATTAAGTCGATTTCTCTTTACACAAAATACAACTGCATTTTTTTTCAATGTGAAATTCAATATGATTTTTGTACTGAATTAAATTTATATTTGTGAAATAAATTTTAAAATATTTATATATTTTCTCTTTAAATCGTTTAAATTTACAGTTGAAATTTGTTAATGATAATCAAATGCTCAGCTGAGAGGTACTGTCAGCTGAGAGGTAGAGAGGCTGAGAGTAGATCTTTGTTGTCTTTTTTAAATTGTGGTTAACGAAGTAGTAAAATATAACTATTTAAGAAATAAATTATCACGTTCATGTCAAGAAAACGTGAAATGACCAGGAAAACAAATTCTTCAGGACCATATTTTACAGTTCAAAAGCGACAAACTCGTATGTATTGTTTCTATTTCAAATGAGAATTTCTTCCTGTTTCATGGCTCTTATTCTACTCAACATATGCTTTGACTTTTCATCCGAAATAATGTTTAACAAAAGACTGCCACTCCTTTCTTTCGCAGTGAGGGGTTTCTGATTTGTGAACGTGTCAAGGAGCTGCATCTTAGACCTCTTGCTTGGGCGGATAGGAGCGCTTTCGAGTTGTGTGTGTATGTGATTGGCAGAAGGGCTGGAGGGCCGCGGCCGAGGGCCGGTTCAAGCGGCCCGCCAGGGCGCAGCCAACCGCGCGGCGGCGCCGGGAAAATGGCTGGCCGCCCTGCCCCCGGCCAGGGGGGAGAGGGGAGGGGCGCGCTCCAGGAGCCGAAGGGAGGGGCGGCACCCCTAGGGCGCGCGGCCGCCGGCGGAGGCGGCGACGGGGGAGAGCGCGGGGGCCGGGGAGGACGGCGGACCCCCCGGCGCGCCGCGCGGGGCGGCGGGGGCGGGCGCGCGGGCCCGAGGGGGGCACCAGAAATAGCGGCGTTGGCGTCGGCGTCGCCGGAGGGTGAGGGTGAGGAGGAGGCCGCTCTTGCACTTGCGGCTGGGCGTCGCGCCGCCCGGCGTCGCGTCGGCAGATCGGCGGCGCGGCACGGCGCGACGGCACGGCGGGCGTCGCGCCGCGCGAAGGCAGGCAGGCAGGCAAGCAGGCAGGCCTCAAGCCGCGCCGCGCCGCGCCGCGCCGCGCCGCGCCGTGGCTGCCCGGCGCTGCACAAACACTGGGCGGCCACCTGGAAAGGCCGCGCGGGCGCTCGGGCGCTCGGCCGCGCGTGGGCGGATCCTTCCGCGGCGCAGCCCGGCGGCGCGCGACAGGGCACGAGGGCGTCGCTCGTAAAACAGCGCGAAACACGCGGATCCACCTGCGCGCGCGGACCCCGCAACGCCCGGAAACGCGCACGACTTCCGCGAAAGGAAAGCGCGCCGGGGGGATGGAACTAAGCGATCCATACACCGTCAAGCGCCACTCTACAGCCTGGCTCGTAAATCGGCGGTCCTCGCTGTGTTCCAACAACTTGCTCCCTTGAGGGAAGCATGCGGTGGCGATAGGTTGTTTTTTTTATCAACAATTGCTTGCCCGGCGCACTTGGGTATACCTACTTTTATAGACCCTATACATGAAGAAGCGCTCGAAGGCCTGGCTTGCGACAGTTGTAAATATGTCGCCACCGCATTCTTCCCACAGCCTGCTCCATTGGGGGCGCGTGGTAACTGACACACAGCCGCGAGCCCGGCTTCCTCGAGGCCTCGTACACGAAGAGTCTGCATTCGCAAGCCTGGCTTGTATTGTTTGTAAATGTGTTGTCGATGCATTGTTCATTGTGACAACTATGTAGTATGCAGCAGCGACGACAGATGTACAAATAGTGACAGGCAGGTCTACCAAGGTCTTGGGTGTCTTGCGTTAAAGGGTCTCTTGTTGACACCTCCTTGAACGACTGTTAATAATGCCATCGAAAGCTTGCAATTAATAATTAAAGAAATAAAGGGTTGGTAATTTATCATCGTATCCTAATACCGGTTGAACTACATCTAATCGCAATTTCCACTATGAATGCAGAGAAATAGCTGGGTAGTATAAAAGAGATGGGAAGTGTGGTTCCCTCACCTTCCACAATTTAGAAGAGGGAACCTTATGGCCCGAGTCTCGATACATTAAAAAAATTCATTATTGTTTAAGGAATCTAAACCCAATGGGATATATTATGGAAAAAGAAAGAAAATTGCAGTACTTTAATGCAGAAGAAAATAGAGAATTTATCGGAATGAAAGAGAAATAACATGGTCACGGACAACTTCTGAGCACGGAAGTTTTAACCAGAATTTCGTAAAGAAGGCAAGGCGAGAACCAGACTGAAGGTTAACAATCAATGGCATACCAATCAAGCAAAAGGCACTTTGTTTCGAAGTCGTCGCAGCTTCACACTGAAGTTGTTGGTGGCAACATCATGTAGAGCAGTGGCACAAAGAGAGCGATGTTCAGCATGCAATGGAACACGAAAACGTCAAAATAAACTAGGCGCCACTTGAATGTCTAGCTCAGGGGTCCTCAAACTACGGCCCGTGGGCCACATGCGGCCCGTCGAGGACATTTATACGGCCCGCCGGGTTTTTATGGTTTAAAGAATGGTTTCTTAAAATCCGCACATTTTTTATTATATCTTAGGGCCTGGGGATGGCAAAAAATCGATGGTTTTAAAACTATATTTTTCACCAGAAACATCGATATTTTGCTTTCGATGTTTTCTTCACATCGATATTTTGTTGCCAAAACATCGGTGTTTTTTTAAAAATTGTTTTTAATAAAGCAATATCGATGATTTGCGTTATCCTCTTTACCACGCTGTACATTTCGCCAGCGCAATCTGAGGAAGTTTGAGATCTACTCGCGTTATGACTGTATGTTATCGGTAGGCCTGTCATTGCCTGAACTTTGCCTCTCAAGGCCTGTCTTCACGATGGAATATGTGACGGTACCTCGAGTCTTTCTCAGTCATGCCGCTAGATATCGCATGATCGCGACCGTATCAAACAGTGCTTGCGACCATGCGACATCTAGCGGCAGGACCGAGAAAGACGCGAAATGCCGTGTGATCGGCCAAAGGGACTTGACAGGCAGAGTTAGAAAAATCGCACTATATAATCCGGCCCTCCGACGGCCTGAGGAACAGTGAATTGCCCCCCGTTTGAAAAGTTTGAGGACCGCTGGTCTAGCTAGAGGAGAAACTGAAGAAAAGGAACGAACGTCGGACGCAGAGCGCACTGCGAAGTGTGGAACAGAGACCGCAGCGGAGGCGGGCCGCTGAGAGCGGAGGAGCTGGTTCGAGAGCAGAGGCCGGACGGCGTTGGTGGGCGGGGGCGGGGGCGGGAAGAGAGGGGGTCGCCAGGGCGGGTTAAAGTCCCGGAAAAACAAAGCGGCGGGGTTTTATTTTCGAAATGTACTATTTCGTTGCGGGCGGATGTGGCCGAGGAGATGGAATTTGATGAGGAGGGAAGCCAGGCGCAAAGTTAAGGTACACGGTCGCGCTCTTTATTTGCTGCGCTGCCGGAGCCCGGCTGCGGGCAAGCCTGTTGTCACTTGCTCCGACGCGACGTGTTTGATAAGCAATTAACTGCTGTAGGCGCGCACATGAAACGGCGCTGTGCGCTCTTTAAGACTTGTGTGTGATACATGGAAACTCGGTTTCCATGTTCTCTCTTGGGCTCGCTTGATAACGCGACATAAAGCAGCTGTGTTATGGATTAGACTGCAAATAAAATATTATAAAATTATTATAAAAAAGGAATAATGCAATGATAATTAAACGTTTTTAATTAAACGCTTGTGTGATTTACTTTATTCTGTCAGATAAATAATGCATAATTTTTCGTGTCATGTATTTTTATAAAGAATGCATTTTAGTTAGCTGGAATGTCATCTACCTACATAGTAAGTATTCGAGTTATTAGAATCGAAAACATAACCTTACAAAATGTAGTAGTGTTTTACAGACAAACTCTTGTAGGGCTACTTGAAAAGGAATCGAAACCATGTAATATTATGTGTATACCATATCATGGATTATTATACCAAAAATATTCGTCACATGTGTGTATAACATACACTGTGTATACTAACTGTTAATACTGGTGTGAATACATCAATTCATTTAAACAATTTTCCATATAAATGCAGATCAAAAATTAGTGATATATTGTACGAAGTAATAACTGTTCAATCTCATGACGTATATTAAAAATAAATTCTCCTACTTACTTGAGTAATGAATATTAATGCATATGCCTTAACAAGAATAGGAAGGAAAATAAATGAAATCATGAGAATAAAAGGTTATAAATAATATCCACGAAAGTCAAACATGACGTAAAGCAGAAGTGTGCTGTTATTGAACAAGACAAAAGATACCCATTGCATTCTTCGTGCACCCTTTAATGCTATCGTCGCGTGCTGCTTGTATGATAGAGTCTGTGCCTTGACAGCCACATCGCTCGAGACGAGACGCAGGGAGGCAGCGACGGCGGCGAGGCGGCGGCGGCGGCGTGGCGGCGGCGCCTGGCGCATAAACCAGGAAGGCCCGGCTGCCCCCTGACCCAGCGGGCCGTGTCCCGGGGCCCACTGTAAATAGCGGAGGGATACGGTCGCGTAAACCCGCCGATAAGAAATACTGCCACAGCCGAGTGGCGCCACGACCGCCCGCCCGCCCACCCGCCCGCCCGCCCGCCTGCCCGCCCGCGCGCTTGTAACCCAGCGACCCGCGCCGTGCCCTCCGCCGCCCGCCCGCCCACTGTACCCCTACTCGCCCACCCACTCGCCGCCCACTCCCTCCTTCCCGCTGCCAACTCGCCTGTCCGCCCGTCCACTTGCCTACCTGCCGGGCGTCTATTCACCTTCACGCCCGTTCACTTGCCTACTCCTTATAGACCTACTCGTCTGCCTGCCTGTCTACTCGCTCCCACCCACTCACCTACCTTGCCTGCAAGCTCACTCGCTCGCTCCCGGCGCGGCGCTAGCGGAGTCCGAGCAGCGCGCCTAGTTCGTGGAATCGTGAACCGTCGTCCCCTGCTCCGCCTCGCTGAGACGGGATGGCTTTTACTCCGTATTGTCGTTTGCCCCGTCAGTGTGCTGCTGTCTCCCCCTCCCACAGGACTCACTCTTCTTCCTCCTTCTCCGACCGAAAACAGTTGTTTCGTCCGTGACCCTTGCTTCATCTTTTCCTCTTTTGCTTTCACAAATCCAATTACAGTATTTCGAAATGTATTTTTGTCTCCTTTTTTTCTTGGCCTCTCAACTGGACATATATATCAGAGTCTTCCTTATTTTTCCTCGAAAGTCTTACTCTCATTATCTTATGTCCAGTTTGTTCTTTCCAATGTGAGATTCACGTATTTATTTGGATCTTTAACGTTTCTTCGAAAATCTTCCTATCAAACCTAAATATTACGCTCCTGAAGGCTTAGTGTTCCTGCACTCCGTTCATAAGTGTAAATTCCCTTCCCTCTAAGTTTACCAAGCATCTTATCCACGATTCCACCTCTCCCGACTTTCGTCCCCACTTGTCAAATGTTATCAAATATGTCGTTCGCCACATGTTCAATCGGTTCCATAAAATGTTTATTATTATTATTATTATTATTATTATTATTATTATTATTATTATTATTATTATTCCTCTGAATCACGACTAAACATGTTATGAGTTGGCTGAATATAAAATCTACTCCAGGTTGCAACCAGCTACCTAAGGAGTAGATCTAGTGACTGCCGGTGCCTCTACAATACTTTGCGCAAAATGTGGGCTGTTCCAAATAAAGCGATTTCTTGCGCTTCCCAGTCTTTGCATTACCTGGGAGTTTAGACAAGTTCTTACACAAATTTTGCGGAACAAATCCCAGAGCTCCGATAACTATCGGGACGACCTGTGCTTTTACACCCCACATTCGGCTGATCTCGATTTCCAAATTCTTGTATTTAAGACGTTTAAGACGCCTCCTTGGTAACGACGTTTTGATCGCAAGGTACAGCAACATCGATAAGTAAACACGATTATTATTATTATTATTATTATTATTATTATTATTATTATTATTATTATTTGCGTCTTTTCTCGTCCGCTAGTTGATTAATTTCCTCTTTGTACTGCTCATGTTTGCTTTCCTCAGCGTCCGGGCCCGACTTTCTGCTCATTGTTTTCCTGCATTTGTCCTTTCGTTCTGAGTCGCATCTAGAAAGCTCACACAGTCCATATCTTCGCGAAAGTTCGACAAGACCAGTGCCAAACCAATGCCCAGCCAAATCAACTACCAAAACAATACCAGTCACATTCGAAATTTCAAATACCAAGGCAAAAGCTATTTTGCACGGTTACCTGATTTCAATGAAGCTTGTCAAAATTTACCTGAGTTCGTACGCGTGTTTTACAGAGTTTGCGTACAATAAGTTTACGTATGTGTTCCCTGACTATAGCCTGTATCTTTTGATCAAAGCTGCTTTGGATGCGCAAATGTATGTATCCAGATGTTCAAAATAAACCATGCGAAATCTGCAAGAAATCTGTGATAACTGGTCAAGTGGAGAATGACCTGCGTGTAGCAACTTCCAACCTTGACAACTTCCTGCACAAGAAAACGATTCCCATGTTTTTCAATAATGTTGTAACATGAAGGATCGTGCTTCCATTATTTGTTTTTATAAAGTAAGTATTCATTTTGTTTTTTGTCATGAACCCCAGTTTTGTCTACATTCTTAATATAATTCTTAATATAACTTTCTTTATTCATATGGAATTTTAAAGAATGATTATGTGCTTTGTGTGGAAGTTTTGTGGCAAAGAGCGGATTCATAGGCTTCGCAGAAGCGCTAAAAACTTATTGAAGGCCCTTAAAAATGTAAATCTGGAGAGGAATGAAGAGATGCTGGTGGAAATGTGAGTACAATCTGAAGAATGATGAAGAATTAAGAAGAGTAGAGAAGGAAAAACATTATTGGAGATGATGAAAAAGAAAAAATAATTGGATGCTGGATGGGGCATCTTTTTGGCAATAAAGATCAGGGTTCAAAGTGAAGCCATATAAACATATTTGGAAAGAAGAAGTGAGATAATCAATATATGGGATAAACTGATGAAAAGGAAGAAGTAAAAATAACAAATAGAAAAAACAATAAAAAAAGTTAATGGAAAATGTGAGAACTTACTTAAAGAGCATAAACATGATGACTACGAATTTTATGAATGTACTGAATGCACATAATTTCTTATGAATCCACAAAACCTTTCAATTCCAAACATTGAGAAACAGATTAGTGGCTGCTTGGCGTCATTTGGATTATTTTCGTTTTCACACCCTTTTTCATCTTGAGCCATTTTTTTAGACGGAGCTATAGCAAACAGTGACAGCGTCCACACGCAGCAAACGGTGACAATGGTGGCGCTGAAGACCCGTGGTCCAGCCTCGGTGCGGGGGAAGCAGGAGCGGTTCCAGCCGATCATTTTCGAGGGCACCATCGTAGGTTTTTGTTAAATAATAAATATAACTGTTATTATATTGTATATTATTTATGTACTGCAGATATGATACTATTGTTTAAATAACTTCATAATCCTAACATAAATAAATATTTAAAGCAATTTTGCCAAATAAAGGAAGGTTAACGAAAACTCTAGACCTTTTTGGAGGTAGCCATGGCCCCCATGTGGGGGCGCCCTGGATCCGCCAGTGGGGGGAGGCAGGATATGGAATGTGGGCTCTGCTCTTTCCTGCTCCTGCGCTTCGCCGTCTTGGCGCCACCTCCGCCGGCGCCGCCGCCGCCCCTCGGGGATACACCGGGACGTAAAGAAAGTTAACCGGAGTCTACCTGCCAGGCATTGCGGGTGGGAGCGTGGGCGGGGGCGCGCTGGCGCCAACGGCCGTGTAGCAGAAGGCGGGCTTCTTCGTGCGCGCCGTCCACTAAGGAAGGCCGACGGCGGCGAGCACGCAGGGCGACGGAGCGCGCTATTTGGAAATAAATTCGCCCCACTAGCTCTTGCGTTCCTGGCGGCGGATGAGGAGGAAGGTCACTCTTGTGCTCGCCGATACCGCGTTCCGGTTGGGTGTATACAAGTACAAGACGTGGGAGTTTAGACATTGCGGATGAATTCTTTACTTGACATGAAAGCAACTTCCGTTTCTGAGTGAAGTTTAACAGATTTGTATGAAAACATGAATGTTGTGCATTTGTTCTTTTCGTTCCTTGACTTGTCTGTTCAGTTCTCGTGAATGAAATTTTACTTTCTTGCTCACTTAGACGTCCCTTTCGAGATTCATACTTTCTCATTTCCCTTTTTCCCCCTTAATATCAGTTACTTTTTCACAAAAAAATCCTACTGAGCTTGTCTTGAATATAGAGCGTACTTAAAATAAAATCTGACGTTATTACCTCCCTCATAAATGTCAGATGATAATTCTGTTGTTGACGTAATTTAACAAATAAAACGTAAATAGATGTATGAGTAATTCATTGTTCATTGATGGATGAGACAAATTATATTGTGTGGCTGAGTTTGTGACACAGTGATAAAATTTTGAAAGTGTCCTATCTTAAAAGGGTAGGTTATTTCTGAGATCTTTGTTGTGATTTTGTATATTCTATACAGTAGCGCTCGCCATACTTGGAAGCTTGGGAGCAACCATATCGTTTTAAATCCTTCTACGAATTACCAGAAAAAACCTGAGCAAAAATAAGAAGTTCATTAATATCTTATATTTATTCACTGCCTATAATAATGCATCGCTTCCTTTCCATCCGATGCACGTACGTAGCACTACAGATACACATTTGTCCTTTACCTGTGAAAAGAAGTACTCGGTTTCCCTTTTCGAATGAAAGTGATGGGGATTTATGCTTGAACTCGCCATCGTTATAATCAAATACCAATCAATCTAACTTATTATATGCATTATTATTAGATATTATCAAATGTCTAATGTAAACACGAAAAAGCATAACGGATATAACCTCACGCTCTTACAAACATCTATGAGACTGACAGTGACAGTTGCGCGGGAGTATGCAAGCAGCTGATTTCGTGAGTCAGTTATCTGACTCATCGGAGCAACTGTAGGTTGGTCAACGTGAGCGTGCCACTGCGATCTACAAAAAATGTCCGCTGAGCTGCTAGCAGTCGCAATCCACGGTTTCGCTATCTCTACTGTAGAGTATCTCAACGTTCGCTTTCTGCATTTTAGAGTTGTTTACGTCTGCTTTCAGTGTCAGGAGCAATGCTCAATATTTAGGCAAATTATATTATAAAATAACAAGAAAATGTTTAATTTACAAGCAACTGGGTGTTTATAAATAAAAGTTAACATTTTTGAAAACATTTTCACTGATTTTTTGATTCTTGATGCTTTATATTTTTATTTACCAATTCTAACTTTCACATAGTTTTATATACAAGGCATGTATTATTTACGTATTTTTATTTTCCTCCTTAAATTTGTTCTAGTTACAGATTTTTTCTCCATGTATTAAAAGTTAACTTAGATGAGGTTTTTGGTGAAAAGTTAAAATCAGTTGATATCAAATGTGGGACATGAACATGCATTTCACATTGCTATGTTTCATTTACCTTCATTTATTTGAATTTAAATTCAGAATTTATTTTGATCTCAACTCATTTTATATTACCCAAACTTGTACATCACCTTTTATTGAAATGCTAATTTTTCCCAGTTCACATAATTAGTACATCAGAAATCTTTTGACGCTTACTTCGCATTCTATTCGTAGTTTTATTTTTTAAAATTTAAATTACTTACATTTTGTTGTTGAAAATGGTTCGATCTTGTAACTAATCAGCGCATTTTTTTTCATAACGTTAATTCTATTTTCGGTGGTTTTAATGATTCTTCGTTGCTCCATGCTGTATAAAAATTAAAAATACTGCTTTGAATTTGTTTCATTGGTTATTTATTTCTGTTCACTAATATCTAGTTGTTATTTCTTTCGCGTAAACATAAAGAAAAAATAAATGTACGTGATATTCTATTTTTTTTATTTCGCTCAAACAAATTTTTCTTAAGAATTTTGTTGCAAATTTCAAGGGAGCTATTGCCGTCGCTCTCCGTGTGGTGACTTCATTTGCGAGAAGCTTTTGCTTTTCCCGCAAAGGGAGGAGATAAGAATTAGCGCGAGTTTCGAATTATCCTCCAAGACAATGGAAGCTCGTTTCTGCCATGCAGAGCGCGTGTTGGAAGTGAAGATGTGGGTCGAGATACCATTCACTTGAGCACAGAACAGAAACAATGATGCAGCTGTGTCTGTTAAAGCGATGGTTAAGTGCAGGCACGAGATAAACAAATGAGCAATTTCCTACGGACAATAATCTATTAAACATCACAAGTTTTGTACCGTTTTTACATTATAATCTTATTGAATTGTCGTAACCCTTGAGTACAATCCCAATTTACCGATTCGTGGATGACAATAAATATGGACAAATGGAAAATATCTTTTAGACTCTACCTGATCAGTTGAACACACTGAGATTCATTATCACTAGCTATTATGTTATAAAATAATCGTAATTATTTGCTAATATACATCTTAGATCTACAAAAAAATTAAAGATTTCTTTAGTAACAAATGTCTTCAAGTTTTTTATTGGTATGATCAAATCGTCAATAACTTCGCAATTATTTAGAGTCAAATCTTGTATTACAGAATTATCAAATACTATATGACTTTTAAATGTTATTGTAATTATTTATTTCCAGCATCGTTCACGGTGCTCAGAACAGTTTTTCTACAAATGATTATATTACTCTATTGCTGCATTTAATGCTGCTGAAACATTATTATTATTATTGTAACAGGAAATTGCTTAATATCTTTCAATTACTGCAATAATTTTTGCATAATCATTTCATAGCTTTACATACCTGTATAAACCTGTAAAATACAGTAATTCAGAGTTGGCCTTCTAATATTTCTTATTTGTACTCGGATCAAGACAAATATTAGAAAGCTTTTAAATATGTCTTATTTAAAATTCTTGCCGTACGAATAAAATCATTCATGCATATGCTTTAAAATACACTAATGTTGTTTGTTGTTTTCACGTATAAAGAGGCGTGATACTATATATTTGATAGTGTCCCAAAAGAAATCTAAAAAAACTCTTATTTACATATGGCTTTGGTTGGGAATTCTACCAGAACTATACTTTAAAAAAACTATTAGAAGGAGGTTTTTGTTTCACATCGAAAAATTACTGTTAAAAAGAAAATGTGTTTGTAAACATTTGACAGTGTATTTCAATACTGTATGTATTATTAAAACATATTTCATTCCTCAATAAAACTGAAATATCCGGATGAGTGTGTAATGATTGATTATTTTTTGATTTACTACGATTTGGTCCCTCTAATATGTAATGATATGCACCATTAGAAAACCTCTCGGAAAACGTGCATTAGAATCTGTAAATATTTTCATGCAATTTCCTGTGACTAATGAATGGGATGTGAAAGCTCACGGTCTAGCGGATAGAGAGCTTGTTTCTATGGAAGCACAGCAAATGTGTATGAAAGTTTCCTTTGGTAGCTCTTAGTCTTCTTTCTCTATTACAATATGACTAAAACTAATCTGTTTTGGTTTACTTTACTGAAACTGAATTGCCAATTAAAGTTAGTTGAAAAGTACTTCCAGGATAGTGACGTAGCAACATTTTACTTATTATTCATATTCTATAAGCATTTAATAATTCATCCAAAATGCTGTGAATGTATCATTAAAAACAAGCCAAGTAATGAATACGGATATTTCACATAAGTAGTATTGCATACAACTGCGAGTACTATTTTTATGTGTTTTTTTTTAAGAATCGGGTATTTTTTCAATTTTTATTATTATTTAACATTAATGTGGGTAATGCATTCTTTTAAGTATTTTTTTACGGTTGTGTAGAATTAATTCCTACAGATGTTGATTTAAACAGCCGTAGAATATTAAGAGAGTAGTAAACTAAATTTAATTGTTACTATTACAGATGTACTAATATTCCACCATAGAATCATCCTTTCGAGATTTCATCATTTTCCAAGTTCTTTGTTCCAAGTTTATAAAATGCTCCAGACGTTTTTCTGCAAAGCTTCATAATATTCAAAGACCTTGCACCCTAAAATAATTATTTCAATTTTTCAATGAGCGTGTACATATTTGTAATTGATATAATTTTCATAGAAAATATTAATTTGCACGAAGAGGTTTATATATACAATTCGATTTTGTATTAAAACGTTTTAATTCGATTTTGCGTTAAAAAGTATTTATAGTTTCATGCAAATGGAAAGAAAGTAATAAATATTGTAGAACGAAGAGTGCGAGGAAATGCCTTCCGATAAATGAAGTCGATAAGTCAATGAGTACAATATTTAATTTCAATCTATTTTTAAGGGACTGTTTTTAAATGTCTTTAGTAACTCTAAAAAAGGTAGTTGGGAGGAAATGCAGTGCCTCTTACAAATTATTTGGTTACTGCAAATTCATTTTCATGCAGTATTTTTAAAGAATGTAGATGTTGAGGCAGTATGCTTTCTTTGAGTCCCACACGACGTTAAAAAATACTTCACTCTGTTGTAATTGCCGGGACCGAAAGTTGTATCATTGGGACTTGTGGAATCCGTCACATCTTGGTAGTGAGTGGAATGGCGAGGCGAGGATTATAACTCATTGTGAACGACATATAATTTAACTTGGTGGTGTGTGAAGATAAAATTCGGATCAGTAATAAATAAGCACATCTATTCATTTTCAGATTAACTTACACAGTTCTCTATAATCAATTCTCTATTATCAATAATAAAAAAGTATTTACACAAAAAAACTTAAAAGACACAATTCAAAGAAAGCATATTTTAATAATTTACCTTTCATAATGAAATGATTGAAGTGGAAACTTCACAAATACTAGTTCCATAACACTAAGAATTAAATATTTATAATAATGAGTTTGTTTATAAATTGCGAAATATAATTTTTAATTGAGAATCATTTACGTCTTCACAATTCTTCTAAACATGATTAAAAATTGTAGCAAAAAATAACGTAAAACGACTTTTGAGAAAGCATGACATGATTTAGTTGATCTAGTAATCAAGGACCCTCTAGAATGAAAATCGTTTAGATAAGAACTGAATAAGTTCCCTCAGATAAAGAGGAAAAGAAATAGTTTCATTCTTTGTTACTTTGGTAATCGTCCACATTTTTATAATCACAAAAATCTGTTAGCACAACCATAAACAAGTATTTTAACTTCTGAACACGCTGTTTCTGTGCGCCAGATGAAGAAGGTCCGGATACAGGTCAGCAAAATCAAACAAAGATTACCCCAAATCACTACTATTTGCAGTTTCACTCAAAAATTTGGAAAAAATCGTAGAATTTCTGATGAAATTTTATGTTCTCAATATTAAAAGTTTCGGAAATAATATTATCTTTAAAAAAAAGGAAATGTATTCTTAGAATTGAGCATTGTATTAAAGAATTTAACAATATGAGACTGGAAACACCCAGTGTACAGCGGATTTTTTAAAATAAACTGTAATAGATGAAATATTTAGATTCAAAAGAAAAAGTCACACTCGGACCAAATATTTTAGAACAAATTACATAAAAATAGGATTTTAAAACTCAGCGACAAAATGACTGCAGTTAAGCTACATTTTTGTTTTTCTTAAAAACATTTTTAAAAAATGATTTCAATTAACTTTTCCCTAAAATCTCTTGCTTCGTTGATTGTAAGTTTTCGTTTTATTGAAACTTTACTCTGCATTCAAAATGCTGGTGGGCTCAGGGAAACAGGCCGAACTTTTTAGGATAGGACAACAGAACTATACAGAAATGCAGAATAAAAAGATCTTGTGAGACTGAAAAAAATCGAATTACGAATAAACATTTAAAACATCATTCGTATGTATATTTTTTTGAGGATTCAAGTAATTTCAAAGAATTTTTTTTTGTGATTCAAGAAAATTGTAGGAGATCATGGACTCGGGTTTGGAATTATTTATCCTAAGGGTTTTTCTAGCAGGTTGACTTTGCTGATGTCATCGGTGGAGCATTTTATTTTAAAAAACTGGACAGTGGGAGTAGTAACAGATAGGATATTTTATATTTCATTCTTGCAATTCCGTTTTGAGTACTTCAACCTTTTGTTATTTTTTTTTAAATATTCCCCAAACCCGAAATTTGGCGTCGCCCCCAGGGCCCTAACTACTACCAGAAGAAAGCAGCAATGCCCCAGGATCCCTAGAAAAAAGAAATATTATCAGTTTTTATATATTGGAGAGTTTCCTTTTAAAAATTGAAACATAATTTCGCTAATAATATTTATATTTGCATTCATTAAGAGAATAAAAGAGAAATGAAAATTAGATGATAAACGTCAATATATCGAGAAATGTTTTATTCAATCAAATTGTGTATAGCTCGTTTAATTAGTAAGAAAATTATCAACCCTATCGAGAAGAAAACAGTGCGGTCGGAAGAAAAAATTTATAAGCTCCATTATTGTGTATAGCTGTCATTGCTGGATTAATGTTAAGCGAACAAAGTCAATGTCGCAAAAACTATTTCCTTTTTGACCAGAATGTTGTGCCGTCTTTGCACATGCCAAAAATACAGGTTTTTGCTGCAATGATATTTCCAAAATTGGGTCTCTTCACTCAACGTTAAGCAAGTATAGCCAATTTTGAAAAACAATCTTGATAAGAAAAAATATGCTATTATTGTTCTTTTCAAATACCTAAAAACTATGTCGTTACTACAACAGATTTTCCAAAAAGAGTGACTTTCTGTCATTAACTTTGCGCTGGCAAGGGATGATGGGACTGATTGGCGAATGCAGGGGGGATGTGTGGCCATGCACCCCCTCCCCCGCCAAAAAAGAGTCTAAAGTTTTTTGTTTCCTTCCTTTCTTCGACAAAATTGATTTAAATATTTATTTATTTATCATATTAAGTCTGTATATATTTAAATCTATTTAATTGTATTTATTTTGGTCCAATTGAAACAGACTTATTTTTCAATAAATATATACTTTAATGTAAATACATCCAGCAAGAAGAGAAAAAAAATCAAAATTGTTTAAAAAAATTCTTTCATTAATTTGTATTCTAGCCTGATGACGAGGTAAAGAAACCTTGAAACTGTTGCTGGATGTATTTACATTAAAGTTTATATTTATTAAAAAATAAGTCTGTTACAATCATAACAGGACCAAAATAAATACATTTAAATATTTATTTGTGTTCGAGTTATGTAATTATAAAAAAAATAATATTGTATAGTATCTTATGTACACTACAAAAATAATATACAGTAAAACAAAAATCTATGATGGCCCCCCTCCCAAAATGATCGGCTGGATCCGCCCCTGAGGCTGGGCAGGGCGTGAGCGGGCGCGCGGCCGTGGGCAGCCGGGGCGGGCGGCTCGGCGCGGCGCGGCGCCGGCCCGCGCGGCCTCGCCCATAGGCCTAACGACGGCGGCGGCGGCGGCGGCGGAGGCGTGTGCGTGTGCATGCGGCGGCTCGCGTGACGCAGCCCATCGCAGCGGGGCCGTCCCACCGCGCCCTTTGCGGCCCGAGCATCTCGCCCAGGCCCCGCGCGCCCTTCCCGGCCCTCCCACGACCTGTGGTATGCGCTGCACCGCACCCTGCTCGCCCTGAGAAATGCAGCACCCGGAATTATAACAGAGATCAACTAGTGGAGATCTTTGGTGTCTAACACGCGTTTCCACGTGCTTTGCAGGAGCAGTGATTTGGGGTTAAAAAATTTTGGAAATTCGGCAGTTTATTTTTATACCGAAACATTGGTTGTCATGTGAACGAATTAACATTTACCGCTTATCAATTTCTCCTGTTCTGGTCGTTTTCGTGATTTTGTTTTGTTACAAATTGCAACTTACAAATTGTATACAAAGTTTACTGGGAAAGAAGAATATTTTCCAAAGTACCGTATGTTATTCATTTTAAATCTAAATCAACTTTATAAAATGATGCCTTCCTGTAATATTTGTCTATTTGTGAAAGCGAAGCGATCAGTTATTGAGGAGGAAATTCGTCGAGCGTATTTCAGTGTTTAAATTACCCCCGCTGGCTTCCTTCAGAGATCGCCAGGCGGAAGGTGAAGATGATGCGGATACTACCTGCCAGAGGGCGTGCACGGACCCTACAGTTAGTACAGGTTTCAGGTAGAAGATGTCAGGTCACTCGCCCGAAGGGTGTTCCTGTTCTCCGTTATTCTTGAAAGAAAAGAGAAAAAGAAGAGATTTTTAATCAAAATCTTCTAAAAACCCGTGCGTATTATATTCTTCACAAATGAATGCTGTAAGGTGACATTTATGACATTGACTTACTCGACAATTGAGTTTGTTATCTCGTATGTCTGTATCTATTGTTAAAGCGTATTCATTTGTATTAATTTGGATATTTTTTGTCTTAGAAGAGGAAATCAAGCTTTTGTGTACATGGAAGATAATTGTAGACAGTACTGTACAGGAAGTATGGCATTTTTTCTTTTGTGTTAAGGAAATGTGTGACACATTTATCAAATAATCTAATTAAAAATGTTTAAGATGCGTTACTTCGACATTATGAGTCGTAAATGATAGAAGTGTGACAACCATTTGCATTTGAACGACAGTATAATGGTGAGGACATTTAATTGTATGAGTTGTGCCTGAAATACAACCGGTTATTATGATATGTCTTCTTGAACTACAAGTTCACTCATAGCATCACTGGAGACGAATCCTTCGCATCGCCCGCAAAGGAAACCAATGAGCGACCGTTTCCTACCCTGGGACACAACTTTGACAACCGGAACCAATCCGACCGCAGCCGTGACCCGCCCGCGGCCTGGAAAGAAAACCTAATATCACCTCAAAAAACAAATCCCCACCATCCGTAATCAGACGCGGACGTCCATCCTACACTGGCCTTTCCTGTTGGATTCCTTTGGCTCAGGGCGATGAGGGTGTTGTCAGTAGTAGCAACATGAATGGGAGAAGTAGAAGGAGGAAATGCAGGATATTGAAGAGGTGGTGAAGGACAGTTGTGTAGGAAAAGGGTTCTCGAAAAAATAGATTAGTAGAGGTGACGAAGGAGATGGTGTTGGGGGAGGTGGAGATGGAGATGATGTTGGCGCAGTTGGGGTTGGTGGTGTTGGTGGGGGTGGATGAGAAAGTTGTTGACGAAGGTGAATTTGGAGGTGGAGCTGGTGTTGTTGGAGGGGGTGGTCGAGGAAGTTGTTGACGAAGATGAATTTACAGGTGGAGATGATGTTGGCGAAGATGGTGGTGGTGTTGTTGGTAGGGGGTGGTCGAGGAAGTTGTTGACGAAGGTGAATTTACAGGTGGAGATGATGTTGGCGAAGATGGTGGTGGTGTTGTTGGTAGGGGGTGGTCGAGGAAGTTGTTGACGAAGGTGAATTTACAGGTGGAGATGATGTTGGCGAAGATGGTGGTGGTGTTGTTGGTAGGGGTGGTCGAGGAAGTTGTTGACGAAGGTGAATTTGGAGGTGGAGATGATGTTGGTGAAGATGGTGGTGGTGGTGTTGGTAGGGGGTGGTCGAGGAAGTTGTTGACGAAGGTGAATTTACAGGTGGAGATGATGTTGGCGAAGATGGTGGTGGTGTTGTTGGTAGGGGGTGGTCGAGGAAGTTGTTGACGAAGGTGAATTTACAGGTGGAGATGATGTTGGCGAAGATAGTGGTGGTGTTGTTGGTAGGGGGTGGTCGAGGAAGTTGTTGACGAAGGTGAATTTACAGGTGGAGATGATGTTGGCGAAGATGGTGGTGGTGTTGTTGGTAGGGGGTGGTCGAGGAAGTTGTTGACGAAGGTGAATTTGGAGGTGGAGATGATGTTGGCGAAGATGGTGGTGGTGTTGTTGGTAGGGGGTGGTCGAGGAAGTTGTTGACGAAGGTGAATTTACAGGTGGAGATGATGTTGGCGAAGATGGTGGTGATGTTGTTGGTAGGGGGTGGTCGAGGAAGTTGTTGACGAAGGTGAATTTACAGGTGGAGATGATGTTGGCGAAGATGGTGGTGGTGTTGTTGGTAGGGGGTGGTCGAGGAAGTTGTTGACGAAGGTGAATTTACAGGTGGAGATGATGTTGGCGAAGATGGTGATGGTGTTGTTGGTAGGGGGTGGTCGAGGAAGTTGTTGACGAAGGTGAATTTACAGGAGGAGATGATGTTGGCGAAGATGGTGGTGGTGTTGTTGGTAGGGGGTGGTCGAGGAAGTTGTTGACGAAGGTGAATTTGGAGGTGGAGAAAGCGTTGGCGGAGGGGGAGGCGTTGGAGGCGGAAGGCGGCAGCTGAGAGGGAAAGGCATTGGGATGGGATGGGCGTGGGCGGGGGCGGGAGAGCTGCGGGGCTGCCTGCGCCACTGGCTTCTCGACGCCGCCTCTCGCGAGCGCCTCGCGGGAATCAAAGCGCAGCGGCGCGACGCGACGCGACGCGATGCGGCCGCTGGGGCGCCGAATTTCAGCGCCGCTCAATTAGGCCTACGGGCCCGCCGCCCGCCCCGCCCGCCGCCCGCCCCGCCCGCCGCCCGCCCCGCCCGCCGCCCGCCCCGCCCGCCGCCCGCATCGCCCTTCGGTCCTTTGGTGCCTCTCGTGGCCTCCCCCACCCACCCCCGCGACGCCCGTTCGGAGACGTCGCAGGATCCGGACAATCGATAGGAAAATTGCTAGTTATTGGACGGGGCGCGTTCTCCAAGTCAAATACGAGACTTCCTTTGCAAGTCAAGCCTCAAACGTACTTCGGAATCAATACGTTGTTTTTATTCGAGTGCACTGAATGAGCTTTGTTCAACTCAATAAATCCATGAACATTCTTTATCTTATTCTTTTGAATGATATTGAAACAAAGTCTACGATTAGTAATTTAAAAAAAGCTCGCCAAAATTTTGTTTTTATTGTTATAACTAAGGTAACAATGCTTTTGTTACCTTGCTTATAACAAGACATGTATTTTATTATTTTCTTCCAACGATTACTCCTTTTGTGTTTAAATATCCTAACTTCCGTTTTAATTTTCTTTCTTTTTGTCTTACAAATCATATTATTTATTTTTGTTCAAAATAAGTCTTCTAAAGTTCCAATGGTATTTCTATTCAAAATCTTAGGTTTAAATTTTGGGAATTTGGGGTTCATTTCCTCAAAGACTAAAGAAATAAATGTTCCTGGAAATAGAGTGACTATAATTTGTTAAAAAAGTTATAGTAAGCTATAAATATTTCTGTCGAAGGTATGGAAATGAATTGAGAGCTGCGAATTCACGGTTAACATTAAAGTGTTTGAGTTCTCTCAAATATATTTTATTGTTTATTGCAGGCAGTCATACTTCAGGAGTCGCGTCCTCAGCGATATGTCTAAAAAAGCAACTCTGGTTTCGATGTGTACCACCATATGTTTATGAATTTTAAATACACACTTCTTTGTTGCTCCAAGTATAATCCCTTTTCCGACGATATGAGGTTCCCGGTGAGTTTGAAAATTAGTCGACACGTCGAATCGAGTGCGTCAGTTGACACTGTGACTTGCCGAACTCTAACCCTGTACTTTGCGAGGAAAGATTAATTTTTCGTGAGAACGCGTGACGTGTTTTAAAAATATCAGACGTGTCACCCTTCATAAATATCCAGATTTAAGCCACCTTTCACCGGATTTAGGTCTTTTATTTGCTGTTTTTGTTGAGTTTTTCGGAGCGTCTATTGCATTGACTTTTGCTGTCAGCGATGTCGCGAGCTGTAAGAGCGAAGGTGTAACATGCGTTGGAAATGTAGTAAACTCACCCGTTGTTTGCCTTTTTCTGGTTCTGAAACTCGGATACGGCTACATTACAGTTCTACAAAAATGTTAATCTTTTACCGTTCTTACAGGAAGACCATTGCCATGCTTGACTAACAAACATTATTTAATTCTAAAACAATGACTTGTAAAGTTATTAATTATTTTCGTAATTGTAATTCCGTTAACTATTCAGTAATCTTTTTTTTCTGCAAGAAAAGATATCCTTTAAACGACTAGAATGGAGATGACAAGAAAATATAACACGCTGTCATTTTATCGACAATATGATACTAGCATTTTTAGTTTTTTGCATTCATAAATTGAATTTCGATCTTATTTATCCCCAAACCGGTGTTTGTTTTGAAACCGTGTGCACGGCAGCATTCACGAAAGGCACGGTGCGGGAATCATCCCGCTCGGTTTGTGTCACCGCAAGAGGTTCCCCGAACTCGCTTTCATATTCGGCGAAGGCATCCCATCCCGCCGAAACATCCCAAGGCGGGCGGCGTGGCGCCCGCCTCTGATCCCATTGTCCGCGACGGGGGCGGCGGCGGGGGCAGAGGCGGTGCGTCGCCCGCAGGTGGCAGTGGGGGCGGGGGCCGTCTCAAGTGACGCCGCCTCCACCGCCGCCGCCGCCTCCGCCGCGGACTGACCTACGGCAACCCAAGGAGCCCCGCGCCGCCGTGCGGCGGCGGCGGGGCGAGGGCGCGAGCGGGGCGGGGCGGGGCGGGGCGAGGGCGGCGGGTGATTTACATAGCGCGGCCGGCGGCGGCGAATGCGGCGGCGGCGGCGACGGCGGCGGCGGCGGAGACCGAGGGGGAGGTGACAGATAAAGATGGCCCTTAAAGCAGCTGCGTCGACGCCGCCCGCGCGAGGAAAGCTTCTCGGGCGGCGCTGGCGAGGAGCGCCTCTTTAACACCGGCGTCGACGCCTCCGCCGCCGCCGCCGCCTCCGCCGGCGCCTTCGCTCGACGCCCCCACCACCGCCCCGCCGCGCCGCCGTCTGCGCCCACCCGGCCCGACCCCGGCCCCGGCCCCGCCCCTCCCCGCCCGCGTCCCCTCATCAGGCTTCTTGGTAATTAGCCCCGCCGGCCGGCCACCGCCACCGCAGCTGCTTGACCCCGACCGGAGGTCACTGTGTCGTCCTCCCGCGCTCGCTTTTTACGAGCGTCGGGAACCGGTCTCCGCCCCCGCCCCCACCCGCTCGGAATGGGCGCTTGATTTTTCTCCCGGCCGGACAGACGGTGGCTGTGTGCGTGGGCGGCGGCGTGTGGGTGCGCAAGGGCACGCAGTCTGCCGAGGAGGTTAGCGAACCGGCGGGCGGAGGATGAGGAAGTCGATACATCGTGGCAAGAATTTGCATGCTCACCTACTTACGGAAGTACACAAAGTTGGACGTTCATGAGTTGTTTGTCGCAGTCGATTTTTCACTTGGCTAAAGAAGTGTACGTGCGGAATAAAAGTTTTTATTGCCGTTTGTTTAAAGACTGTACAGGTGAAACTTTCTTTCGTAATATCGTCTCTCTCATGAGATTTTTATTTTCCACTAAGCAGTTTTTAGTGAGGGGAAACTGTCATTACGTAAATAAAAGTGGTAAAGCAGTGAGTAATGCTTTTTTTTGTTAAGGGCAATATTTGCATTGTACATTCCAAGTAGTGTAGCGTTAGACGCAAGAGAATGGTATACGAAGTCTGAATATTTATATTCATATATGAATATTATTATGTAATATACACCGCCTCTGAAATTATTTATAAGCCGTTTGTCTTGCTTATGTTAATGAATAACGACTGCCTTGTCAGCATATTTTTATCCCTCACACAGTAATGAAGGTATGTTAGTACAATGATAAAATATAACTTCTAACACACGTGAGGAAACGGATTTCACGTTAATTCATTGTTTAAAATATTATTTTGGAATGAAATTTCAGTATTGTTTTCTAGTAAATGGGTTTCTATAAAATTAAGTAAGAACGCCATTTAAGAAAATATGCAATTAAGAATTTTTCTTAGGATGTTCAAATGTTTTTCTATTGGCAAACATCACTTGAAAGAAATATGATCTTATTTTGACGGATCACATTGTGCCAAGTAAGGTTTTATAATGTCAACAATATGTACTGTAGCTTAAGTGCTGATCTGATGTGATTTCAATCAATGAACATACCGGTGGTTCCGAAGAACAGTAGCGAACTCTTGTTTCCTCCAAAGCAACTGTTAAAACCTCCTGCTCCGAACACGTTTCTTTGTAAAATATGAGTTTCTGGCCCCTTCCTTCACCTGTACAGTTCATGAAGAACCACGACTGACGAGACGGTTCTGTTGGTTTCTCACAGAGAGCAGCACGTAAGACCACCGCGGAGGTTTCGAAAAGATAATGGAGACCTAAACCAAACGTTTAAATCATTATTCAAATTGGTTTACACTAGTTCGTTCCCCGAATGGCTATCCAGATAGGTTCCACATGAATGAACCCAGTGATATGAAATTCTTAGATTGCCGGAAAACAATCAGCGAAACGCTCTGAACGTCATGCCCATATCGGCTACAAAACGCAAACTCCCTTAAGTAAATACCACGCTTCCCCTCAGTAACTCTGTCGCTCAAAGTGAAGTCCCAAAAACACTTAAATAAGATTCTAAATGGAAAGTATGAAATCGATCATAAATGTCGATAAACAAAGAGATAGCATTATTGCGGACAAGAGAAGCGAAACTCCATCACAAACGCTGCGTAACTCTTGACAGCGTCCAGATTTTTCCTTTTCCTCTCCCGTCTCGCGAAAGCCACGCGCAGGCGCGGGCGCGGGCGGGCGGGCGGGCGGGCGCGCGCGGGGCATTTCCAGCGATTGTCGCGCATCCATGTACAATTCAAGCAGCGAGCGATATTCCCGCGGGGGCGGGGAGGATCATCGCCGCCAAGACGCCCGGATATCCGCCCGGAGGGACGTCCGGCGGCCTCGGACAGAGAGCGCTTCGCTCGCCCGCGGCCCCGCTTGTCCCCGCCCCCGCCGCCGCCGCCCCTTCCATCGATGCCTCGATATTCGCGGCAAAAAAAGCGAGTATTCCTATCGATTTCCCATTACCGCGAGCCGAGGTTTCTTCGTCCGTGGCGCGCGATTTCGGGCGCGGCGCGGCGCGGCGCATGCGCAAATGGAGCCGTCGCGGCCGCGCAACGCGTCTTAGCAGCTTTCACGAAATGGCACCCCCCAGGGACCGGCTCTCGGGCCTAAGCACTCGGCTCGGGATTTGGCCGGTCCCACTGCTCGGATTTTGGTCCTTGGCTCCTCGTTGTTGTAGGTTTTCACTTGTTTGCACGTGCACGTAACCGCATGTTACTTGTAGGGCATCGTCAGATTCAGATTTTACTGTTGTACGTCAAAATATCAGTTTATTTAAATATAATTAACTGTAAAGAAAATTGTTTTTATGTATCAGCAATACGGAAACGTATAAGTGAATTGAATAATTCCAAGGAGAAATCATAAGGACCCGTTGCTGAATAAAATTGCACTACACAACCGCATTGCATCTTTCATTGCTTGTCCACACTAAATACCTGGTGAAAATAACTGAAACCTGTTAATATCGCATTGGCAGATGTTGCTAAGTCAGGTAACATAAATATACCTATAACATGGCTGTGCTATGTAACCAGAAACAATTTGGATATAGTCCAATGTAATTACGGAATAGTTTGATTTCACGATTATGAATATTATGAGTACCCTTCCTTTGCTTCCTTGGACATCCGAAACTTCAAAGTTCTTGACGGAATGATCTATATTCAAATCATATTTACAAATGTCTAAAAGATTACAAAAATAAATAAGTAATAGTATTGTGGCAAAAAAATCTATTATTACCTTCTGAATTGCGCAAATTCAGTACCCGTTAAAAATTGGAGAGTTTAATATTTTTACGTTGAATGAAGAGGAAACAATGTTCAGAAATAATTTTAGTACAGCATTTTTAGTTATAATTATATTTACTTACAATTAACTTACAATTACTCACTTATAGTTAATAAACATGGAATACAAGAGATACCTAATCAGTTTTCAAAAACTGCCAATAATTTACGTTTATTCATCAAATTTGCTTCTCTTAAGGCCATGTTTCCTATATATATATATATATATATATATATATATATATATATATATATATATATATATATATCTTCAGAATCGAAGTTCAATAAAAAAAGTATCAGGTTTTATTTGTTGGATGAACCAGATATTTGATTCGTTTAAATATTGAGAACAGAGCGACGTAAGTTTGTTTTCACTTCAGAATAATTCAGGATATTCAGGTCATTATCAGAATAAATCTAGGACCCCCTTAAGAAACATTATTTTTGAGCTATTCACAAGAGAATTGAAGTCAGCATGTGCGATGCAGAAAATGTTTAAAACAGATTTATCATTAATAAAATCATAAATCATGGATTGACAGCCAGCAAGCATCCTAACCAATTTTAAAAATAGTTTACCGTTACAGTAAGAATATGTTTTATATCAAAAGTTCATATTCAAGAGAACAAAATATTTATGTGAGAAAATTAAGAAATTATCACTTTTCATACAAAATATCTCTATGAATGGATAAATGAGGTAACAGTTTTCAGTGAGTTTTACAAATTTCTTTATTTTAATGAAATGTTTATAATGAATTTTTAATTGAATTTTATGACTCATTATTATTATTATTATTGTTATTATTATTATTAATATTAATACTACTATACTGAATCAGGTTATAAACGTTACTTTCTTGAAATGTTTCAGAAATGAATTTATGTAAAACAATTCACTCCCGTTCGCACATTGCTCCTTGGCATTTTTCTTGTTATAATAAATCTAAAACAAACTGACAAAAATGTCATCACAATTTACAGAATTCAAAACAAATGAGAAAACATGTTCTAAAAGTTATTCTCTTTGTTTATTTTTCCTCAGCTCCCTAAGTTCTCATCGTGTTACTTAATGCGAATTGCGTTAGATTATTTAATATGGTAAGAGATAAAAAGGTCAAATTTGAGAAATGACGTAATAAGAAATTATTGAAAATTTTGAAAAGTCTAAATGATAAAATCTTTTGAAATCATAGACGAAATCAAGAACGATAAGTTCCTTTGAAATCATCGATAAAATCCTATGAAATTTGCGATAAACAAATTATGATCTATTTTAAATACATACATTTATATCTACTCCAAAAAATGTTATATTACACTATTTTCTTTTGTTTATACTATGTGTGTTTGTATGTGTTATGAAATGATGGAAATGTGAGATATTTTGATAATAGTGAGATGAGTATTTTTTGCGCACAGGCTGTTAGCCTCAGCAACGCAATTGGCATAATATATTAGTAGTATGTAAAATGGTATGTATACGTTATACAACCTGTTTAATAAATTACAAAAGTGTCATGGACCACATTTTTTATATTTCTGCTTATTAAAACCATAAATGATCACATAAATATTTCGGCTTATGCAAACATACTAGGGAAAAGCAAGAGGAATTTAAAAGACAAAAATGTTGCCGTATTGAGTGGTTTTTTAAATTCATCTTAAATTTCAATCACTTAAATTTGTTTCTGAATAATAATTGGGAGGCATAAAGTAGAGTTAGTTTCAAAAAGAGAGAAAAAGTTTTGCTGGTCAGAAAAGAATCGTGTCCTGTGTAAGTTCGGGAAATTTTATAAGTTGAGCGAAAATGGTTGCAAATTTTCGGGCATTTAAACAATTCTAAAATTCTTGATACTATAAAAAAAGGCAATATCTTAATATTCCATCATTTATTACCGTCTTCTAATTACAATAAGTTAATATATACATATTTTTTTAATTGTCTGACATTTATAACCTCTAGCCTACCTTCATTTTATATACTCAACCTGATGAATGATCTTCAACTTACTTTTCAGCATCTCAATCTTTGAACTAACACTCAACTGCACTTTTCCAAACTCCTTCGGCAGATTTTTCCCCAATGCATTTTAATTTTATTCATTACTATTCAATATATAAATGTTAATATTTCATACTAATATTTCTAAAATGTTTTTACTTCTAGTTTAATTGGAAGTATACACCCATATTATCAGTCATCTACAAATAAATTAACAACGTAGTACATTTAAAATTAAAAATTGAAAAGCGTTTAATACACTTCTCTCGTGTTAAGTTTGGCTTTTAATAAGCATCATCCTGTTTTGTGCTGCAATGTAGACGAGCTACACTTCTTTTCTCGTTGAGATTAAACCAAAATCAGATTAAAACCCGAAATTTATCTTTATTGACATTCTGATTTTGCGCTACCTCAATAATTACTAAATTTATTGTAACTTGTTGATTATTGAAAAATTTTATTAAGTCTCAATAGCGTTATGATTATTCTTAGAAAAAATAAATCAAATGACTATGAGTTATACTTCCTGGACATTGGCTTAAGGGAGACACAAGTCATGAACGTTCTTGAAGTTAATCCGAATCCCAAAAGATACTGCACCTCTATAGCCTGTAATCAATCATATCTTCCACAATTAATAATATAGTAAAACCAATTATGGAATGTCTATTAGAATGAAACGTACCATTCTGGCGAAAAATCCCGGAATGGAAAGATTTTATTCTTGAAAATAACTGCTAAATGACACAAACCTACCCAATAAGGAATTGCTGTTTAAAGAGAAGCAAATGGCGTAGACAAAAAGGGAGTGTATCTATTAAATGTCCGGAATTATCTTTGAGAAGTGTCATTTTCTGCAACGACGTTGGATTTCTCCCTTGCATCCTCTGTTCCTCTGTTCTATGACTCTGGCAATTTCTTTCTTTTTTTAATTTATTTATTGAAGGTAATTACAAAGACAGTTATTTTAACTTTACATATGTCATTTTTATTGCTTACTTACTAACTTACTCGTATTCTAAACTTACATACTGTGCATTGGGGAGGTTTCCAATTATGGGCCCTCCAATCATATTCTACATTTGCGAATTTGATTTGAAAGACGTGGAATTTGAAAGACGTATTTATTTTGAATTCTGGTTCTACGGATTGGATTTTTTGCGAGTCTGAATTCGGTGATGGTTGGGATTTGATGAATGTTATGATAGAAGTTAGTAGCAAGATATGTGATGTGCTGATCTAATGATACAATGTTGAAATACTTATGAAGCTGATTGTTGGAAATGAACCATGGGGCGTTGGTTATGAATCTCAGAAATTGGTTTTGAATTACTTGGAGTTTGCGAATATGTGGATTGGCAGCATTTATCCATATGGGACAGGCGTAAGTAAACCATAATAGGTCTTATTATGGTTTTGTATGCTGCTATGGCGGTATTGTGTTGTATTGAACTGTGCCTGTTTATTATCGATTTTAATTGATGGATGTTTCGCTTTGGTTTGCATTATCTGGCAATACCTTTCTGCAACATCTTAACATCGATCGAACACATTGAATATCTTGGGAAATAAATGATTTATTTTTCCGTGTTTTCTGTAAACCTCTGCATGGCAGGGAATACGGGGAAGGCTAGATAAACCAGATTATTTTAATAGATTTGATCATAAATATAAAATTAAAACTAGAATGCAAAGAACGGACGTAGGCAAATTCTCCTTTGTAAACAGAACAATCGTAGATTGGAACGATTTACTTGCGGCAGTTTTTGAGCCCTTTCCTTGCTCAGCGCGTGGTTTTAGAAAAAAGATATAGGAAATTAATCAATTAGGTGAAAACGTATAGTGAAGTGAAGTGAAGTGAAAGGTGTGATTATGGGTAGTCTACTAAAGCTATTTAGTAGTATTGAGCTATTAGTATTTAGATAAAGTGTTATGAGGTGCAGTGAAGTGATTTCATTTCGTTCTGTTTATTTTGCTAATCTAAAGCGTCTTTTATAGGCTATTCTGACAAAAGTTGGTATTTATTGATTTATGTTAACGAGTGTTTTACGTGTTAGAAATGTAAAAATTATTATAAGTATTGTATATTATTATGTTGTAGGTAAAAAATGTTTATTCATATTTGTCTGAATATGATCGTGAGTGAATACGTGCAGGATGGTGTGTATGCGAGTGTTCCTATGTCTTTGTATGATATGTATGTAAGCGTGTATGTTTGTATGTATATGTAATTAAGTTTATTTACTTAAATGTTAGTATATATGTAATTTCATTTGTTGTATATGTATGTAAGTGCATTTGCATGTTCTAGGTAATGACGAAGATAATTTGTTTTTTATATTGATTTATTTATATATTGTTTTTATTGTTAATTGTGTTTTGTAATTGTAAATGAACTTTTATGTTTCTGTATTCTGCCACCAGGCAACATCAGCCCAATTGTAGAATAAACCTTATATCTATATCTATCTGCCTCAGTGCGTTGTAATATTTTGATGGTAGAGTTGCTTCTGTTTTCATTTTTTCTTGTCATCAACAAAATTACATCGAAAAAGTATTTAAGTTAGAATGTTAATTTTTGGCAAAACTTTATCAGAGAAGACGCTTCGAAGAAATTGTCATGATGCATATCAGAAAAATTTTATTGTATTTGTTATTAAATTAGTCAATACCGTTTAGGAAATATTCTACTAAGCCGAAATAATTTTAATAACAGAAAAATAAGTTTGATGGTAATTAGAATGAAGAAACACGGCAAAGGTACGCGTTTCCGATTCATTTTTTCAAGAATCGTGAATGACTTATCCATTTCATTCTGCAATTATTATGCTTCGCATATCTTCAATTATGCGAAGAATAGGATGTGAACTGTCTGCACTTCATCCAATTAAATACTCTTAAATTTGAAGCCCAATCGACATTTACCGCCTTCTAAATAACCTGGAATAAACAATTAATTATATAAAACATTTTTATTAGTTCTATAGTTACACAGACACACAACAAAAAAGTTGTCAGGCCTAAAGACTTGACACATGTTTCTCTATGTATGTCGAGGAACTGAGATTTGCGAAGATTTGAAGCTACACTCTTATCTACCTCACTGTGTCGCGACTGGGTAAAGAAGAAGGGCTTCGATGTTGGCCTTTAAAAAATTAAAATTTTGAAATCCAATGAAACAGAGATAAAAATCTTGTTGATTAAAGGTGGTCAGACACCAGCGCACTTCAGATTTCGATATTTTTAATTTTATAAGCAGCATTAGAGTGCTTCGTAAAAGTGTGGAGTTGGCCTGAAACTTTTGTTTTTAAAATATTGTTTTGAACCGGACCTGGTAAACATATTGTAAGGGTTGTCAAATATGATCAATCGTGGTCAATCGTGGACAATCGGGGACACACCCGTAGACAATCATGGACGAATGTACACGAACGTGGAGGAATGTGGACAAACGAATTTCAAAATTCAGTGCTCTGGAGTCGGGCATCACGGAGGAGGAAGCGGTTGAAGTGAGCCGTCTTGGGGCGAGCGGTCAGACGGGCGGCTGCAGCGGTCTGGGGCAGCGGGGGCGTGCGCCCAATCGCTGCCTGTCGGGCGGGCGGGCGCGGCGGTCAGCGGTCGGCGGTCCGCGGTCGGTGGCAAGCGCTCCAACGCGGCGGCTTCGGCCCGAGCGGCAGCGGCGGCGGCGGCGGCCTTTATCGTTTGTTTTCGTGCGGTCACTTAGCTGCGATTTATCTCCATTAATTCAATAGGCCTAATGCCCGGCCCCGCCTAATAGAGGCTGCGCGCCAGTTAAAGACAACGCCGCCGCCCCCGCCTCGGAGAAGGGAGGAGGAGAAGAAGAAGACGCAGCTCAATGTCTTGATCCTCGTCAATTATAGACAAGGAATCGGCGAATGTTTCTTTCAAGAGGGCCACTATAAAAACGCAACAAATCGTTCTCAATCGCCGAGTAATAGGTTGGAAAGCGTTTGGGGCTCCCGGCGCCGCTTCTGGTGGAGTGGCCTGTGTAAATGATTTTCACTTACATTCAACTCCCAACGCAAGACTTTTCAGCTTCGTTGTTGAGGAAGTAGGAATATTTCGTGACGAAATTCATTATTATAAATGATCAGTAAATACCGGCAATATGTCATCTGTGAAAAGGAGGCAATGTCATGGGCACGCAATATTTATTTTCTATGTATTGCCTTTTTTCCTGTGTAATTATTTTTGAAGGATGTTAACAAATAAGCAAATATCGAACGGAATTGGTCTCTTAAATGACTAAATTGCTTATTTTTCTTTTTATCTTAATTGTATTAATATTATATTCCTTATTTCCTTATTTTGTTTATATTTTCTACTCGAATACTTATTGCTAATGCGATATTTATTGAGGTTTACATTACATTTATTGGTAATTTCGTATTTATACACGCCAGATGTAAGATGTTTCAAGATAAAGTAAATTAGTCGTGAAGTCAACAATCTCTTTATATATCAAATCCTTTTATTCAAATATTAGAGAAATATTTATACTTTCTGTGATAGTTAATGGTTTATCATTTATTTATTACATCTACTAATTGCTTTTTATTTTACTAATCGTAGAGCTCTCAGTTTATGTTTATTAAAAGAATGGATATCAACGAAAAAAATTGGCAGCGAAGTCAGAAATGTGTGTACTAAATCAGCATAGAGCTAGTTTTTGTGACTACTTTTCATTGTTCAATAGCTAGGAAAGGATATTTTGTGTACGGTCGAAATCTCAGCTGTTGTATTTTTCGAAATGAATTGAGATAAAGCGTATTACTCATGTAATAAAATAATTCTAATATTTTCTTAAACTGAGCCTCAAAGAATTAAACGAAAATGTAATCTTTTACATCAGAATATTTCAGAAAATTGAGTTATAAATGTTTTTCAAGCCATGACGAAATTCTTTGAACAACTAGACTTTTCCCGGCCTAACATCTTTTACTACCCTGACGTGGAAAAGTAAAATTGTGTTTACATATTATATCAATGAACAAATGAACTTCATCTAACATAAGATAACAGGAAGTTCGATCTAACTAAAAAATTAATAAAATATTCCCCATAGAATTTCAAAATACAGTTCTGTTCTTTAACTTGTAATATTGAACACATTTTTAATGGAATAATTGGCTCCAATAAACTAAGTAGTATATTCGTTTCGTAGGTAACCTATTTTCATTGGCCTAAGTCATTTCTCATATCATTCTTGATGTTAAAATTATATCTATTATAACATAACCATTATAAATTCTAGTCATAATTAATTAATTCGTTTATTTTCACAATTGTTTAACGTATCTTTTTCATCGCTTATTGTTCCGCATACGTTGTTGCTCCGTTGATATATTCTAATGGTTTTAATCCTCCTCACAGGATATTATTTATCTATAGATTGGGATGGCTTAGAGAAGAAGATATCATGTAAAGGAAATTTATTTGTAGGATACAAGGAACGAACGCCATACGGATAACGTAATTGTCTCAGGAACAAACAAAGGAAGATCATCACAATCCAAATATTTACATAAAAACAATTTTTTTATTTACTTATGCATTTTTTTTAATTTTTACAAAACATCCCTGGTTACAATGTACTTTCTTTAATGACGATCTTGTGGCTTAAAACATTACTTCACAGTTGTCTCATGGTCTTCTATCTCGGTGTGGTTTTATATAAATCAAAATGTATAAATAATAAATAATATATAAATATATAAATAAATCAAAATATTCCCTTTTCATACAATTAAAATGCATTAGGAGAGAGAGTGCACAGTACAATTATATGTGCATGTATTGTGGCCGTGTTGTGTGAAGCGGTAATTTTTGAAAACGTATTAAAATTCTGTGCATATAATACCTATGACATATTGCAAATCATGAGTTATTCTCGCATGGTTTCGATGATCAAAGTATTAATTGTGTCTGTAAGATGAAAAGTGTCGAAGGACTAAGAAAAACGTGTGGCAAAAGTAGAGTGGTACTTCTCTTTGGGGTGACTTGGGGTGACTGCGCATTTGAATAGGGCTCCCATAGAATGTCATGTTTTACTGGTGATTAAAAATTACGAGACGTCGATGGTTACGTTAGATATCAAACAATTATTAACAGTTTTGAAAGAAACATACTTTTGAAGCTTGACATATTGATGTTGCCCTATTTTAGGAGTAACATGCACGTGTATTATTTTCCTTGCTGCACGACTTTGAATTTCATTAGAACAGAGTTATGGCCGTTGTCTAGAAATAAATACTCGCAGGTACAGGTATATACCCGAGGCAAATAATAAATTATTTTACGTACTTCTAATTACTGTGAATTATTGATCAAATTGCAAGGTATTTGAATAGCTAAATGCATTCACTTTTTGGCATTTCTGGGGTATAATTTTAAACAGTGTTTAAAGATAAAGAAGCAAAAATTGCAGCAGTGTTTACTATAAATACAAATGTATATCTATAAAATTATCAATTATTAGTGAGTCGAAACAAGTATTTGGAACTATTAAAATGGACTTTGATTATAAATTATGAAAATATTGTGGAGATATTAATAACGAATTGATACTGTCCTATGTTTTTCATCATTTTAGTAATTGTGTTATTCGATGGCAGTGATTTTATCTCATCTCGCGCATTTTCGGAATCGAAGGAGAAACAGTTCGTTGATTCTAGAACGTATCTCGCAAACTCTGCAGGCATGCGTTCATTTTTAATGGAATCGCATGAAAGTGTACGACTTCGATCTGGGCAAGGCCGCATTGCAGAATGGAACGCGGCTTATAGGCAGATCTGAAAATAAGGCAGGTCCCCGGCAGTCTGCAATTTCGATGTCAGAGCTGCTTGCGTCTCATTTCGTGCTAACTAAAGGATACGGCATAGACAGAAGTTTATCCGCAACTCGGATGATTGTGTGTAACTCGGGCGCAGTCTCCAATCACTACTTTTGCGTTAGGCAGCAACAGCACACAGACATTTGAAGCGTACCCATCGAATCTTTGCGATTTTGAATTTCGTTCACTGAAAATTTGTGATTCGATAACCGCCCGATCGGAAACCGAGATGGAAGTACGTATAACTTCAACTGGAGAAGATGTGAACTGGCTAGATGCAATTAGGAAAATAATTTCAAGAATATTTCTTTTTCGCTGTGTTTCAAGCTCACACTACGGCCTGGTAGCTTCGGATGGCTTTCCTCTAAATGTCTCATTTTGAGAAGTTTTCCTGTCGCAGTTAGGAATATCTCGCAATTTGGAAAAAGTTTTCAATGTACAAAAGGAGAAAAGAAATGAAAGTATCAAGTCATTTCTACCACATAATCTTGTGTCAACTTTCATTCTGTAAGCATTTTACTTTTTCATATTTGTAAAATGTGTAAGTGCTTTTCTTTTGTAAATTGCTCTAAAGTAAAATATAAATCTAGTGGTGCAGCAGAAATGCTCGAATTGAAAGTTAAGTTTAAAAATAAGTATTATTAACGTGAAGAATAATGCTTAATACGGAATTAACACGATATACAGTATCGTCGGTTTTTTTTCTGAGAGCAGAAAAGTTCATTTTTGCTTCCTCTTCATATACATAGTTTTTTCAGCATATCTTAAATTTTATTTCAAATAATAGAGTTTCTGTAGAGGCAAAATAATGATTCTACAAGAATTTTTAGCAATGACACCTAATAAATTAATATAAGTCATCCAAAAAAATTTCATCTGGACAGATGTGTTTCTTTGGCGATTGTTCATATTATTGTATTGTTAGTAATGATTGAGTAGTTGGTATTATTTATTTTATTGATAAATAAGTTAATGTATAAACTTGAAATCACGAGTGTTTTTGCACAGTTCTTTATTGTAAAAATTCACGCTAAAATAGTTTCTTGGTAATATTTGTCTAATTCTTTGCACTTACATGTGATCACTGACGATACTGTTGATATAACGTCTAATAAAAATGAACTGCATTTATTCTTGACGCTGCTATTCAGTATTCTGCACATATCAACCAATTTTATTGCAGTATATCAAGAAAAGTTACCATATATTTTTAAAAAAAATAGTAAATGCAAAACCTTTTACAGTAAGTAATCAATTCTGTCAATAATTGAGATGAGTTTTCTAGATATCAACATTTTAATGGCTGAAGACCTGGTCGTTTTCCCCCCAGACGCTGCAAACTGATGATGATCGCTAAGCGAAAAAAAAAATATTGACATAAAAATGTTGCTGTCTAGACAACACTTATGTCTCAATAATTTATCATTTAAGGAGGTATAAACATAATCAGAAGTATATTAATTAAATCAGTTCTGTATTTTAATAATGGAAATTATCATAGTAAAAAAATTCCATATTGTGACTATTGTTAAAATATTACAAATTAAGATCGATTTGTTAGCGTGAGATATTTTCTTGTGGAATAGACAGGAGAGTTGAACGGAGTGATTGTAGCATTTAGGCGAAACATTTCCAGATTATTATCCAGGATACCGAGCACTACACAATTTGGATGCACTTCCAGTGGTTGTTACAAATATTTTGAGCTAATTTCTTAGTTTTTCCCCACTGAGTATTTGGAATGTAACCCTGCATTTGAGACGTACCACGCATCTTTCAACGAGAGTTTTATTTAATTAATTGTTCCTTGGATCCCATATGCCGCGAGCACCAGCAAAGTCAGTAGGTTCTCACAGTCTTCTGGGCGTGGTCGGTATCCTCTGGACTCTACGTGCAAGTCACTGCAGTTGTAAGACATTGCCTACATATACATTTTTAGTAGTCGTCAACCGGAGTAGTTTGATGAGCGGTTGCATTATGCAAAGCATTGGCCATTAGCCTTAGCGCAGGGCATTGAGCGGGCGCTTCCTGACCGGGGCGGCGCGGCGCGGAGCGGAGCGACCAAGGTGGTTTTTTGCACGGGCGCGCACCGCCCAGGCAGGAACCTGTCGGCCGCTCACCTGTCGCGGGCGGAGGCGTCTCCAGACACACGCGCGGGCGGGCGAGGGACGCGCCCCCGACACCCTCCCCCTCCAGTCTTCGCCCTTCCGCCTTCCACGATTCCCGGAAGACTCGCGGGGTGTGTTTGAATACCTCTGCCCGAAAGGGTTGTAATCGACATTTTATTCGAAACGCACGTGTGCCGGCTCGTGGGTTGGAATTGTGACAGGAAGTGTTCGTATGTAGATTGGGATGTAGTTTTTTTGTCAGTTTTCTCGTGAGGTGCAAGAAAGCTGCTGTCGGTCCCCGAAAAGGCGGGGGTAGTGAAAAGTGAGGATAGCCTCTTTTTTTCGGGATTTATTGATTCAGATTCAAATTATTGCAAAGTATATCTTTGCCGATTTTAAAATATCCGTCGCTTCTACGTTCTACCCTACTTGCATATTTTACGAAGTCCCAAATACTCTTCTTTTTAAGTTTCCGAATTGCTAATCCTTGGTTTGTTCAAACAATTTTTTCCACACTTTACAAATCTTCTTGAGAAAGTGTTCTCCGTTTCAGAAATCTACTACCGATTGCTTCGCATTCCCGTATCTTTTCAAACGATTTTCTGTGACATTTGCAGCCTGTCTGCATACATGTGGAACTGGCATTAGGTACTTTGCATCAAGTACCATTCATTTACTTCCTGTACTTTTTTTTACAATATGAATAAAATTTACTATCTTATGGAGAATTAGCGTTTTAGCATTATTTTGTTTCATGGCTAGAGCATTATTTTGTTTAATGACATAAAATGAATATGTTTGAACTAAACGGACTTGTGACTAGACACATTTTAAATATTTGCAAGTATGCATTTGAGATTAATTCCAGTGGAATTGCTGGCAACTCCTATTATTCGATATGTTATGATTATTTAGGAAGAGTTTGTAGACAAAGAAAATTTACATTTACGATATTCTATAATCAATAGTTGCGTAATAAACGATACATCACTTATTACGCTATTGATGATACTAGTCCACAACGATAAAAAAAAAGTACGAAAGGCGATAAAAAGCTGAAAACAGGAAAGAAATCAGAACAAAAAATGTTCTACCTTGATCACAAAACAGCGCCAATACCTCACAAGTTGCATACAATTTCACAGCGCATATAAGAAACACGGCAGCGCTCTTTACGCGAAGCGTGGCGGTGGAAAGGCAAAAGGCTCTAGGCCAATAACCAAGTGCCGTATCGCAGCGAAGATCTTGATGCGCTCCCGATAGCGCCACGCGCCGTCGGGGTCCATTAGCAGCGGGCAGTCGGGCCGCGGGGCCGGGAGCGAACCTCGCGCGCGCCCCCGCCGAACCACCACCACCACCACCACCACTACAACCAATACCACCTCCTCTACCACCTTCATCACCACCTACTCTACCACCTCCTCCACCACAACCACCATCACCACTATCACCACCAGCATCACTGCCGTCGCCGCCACCACATGCATAATGCATCCTCTCGCGCACGGGCAAAAAGCACGCGCTGCCCAAGGCTGAGGAGGCGGCACACGAGCTTCCTTACGCGGAAATCAAGTCCCCGCTACGTGAAATTTCGCGCACTTCCGCTTCAGCTTAAGTGTGTTAGGGTAAAATAAAGGACGCGTCATGAAGCTAAATCCAAATCATGGGTTCATAGGTGTGTGCAGCCTAAAGCAAGAAGGGAGCAATTGCTTTTCTCGACTCTCTTTTCTAAAAAGAAAGTTTTTCAAATGTCATATTTACTAATAAATAACTAAAACATTCTACTAGCAGAACGACATAACTTTGTTGGTAGATTTAGTAAATGCAATTGATTTTATGTTGGACCTTTTACAAGGTTCTCAGATGGTTCGGTTTACCCGAATGTCATACAACAATTCCCCAAATTGTCAGGATAAAAAGGAGGAAATTAGGGATGGATATTTTTATTACGAAGTGCATTTAAGGGACCACTTTCAAGATTTTATGGGGGCCTTCTGCCCCTTTCTGTACATTATTCTACCAAAATCTACTATGCCGTTTAGTTGAATCTATTACGTGATTAATTGTATGAACTAAACATTTCTCTCCGTGTGTGAGTAAAACACACAGCTTGTGCCGAGGCACGACGCGGCGC
Organism: Acheta domesticus; assembly: GCA_031308135.1. Taxonomy (NCBI): domain Eukaryota; kingdom Metazoa; phylum Arthropoda; class Insecta; order Orthoptera; family Gryllidae; genus Acheta; species Acheta domesticus. The sequence continues at coordinate 114,334,969 of JAHLJT010004567.1, read as the reverse complement.
TTTGCTTGATGACGATGCCGCGCAGCGTCCTTTATGTATGTTCCCTGAATACCCTCTTCTGCGAATTGTATTGGCTGGCATTAGTCGGTAATTTTTCATTTGGAGAAAATAGCATTTCAAAGTTATGCAAAACTCTTCACCTAAACGACAGGACAACAACCTGTCGTAAATCTTCGAGAGATCATGCTCAAAGCAATGAGATGATATACTTTCACCTATTTTATCCATGAAATATGATTAATTTATGTGCATTTTGGTCATCTTAAGTCGAAAGTTGATTTTCTAGAGTTTCATTACTACGAATCTCAACAGGATTTATAAAATCAATACTCGTACTTATCCACTCATGGTGTAGTTGATAATACGTGCATTCACAACCTTCACGAGACCTGTATTTGCATTTAATAGTGTACTGTTGAAAAAGATGTTGCAATTGAGAGGCTAATGTGTAATTACATTTGAAGATGACAGTGACTACTAAACATCGTGATGTAAATAGCGCTTACACTGTCGACGTCAAACAGCGTAGTTGTGAAGGAAACGATAATAGTATCGCACCAGCAAAACATTAATAGAACAGGCGGAGGACGTAACAGGAAGAAAAGAAGCGATAGTTTTGTCGATGCTAAAGTCTTCGAGTCTTCAGATGGTTCGTGAATTGCGTGGTGGCCTTTCTCTTCGGAACCGGGGTTTAAATCCATGATGATATAGGTGTAATTTGTGGAGGATAAAGAGAACTTACAGCATGTCTCGAGGTTGTTCCGTTTCCTTGCCTCTCATTTCACAATTTCTGCATCATCATTATTGTTATCATTTTATTAGATGATTACTCATGGCCATCAATGACCATAGTAGTTCAACCACAACAAAATTTTAATAAATAAACGCGTAAGCAAGATTCCTGCTTTGAGTCTCATAGGGACTAAGAGCAATTTAAGTCTTGCGTAAAAGTATCACAAAGTATTTAGCTGGCGCAACAGGAAAGATTTTGTGGCCACGATTGGATCGGATTAATAGGTTACGCGTTGGTGTTTGAACATTTGTTGCCTGGGTGAGTAGAGTAAGTGACCAGCTACCTCACTTCTTACGGATTGCCTAGAGTTATACTTCATAGTGCAACTCTCTGGTGCTGCAGTTAGGATCCAACGATGCGGATGTCTTTTCTGAGTGAAATTGCATGATCAAAGTTAAAGACTCGCGTGCGACTTGTCGCACATGTACCACGTTGCCTGAACGCATAAGTGCCATTTGCCACTCTGCCTTTCGGCCATGCTGCCTACCCCTACCAGTAATCATACCAAACTCTTAAAAAGAAAAGTGGGAAATTTTAAGGAATCTTTGAAATGCATTATGTTGTCCAGTGATCATCAATAGATTATGAGTTTTCTTGTAGGGAGAATTAGTAAAGACTGCGTAGGATCGCTTTCCACAGGCATTCCCTGTTATATGCGTGTGTCGCAGACATAATAAAACAATAGAAGGAAAAGAGGCGAGTTGAAGACAGTGGTACATTGTCAATGAAGCCAGAATAGCGATTGATTTGTTTCCACATCACATAGCCTTGGGCATGACTTTGCTTGCAATGGGGCAGTGAAGGAATGGCGGAAATACTCCAGGAACGGAGCATTTTAAAAATTAAAAAATGAAACAATTGTTTTAATTGACTCTATGTACGATGATAACCATTTAATGATATTTCTTTTAATTCATACATATTTATATTTATAACCAACCAACCAACCTCAGACACGTTCAACTACATATTTATTTCATTTCATTTGTCTATCATATCAAAATAAAAGTGAAAATAAATCATTTTGAAGAATATTTCAAATGAATCGATTATTTCCAAAAGGCCACATCTCCAATCTCAAAAATGAGTTAAGCTTACCATTCTATTAAGAACTCGAAGCTCATCAATCATCAACCAACTAACATGAACCAATAAAAACAATAAAAAAATAATTGTGGCCTGTACTCAAGTTCCGCGGGAGCCGTCCTTAAATTTCGTACAGCAAATTTCGAGTATTGTGAAAACCTCGTGTCCCTCTGTAACGCACCTGTAAGGCGCATTTAAACCCCCATTAAACAAATACGTAACGCTAGCAACAACAACACTCCCCCATTTACCAGAAGTAAATATACACTACAGTATTTCACAATAAAAACAATTTCTTTTAATTTTATTTATGTTCGTATACTTACGAGCATTTATGATCATTAAAGTCAGAATTAGATGGCAGTGCGGGCTGCACCTAACAATAAGACTGCGAACAATTTTTGAGTGAATGAAGAACGCATAGACGTGAAAATTTCTCACAAGCCGTGCACACGCCGTCGTGGATGGTGCATGTGCAAGAGTCCACTGCGCCAATTTACCCGGATTCCAGAACATACCACATTTGAGCTTTAAACATTTTCTTCGTAATCTAATATATTCAGTCAATATATTGTTGATGAAAAATATTTTTATTTATTGTATTAATTTATACATAATACATTTTTAATTTATTTAAATTTTTCAAAAAAATTCGTTAATATTTTAATGTTTTAGCATATGATTAAAAAAGAAATATTTCAGCAAATATTGAAAAACTTTAAAAATAAATATAAGCGTTACGTAACACCTAATTAACACCCCCTACACCTAAGTAACGCAGAGTAACTCAGCTTCAACCTCACCCCTCCCTCTTCAGCGTTACGTAATTTGTGCGAAGATATCAGCACCCACGTCACTTTCTTGGATGTTTTTTTTCCTTCAGTTGCCCTGGAGGGGCGGGAATTTATTCATTTTCGGGCTACATTAATTCTCCAGCCGATTGGGCTTGTGGAGATCGGAGAGGGCTATATCTTAAATAGACTAACTTAAAACTAACTTAAAACTATTATATAGCTAGCCTCTTTGGGCCTAACCTAGCTTTGTTTACAGGTTTTTATGGACTGTGATTTTTGAGTTCTTAATATTGTTCTTCTTCTTCGATGTCGCCCCCAAATTTTCCGTGCCGGATGCCTTGGCCCCCTGGCCTGGAGGCGCGCCGCGCCGCCCTTGGGCGCCGCGCAGTCCCGGGCGCGCGCTGTCGTGCGCGGAGGCGTTGGAGGCGGCGGCGGCGGCCTTGGAACGCCTGCCGCCCCCGCGCGCCGGGGAAGTCCCCGCTTCGCTTCCTGGTAGCAGGTCGTAAATCGTGGCGTGCTGCATGCGGCCCCTTGGACCGCGTCGCCCGCCGCGAAGCCCGCGCTCGCCGACTCCTCAAGGCGTCGCCCCGCGCCGCGCCGCATTCCGTGCGCGACTCATTTCGACTTTCTCGCCCTTACGAAGGTACTTTTTTTTAATTTAAGGCCGCATCAACTACTAGGTCATTAACGACCCTAAGAAATTTTACCAAACCATTAATGAGGCTACTGATGTTAGTGATAATAAAAAAAACATGAAATAAAAGAAATAATATCTGGTAATGGCAATCCAACAGAAAACACAAATAAAATTGCTAATGAATTCAATAAGTATTTTTCAAATGTCGCTCATGATACAGCATCAAAAATTAAATTTTAAGAAAATATGTGCTGTTGAAGCACTATTATTTATTTTTTTAAATTTATTTTGATGAACAGCTAAAGCACAAGGGTAAGTGGAACGCGTGTGGAACGTGAATAGGTAAATTTTACGTGTTAAACGCCGATAAATGCAGTTCTTCCGGCACTTTTGGTTCCCAACTTTACCGTTGGTATTTTATTACTGTTAATGATAAGGGGCGAGAGTTCTGATTTCCTTAAACGTTTCTAAGTTTATAAAACGATTGCAGAGTCACTAAATAGAGTCTTAGCTGTTTTTTGTCATCCATATACTTTGAAATTCTTACTTTTAATGTATTATTGACATTCCTACTCTATTTTAAAATTCAGTTACCTTCATATAAAATTTACAATATTTTCTATCTTATTTTAGCATTTGACAACTTACTGAATTATTATTATTTTCCCATTACATCACGACTAAAGATGTTATGAGTCGGCTGAATATATGATCTACTCCAGGTTGCAACCAGCTACCTAAGGAGCAGATCCGGTGACTATCAGTGCCTCTACAATACTTTACGCAAAATGTGGGCTGTTCCATTTGCCAGGAGCAAGTAGAAACCATTGATCATATTGTCTCAGCTTGTCCAATCCTAGCAAAGACCGAATACATGAAAAGACATGACAGGGTGTGTAGCTACCTCCACTGGCAGATCTGTAGCGCCCTCGAAGTTCCAAACACATGCCCCAAGGGGTACGAACACTCACCAAAACCGGTGACGTCTGTTGGATTGTGTACGATATTGTACGACCAACAAATTCAAACTGATCGCACGATAGCGGCAAACAAACCGGATATAGTTATCCGGGATTTTGCGAAAAAATCGTGTTTACTTATTGATGTTGCTGTACCTTGCGATCAAAACGTCGTTACCAAGGAGGCAGAGAAACGTCTTAAATACAAGAGTTTGGAAATCGAGATCAGCCGAATGTGGGGCGTAAAAGCACAGGTCGTCCCGATAGTTATCGGAGCTCTGGGATTTGTTCCGCAAAATTTGAGTAAGAACTTGTCTTACTCAACTTATTATTATTATTATTATTATTATTATTATTATTATTATTATTATTATTATTAGATAGGATGATGGTGGGAGGTGTTAGGTGGGATAGTGGGAGTTGGGAGGTGTTCGTGGACTTTTGGAATCATCCCAGCATTCGCCTTATGACCAAGGGAAACACTCAATTATTATTGATTATTGCTGTGTTCTAGTGTAATGAATTAAATGTTAATGCAGAAAGGCTCAACGGTTTGGCAAAGGCTTGAAAATCAATGGTTATTGTACGCCTTAATAGGTTCTTGTTCTTTGCGGTTTTGCTAAAACTAATTTTGTTTGATTGTCTCTGCATATAATGAACTTGGATACAGTGAAAGTTTGGCTATAGTGAACTGATGTCGCTGATCCCGATACGCATGCTTAACTAATATGCACTGGAAGGCACTGGAAATAGCGTACTATCAAGATCTGTTATGGTGAACATTATAAATACAACTTCCTGAAGAAACACTAGTTTCCCCAGTCTCGCGAATCTCTTTGCAGGTAGGGGTTTCGGGAGTTATTTTTGCAACATGTATGGTAAATGAAAAGGATTGAGGAAATCGTGCCATTGAGCGAATTACTTTAGCTCATCAGTGATAGTTCTGACCAATCTGAAGACTTAATAGCCGCGTAGATGACATGAAAAAGTTTCAGAACATAAGAAAGTGATGGTTGTTGTAGAACAGGATATAAAAATGAAGAAATTCTTCCAGCAGTTCAACAGGCGTTTAAATTGTGATAAGACTGCACTAAGATATTAAGAGATTTATTCATTGTGGAATAACGTGCAAAGAATACATTAAAATATTGAATTCATGTTGATTGGATATTTTGCTGTACCGTTGAAAGAATACAACCAATGATCCTTGCATTTCTGTATAATATTTCGGGAGTACCGGATATAATGAACCTCTGATATTGTGAATCCAAAATGTGAGTCCCCAGTTTACTATAATTAGAGTCAACTAAATGGCATACAAAGATAACGCATGGGGTGAGAATATTTGTAGTTTGGTATTAAGATCAAAGATTTGTTTTCTAGGAAAGAGATTCGTTCTGTCTTTAGTATAACATGAAGCTAAGAAAAAACAACTCCAGAAAAGTCTCTGAATGTTTTTACTTCACTCAAATCAATCCCAGAGAAAACATCTTTGAGAATCCATTTTTCTGTGCATAACTTACGATTTTGAAAAATATAGAAATAGTTGCTTATTAAATGCGCAATGTAGTTATGATACTGAAAAAAAACCTGAATTGTTTGTTAGCAACAAATATTTTTCTTGTAATCATATATTTGTTTTCTTTAACTGCACTCCACAAAATAAATTAGATTTCAAATGTAACTCATCTTGACTTCTCTTCACCTGACAGACATGCCACGCTCCTTGTGTACCATTCAAGGTATTCTGATTGAGTATATTTCAAGATTGTATATACAAGATTGACATTGCTTTACCATTCCTCTTCGTAAAAGAAACAGTAAAGTGTGCTTCTGGCTATGAAAAGTACCTCATCTTACAAGTTTTTGCGTAACAACTCACAAAAAAATCATAATAAATAATAAATTATTTTAATTTGCCAATTCCTCGTTGAAATAGTCTCTTCGTCACGCCGCATAGAAATGCTTCCAATATCCGCAGAGCAACTTCATGGTAATAATTCCAGTAGCCACGTGCAAGGCCGAACCGCAAATTACAAGGCATGGCATCGTAAGCACCACTGGAATGGCTTAACCCTTCTCTAGCCTGTCTTCTCTGAACAAGCCAGTCTGAACAGTCTATATTGTGCAATTAGCATATTTCACAAAACTTGAGGTTTCGTATTCAGCATTGGTATCGACCAGGGAAATATTTTGAGCTGAGAGGGTAAGTAATAATCTTTAAGAAAGAACAGGGCTGTGCAGAGAGGCCAGGGGGCGTGACACCTTGAAATTTTCGAAAGGGACCCTTATCCCTATGTGATAAAACATTTTCCCAGTTGTAATCAATTTCTGATTTTCGACTATTTTAAGATGAACATTTGAAAAATTGGTAATTTGGGGAAGAAGCTCTTTAAACCATGTGCCAACTCTGTATTTAATTTTATTTCAAAGCCATTTTATTTCAGCAAATAGTTCGACATACAATTAATTTTATTTATTAATTGTAGCATTAAAATTGTGATATCATTAACTTTGAAGTATAATTTATATCTTGAAAAATGTCGTATGTAAATAAAAATGGTAACGGAAAAGGGAGCCATAGGGGCTCAGAAATTTAGTTGCCCCCTCCCTCTTGTTTTAGGTTGCACACACCTATGAGAAACAAATATTGTTCTTTCGATACGATGTAAATATAGGAAATGAACCAACCTTTGCGTATTATTTCAAACTGATCTGCAGTTATTATGTAGAACTCGTTATCTTGCATTAGTGATGAAACCAAAGAAATTGTTTTTCACCTTTCACCTTTCTGAGACATTGTTTACTTAGATCTACAAATTGATGCAATGAAATACATTTTTAGGTGCTTATTTTTTTCAGTTTGCAAAGCAGAATCTATAGTAATACTGAAGTAAAAATTCGGTTGTCGCTTGACTCTAAAAGGAATAAGAAAAACACATTAATTTCAAAATCTCTGTGTTCCTAGATCTCTGTGATGTAGATACCTTTTTTCAATAAAAAATGAAAGACGAATGTTGTCTGGTATCGAAAAAATGTTTTATTTTAAAGCTAAAATATCTTTTTCGATAGCTTGGCTATCATCCTCAGAGCTATCTGAAAAACATTATTTATTATTTATTAAAAAAATATTTACTAAAATTGAACGATGATATCACAAAAAAATAAATTTCCTATGGGTTTTGCATGAAATATATTTAGTTATTTCTCCACCTACAATTTATACGAAAACAAAATTAGAATACGTCAATGACCATTCAAAATTCTTCAACATATTTTAAGGTTTGCCATCCGCTATTGCCGTAAGGTATACATGGTGTATTTTCTTTTAGAAAAATATTTTAAGTTCGTTACGACATTCGTTTCAGTATTATTATTATTATTATCATCATCATGTAACCATATATCATCAAGTATTCAGTCTCTATACGCCAGACATCTGACTTACAAGTCTGACTGTGAAGATACAACTGGCCATTTCTACGCCGCCACATTTTCATCCTTAATATTATGCATTCAAAATAACGTTTATCAGAACTAAACGCCATTAATTTTCATATCGATTCGAAGTTCACAGACGTTATGATCTTCAGTAGGGAAGAGAAAGTTATAAAGAGAAAAAAATTGTCTATGCCAGGAAGTGTCTGCCGGCCAGGTTCAGTGCATATCTGCGGGCAATCGGTGTAGTCCACTGCTTGTTTTGTCAGGAACGGACGGAGGGCACCCGGGCGTGACAGCTCTAGCCTAGTGAAAGTCGAGTGGTGAGCAGGCAACCGCATAGTTGGCAACTACACAGTCATCAACATCAGCAGTAGCAGCAGCAGCAGCATGGATTAGGCTGGTCTAGCCTGTTCCGGCAAAGTTGTCTAGAGAAGGTCATCTCTTCTTTGGTCTTCCTACTTCTTTTTTTCCTTTTGGGAAATAATAATAGGCCTGCGTGGGCAACCTCTCAATATTCATTCTTTGTAAATTCTCTAACCAGTTGTTTCTATATTTATTTATGTTTTCTTGTAGGCTTGTAATTCCCAATTCTTCTCTTATATCCTCATTTTTGATATAATCCTTTAAAATAATAATAATAATAAGAAGAAGAAGAAAATTGTCTTTATTAGTGGCGAGGCTCAGGCCATTTGGCCCCTACTCTTCCGCCTAACCACATTAAATATATACATTATTTCATAAACTATGAAGATCTAGGGAGGCAGGATACTTTTTCTTCTGGGAAAGAAAACTAGGGACCATCCCGGCATACGCCTTAAGCGATTAAGTAAACCCAGAAAACCTCAATCAGGATGGCGGCTGAAGGCCGAGGACATTGACAAAAGTAGTAAATCTAAATTTACTTAATACATTAATTAGTACAGTATAAATTAATTAATGTGCATCCTTTCATATACCTCAGAAATCTCATTTCTTCTGTGTTAATTCTCGGTTTCTCGAGATGTTGTTACCCAAACTACACAGTCTGTCCCGAATTCTTCAAAGTACCGGCTTAGTTTAGGTCAGACCCAGAATTGTCGCTGCCTCTAAAACAGTGGTATCAAGGTCTTCTACTGGTGGCTGTGACACGCGTCGTGGCACAGTAGCATGCCACGAGCTTCTCTGCGCAACTAGCGTTGGGAAAGGGGACTATTATGTAGTAGAAACCCCTCCGTTTTACAATAGCGATGGCGTTGTCTCTTGCGGCGGAGTATGAAGTGCGTCAAGAGGCGATTTCATTGTAGCACTCGTGCCACGGACTCCCGCTCGTGGCATCAACCTTGACGACACTGCTCTAAATAAAAACGATACTGACCGACAGGTATTAGGGTTCGAGTCCCGGCGGTGGCGAATTTTCAACTCTAGTCAACCGGTAGGGAGATTTCAGTCTCTCTCTGGAGGGGAATTCTAAGGGTCGGCTGCTCTAATCGGTAGTTTTCCGTGGTTTCTTCAAGAAATTCCATGCTAATCCCGGCATAAGAGTAGTACCCAACATAAGGGTCACGGACCACGCACGACCTTTCCTTCCTTTTTCTTATCATATTCTTTCTCCCTCTACTTTCACATACTTCACGTACTCCCCCTCTACTTTCACTTACATGCATCACACTACCACACAAGTCTGGAGACGAGACACGAGCTTAGTTTGTCCCGGCTGGAATGGTCCCTACTCGGAGAGATCGCTGAAGGGGGAGTCCCCAGAAAGTCAATGTATAAGTCGACGCCGAATCTCACAATCCGGCGATGACCACCCGCGAAACAACATTCACTATATTAACGGGACTAACGACCATGGAAGTTGACGTACTCTTATATATCAGTCTACCAATTGAAGTAGCGTGCCCGCCTCAGTGCCAGGACCTTGTGTATGTGCACGTGCATGTGCCGGTGCGGGCCGCCCTGCGCCGTCCACGTGCCGACCTCCGCGCGCGTGTCCTTCAAACGCGCCGGCCGCGCCGCGCCGCAGGGTTAATCCAGTGAAATTGCGCGTAATACGTTCTCATGCGCGGCGCTCGCCAAGTATTATGCGGTCAGATTTATTATGCAACTGCAAGTCACTTCGCGCCGGACATCGCCGCCGCCAACGCCACCGACGCTAGAGATACGAGGTGGCACGCTACAGCGGCGAAGTTGCGTGGACGGGGAGCGGATGGTACCATTTTGGGGGTGACACTGGCCATAGTGGTAAATTTACCGTAAGGAGTGGTACACGTTTAAAAATTCTTAAGAATAAATCGTCTTGTAACGCTGGGAATGTGTTTTCGTGTGTTCTGTAAAGTTGAAATCGATTCCTAATCCCCCAGCAAGCCAAATTTAGGTCAACGCCGGATCTCATCATTCAGCGAGGGAGAACCACCGTCATCAAACTGTGATAGAATATTCACTACGTTAACGGGACTAATGACCGTTGTGGTAAACGAGCCAGAAACAATTAATTGAAGTATTGTAACCGGCTTCGTAACCCACGGTAACTTTGATCTCTCTTACCGCTGATCGGCGAAGGTCCTGAGATTTACGGTCTTTGAATCGCATTAAAAACTGCGAGGCGTGCAACCTACTATGCTATTTGTAGCATACTATGTGTAGAATAGTAAAAATGAGAACGATCTTTCAGAAACCCGTGCAATGACAACTTTATATAGACATTTGTAAACGTTTGCCATTTTGCGTCGTCTATCAGTATAGTAGAAATTTGCCTCATTATGTGATCTTCCATAAAATATTTATTCCCTTTACTAATTATAAATAAGTGTTTTATAATATGCAAATATTACATTGTATATTATATAAAAATGTATGTTATGCTATTCGTTTTTACAATATTGTATTTTAGAATGTACAGGGTGTTCCATTTCACTTGAAAAATCTAAATAATTTGAAAAATATGCGACGTACAAAAAAATGTCAAAGGCAAAACATTAATATCTCCAAGGGGCACATCTGTCAGGCCTAAAATCAACCTTTCCTGCTCGCCCCTTGAGGCTGAGGCGGGAGTCAACTTTGTAATCCTAAATGGGAACCCCGCTTTTTATTGCAAATTCGATTTCTACACTAAAAAATACACAATTTTGGTCTAAAAAAATTTTTGATCGAGAGACGATCCGATTATTTGTATTCATGTATGTCCAGCAGCTTCAAATCGCCCGCGCTGATTTAACCACGTTAAATCAAATTCTTTAATGAAAAAAATTAGGGAAAATTTCCATTTAAGATTTCAAAGTTGCCTCCCCCACCCCTAGGGGGCGGGGCAGGGAGATCTGATTTTAGGTCAGGCAGATTTTCCCATTGGAGATATTAATTTTTTGTCTGGATCGTCTCTCTGGATCAAAAAATGTTTGAGATGAAACTTATGTATTTTTTAGTGTAGAATCCGAATCTGCAATAAAAGTGGGGGTTACCATTTAAGACTGGGGGCGAGCGGGAAAGTTTGATTTTAGGTCTGACAAATGTCCCCCTTGGAGATACTAAATTTTTGCCAATGACATTTTTTGTACGTTGCATATTTTACAAGTTATTTTGATTTGTCAAGTTAAATGGGACACCTGTGTATTGTATTATAATAACAACTAACGAGCGTTTATAATGTGCATAATATAGACCTGAATCCTATGTCCTCTAACCTGAGCTTGTTAATTTTAAATCAAAATAATTTCTTGTGAATCTAAATGCATCTCACGGATGTGTAATTAGGCCGCGAGCACGATGTGTAATTAGGCACAGACCACGAGTGTCTGTGAAATTATTTTATTGAAATAGTTGTTTGAAAACTGTTGGCTTCTTGAAAAAATAAAATGACTTTATCTGTACTCACCCTTGAGCAGCGCCATCCTCGTCACTTCCGCCTGCTCCTCGAGTGTCTTTCAAGAGACCTGACTACCCTGATCAGCGAAACCTGCTACTGGTTCTCCTCCCGCTGTACCTTTTTTTTAATGCGACAGGAGCTCGTGACCAGAGACCCATCCGCCGGCGGGGGTTCAGCTGCATTTGATACGCGCAATGATTCCTTCTTTTATTCCATGTTTGTTTTGGCATCATCAAATTTACTACAAAGCATTTCTATGACAATACATTTTGAATCCTAATAATAATAACAATAATAATATGAGTTTTAAATTATTTTTATATGAAGAAATGTTAAAAGTACTTAAGTGGAAATAAATGGAGCTTTTTATTCTGTATAATATAAACAACTATCACCATTTTCATAAGGACAGATTGAAACAGCTAACTTCAATAGGAAAATATTTATTATTTATAACAACATCAATAATTAATTATTCCCTGCTGTGTTTCTTTATTCGGACGTTATTTACTTAAAACTAGTTAGTCTCGCGTAATACAGCTGTACGCGGTTTAATTAACCGAAGAATAATGATAGGCTCTTTTAACGTTGAAGTCCATTTTAGGAGATATACAACGAAATTTGCATTCAATTTACAGAAATTAAAAAGTTTATTAGATAAAAACGTATAAACAGTCGAGCATTTTCACCGCTGATGAGCAGGAGATGAAATTCCGTCAAAATATCTGTCGTTGAAGACGTGTTTATATTAAGTAGCTTAGATATTCCGTAGCTTCACAGTGAAATCCAATTTCGAACGTGCCACGTAGTAAGGCTACCATTCAAATAGTTAAAGAACGTTCTCACAGATCTCGTTGTGTAGATTACCATCATAAGAAACAATTCACAGCGAACTAGGAACTCGAAAATCTTACTTTAAAGACCTAGGATGCATCGTTTCCGAGTTCACGATGGTAACGTGAGTTGCAAAATAACTTGTGTTGCATGTATGCCTATTATTCCGATATATCATATTCTTGGAAAGTCTGATTATTTCGTCAGAATTCTGTGTATTGCAGTTCTGATGGATAAACGTCAGTACCACACTTATGGGGTTTTGCTTCGATGGTTTCTTATAAATGGAACAAAACTATTTCTTTTCTTAGCGTATTATATAATGTAGAGGAAATAATTGTTTTTGTAAAAAAAAGTCGTGTACTGCGTACGCGCACGTTCGGGCCCAACTCGACGACGGAATCTCGCCATCTAGCGGGGAAAAGATCACCGCCATCTCCCGAGGGAAAAAAACACGCACTGTACTTACGGGACTAATGACCTCTGTAGTTGACACGCCGGGAATCACGAACAATCAATCAATCGACGGCGAATACCTGTTCACTCGGGGGGAAGAGATACGGTTTATCGAATACGCGGGTATCTTTGTTGCACTGAGTTCAATACGCACCCATATTATCGCGCGGAAACGTGCTTCATGGATATAATTATTATAAATATTGTTTGTGGAAAATTGCATCGCCTTTAGCTTGGAATTTTTTGTTTTGTTTGTCACTCTACAAATGTGTGGAGAGTGCTCGTGGTGTCTATCATTTGTCGCTTTATTTTTGTTCCATTCTTTACTTATCCGTTTACATTCATTTCAATTCTTGCACTGCTTTGTTTGAATCTTATTTCCCCTCATTTTTTCCCTTAAATATATATATTTTAGAAAGTTTGCGCAGCTATTTGCAAACTTTAATTTGTGAAGTTCAAATTCTGGAGATCAGCTAATGCCTAAATCCCGAAACACTGCCAAGATTTGAAATATAAACTCTTTAAACAATAGCCGAAGGATCGTCTAGAAATGTGAGATAACAATATTTTCTCGGGGCGTAACCTGACTGCATCCCGCGGTTGTTTCCTAAGCCTCTTGCTTACCTCCCCAAAAAGGCATACGATGGCATTCCGTTCGGCTTTCCTCGTGAATAGAGGGAAAGTACTCCTAGGTATCACAGATCTGGGAAGCAAGATCACTCTTTCACTTTCATATTTCAAGAACATGAAAGAAAAAATTTAATATTCCTTTTAATGTTCTTTATTTTGTATTACTCATGTATTGTAATGGTAAGGAAAATTTGTTCTTTCGGAATTCAACTACCAAATTATCTTAATTTATTGAAACTGAATTCTATGTATTCCGTAGATTGTTCCAAGGAGGCCATAGCCATTCCTAGAATTAGGCAATAATTATATTTTAGTTAGGTAACACACACACCTGACTTTTCTGTCCTGTTCTTTCCTTTGCCTGTATTCGAGATTTTCTCCCGCGTAGTGTCATAATATCGATTTGCGTTACTAATGAAAGGAATCTTAACTATTGTTTTTCCTTCTGCCGCACCTTCTTTCCTTCCTTCCCGTTCCTCATGGCGCGAGATGCAATAGAGCTATGACTTCTCGGATAGCCAAAAGTAGGAAGGTATTCCCTAGAAAGCGGCTGTGAGCGAAACTTGACCGCGGGATACAAACTTTCTCTATTGAGTACCTTGTACGTCTTGAATAAATTAAAAGAATAATCACTAGAATATCCCTTCACTCATATTATTAATACACTGATACATTTTATACTGCTCGTAAAAATAAAATTTCGGAGGAATGTACTTATAACAAAAATTTAAAAAATCGCAACATTGTCAACCTCGTTTCAAACATTTGCAATAACGGTGGAAGTGCACAAAGGTTGGTGCACAATGCAAGTCCCGCCGCGCCGCAGGTACAGCAACGGCGCAATCGGTTCGTTACGCAACAGTCCGCTCCATTTCCTCGCTGCCACCTTCCTCTTCCTGGAGCGGGGCCTTGGGGCTTCGCGCCAGCGGGTCCGGGGTTCGCTCCGCGCCGCGGCGCCCCACGCGGACTGCTGCCGCTGATCGTATCCTCCAGGAACAGCGTTCCCCGCGTACGCTCGATGCGTCCTTGCTTCTAACAGTACTACTTGTTTATTACTTTCTCGCCCTTACGAAGGTACTTCGTGAGAAGAGAAAGTTACGCAATGGTGCGCCGGAGGGTTTTCGGCAGAAAATCTCTTATTGCCGAGCCCTCGTAACGAAAATCCAGTTGTTAATTATAGACAAAAATCCTCTAACACGTGGTGTAACCAAAATACATGTTTTGCGGGTACTTGGTACCAAAAAAATCTATTGAAGGCAAAACGTCCGCCTGTGTGTAGTCAACGATAGCGCCTAGCTTTCACTTTTGGCCCGTTATAGTACGTTGTAGTAATGCCAAGTCACTCTCGGCCAAACTCGCAGAAATATAGCCGGTTTGATGGAATATTGTTAAGTCTGGTATGGGTATAGATTGGGTTTTGAAGAGTGATACATGATGGTTGGGTCTGTTTCACCGTGTCACAACAAGCAACATTCATGACTAATGTGAGTCTGGAACCCACAATCCGGGTGTACTTGGGCGCAACCTCCAGGAGTTGCATCATCCAGGGCGGCTAGGAATGAAAAGACGGGATTTGAGCACACACACACACACACACACACACACACACACACACACACACACACACACACACACACACACACACACGACTCCGTTGCTCTACGTTCTAGCTGTCCCTTGCGGAAGCTCATCCGCTCGCTGTTGTCTTTTAAACATAAATTCTATTCTACTCCATTTTAACTTCAGCCAAGATACTGTTCTTCAAGTGTCTTCTCCATTTATTGTTAATTTTTTTTATCATATAAAAGGTTCTGGTTATTCAAGAGATTCAGTGTTAATTCGGATCCATATCCTCTAACATAAAAATACGAGTAGCACGTGTCTAACGAACCTAAAGACCTTAATGAATAATGTGTCGTACTTTTTATATCGAAATGCAATCTGTAAAGCCTTGTATTATTCGTGAGTAAGTCATTCCGGGGAGACAGCAAGTATATGACCCAACTATCCGGAAACTTGAAATATACAAGCTTGATCACTTCGTCCAGTTATCTTCAGTCTGCCCTTTATTTGCATGAAGGAGAACCGGAATTTCGCGTTTCCTGAAACTTATATCTTTTCTTTTCTAACTTTCAAAGTACTATAAATTAGAGGAAGGAAAGCCGTAAAATACTAGTCGCAGGTGCGACAGACAACATAAATTATTCGTATATGTAATGAATTGATATATTATTGCAGTGTTGCGATTAGAAATTGTCCTAATTCTTTCTAACAAAATTATAAATGTCCACCTGTTAAGATGATTTGAAATAATTTGATGAGTGTTCAAAGGGGCAATATTGAAGTTGCTGTATTTCTTTTGTCTCAATTATTATTCCAGTTCCTGCATTTTACTATCATCATCACTGAGCATTTTAACGTCAGATTAATCCTTCAGTTATTAGGTGACTCTCCTTGCCTTCAGTTATACCGCTGTCTTTTTACACTCTAGGGATCCTTGACCCCAGCCTATACTCTGTGACTCCGCTGGAGCTCATAAGCCCACTGCCTCCGAAAACCGACGCTAGTAGCGCGAAACCCATGATGACACTTTAACCCTATTACAGGTAGAGGTTGCGTGGTGGCCAGTTGGCGCTCATGCACTGCCCCGTAGGATCATTATGGGGCTTTCTCCCCCTGTCATGCAGGCGGACATATTCATACTTCACATTCATACAAAATTCGGGCAGATCTAATCGGAGAGGTCTGGGGGAGGCATGGAGAATTGAAGGCGCTGTCTGATGGTTTGAATATGCCACACCATGCCAAAACACTAAAGCAAATATTTGTGCTCAAGGCGGGATTTGAACCCGCAGACCACTCCCGGCTGCTGCCGTAATCACTAAGCTAAGCAATATGGCATTTTGTGTTTTACCGTGTAGATGTTGGTTCTAAGAGTTTTGAAAGAAAATGTTTGGGGGGACTTTTCAGTCCTGGAATACTCGTTCCTTCTACATAATGACTTCCAGACTATTATAGTTTGTTTGTGCCTCATAATCTTCGGGAACATCAATCGCCAAAGCAAAATGTGTGTGTGTGTGTGTGTGTGTGTGTGTGTGCGTGCGTGTGCGTGCGTGCCATTTGCTATCGTAAGAAAATCGATGTCACGGGAGCCCATTCCAATACAATGATGTTTCCAGTCAACCTCCTCTTTTCAAAAACAAATAATGTGGTAGATATTTGCAGTTTTTCCCAAATACCTCAGTCTGCTTGTCAGTCGATACAATGCACCTAAGCCTCTACACAAAGTATATCTTACTAGCTCTGTACTATGCCCTGTCATAGCTTCCCTAATAAATAGCTGCATTTTCGCGTAACTTCCTGGACTTCATGTCAGGGTCTATTTGTTATGTCTCATCTGTCGGATAGTAAATGTTATTTTATTCGGAACAAATCCAGAAGTATGAGCAATCTTCGACGATTCGATTCAACAGAGTTGTGCAATTACTCCATTGATTCTATACCACAGTAACTTCGCCTCTTGATGAAAGAAAACTCACTCTTCACGACAATGACACAATCGTGAACCAAACCAGAAGTTAACCTGGGATATTAGTCATCTCTTTCGATAAACCTTAAAAACTGTGAAACTTGGGGACTCCGCTGCAAAATTGTCTGAGAAAAGTTCAGAGAAACTCACAGTAAATGAGGAAAAGACCACGAAGCCACGCCTGTCAAGAATAATACATTTAAAATCAACATGAACCACCTCAGTTTTCGTTTGTTAAAAGGCTAGACAATGAAGAAAGTAAACAGTTTGGAATGCATTAGTATATACATTTCAACTCCTAATGAACTTGTCTTTCCTTTTGCGTATTCGTCACAAGAGAAAGTTATGTAATGCTGCCCAAAATTGAAATCGAGATTTTGACAGAAAAACACGTTTTGAAGTTTCCAAATACCGAAAAAATAGTTTGCATTGACACGTCTTTTCGTCAGTCTGCTAGTCTGTTCGCCTCCTGTCCGTTCTCTCTGTCCGTTTGTCTGATTGTCTATCCATTCTTGTGACAGTCTGTCCGGTCGCCTGTCAATATGTGAGTTTGTGTGGCGGTCTGTCAGCTCGAGGCCGGCCTGTCCGTTCGCCTGTCTGTCTCTCCATTCTTCTGACAGACTGTCCGTTGTCTGGCGGTCTGTCCGTTCGTCTGGTTGGCTATCCGTTTGTCTGCCAATCTGTCCGTTCGCCTGACGGTCTGTGCATTCGTCAGACAATTTCTCAGTTTGTCTGGCGGTCCGTCCGTTTGTCCAGTTGACTATCCGTTCGTCTGGCTGGCTGTCCGTTCGTCCGGCTGTCTGGCGTTCTGTCCGTTCGTTTGGTGGTCTGTACGTTCGTATGGCGATCTATCCGTTCGTATGGTGATCTGTCCGTTCGTTTGGCAATCTGGTCGTTTATCTGGCGGTCTTGTCCGTTCGTCTCGCCGTCTTGTTCGATGCCAGTAATACGAGAATGTATATTCTGTTGTAGTACCCCAATTTGCCTGGGTTTTTGATGAAGCTCTTGTAAAGTATCATTGAAGTTTTCTTGCTTACATATTTTTGAAACATTATCACTTCTTACTCACAATTACGCGAAAAATAACATTTTGAATGAAAATGTACAGGTAATTAAAATGGTGATATAGAGCAGTAGATCTCATTGAGAATTAAGTTCCTAGAATCAATAATAAAAGTTGGGTTCAAAGAAAAATCAACTTTTGCAATTTTCGAAATTTAAAGAGGTTTTAATGAAAACAGCTTTTGCGATATTATTAAAAGCACTTTGCTCCATTCGAGCAAAATGTTTAAAGAAAAACATCTGGAAATATCTTGAAGAATATTTTGCAAACGTCTCCCTATTGAAGTACTCCAAAAAAGATTCATTTCAAAATCTTAGGAATTCCAGTTCAGCCAGGGTCATATAGGAATACCCATTGTCAAAAAAATCTCACGTACGGTTTTCGCTTAATTGTGATAGACGAACAGAAGCCTTCTTTGAAACGAAGAAAGAAAAAAAACATTTTCAATTTCATGAGGTACCTCAAAAACGTGTATTTCCGTCGATTTCAGCATCAATTTTTCCAGTATTACGTAACTCTCTCTTCTCCACTTATCAGATAGTCATATACGAGAAAGTAAAATGGAATATCAATATTTTCATCATGTTCTTGCTATCAACATGAAATAAACACGACATAGTATTTTAGGGAGTGATTAAAAATTACAAAATTCTATGCTATTTCTACAAAACTATTCGCAATAATAATTAACTTAAATAACACAAAGCTTTTTTAAAAAAATAAGCAAATAGATGACGGATTACGGGGAATTTTATTTTTATATTTTTACGCTTTACCATTTATTGAACAACCTGTTGGGCATCAGTACCTACAGTAAATATTATAGTGTGATTATGTGAGTCTGTTTCTGCCACCGACCTGCGCCTGCTTTCTACTGTCATTTTTCCATAAGACGCGCGGGAGCAGTAGATTCCACGGCGGATACACGTGAACATGGCGAAGTGTCGCGCAGACCGCTGACGCATGTCAACGGCCTATCAGCACGTCCATTTCCATATGAATATGGCCATTTGAAATGCAGATCTTCGCTCTGTCCATCACCCAAGTATGTGTTGGGATGGGCTCCACACATCCCGCGATGGTCATTACTTCTCGTCTTCGGTTCGCCCGTCGTCTTCGGCTCGCCCGTCGTCTTCGGCTCGCCCGTCGTCTTCGGCTCGCCCGTCGTCTTCGGCTCGCCCGTCGTCGTCGGTTCGCCCGTCGTCTTCGGCTCGCCCGTCGTCTTCGGCTCGCCCGTCGTCGTCGGTTCGCCCGTCGTCTTCGGCTCGCCCGTCGTCTTCGGCTCGCCCGTCGTCTTCGGCTCGCCCGTCGTCTTCGGCTCGCACGTCGTCTTCGGCTCGCCCGTCGTCTTCGGCTCGCCCGTCGTCTTCGGCTCGCACGTCGTCTTCGGCTCGCCCGTCGTCTTCGGCTCGCCCGTCGTCTTCGGCTGGCCCATCGTCTTCGGCTCGCCCGTCGTCTTCGGCTCGCCCGTCGTCTTCGGCTCGCCCGTCGTCTTCGGCTCGCCCGTCGTCTTCGGCTCGCCCGTCGTCTTCGGCTCGCCCGTCGTCTTCGGCTCGCACGTCGTCTTCGGCTCGCACGTCGTCTTCGGCTCGTACGTCGTCTTCGGCTCGCACGTCGTCTTCGGCTCGCCCATCGTCTTCGGCTCGCCCGTGGTCTTCGGCTCGCCCGTTTTCGGCTCGCCCGTCTTCGGCTCGCTCGCGAACACAATAGACGAAAACCGGATTGCAATATGGCTCTGTGCCTCTTCTCTGAAATTAAACATTTGTTCTCTTAATTACCTAACATTTACATTTATTTAAGAATAACCCGAAGTTTTGCGTTTAACGAAACAGGGGGATTTAGTGATTGACAAAATTACGATAGAACACAATGAAGATGCATGAACACATGTAGATAAAAAGAATTCAAGAGATTTTCAAATAAACGCAGTCACCTTTATGGACTGAAATAAAATTGGTTGGTGAGTGAGTGAATGCGCCAATTAGCATTGTTTGTCCTTGACCAGAAACCTGCAAGTTTACGGGCAATGTTATCACAAATTAGAATACATTTACGTGGCGTGTTGCTCAACTATTGCGCAGTACATTAAACACTCCACAGCGTGATTATTAACAATACCAAAACTTTTCTTGTATTTCTTTTTATAATAAATATCATATAGTTTGTCGGAAGAGAAGCGAATAATTTAACATTTTATTAAGATAAATTTACGTTTTGTATATCTAAAATGAATTTTTACTGCAGTGATTCAAGGATTGGGTAATGCTATCCACTACACAATTCTTTCGAACTAGAAAAGAGGTCCGTTGATGCTTTTTCATTTCAGATAAATAACTCCATAAGACTGGAGCACTTGTCAAGCCAACCGAGGGAAATAAAGTTTCCTCTTTAGCATTGCCTTGGCCCTGTGTTGCATGTGATATGCGAACGAGGCGTTACAGGCTTCGCAGCGCTACAACTGTTTTCCTTGAAACTATTTTAGCAGTATATGTTGTTTCGCATTTGTACTGTGGTCTTAAAATATTTTCTAGAACAATGGACGTGGAAAGTAGTAACCGCGATATGCTTTTATTTGGTTGGGCTGAAAGTCTTTTTAAGACCCAAGGAAATAGATAACTAATACGGGAAAGTCTGTGCCATTCTGTAGCACCACTAGTTTCATTCATTTTACTACATTTTGTTGCCTTAATAATGCAAAGACTGCAGTGAATGACATTCATTGTCGAGAAACTAATCAAAAGAAGAATTTCCCACCGTATATCTCGGAACAATTCCAAGAAACAAGAATGGCGGGCATGCTGAATTTTCTTCTATACTGCGATTTTCGTAACTTTGTCCCTGACAGGAATCAGCTGTTTCGCTGCCATCCAATCGGGAGCTTATACGTATTTCGCGACAGTGACGTCACTATGGTGACGTTCAAGCTATTGGATGAAACCGTGAACAGCTGATTTCTATCAGGGACAAAGTTACGAAAATCGCAGTATAGCTTATTGCACTTCTACAATCGACATAATTCTTTAGCTTTAAGCAATAATGCTGATGAATAGTAATTTGTCCAGGGTCTTTTCTTCAATCAATTTTTTTAGAAATGTGTTATATTAAAGTTTACCTCATTGTAAACTTCCTAAAACGAACTTCATTCTAACGAAAAGTTCTTATAAAGGATTTGGTTCGTTTACGTTATTTGACACTCTACATTGATACACTCTCACCACACATCTCTCCTTAACTCTCCACACATCTCTACATAAAGCACGAGAAGTACTATATTTCTTGAGTTTGGTACAAAAACCTATCCCTACACTATCGTCGAAACGTACCATTCACATCCTAATGGAAAGCGATGCCCCATCAACTAAAGAGTCAAAAAGAATGTATGGAATGAAACCTACATTAAGTAACGGCCACAGATCGCACACGATCCTTCCTTTCTGTGAACTTGTTTCAATAGATTCCTTGTCCTAAGAAGTTAATGGGAGCCAAATATTTATTGGCTAAGTTTCAGTATCTCGCGAGTGTAGAGTTCGCTACCCTCTAGGGAAGGCCTCCTTGGGCCTCTCGGGAGACCTGCCTGCGTATCCTTCCTGCGCTGCACCAAACTCCACGACTGAGGCTCCTGATTTCACGCAACGGTGCTGGAACTTGCAGATTCTAATGTCGCCCCCTCCCCGCGGCACCCGCCGCGATATCAATTTCCTGCCGATTCTCGCAAGCTGCTAAACTGTTTCGGTACCAGCTTCCTGTATCTCTAATCTGTTGCCTAGGTTGAAATCTTGGGGAAGCGGGGTTGATTGTGAGGGCAAAGAGGCGGCCAAGGGTGAGGGAGAGACGATGGCGGAGTGATGGTGGAGATGGCTTGATGACGAAAATGACGGGGTGAGAATGGCGATCGTGGAGTGATGGAGGTGGTGACGATGGTCGTGATAATGGAGGCGGTGGGGATATGACAGTGATCAGGTGATAATGGAGGTGGCGGTGTGATGGTGGGGGTGGCTTGGTGAAGATCGGGGAGGCGAGGTGATGGTCGGGATGTTGGGGTTTTGGTGTGGGTGTCGGGGTGATGGTGGGGGTGCCGGGGTAATAGTGAAAAAGGCAGGTGTTGGCGGTGGGAAGGCGCTAGTAACGGTAGCGGTGTGATTGTCGATGTGGTAGTGCGATGGCGGTACCGGTGGTGGTGACGGTGAGATGGGATAAGTGGAGGTGTGTCAGCAGGGGCGGAAGGAAAGACCACGGCAGTGGTATGGCGAGGGTGGCAGCAGTGATGGCTGTAAGGCGGTGAAATAGTGGTGGTAGCGGTGAGGCAGTGGTGGTGTGGCGGTTTCCTGGCGGTTTTTCAAGAGCAGCTGCCTGCGTCGCGTCGCGTCGCGCTGTCGGGCGCCCGGGGTATAACTTCTCGGGTTTCTTGCCAGGGGCTGGCGCATTCCGGACGCCTTCGCGGAGAATCGTGGAGGCAGCGCTGTTGTCGTCAGGCGACCCCAGGGGCTTCGCGACCATTTTTATTTGCCTTGGCCTCTTCTCCTCTTCACTTCGTTTTTCTTTATTTTATGCGATCCTCCGTGCTATCTTTTACTCACTTAAGTTTCCTCTTCTTGCTTCGTTTCATTCTTCTTTCTTTTGTTGTTTTACGTTGTATTAGTGAGAAGTTGTGCGTATTTACTGACATACATGAGCTGGAGATTCAAAAATTAATGAAATAAATACAGTTAAGTCTTAACAATTTTGCGATATAAAATAGCTCAAGTTGCTTTAGCATTTCAAAGATTTTTAACAAAAAACTGTTGAACATTCGTACAGCATTTTAGATTCATAGATATTTGATTTTGTATTTGAGAATTTCATTAACAAAGTAACTAAATGACATAAGATTTGTTTTTAAATCTACTGAGTTGTTTTGTTGATTGTAAAGTAACAAGAAAACCTCTACTTTTCATATATTTATCTCGGAAAAGAGCTTACAAATGACCCAGACGTGCAGTATCTATTCGCTGCACGTCTCTACGATATTCCAATATTTGTGTGAACATAATCATTGCTTGCACTGCCCTGAGTTATCGAATAGTCCGTTTTATGATTCACTTTTATTTCCAGCTGATCTGGATTCTCTCTTGATATCAAATGAGAGCAGCATTCATTCCCAGAGGAAGAGAAAAATAAGACGAAGTTTTTATATTTTTGTGCTCTTTATTCTCTCCCGGCCGTACAATAATTTCATGATGAGTGTTCCTTCGCAACGCCGGAGATGCACCCGATGGGAATTCATCTCCATGAAAATCTCGAATTTCCGCTTGAGAATTGCGGCTTAAAAAAGGAATCGGACTCGTATTTCCTTTCTTTTCACAGTCTGATCTCTTCCATTGCCTTCGTCAAGGTTTTCTCCGAAGGGAAAGGAGTAAACCAGTTTCTAAAGAGAATCCGTTTGGGAAAATGTTCTAGGAAGACGAGAAACACCATTCAAGGGATCATATTCTTCTTATAGGCAGGTACATTCAGCATTTCTTCAGCATTCAATGTTCGGAATTTGAGGATAAATCCCCGTCAGTGCTCTGATTTTCTCGCCATTGTTCATTCTTTATGCTGAGCAAACAAGATCGGTAGAAACGAAGACCAATAAAACCAAAAACGTTTGATAAAAATCATGAACAACGTCTTAAGGTCACTGAAAGTCGCTGACGATATTACTTATTGTAAAAGAGCTTGGGGCATAGTACGAATATTATGCATATTCATGTAAATAATATTCACGATTCCCTGTAGTTCGATTCTAATTAAGATCGTACTTTTATAATGAAGTCTTGGTACAAAAGAATGCGGCATTCTTTGATTTAGAATCGTGAGTTTTTGATACTATTGAAATTGTTCAAAGTAATAATCACCCCAACCGGCTATCGAACTCGAATCTCCTGGTGGTGACAGTGGAGTTACTGATACTGAAATGGTTATTCGTCCTTATTTTTACAAGTGCTGGTAACTCTGAATTCTTTTATTTATGATTGTTAGTTATTGGTATTGAAACAGTTGTTTAGCTCATCTTCAAGCCACTTTAACACTGAATTCAAACTGGCGCTAGAGATTGGCTGACCGAGCGAGCAGACAGAGCCCAAAGTCAGGATTCCGAAACGGGATTGCACAAAAAAGTTAAAAATATAATAATACTTTAAAAAATGATTTTATATGTTGTGGTAAATTGCATAAAATTTGCAATGCATTTCAGACTTATTACCAATTTGCTAGTCCTTTCTTCACAATATTTCTATAAAAAATACAAATTGATATACATTTTTTTATAAAATTTATGGTCTAGATTTGCTTTGCCCCGAACTGGAAATGGTCGAGATCGAAACAGACACTGATGTATGTTGCCGATATAATTGATGTAAAGGCTTCACCCAGAACGTACTTAATTTTAACTACAAGAACATTGAGGTTTTTGAGATTCTTGAGGATATTTGAATGTATTCAATTTTTTGTGCCGGAGAGTTTCCTTTTGAGTTTACATTTTTT
Organism: Acheta domesticus; assembly: GCA_031308135.1. Taxonomy (NCBI): domain Eukaryota; kingdom Metazoa; phylum Arthropoda; class Insecta; order Orthoptera; family Gryllidae; genus Acheta; species Acheta domesticus. The sequence continues at coordinate 114,310,402 of JAHLJT010004567.1, read as the reverse complement.
GTTGGAAAATCTTTTTTTCTAGATTCAGTGGATCTTGTGAATCTCTTGGACTATTTTCTACATGTTCGTTCTTAATTTTGTGGGAACAGTTCACACCAATTGAGAAACTTCCCTGGGCAATATTAAAAGTTAGATGATGCAAATTGAATTTATCCGGCCATTGCATATTTTCATTGATAAGTATGGAAAATATATTAAAAGATTTGCAAGGCAAGGGACAGTCATTTAGATTTGAGAGTTTTAATCTTTAATTACTCATAGAGTACAAATAAACTAATACGAAAATCTGTTCTGTTAATAAAAATATTCGTTTCGATTTTCAGCATCATCTCTAATAGTGAATGTTACGTTTTCTTGTACATAATACAGACAAAATTATGTAAAGATGCAAAAAATCGCTGTTGAGATTCACGTTCCTGGGGGTACCTGGTAACGAAAAGATGCAGTGGTTCCCCTGAAATCAATAGTCGGTCAGTTTGTGTACAACATCTAATCTTACGGAGGATGTTCTGCAAAACTGTTATTCTTCTGCCTAACTTCACTGCCCCTTGAATTTGATATGGATATTTTAATTTTTGGGGGTACTTTATACGAAGCTCGTAAGACAATTTCAAAAATGCCTCAAAGATGGCAAGTGTTTTCTTTTACTTTTTGAAAAGACATTGCGTTATTTAAAGATGACATTTTGAAGAACAGACTTCATAAAGAAAAATAGCCGGGGGGGGGGGCTATACCTCTCCCTGTGGACGCTAGAGCCTTCCATGAGGGCGGTAACGAATCCAATGGCAAAAGAGAGGCAAAAAAGGGGCGTTGAGGTAGGAAAAGGATCGGAGGGTCGGCCATGACGAACAACATCAAGCTGTTTTAAAAACATTATTTGCAATATTAAAAATATACATTTACAAAATGGAATTTACAAATAATGCTCGGATGAGCGAAGGCGAGACTACATCGGCACTAATCCCGGTCTCCCTTCTTATTATTTGCTAAAAACTTGGAGACTGATACAAAGGGAGAATCTGTGTTTACAAAAGCTTTTTCAAAAGAAAAAAATTCCTATTTGCAAAAAATTAGGTAATTTACTCCAAGAAGAGGCACAAACACATACATCACTGAACGGGGCGATCTGCGATTGATGTACACGAAGTCAAAATTGACAGATTATTAAAATTGAACTAGAAACAACCATTTCATTAGTGTTTTTCAAAAAATTATTCATAATTTTGAATTTATCTCATTATTTTTATATCTTATTAAAATTTTGAAAATGAACACAAAATCGATAAGTAATTTTCTTGTACAATTGGTTGTCATTTTAGTAATTTCTACTCCATGTTTTTTTATATAAGATAAGATTAGATACACCAGATGAATAAAGAAGTGAATTGGGTGTACAGTAAATATGTAACAATATTTTAATATTTCATATAGCATTAACTGTTGTGGACTAGGGGGCGTTTTTTTTGTTTGTTTGTTTGTTTTTTTCCTGCTAAAATTATTGTAACCAAAAAAGTGCTCCAGAATAGTTTGGAAACTCCTGCTCCATTCGAATTTATATTGTGTACTATTTCAGAAATATTTATGGTGCAGGAGGGGGTCCGAACAGAAATCGCCCCGCCCCTGACCCGAAGGCGCCGTCCTTGGCGGCGGGCGCTGCGCTGGCTGGGCCGGAGAGCGCAGGGGCCCGGAGTGCGCGGGCGTCGTGCGGCCGGGCTGCGCCGCGCCGCGCCGCGCCAGGGCTCCGGGGCCGGCCAGCGGCGGCGGCGGCGGCGGCGACGGCGGAGGCGGAGCGCTCCTCCAGTGATAAGAGCCCCGCCGCCGCCGCCAGCGGCGCTGCGGCGGCGGTGGGGGCGGAGGGAGGGCGGGGTGAACGGCCGCCACAAGGCCGGGCGGCGGGCCGCGTTGGGCCGGGCCGGGCTGGGCCGGGACCCGCCGGGCCACGTGCCGGGACGTGCTTTGCGCCTCCCGAGTCCGCACGCCCATCGCACCGTCGCCGCTGCAAGCAACGAAGGGCGCACGGCAGTTTCCAAGTACAGAGGAATTACTCTAAGAAGGGACTACTTTGACAGGTTGGGAAGCAAATGAACGCCATGCAGGGTGATGACATTGCAAGATATACAGTAGTGATGAAGCCATTTACAAATGAGCTAACTGTAAACGAAAGCACTGTCAAAATGAGTGCATGGGTGTAACTTGCAGCTACTGTATATTTTTGGCCAAGCGGTAGCTGTCAAAGCGTTCCCTTCTTATAGTAATCTCTCTATACCAGGGGTTTCAAACTTTTTCGTCCATGGCTCCTTTCCCTTGACCTAAACGAAACTTCCCGCGGCTCCCCTGATAACAAGGAAAGGTTAATATAGACCTACTAAAGATTCAACACAAATGAGTAAGTGATATAAAGGCTATTTTATTTCTCCTTTTTTTAAGATATTATTCTGGTTTTCAAGGGTTCAAGGGAAGAAATTCTTTAAAACATTTAAAGAGAACACCAAAACTGAAAGGACACGTAGATACACAGGAATGATGGCGAAGGAAGTAATTGAAAGTGAAATTGAATGGACCACCGCTGTGGTACAACGTTATTGGAGATGTAAAAGAAATAAAAGACACCTATTGACAAGTGAGGAGAAATGGGGAAAAATGTGGTGACAAGAGAATTGTTGCGAACCATTCTAAGGTCTTCTTAACAAAAAGAAATGTTCACTTGCACAACTATTGAAATTATTAGTGTGTACTTGGAACTTAATGTAAAAAATAAATTTTTTCATGTTTCTCATCTTTTTAATTGTTTCTGTCACTTCTGTGGACGTCTTGTGTCGAGTACCTTCCAGTCCCTCCCCTCTCTCCCTTCCTCTCTCTCTTTCGCCCTTCCTCTCTCTCCCTCTTTCGCCCTTCCTCTCTCTCCCTCTTTCGCCCTTCCTCTCTCTCTCCCTCTTTCGCCTTTCCTCACTCTCTCTCGCCCTTCCTCTCTCTCTCTCTCTCTCTCTCTCTCTCTCCCCACTCCACCTAAAGGAGAGATCTTCTTAATGGCACTGGCGTACGCCTGGCCCTCAACGAAATTTGAGAAATTGTTTCGTGCATTGCATCAAGTTTTCCCATGATAAAATGCATCTTCAGAAAACAATAAAATTGAATGGGAAAGAACTACATTTTGCGTTGCATTTTTCAGTTGTTACCGATTATATTTGTTGTCATAATGCCAAACTGTTTTATTTCTTTACTGACACACATGGTCGCTCATTCAATATTGCATTTTCAGTTCACAATTCATTAAAGGGCAACAACTTGCTCCACTTACAAAACAACATTTAATTCCTTCTGGGACCTGTTGTTTCGAGAAAGCGTTTTTATTTAACTTCAATTGGTTGGTCGGAAGACGTAATTAAAACCATGCGCTGTCGCAATTTGTTCTCAGAAATTATACCGTAGTAGAGATGTTATTTAAAAGTCTAAGAAAATGTCTTCTGGAAGTTAGGCTTTATTATAATGTTACGATGTGTAAGTTTTTGAATATGACCATAATTCGTATATGGTCATTTCGCATATGACCATTTATTTTTTAAATATTTTCCCAATATTTCAGCAGATTTAAGTATTCTTAACATTTATCCTCTAGAAGAAGGATGTTTGTAAATTCACGAAATCATTCCTTATGAATTAAGAATTGTCGGTTCTTATTTGAATATTTTTATGATAGTGAAATAAGTGGCAACTAAATTTATTGTTAAAAAATCAATGAAATGCTTTCATAGCAAGTGAGCATTGTAGTCAGAGTGGTCGCTGATTCAAAAATTTCTTTTGATCTATTTAGGATTGCTGACTATAAAAGAAGATTTCCTGAGTCGTGAAATGTTTTCAAAAATACTAAGAAAACTGCAATTACATTTGATATTTGCCATTAAATGTGCCTCAAAGCATAGACTTACTGCGCTAAAATATATGAAAGCAATACTCGAGGTTGCATTTCAGAGATTATTTTCTAAGTAATTGCAAATTTTCAATGAAATTTGTCACCATGCAAATTATTTGGTTTGATACAGTGTCAGGAAAGATTTTATATGCTATGGCGCTTTTCCTTTGCAATTACAACTACCAAAATAAATAGATAACATAAAATGTGAGATCATTTTTCGTGTAAAGACTAGACATCCAAATGAAAAAATGTCAATAATGCAATAAACATTTATTAAGAATTAGAATGACAATTTTATCCGTGATGTTTTTCTTGCATGCCGTCGATAATGAGTACTTCCTGAACGAATTTTAATGAGAATGTTAATTGATTGTGTTGAAACAAAAACATTCCCAACAGTAGGGATTTAAAATTTCCTATTTAACTAAAATACAAATACGAGGATTCCCAATTTAATGAGATGTCAGTAAAATTAAATTGGTATACATAGGCTCACCTTTCACTTCAGATCTCTGATTCTTTTTTACGACTAATAAGTTATTATAGCTCACAAACATAACGTTGTATCTTTGTTTTGAACGATATCAATAGAATTTCAGAGCAATAATCCTTGGTGCAGTTCAACTATAGTTGAAGGGAGGGAATATGTAAGAAGTAGGGAATATATTTTTATGTAAATAGTACATACTTTTACTCGTAGAAGTTACCTGCATTTAATCACTATTTTTAGAGTTTTCATCACATTCTGAATGTATTAAAACAATTTTTATTTTATGATTTTTACATAGTTTGGTATAATTGTATATTTTTTTACATACATTTTCCTATTATTTCTACATATTACGTTATAATTTAATACAGTTTGTGATAAAAGAGGAATAGTTCAAATGCGAGATTGGAAATAAATGTTCCTGGAATCGTCTTTGAAATAAATTAATTTCGGACTTCTATGGCCTCCGGGACTTTCCGTGAATTGTCAAACTTACTCCCTTCTTCTGGGAAATTGCACATTCGGAATTAACGAAACCTATAATCGCAACCACATGTTTGCTGATATTTCTCAGAGCCCATCCGTAACTCGAAAAAAACCTGGAAAACAAATCTTGCATGCCATTGTCTTCTCGCGCTTCCAGAACCCACAGACAAATATACACCCCTACGTCAGGGACCCAAAATTCGGAATATATTCATGACACCCCGTCCGCTCGACCTCAGTGAGAAAACTCCTTTGGAATGTGTGCGATAGATCAATCTGTCGCACTTGTTTTCAAGAAAATTGAGTTCAAAAACAATGTTGGGTGAGTATAGTTTTCTAGTGCGTCGACTACTTCGACGATCATTCGACCCGCAAGTGTAATCCACGCTATACGTGGCAGTGTTCCTTCCCTGCTGCAATGTTGGATCTGGCGACGACCTACTCGTCGAATTGAGGGTTTGTTCCCCTCGAGGTATTTTCCCCAGCGGGGAGCCGCCCAGCCGGGATACGCCGACTGGTCTTTCAACATACAGTTGGAAACAGTCTTGTTTGTTCAGTCCATAATTCGCTCAAAAATCATTAATTTTAAGTGGAAAATTGAGACTAATTCAAACAATATTACAAAGTAATTGAATAATTCAGTTAAATATAACGTAACTTTGTACACCTAGACGAAATGGTCTTGAATTTAAAGTTCACCAGCATATTTAGTCGCTCGGGAACTAGCCTTTAGGAAGGTTCCCGAGCAACTAAACGTGCTGGTGAATTTCAAATTCAATGCCATTTCGTCTAGGTCTACAAAGTTACATTTAATTCAACTGGAATTATTCAATGATCTTGTAATATATTTTGCATTAGTCTCAATTTTCCACTTAAAACTAATGATTTTCTAGCAAATTATGGACTGTACAAACAATACTGTTACTAACTGTATGTGATAGTGATGTAAATTAAATGTGTGTAGGAAATGGGAGAAGAGATCGACCGGCTTATCCGTTTGCTTGCTAGGGAATTTCGTTTCCAACTACCTTCCCCGTAAAGGTATCGCCGCAGCAGGGACGAACTCTAAGCACCCGACTGGTCTTCCGACTTATGTGGTAGTGTAATTCATTTGCGTGTAAGTTAGGGGTGAGAATAAGTCACGGAAGAAGAAGAAACGATTGCGCGCGATCCGCGGCCCGTTTGTTAGGGTATTGCTCTGCCATTCACGGGGAATGATCGAAGAAAACTATCGATTAGAGCAACCGGCCTCTAGAATTCTCTTCTAGACTGTGGTTGAAGTTGACCCAGCAATTTAGCTAATGTCGAAAATTCGCCATTGTCGGGTCTCGAACCTTAGTACCTATGATCAACGCAAACAATGATTTAGGAGGAGCTTGGACGTCGTACCCTCGTTGGCTATGCAGTGAAACTCTTCACGTCCTTCACATTAACAACATTAAATATTCTACCTAGGCATGTTATATTTTGTTTGGAACTCATTCTGTTTGGTGAAAATAGTGTTCATTTACTTTTCTAGAGGTAGAACATATGTTCATCTGCTCCAAATTCATTTTAAAGTTTGAACGGCCACATTTTGTGATGAAAAATTTGAAAATGCTTGTACGGGCCAATTTTAAATACAATTATCAATTTTTATTTTACATATTTTTTTTATTTTTCCTTACCTATGTATGAAAAATTATTTGTATATGTGCATGTTTTGCTGGCTTTTTTTGCAATAAATTATTTATTGCATAAAATATTAGATTAACAATGATTACTAATGAATAGAATGAAAGCTTTAATTGACGGGAAGATTTTTCTTAGTGTTTCACGGGAATCGGAGGCATTTAACGTGGTGCGCGTTCCGGATTTAGTAAATCTGCGCCGAGCAGTCGGCCAAGGCCACCTTGAGAGATGGCCAGCGCTTCGTCCTGCTCGGCGGGGGCCCCTTCGGAATGCGCCCCCGGGGGGGGGGGGTGACGCCTCAGGTGCCTCCCCCGCCCACGCGACCTCCTCGACCCGCAGCGTGCGCACCGCCATCCGTCTACTGTTTATCGGCGGCAGGCGTAGCAGTAGTGACGGTGGCGGCAGTGGCGGTGTTGCTCATCGCCATGGGGCTGGTGGTGGCAGTGACAGTGACAGTAACGGTGGTGACGATGGTGGCGATGACAGTGACGGTGGTGGCGATGATAGTGGCGTTGGTGGCGGTAATGGTAGTAGCGGTGATGATTGTGGCAATGATATTTTGCCACGATTCACGATGGTGCCGTGGCGATGGCATCGCCAAAGGCAAGAGTGGAACTGGAAGTAGCGATGGCGGCGGTGTAGGCGGTCGCCCAGAGGCGCATCGTCGGGGCGGAGGCGGAAGCGAGCGATGGATGCGTGGCACGACACGCCGAGGCGCGCAGCGCGAAATAGCACCTGGAAAGCAGCATCGGGCCTCTCAGTCAATGTCACCTGCTTCGTCTTCCGCCGCCTCCGCCTCCGCTTCGACCTCCATCTCCGCGTTCGCCACCAACATTCGCCTTTGCCTTGCTCTCCGTCTTCTTCGCGTACGTCTTCTTCATCGGCTAATCCTTCATTTTGTTTGTCTTCTTCGCCTTCGCCTCGAACTTCGCCTTCGCCTCGAACTTCGCCTTCGCCATCAGCCTCCGCCTTCGCCATCTGCATTCACCATCGCCTTTGCCTTCTCCTTGGTCTTCGTCTTCTTCGCCTACGTCTTCTTCCTCGTCTTCATCGTTTTCTTCGTCATCTTCTTTTTCTTAGCCTCTGCCTTTGCCTTCATATTCGTCTCCAACATCAATCCTTCAACAACAATCCTTCGCCTCAGCCTTCATCTCCGCCTTCGCTTTGGTCTTCATTTTCATCTTTGTTTCGTCTTCGTTTTCTTCGCCTTTTTCTTTTTTATCCTTTTCTCTTTCATATTTTTCTCTTTCCTCTTTTCTCTTTTCTCCTTTTTGTCTTTTCCGTCGTCGGATTTTTCGTCTTTTTTGCATACTTCGTCTTCTTCGCCTTCTCCGTCTTTGCAACCCTCTACATCTCCGCCGTCACCTTCCATCTTAGCCGCCCTCGCCACCGCTGTCAACTCTGCAAGCGTCTCACCTTCCCCCCACTCCCTTCTTCTTCCACATCCCCCCTCGCCGCCCCTTGCCAACGCCTTCGCCACCGCCTTCGCCGCCACCTTTGCTACCGCCTTCGCCACCGCCACCGCCCTCACCACTGCCTTCGCCACCGCCCACGACACCGCTCTCGCGTTCTCGCCACTGCCAGCGCCCTCAACCTAGCCACCCCCTTGCCAACGCCAACGCCTTCACCACCGCCTTCGCCACCACCTTCGCTACCGCCCTGCCACCGCCCCCGCTATCGCCCTTGCCACCGCCTTCGCCACCGCTCTCGACACCGCCAATGCCGCCACCACCACCGCCTTCGCCATTGCCCTTGCCCCCACCATCGCCACCGCCCTCACCGTCGCCCTCGCCACCGCCACCGCCCACGCGGTGGCCAAATAGTGCAACATGTGTTGTATCTTTTACAACAATTTTTCCATGAAATTGTGTTGTTTTTTGTTGTTGTTGACTTAGGAAAATTTTCTCTCTGAATGCGCCTCGTGTTTGCGTTTGAAGAAATTTATTTATATTTGTGTAAGTGTACTTCAAAGTATTTCATTCCCTCTCAAATCTATGACAGAATTTAGGAATACCGACATTTTTGTATTGTAATGTTTATTTCTGATAATAATGGCGCCAAACCTGTATATAAGTATGTACAAGTATAAGGCAAAGTCATAAATCAATGAATTATTTTGTGGATCTAGTTTGTTTTTTTTACTAGTGGGAGAAAAATCAGATAGTATGGTTTCGTGTTTTCACGAAGTGGAATCCTGGTATTGACCTTTCCGGAAGAAAAAAATCCTCTTGCAGTGAACAGGTGGTAATTCTCATGAGTGAGAAAGTGGTGATAAATATTTGTCCTTGGCACTTTTCAAGATTCGGTGTGTGCGTCTTGTAAGAGACCTGTGGTATAGAAAACAAATGATTCCTATTCAATCTTTCTGAAAGCAACACCATAAATACCCGTCAGAAACGTAGTAATGTTTTCTTTCTTAAAAAAGAAACAATATAGTTTTCGCGAGTGTTTGACTGTCAGTGAACAGGGAAACAATGAAAGGTAAAAGAAAATTTATTCCTGCTTCCGCCCTAGATTTTTTTCTATTTATCGAACTTGTATATACTTTTGATTTGTTGGTTTTCGTTGGTTTCAGACTTCGTATTTTATGGCGTATTTATCGTTTATCGCTTTTGGAATGACGACGTTTTTTTCTTCCAAAATATCGTGTTTCTTCGAGTATTATATTTTAGGAACAACCGATATTTTTTCTACTGCTCTTCAACAATAGTTTAACAAATGTGTTACAGCATTTCCAAAATACTGAACAATGATGTCATTAGAAAAGTGGAATATATGATACGGAGGTCTGTTGCAATTTAAAGTCAGAATTTTGTTCCAGTGTCTCAGGAATAGACAGTTTTAAAGTTAAAAAATCACAACTTTTGAAGGACTTGTTCTACATTCGCTGTGTAACAATTAACTTTAGTGAATTCTTCACAAGTATGCTCTAAGGCTCAAAGAAATTAAAGTGAAAATCTTATATGTTCCATTCATTTACATAGTTTTTGATTATGGAAAAATCTTTGTATATTGTAAAGAAATCATAACAAAGAAAAAATATGGTTTTATGCATAAAGAATAGTCTTCCTTATAAACAGTATATAACTATTTTTATTATTTTGTAAATAAAATACACTTAATTTCATGTTTATTTAACACAGCACTAATACCAACTTTGAAAAATATGGTCTTTCTTTTCTTGTTACAGATATCTAGCTTTGCCCCTGCCCTGACTCAGACTTACATGTGAAATAAAACAGTGAGTCATAAACTTGAAATAGGTTCTTCCACGCTTTACGACAATGGTGACGCAATTAAGGTAAAAACATTGGCTGGTTGAAGAAATCTTGAAGTCTCCATGGATATATAAAAGTCGAGAAAAGTGCGAACTCCGAGATTTGAAATGGCAAAAGATTATTCTATTTTCTTCAAGATATTTCGTGACAGAATACATTTTTTATAGATCTATAAGTTTTCTTTTGTCGTTTCTAGTGAAACACCTGTCGAAGATATTCTAGAACATAACCGTTTCTTAAATTAAATGTTCTGATTATCTCAACAGAGTGCAATTTCGCAAGTTACGAGACAGTTGGTGTGGCATTCTGGGAATCCGAATTTTCATCCAGCTTTGTATTTCCAATTCTCATCATCAGAACACAGGGAGCATCTCCGCTTCTGCCAGAGGCGCTTCATCGTTTCGTTTTAAATCCGCGGGAACAGCGAAGGGGGCGTAAACGCGCGCCCATCTCACTTGCCTTCCCCGCGCCCGCCCCGCGGCCATCGCTTCGCGTCGAAGCTGCCGGTTTCATCCACCTGAGTGCACTGCTGCGGATCTACATCCCCACTTGTTCGCTGCCTTGGTCGCGGTTGCAGGCTGCTCGCCGGCAGGCCCGCCAATCGTTGCCCTTTGGTGGAACGAGCGCTCGCTCGCCATTTTTTGGAGCGTTCATATGTACGATATTTTCTTGGAATTTGTCCAGACTCACTTATGGTGTCTGTGCCGAACGGAACGTGTAAGACAGAATGTCTGGAATGTTGTAAAACTATATTTAACATTTTCCTTATGTTATGACTGTCTTATGGTTGATTAAGAGTTTTATATGGTCCAATATATTTGGGACAGTCAATTTAAGAATAATAACACTTTAATTCCTTTCCTATACAGCGTTTCAGAAACTCAGTTATCTACATATATATGTAGATATTTATTATATAGTAAAGGAATTAAAGTGTTATTATTCTTAAATTGACTGTTTCAAATATATTGGACCATATAAAACTCTTATATTTAACATTATTAGTTGGAATACAGGGAGAAAATAGAAGATTTTGTATGTACTTTATGTATTTGGCATTTTAGGGACAAATTAATCCCACCTTTGTGTAGCTAACGGTATTCCCAAGCCTGTGCCTGGGGGCAAGAGAGATGGGTGGTGAGCATGTCGCATGCCCATCGCCACATCTAGCTTTGTTTGGTCTGCATGCGCTGTTTTTCGTCACACAAATAGAAACTGCGACGATTTTTATTAGAAAGCTGCAGCTTTCTTTTTCTGCCGGCAGGGAATCCAACGTGGATGCAGCTTACAAAAAGCAAGCACGTTGTCAATGAGACTTCCAAGGGGCTAAATTTTAAATGTACTATTCGAGGAAAATAATTGTGTCCATTCTTTAACTCTGTAAGAAAGGATACGTCAGAAAATAAAAAGTGTGTAATTTCCGATCCACAACCTAATTTCGTTAATTTTAAAGAGAAGCGAAATAATGTTTTATTGTCAGGTAACGATGTAAAATACTCATTTTACGAGCGATGTTCGGCACACATTTAAATAGAATAAGACTATTTAGTAATCCAATTACGCAATTTTCGTTTAATTGATGAAATTATATTTTATGTATTATCTAACGCACATTTGATAATATATAAATATTTTGCTATGATCATTAAAATGCTGCTGCCATGAATAATTTATTAATACTTAATTTTGTTGATCCAAAGCGTAAGAAAGGTTTAAATTCAATTGCAATACCAATAATGTGTTATGTCTCTCTTATCTTAAAATGTCACCTTATGTTCTCCATAATTCCGATTCGTGCAATATGTACTTCAGTACTTATAAACAATCATTTATAAGTAAATAGTATTTATAAATAAACATGAATGTCGAGTAATAAATCAGGTCACTTGTCACATTAAACATGTCACAATCGTTAAATTTGTCACATTAAAATGAATGAATTGTGACAAAGGGAGCGAATCATGATCGCTGACTTTCAACAGTTTAATGTGTGCGTGTGTTGCCGCGTAGCGAGAGACAGAATTAGCCTGAGATCTCTTAGACACCAGGAGCCATGAAGATGGAGAAGTTCCATTACAGCCTTCGCCTGAAGAGAAGAGCGCTCGAAAATCTATGGTTTCTTGCTGTGGGTCACATGTCAGCGTCAGGCGTCGCCGTGCCATGCCTTTCCGTCTTCTTAGTGGCTGCATCCCGACTAATGGGATTAGTTTCGCTTGGCCTCATGCTTGAAGCAGTGCAGCCTCTCACAGAAACTAACAGCCTCCGTCTTTCTGTTGCAGCACGCTGGCGCCACACCAAAGCTGCAGAGGCGGCGGCGTTCGGGCTGTACCACGATGCAGATTTCCATCCAGGAAGGAGCTTTGGTATGTCTGCCAAATGGCGTTTTTCTTGAAGTCTGGAGGTTTTCTTCATCTCTTTCAGAAATTGTATTCCTTTTAAAGTCTTTTTGACGACTCTGCTCGAGGTATTTATTCGCTGGTAATATTTTTCATAGCTCTAGTTGCGCCAAATAAAACATCAGTTGCCAAAAGCAACGAAAGCATCAGTCGTCTACTTGGAAAAATTTAAATCTTGGATAACTTCAAATAAATGTATGTCATTTCTGCAAAGTCTTTGATCTCATTTTTAATTCCTTGTGGTTTATAAGTATGTATTTTGATTACCATAACGTATTGCTAAAACATAATTTTTAATCTTTCGTATTTTATTGAAATACTCTCAGAACAAAAATACAAATTAATAATCGTATTTTTTCCCAAATCAAGTTTTCCAAATTATGTTCATTCTACTTTGTTTCGAGAATATTACAAATATTTATTGTGGCCTAGATCTTTTTTAATATATTGTGTCCATTTTCAGTTACCAGTTAATTGTTTCAGCTTAACTTGTGAACTTAACTTTGAGTCACAATTTTAGAATTGTTGGAATTCAACGCAACTAGGCCGAATTTCGAAAGTTCTCGTGCCACGAAAACTTGCGAACAGGACGCGTTGTAAGATAGGAACTTTGAAAGAGGCGCGGGAGAAAATGTGAAGGCAGAAGAAGGGGTACGGGCAGGACGGAGTGGGGGAACGAAGTGTGCCGTTGAAAAAGATGGAAGACATGAAAGGAATGCTTACGGGGCCAGAATGCAGATCGTGTACAGATTCAAAGGGATTCAGAATTGCCTTCAGACTCCTGAATGAACATCAGTTGATATGATTAGCACGATGTTATAAGTCGTATGCTTTATCTGTTCTTGCGACATCGGAAGCATAATCCTGCCTGTGAAAAAAACGCGCCTCAGGGTGAAAAAAATTTCGACATACACGACCAGCAGCTGCCAGTTCGACATATTGACTGTGCGATACACACTGTTTCATAATTCCATTCGCATTATCTTGCACTTGTCCTTAGTGTCAAACGTTTTATCTTTTTCATACATCATTGTGCGGCAACATCAATTCAGTATGATAATATGGACAATGAATGATTTAATCGTAAGACAGTGCTTCAAAAGCATTTGACCCTTCGTACTGTCCGTAGTATCTTTCTTTTATAATTTCGAAAGGATAACGATTTCCAAGTTTTTTGTTGTTGCTTTTTTTTCACACAAATGTCATTCATGGGTAACAGAAGTCCCCCATGGACCGAAGGCTCAAAGAAAATTTTGAATCGCCCCAGTTGAAACAACAAACCACTGGTCGAAGAAAAAAGAATGAAATGAAGTTGATGCAGATTATTATTTTTTAATGAAGAGATCAATGAACAAGTCTCTTTGAGTAGCCATCTAGTCCTTTCAGTTTTATAAGTTTTATAAGCTCTATTTGTCTCTGAGTGGCCATCTACCCTTTCAGTTTTATAAGTTATATTTGTTTCGTCAGAGAGCAGGTTAGTACCCGTTTGCTTTCCTAAGCTCCTCACTGATTTATGTGAGTGTGGTGAAAATTAAATGAGCTGTATTTCAGAACTGCGAAAGTGTGGCTTCTTATCTCACTGACCTCTTCAATTAACAGGTGAAAACTTGAGACGTTTTAAAGGAAATAGCAACAGTAAACCTAACAAGAGGTAAATGATAAGAGGTAGCAAGACCGAAAAGTAAGAATGAAGTTCAGAACAATTCATGGGCGATGTCCTGGAAAGGGACGATGAAACTTTAAAATATGATGTTTCGCATTATGAGTCGAAAATCTGAAAATATAAAATTACAGTCCGTTGTTCCTCTATATTTGCTTGGGTACCTCCCTCAAAAATTATCTGCCATTTTTTTAAAAATTATTATAAAGGTCAAAAGTGAGCAAATGAGGAATAAGGTAGGTAATTTCTTCAGAAGAAAAAAAAAGGATATCTTCTTAAGAGCTAAATGCATCATAAGTGTACGCAGAATTAGAATACGAACATTAGAATTAGAAAACGACGTTTTAAAATTATCTTGAAAGAAATACCATTACTTATTCTTTGTTAAAAAATTGACTATTGTTCTCTGATTCACTTTTGAAATGTTTATTAATTAATAAAAATCGAGTAACAATTATTAAATGTAGCATTTAATAATGAATAAACGTTTTAAAGATTCGAGTAATCTAATTTAAGTAAAGACGTACAACACTTATAATAGTCAAGTATCTTGAGGTTTTCTTTAGGTGTTGTTCGAAGCATTTTTGTTTGATTCAAATTGGTTATTTCCAGGAAGCGCGAATTCGATGTTCCTAAACAGACTTGAAGACTGGTGTAGCAAAGCGTATTTAATATTTTCCGAAACGAACTTGTGTAAACTCAGTTGACTTTTCGTAAGAAAATTTCTAGCAAAGGCAGCAGATTTTCTTCAGTTTGCTCCACAACCTTCGCCCAACGCTGATCCCCTTCCGCCGTCCTTTTCCCTTCTCCGTCTCCCTCCCCCGCAAGGCAACGCGGCGAAGCCACTGCAAGAAAAACAATAAACTCGGTTTGTTTACTCCGGTTTTCGCTCAGCCTTGAAATCGCATTTTCTGAAGTCGTAAAATAGCGGTGATTCAGCGGTTTTTTCTCTTTCTCGAACTCGTAAAAGATCAAGGCAAAGCCGTGCGACGCTCAGGTGAAAGTCGACTTGAGGAATGCTTCCCCCGCATACGAAGGGAAGGGAAGGCAGTGGGAAGGAATCCCCCATAGGCGAACTATGCACTGCTGCAATTGCCGTATCTCAGCCGTCGTTTGTTGTAGTGTTTTGCAAGAGCAAATACAACCTAATTCACAAAAGAAATAGAACTATAAATCCTTATACAGTATTCGAGAAACAAGTGACCGTTTATTTGTTCGTCCGTCCGTCCGTCTGTCCGTCCGTGCGTCTGTCCGTCCGTGCGTACGTCCGTGCGACCGTCCGTTCTTGCGTCCGTCGGTCCGTGCGTTCGTCCGTCCATCCGACCGTGCATCCGTTCGTCCATACATCCGTCCGTTTCTGCGTCCGTCCGTCACTCACGGTTTGACCCCTTACCTTCCGCCATTCAAGACAAATGAAGTGTCATTCGATGAATCTCGGTCTCCTGGAGAGGAACTGATGATTTTGTTTCCAAATCCAATCAGTAGATTCTAATAAATTTCTCCTAAAATCCTCTCCTCCACACGGTTTTTGCGTTTTTTAGCGCTGCAATCTAGCGGTCGCCGTGCTAACCACGTATCCCAGTGCCACGGTATCCAGGAGACGACTGTTCGCTAGATAGGACAGGTCAAAGTCCCTCACTTTTTCTCGCTAGTTCGTCCTGGTCACTTGCGGATCATTGCTGTTTCACCATCAGCATCCAACTCACCCTATAGCTCCCTGTCTCTCGCTCATTTGCTCACCTGCTTGCTCGCCTTCCGACGCACTCTTCCTCCGGTATCTCACTCACCTGCCTCGTTCGCGAGCTCATGCGTTCATGCGCGCATCTACTCAAGGGCTGTGCGCCCTTCGTTCACCTTTTCCGCACCCCTCGCTTTACGTTCACTTGCTCGTCCTCTGAGAGGCCCTCACACGTTCGAAATACGTGAGAAATTTACCCGTTTTACGCGTCACACGATTCGCCACCTGGTGAGAAAATCTTTCACGAACGAAATCCTTCAGCGTCTGATTTTCTTCGGAGTACTACTGCTTGTGGTTGCCATATTCTGAAGGTCTTTATCCATAACCCTGTGACGGATATCATTGTTGTTTAGTTTTCTCGCTTATGGTAGTCGCTAGTGGCGACTTTTCCTGCATAGATAGACGCTGGTTCTCTATCTTTGGTACTACCTTTGCGCCTTCCCTTCTTAATCGCTAAATTTCAACATACAATTTCAATGAACTTGATGTGATTTTTCAATATTTTTCAACTCACTTATTTTACGTTCTAAGATGTTTAGCGCACTAGCGACCTGATTTTAGCTCTTATCCCGCATCGTGGTTTCATGGAAAGTTGAGGTACATGAAAGTAATACATAAATGCAAGGAACCAAAGATATAATTTTCACTTTTGCAGACTTATTTACTCCCTTATTTTAGGGCCGTATTGTAATGGTAATTTATACAAGGAACCAAAACATTTTCCCGCGCTTGGGAACGTGATTAACCTATTTTTCTTAGGGACTGTAAGTTTCTATTTCTGGCCTCTTTCAAAATATAATCCTGATAAGCATGAACTGAAATACATAACAAAATGAAAATCAAAATTAAGAAAGCGGAGAGGGGAAATGTTGTGCAACTCAAACTCATCCAAGTAGTCGATCCCTGTTCCGGGCAGGTGGCTACGGGATAAAAAATCCAAAGTCACACCTCATCCGGTAAATGGAAGCAACTGGGAGGGGCGCGGGAAGGAGGTCCAGTTAGACGACTGGAGAGCTGTGCAGAAAACCTGGATGAGCAAAAATAGGTGTCTATGGGCGTCTTACGAACTGTTTATCAAAAAACTCTCAATTGAGGCGGCAGCTAGAAGAAGTGCATCTACTCCAAAACTGTTCTGAGAAAAACGCATTGCAAGATTTTAACCATAGCATTCTACACACTGGTCTATTTAATTGCAAATTATATATTATTTTAATACATTATAATTTTGTAAATTCAATTTCACTTAGAACGTAATTAAATTTTCTTTAATTTCAAGCACGTGGCGTAAAGAAAAAAATGCTTTATGGGCCCTTCTTCTGAAAAACACTTTATATTTATTATTGAAATGGTGTAAATTATAAATATTATTAAATTTTAATTTGCTTTTATTATAAACTGCTAATACAAATTATAATGTGGTTTGTTACCAACTTTTTTACCTCACAGTTCATCTTGTGAGCTTTCAGATTCGGACTGACTTTTGTCGACATTTCCAGTCGACCTTTCTTGAGTACACTCGTCAAAGCAGTTTTAGTAACATTTTTTGCTCTCTTCCTTTAAGTACCCATGTAAGTTCTGAATATCAGTAACTTTTTACGCATTAAGTGGAACTCGAATGACAGGTTAAAGTGCAATATTTTAGGGAACTGTTTTCATGTAACGGAATATTGCTCTACCAACCTAACGAATATAGATAAAATCATGAAACTTTGCTTGGATATAGATAAAAGCAGTGCTAAATTTATAAAAATTTAGGCCCCGGATCGTGCCCCCAAATTACTTATTAATATAATAGAAATACTTATACATTTGTAGCATAATGTAATAATTCCCGAGGGACCTGAACGCCATTCCGTCGCGTCCCGCCAGATATCAAGCCCTTCATTATAGCACGTAGAATTCATTTCTGCATTCTGCGGAAGAAGGACCCATAGTCCTATGGGCCCCTCTTCTAGCTGCCGCCTCAATTACGGTCGAGTAAAGCTGCCACGTATCCCGACCGGCTGAGAAGGCGCAGTACATCATCTGCTGTCACTGCAGCGCCTCTGACATGGCTATCATTGGGTTCGAATCCCGATAGTAGCGAAATTTTCGCCACTAGCTAAATAGCTGGGTCTCCTTCAGCCGCTGTCTGGAGGAGAACTCTAGCGGGCGGCTGCTCTGATCGTCAGTTTTCCGTGGTTTCACCGATCAACATGAGGCGAATGCACTACCCTAACAAACGGGTCACAGACCGCGCGTGATCTTTCCTTCCCCTTTCTTGTCCCATCCTCCATCCCTACTCACATGCACAATTACTTTCACTACCTTACAGTAGAGAAGTAGTTGAGCGTTTCGAGCTTGTCCCAACTGGGGCAATTGCCTCGTGGGAGAGACTGAGTGGAAACCCCGTGAGCCGACGTGTAGGTCGGTGCCTGACCTCACGTTCCACCGGGAGGGACACCGGCTTCTCCCAGGACACAACATGCATTACACATATGGGACTAAAGATGACAGTAGTTGACGCACCCGGGAAAATCAATCAACCAGTCACCTACCCCAAACGTGGACTTTTAAATCATCGTGTCGCCTCGTGACTGGGAATGAAGCGATACTTTCTATCTGAAATGCATAGCCATCAGTGTGTATTGTAAGAATAGACATTAGAAATTCAATGTCACCGACGTATCGATACCAGGTTCGAGCATGCGATGGCATTGATTGTAATTACTGTATCGAATCAAATACTGCAGCTCTGTATTTTCTGCCCACTTGCTTACTCGTCCTCTTGCTGCCTTCTCCGTTTGCCCTCTCATGCCTTTGGTCATCCATCACTTGCCCACTCATCCACTCACTCACACACACACACACACACACGAACACACACTTGTGTTCACCCAGTCGCCCGCTCGCAAACCGCGTTTTTCGCAGCGGCGGCGGTGGTGGCGGCGGTGGCGGCGGCGCTGGCTGCCGGCGCGGTAGCTCGAGAGCCGGGACGCAGCGTACCGTGGGCCCGTTAGCAGGGCTTCTGGCAGCGCAACCGAGTTGCAGGTTTCTTTGTTCATAACATTATGAACCCCAGAGCCCTGCAAATTACTCGCGGCCTAAAGCACATTAAACTTAGTTTAATACGCCCTGTGGCCATAACGTGGCCGGTCTCTTAAGTGCCATTAAAACAGACCTGTACTATGAAACGAAACTTCAATCTCGCTGCAGACGAGTGTTTCGCGTGTGTTGCCCTGGCCGGCATTAAAGAAAACTCCGGAGATCTGTACCGCGGTTACCTTGTCGTTTTAATGCTTCTGCTAAGTGACTGGACCTACAGAATCAGTGCCCTTGTAAATGAGATGTGACGTCTGCTGTTTCGTGCTTGTATATTTTCCCAAAGAAGAAGGTCATTGCACAGCTGTCTTCGTGAAACATACCTGATTTGTTTTGTGATTAATTTTCTTAGTATTAATATGTCGCTTTGTAATAATACAGAAATATAATTATATGTTCCATGTAAATCTTGATAAACACTTCTGAATAATATTTGGAAACTTCGGTGCTCAGTGACTTGTTTTTCAGAAAATTCAGTGGAATGAAGATTCCTTTTGTTCTTTTTTTCGGGGGATTTTCCAATAAAATCATTACGTTTTAAGTTGTATTATCAGCTAAATCTTCTCTCTGTATTGACTTCCTTAATGATATTACAAAAACTGAAATTAAAGCATTTTAATTGTAATGTCAGGAATTCTTCGGGTGCAGTTTAATGAGATAACAAACCGCAAAAGCCGAAAACAGTTGAAATAAAATTAATGAAAGTGGTCGATGGCGAATTATAGCATAGGAGTTAGGAAGAAAACAGTTTATTCGATCACATGATTGAACTTTACATTCTTTATTACTAGATGTACCTCTGTCACAGTCACTCAGCATTCTACTGATTACAATCATCCTCGACTGTTGACAACATATCCCCATTCCCCATTCAGTAATTCTGTGATTGATGTCTTTCACTTAATTAAGTTAGTAGAGGTTTATTGGCTAGTTGAAACGTCCCCGAATAAAGCTGTGTAATCTGAAATTCGTGGCGGTTAGATTTTCGAAATGTCCTATGTTCTCCTCTCTGGAAGGATCCATCCGAGGACCTCCCGCTCCAGGCGCCTTCTCCAGCTTATTTCGATCGCATTTGGGCTTTTGAGGCCGCTTCCCCGACAGCCGGAAGAACGTACTGCCTACTTGGTGTCCCCGCGTCGTCCTTTTGAGACGGGATGAGAAACGGGGGAGAGGGAACACACAGGCCGCCAACTCAACACAACACAACAAAACAAAACAAAGTCCCGAAGGCCGCAAAGCTAAGTAGTGTGATGTCTGATGACAATGCCCACTTCCTGCGACCCGTCTTAGCGGTCCTAATGAAATAATTCCGAGGGAGGGGCCGGAGGTGGGGGAGGGAAGTACCCGGAAGAATGGGGACAGAACAAGGAGAATGTGGGACAAAAGACGGTTTTAAAGAGCTGGAAAAACCAAGCAATAGATTGGACGCGAGGGGGAGCGATTGTGTCGTGGAAGAATGAGACGATGCCGCGGCGGCGGTGAGGGCGGCGGCGTTGGACGCGCGGCGGAGGCGGAGGCGGAAGGCAGCGTTTGGGTTGGAGGCCAGAGGACTGAGAACTGCCGACTGAGAAGTGACGACTGAGGACTGCCGACTGAGGACTGGCGACTGAGGACTGGCGACTGAGGACTGCCGACTGAGAACTGCCGACTGAGAACTGACGACTGAGAACTGACGACTGAGAACTGACGACTGAGAACTGACGACTGAGAACTGACGACTGAGAACTGACGACTGAGAACTGACGACTGAGATCTGACGACTAAGAACTGACGACTGAGAACTGACGACTGAGAACTGACGACTGAGAACTGACGACTGAGAACTGACGACTGAGAACTGATGATTGAGAACTGACTGAGGCTGAAGAGTACGAGGTTAAGGCCCAGCCATACAACGGCCATACAACGCGCCTCTTGAGACCTGGTCATTGTCATCGCTTCCACCTTCAGCTGACTCGGATTACTGTATCTCAAGAGAAGCCTCTATCTTGGTCGCTTCTGTATTAAGGGAATTTGTCCCCAATGCCAACCTGTCTATAATGGTCTTTTTTTTATCTTCGGATCATCCCCTCCTAATTGGCGTCAGCATTCCGTCCACCATCTCCTGTCGCTGCGGCGGCCAAATTCTATCACCGATTCCCCGTAAGGGAGTCGAAAACGACCTCTGTCATTGTTGTGAGCTCAAGCGTCCTTGAGCTATACTCCATTGTGTTTTGCTGTATATCCTGCCTAAAACTTTTTCGCTTTTAATGACGTATCTAGTGTCTAGGTCTTCGTTGTAGTTACGTTTCTCTTTATCGGATTTCTAAGATTTCTCTTCCCCGTTGATACCAGCGACGGGGCAACCAACGTCGATTACTTTCCTGGCAGTCCAGCACTTTCCTGGAGCTTGTAGTCATCTCAGTATAAACGGTATATACAGTCGTGTACGTTGTCTACGCCGTTCACAGGTGTCTCCGGAGCCCTTACTCCCGCCGCCGTGCCCATCTCGTCGGCGTCACCGCACCGTTTCTTTTGATGGAGCTCCTCCATCGCAAACCGCGCACAGGGAACCGCTCAAGAAGACCACAATTCGCTTCCCCCAGGAAAGAGCTCTTTCGCAGTGAAATGCGCGTCAAAAAACCTCCGAGTGTTATAGTTCTTCCACTTCGACTGCTTCTTTCCTCGTGCTTATGTGCTTACTTTGTTCGACTTTCTTTCTTTTGCACAACTTGCCTGTTTGTCATTGTCTTCGTCTTCGGGCTACTCAATCTTCTTTTGCGTCAGTTTTTTAAGGGCAGTGGTTGCTCTTCGAAATTCTCAACTTTCTTTTTCAACCAGCTTCGAAAATGTCTTAGACACATGTCTTAGACTTACGACAGAAATTATATTTTCAGGTGAGTTTTTTGCCCCTTGTGCCTTGCAACGGGAATGAATAAGTGTTTAAATGCCATTGATACTTGTGAATATGTTGGTCTGTACTATAATTTCCTGGCGTTTACATTATTTCTTCCGACCAGAGTAACCGTATAATTTTCAATTTCAAATTAAAACGTAATCATATGTTTCAAGTTTATTCTGTATAATATTATTCACATTATAACTTTTACTCTCATTCATCATGAATCTGACAAAAATAATATTGTGATTTGGAGATTAGTAGTTTGCACTTTGTCTTGAGATGATCTTTTTGCGTGCATAATTCGTGAAAATTTGTACAGTTTTTACTTCGGTAATGTGGCAATTATGTATTTTATCGAAACGTTTAGTTGAACTTAGATTGTGGGCTCTTTTCTGCATCTAATATTAGATGGTCTTGAAGTGACTGGAATCAGCAAACTATTTTTCTCTGGTGTATGTGTGTAGCAGGTAAGGGAGGATAATATTATTTTTTCATTCAAAACACGAATTGAAAATACATTGTGATCTGAAAAGACAATTGAAGAACAGTGAGAGAATTGGAGAATGGAGCAAAAACTGAAAATAACAGCAAAGGCTCTTACGACAGAGTTTCGTGTGCGAATAATAAACAAGCTAAAAATTAATTTTCAATGAATATTGAAATAAAAATAGGGTAAATAGGAAGTTCACAATTGTTGAAATGTTAGCTAAGTGCTTGAAAAAATAAAAATCCTTTGGAGATGAGAAATTGTAATTTGTTTCATAAGGTGATTAATAGGGCCCGGATAATTATGTAATTACATATTTCCGTATGTTAACTCTATCAAGTCAAAACCACAATATATTTACGTTTCATGTCAATTAGTGCCTAAAACCGATGATTTTTTAGTACATATATTTACATATTTTACCCGAAAGTACATATATTTACATATTTTTCACAAAAGTACATATTTTTAAATATTTCTTAATATTTTCGTTTTTCTACATTCTTTTTGTATAATTCTTCATTTATCCTACATGTTTTTGATAAGGATTAACCAAAACAAACAATTTAGCATTGTCAAACAATTTTTCGGCAGCATTTCTCTAAATTGGCGCTATTGCATTGTGTAAAAATGTTGATACTGCAGCACGCAGAATCCTACAAAAGGGGAAGGTGTTGCACTCCAAAGCTTCCAGTAGATTTCAGCGCGAGTAAAGTAGAGAACAAAATACTACTCAGAAAGAAAGTTTGTATATGAAAATGGTACGTCTAGCAAGCGATAACTCGCGCCCACAACGTATTTTTCAGAGGTCTCTCTTTATCTTAATGCCCTTCGCTAAAAATTTCATGCACCAATGCAGCTCAGAAAGCGCCATTGACAGTTTTCTTTTCCCGTTTGTTGCACTGGAGCCTAAACCCTTGTTTGTAAAGTATCTCTGTGAGGTGAAAATCTAAAGTAAAATCATGATGTGGCACTGCAGCATATGGATAAGAAAAGGACAGAAAACAATTCACGGCGATTGGCTTAAACCTTGTGATAACGCAGACTGGGAATTTGCCACAGGCAAAGTTTGGTTTATCTTTTCAGAGAAGTCAAGCAATAGCGTCTTGGGTAAGAACATTATTAAAGATAGCTGAATTTGTGCTAAGAGTCAATTGATTAAATATCAACCAGCATTGTTTTTATATCCTAATCCGTGAATAGCATTGAACAGTGATATGTTGGGACAAAGTTTGAATATACACCAGTACCTTCATGCGATGTGGAACACTTGGTCGGTACAAGGCCTTCGAACAGATAATAGGAAAAATTTCATCCCTATAGAGTATTTGCGTAAACTCCTCGTGTGCATGCTTGCGGATGAGCCGTTCCGTCTCTCACGGGTAGACTACTTCCCGTGCACTGGTGGGGACATCATTCGAGGGTGTCATTCGACGTGTGTCGGCGTCCTGATGGGGAACTGATAATTTGTTTCCAGAAATGGCTATCAAATTCTAAGAAATTTTCAAAAACGTATTTTTTCGTGTTTTGGCGCTGTAATCTTGGTAAGTATGCCGGGAACTAAATCAACGCCACCTAAGTAGATGTAGGTGGTGTTGATTAAACTCCAGTACCAATACCGACAAAGAGAAAGACAGAGAAACGAGGACAACGAAGAAGAAGACGACGACGACGAAGAAGAAGAAGACGAAGAAGAAGAAAACGACGAAGACGACGACGAAGAAGGAGACGACGTAGGAAAAGGAGACGACGTAGAAGGAGACGACGTAGAAGGAGACGACGTAGAAGGAGACGACGTAGAAGGAGACGACGTAGAAGGAGACGACGAAGAAGAAGAAGGAGGAGACGACGAAGAAGGAGGAGGAGACGACGAAGAAGAAGAAGGAGGAGGAGACGAAGAAGAAGGAGGAGACGACGAAGAAGTAAACGACGACGAAGAAGAAGACGACAAAGAAGATGAAGACGAAGAAAAAAACAAGTCAAACAACCGAAAGTAATTTAAAGCGTCTGCGACGTCACATTCAGCTTGTTTCTAAGTATTTGAAACAAATATTTGTTTCTCATTTTTTCCGGAGACCATTGTAAATAATAGAATTGTGAGTAGAATTATGTTTTAATTTTGTTCTTTACGACTATATTAAGCCTACACAGATCAAAATTTAAGTAAAAGTATTTTATTAAAACGAATTGATATGAAAATTAAAGTGTTACATATTTCTTACTTTTTAGTACATATTTCTATACATTTTAATACATATATATGTACATATTTTCCTAATTTTTAGTACATAATTATCCGGGCCCTAGTGATTAACTATGAAATATATTACTTAATTATTTTGCATGTATAATACTGAATGAGATCACAAATCATTGTGGCTAAAATGTTTCAAACATTGAACAATAGAGAATTTTATAATTCGACTCATATTCATTTTTTAATTTAATTTGACTCGTGTGTATATTCTATTCTATATAATAAAGACTTCATATTTTTTGAATAATTATTAAAAGTTCAATACACGGTTATTAAATAGCCGCATGATTTTTTTCGCGTTGTCGTAAGTCTGATAAATGTTTGGTCATGATATAGACTATATTGAACATCTGTTACATATAACATTGATGGTAAAATTACATTATAGAATTTTTTTCTTAACACCAGACAATTAATGCTTGTTAAATTGCTCTAAATATTTGTAATATCAGAAAACGATTGATGATTTTTTTTAAATTTTGCATTCACTCTGAAACATCATAATCCTAATATTATAGCAATTAATCTATTGTATAATTTCCAATTTATTGAATAAACTTCTACTTACAGTAGTAAAAAGAGATTGAATATTAGTTACAGTTGCTTTTATATTTCTCTATCACGATCCGATGAGACGATTTCAGTCATTAAAAAAATAGAAATTATTCATTATAAAAGAACAGAAGATCATATATTGCACAATTTCAATAATATCTATTGATTGAAGTAAAGGATTAAATTTATCTACATTGAGTTAATAATATTATATAATAAGTTTTATATACAATACGTACCTGACACCTTTACTGGAGTGTTCAGTTTGTGGTATTGCAACTCTCCTTATTGGCCTCTATCACAAAATCAATACGAATATTTACAAATCGAAATTTTCTAAAGTAAATTTCGTCTTTTCAAAAATTCAAACAAGAATGATCCATTACTTATGTTCTTGTTTCGAAAGAAACCATTGAGAAAACGCATTTTGTTATCCATTATATTTTGGAAAATTCGAAAAATTATAAATGGTGGAATATCTATAAAGACATACAATCAACACGCCTTTGTGAACAGATTTCAAAACTGCATTCAGAATATTTGTTTCAGAGTGTTATTTTTGCATTGATTCTTTCACGTGACAGTACAGAAAACAAAAGCTGAAAGCAAGAGACAAAATCTCCTCATACATCGAGCAGCATATAATGTAAATATTACGCAAAACCCTAACTCTAAGAATCAAAAGGGAAAAATAACGTTATATGCTTCGATTGCTGGTATAAATGAAAACGAGAAAATCTTTCTGATATTTACCTTCTGATTCTTCTGTTTTTATGAGCCTTTATTGATCTTGAATTTCTAGTGTAAGCAATTGGAAGAATGTTATTATTTATTTTTTGTATTTCCTAAACAAATAAATTATTGAGTGCTCATAACACAACAAACATTGAAACAAATCGTTTTGTTCTCATTTACTGAATTACGTCTCCCTTATTTCTACAGATTGATGTCTTTTCTTCGTTGCATTAATTTAACCTTTTTTAGTATTTTATACGTTTTACCTTTTTTTGTGCTTAAATTATTAATGCGAACCTTTGTCATTTTTCTGTGTATGAAAGGGTTCCCATGAATTTACATTTCTAAATTGTTTTCGGAACAAACCACATTTCAGAACATTTCTGAAAATTAAAGTATACTGATGGTTTAGTCCTATATGAGGTCGCCTTTGCACCTTCACAATCTTGAAGGAACTCTTGTCTATCTACCAGAGTGATACTCCAGTAACATTTTATAACGTTTTCTCCTATTCGAATCTACCTGCCACAGTTGATCCCTCTGTACCCTTGTATGTAGTACCGTCATTTGCGGGGATTCATGCAAATTGATCATGTAGGCAGGTAATGTAAAGAATGAGCCACCAAAATATTTTCTGTTCTCTTATCCATCTACCAGTGGGGTACTTCGGAAACGTCTAGGAGGTTGTTCTCGTATTTAATTCTTCCTTCTCAGTGTACTCCTGCTCTTTCGTAGTACGTTCATTTATCGGAATGAGTGTAAATTGAACATGAGTAGATCTATTGTGATAATGATTTCAGGATATCAACCAAATTCACAACTACAAACCAACACGAAAATGCCTCGCAAATCTATTGTGAGGTAGAATGAGTGACCAAAATAACATTTACATAATGTCAACCCTATGGTTCTCATGGGTAGCGTACTAGCTTCCCGCGGTGTGACCCCGGGTTAGATACCCGGGCCAAAAATAGAGTTGTAGTTTTTCTTTAAACTGGTCACAGTTTCTGTAGTTGAGACGAAGAAAAGCTCAGGCAGGCGGATTGTCAAAATTAAAGTGAAGGAAATACATTGTGTTCGCTACGTATCTCTCTTACTCCCCGAGCGTTGGTTATTACCTAGGCCCAGGCACAGTTAGATAGCCGAAGTTGAACAATCCACCCAAAATGCCAAATGCATTAGGTGTGTTCCAATGCAGTAGAACTTTCCGGGAACATTTTGGGCGGGTGTCGTCATGCGTTGAACGCCAACGCTGTTGAGTCGACGACAACGAGTGCCTCCGGGGCCCTGCGCTGCCTGCCCTTACCTCCCCGCGAGATGATATAAAGCGACGTGCATCGTGACCGCTCCGCCGCGATGCGGTGCGGTGCGGGCGCCTAGTCGCCCGTCTCGCCGCCAACACCGGTGGCTGCAGCCTCTGTTTACTCTCCAATTAGAAGAGGCTGCTGGGCGCGGACTGGGCGCTCCTTGGTTGAGCACGCCCGCCTCCGGACGGGACGGGACGGGTCGGGACGGCGCGCTGCCGCGGCGCTACCGCAATATTTTACTGGCGTTCCGGCAAATTTGAATCGGTTTATTTATCGACCTGCCCCTGTAATATTGAAAATGCCTCGCTTATACCTTATTCATAGAATATGCCCAGGGCTCATAATTTAACCGCCTGTTAAATTAACCAGTTTCACCCCGCGCGCTGTGATATGTTGCCCCGCTGAGAACGTGTTCGCCTTGTCCTGTAGGACTCCTTCGGGCATCGCGCTATCTGACGGGGAAGCTGAGAACTCACGAAGAGCGCGAAGAAGGAAACGGTCCCTTTTGTGACTGCGTTGAAGAAAACTTTTCAATCGACCCAAGAGAAGAATGATTCTCAATAGAATCCATCTCTGTGAACGCATTACATATATATTTACAGATATTTAGAGGTAGAACCCCAGTAAAATCAATTATCTTGATTGCTACATACATTACAACTTCTTATCTGCATCTCTTAAATCTAAGCTTATTTATAGTTGTCTACTAATAGCTATGGTACTAATGTTGAAAATACAAAAAATTTAAACAAGGCTGAAGTAAACTCTAATTACCTTGTTTGAGACTAACAGCATGTGTATTACGATGAAGAAAATACTTCAATGTCGACGCAATTTCCTGAGGCAAGACATAAAATATCAGATATTAAAGAATGAGTAAAAGTAATGTAATATAATTTTTGTCTAGGTTTCTTTCAATTCAGTGACAAAAATTATAATTTGGATCTTTCGAATGCCTTACAATTATGTATTGTACAAAGTTCAATAATATCTGTGCACAAAACAATGTATTATTAACCCAGAATTTTGTGGAAAAAGGAAGTTAGAAAATAAACACAACTTAATATTCCTGGTTGTGATGTCTAATGTCTGAACATTAAAAATAGGGTTACCGTAATTTTAAAAATAGTTATATTTTTACTTGCGACTTCAGAAGAACATTAGAATTATTGTTGAGAAGAAAAGTGAGAATATGAAAGAAAAAGATCCTTAGGGGATATCTAATAAATTAGAACCATGTGAAACCAGGGGAAATCGCAAAATGTGTTTCTCTCGTGATTTATTTTTCTGTCACTAATTTAGTTGTTTTATATTCTGGTTAGAAGTTTTTCAAAGGATACATAATACTTTTTACGATGCTCATTTTTTTATTATGTGAAAGAATGTCAAAAAATTTTCGTAAGAAATGTCTTCGAAAAAATGTGCAGTCTTTTTATTAAATGAATTTAATGTAGAAAAATGCTGTTACATTAGTTTCAATTACACTTCCTATGGTTCGAATTGTTTTTCACAAGCTCAGTCTTTTGAAGTTTAATGCACTTCATCCTGTGTTATACGTTATAAATCATTCATTGAAACATTTCAACCTGACGTTACAGAATACTGAAGCATTACTACGAAGTAATGAATGTTGCATTGCGATAAAAGTATGTAATAGTAATGCAATCTGTCAGTCAACGGGCAACGTTGATATTGTTCGTGCAATTCCGATCAGCAATAGCAATGGATTCAGTCGACACAAATAATTCTGATCAGATGCTCAGTATCCCAGTGTAGAGCCATTCTGTTAGCATTTCAATCTTCTTGCAGGCACACTACAATTAGAATCTCCACCCCTCCCATACGACGGTCTGTTTTTAATTACCAGCAACAGGAAATTGCGAATTTTTGGAAAGTTTTTTTTCCTGTTAGTATAGAATTAGTAGTCAGATGCTTTATTCGTTATTTTTATAATATCAATTCGCCAGCGGTATCTTTCGTTCAATCTATTGGCAGGAAATAACATGAGAGATTATTTAATGTTTTTGAAAGAATAAAATAAATACGATTCGTAATCTGCATTGGCGAGATTTTGTATTATGAGATATCTCTAAATAAGGACTCTAAAGCTTGAGATACAAGCGCCGCCACTGCTTATCGCCAAATAAATATTTTATACAGAAAACGAATATCTGATAAAAAATTAATTTCAGAGTATTCATAGAATTAAACAGTACGGGCAAACATTTCATATAAATAATAATTACATTGGGAAAAGACGAGAAAATATTTTTATCGTACATCCAATATTAACAGGGATTATTTTTATGTGTAGAAATTAAGTCAGATATAACCGAATTAGGAGTTTCTGGAAATCGAATCTTCTCCCTCATTTTCTCCACATCCTTCCGGATTTCAAGTAGTCCCTAAGAATACTGTTCGATGACTTAATTTTCGTTAGAGGAACTTAATAGTTTCCAGAAATGGCACTTCGTGACGTGCGGGAGGATACCCGCACCAAAATTTTAAAAAATAGCCCTAAAATCGTCCGAAGCCATAAATAATACATTCGCGTCCACATCCATCCCCGGTCACAATATAGAGCGGGGCTCGTATACCAGCACCACCCTCTCTCCTCCCGCTGCAGGGCCCATCGCGCAAACCAGCCCGACATTCTAACACAACGGAACATGTGAAATTTTTATACTCATTACATATCGGCCCGTGGATAGTAGTAATTAGCTTAAAACTCCGCCCCCACCATTTAGCAAACGACCAATCACGTCGCACGCCATGCGTGTAGTACGTTACTTCAAAGCGCCGTCGCCGGGAGCGGTAGTAGTACGTACGCTCCCTTTTCTCTCCTCCTCTCTTTTTTCCCCTCTTCTTCTTTTTTTTCTCTCCACCCCGTTCCCTGTCTGCGCGATGCGCGCGCATCGCTCTGGTTAGAGAAGTGTCCACGTGGCGCGCTGCTTGCAACGACAACAAACGTAAAGCGCATATGTCAGTGCGTACTTGGGCGAGTGTGCGAGCGAGCGAGTGAGTGAGCGAGGGAGCGTGCGCGGGCGCGGACGCGCGCGCGGTCTCTGGCGGGGCGTACGCGACGGCGGCGGCGGCGGAGACACGGCGACGGCGGCGCGGGGCCGGCGCGGGCGCAGGCGGGGGACGGCAGGATAAACAAGGACTTCGTCAAAATAACGATACATGTCATGTTCCCCCACCGCGACTACCCGAGCACCGCGCCGCGCCGCGCCTCGCCTCGTCGTCCTCCACCCCCGGCCCCCCGTTCCCGCCCCCGCCCCCGCCCCCGGCCCCCGCCACGGCGGCCGCCGCGTCCGCACCCCGTTGGTCGGGCGCGAGTGTCGCGGCTGCTCATTGCGCATGATATTGTTAATGGTTGGACAACACACCTATTGCACAATTAAATGAGTTAACGTGGAGAGAGGGAGCCTCATGAAGGATGAATGGATGCGGCCGCTAATGCGGTGGAAAAGGACGAAGCATACTTACAGCATTTTCTACTTGATGGAGTGACTAGTTGGGAGGGAGGGGTGGGGGAGGACGGACGCGGCGCGGCACGGAGAGGACGAGGACGATGCAGAGGAGGGGTTGAGGGCGGGGAGCCGGGGGGGGGCGAGGAATTTTTCGGGGCAGAGCACCCGGGCTCAGCGCACCCCGCCAGCAGTTGTTTTGACAAACCGCATTTCATAGGGAGAAAGGATCTCTTTACTGATGTATTTTATTTATCTTGATTAAGCTTGCAGCATTTTCTGTTGATAATGCGCTGGTATTGCAAGCCGACAGAGCGCGTTCTGCTTGGCGTTATATATAATTTATTTTCATTAGAGTCTATTACGTAAAAATTTAATTATAGGTTCTGTAAGTTTTAATCGCGTTGTGGGAGGAGGGGAAGAGGGATCCGGGTGGACGAGGAGAGCGCGGAACGTCTTATAGGTACAGCGGTTGGAAAATTCTGCGAGCGGAGGTTCAGGTTCACTGGAGGTGGTTGTTGTTGACAGCCGTTGCTGGAAGAACAGAATACACGATACCTGTCAATAACATTGGAGCAGCTTTCCTTCTACCTGTTCTCCAACTGAAACACTCTGGCACTGAGGATGATACAAGATATATTTCATGCAAAAACAAAAGCTGACTCTGATGTAACTATGGCTTCATTGCTCTTTTCCTTTATACTAGATCAATAGAATATTTTTTTTTATTTAAGGTCGCATCAACTTCTAGGTCATTAGTGACCGCTATTGGATTTTAACCGTTATGGTATCTATGAGGATGAAACGATATGGTGATGATAGGGGGGGAAAGGACGAACTCATTCAACCAGCGACCCTTCGGTCCGAAATCGCTACGGCACAACTGCCTAAGTGATTCTTAATGTTATTGTGGTTAAAAGTTCAGATCTTAAGCAACGATCCTCAAATGTTAAATAACAACTCAACTATGGATAACTTTGAAACAAATGTAAGAATTGGAAAAACTTAATTGAGATAAAAAGATGCTAATTTTAAAAGTCAAAAATTTGAATTTTATTTCAAAATCTTTCTTGTAACTATTCAGAACATTAACTAGCAAATTGAATTTTCCTTTGTAAATGCCCACAAATAATAAGCAAAACAGAATAAAATTCTCTTGCCGTTCTCGACATGAAAAATGACAAAATGTCGAGAAATGAATTATTATATCTGTCAATTATGCAAGGTCTGAGAAACGTTTGACTGAATTAAATGAAATCTTCAAAATTTGGATGGACATAACATTATTTTCATAGCTTCTCTTCCTCCAAATATTTGAGAAAATGATACCTGAATATTTTGATAATTGTTTTCAAATTCTAGCAATAATTATTCTAAAATAATTAATACTTTTGATTACTTTTCTGGATATGTATTTTTAGCTGAAAGTCAAGATTCTTCTGAAAAAAAAATTATAAAGATTCTTGTAAATATAAATACATTCCACGTACAAATTTGATACGAATTTCATTTAAATTTGTTCCAAGTATATTTTTGATATAATATCACTGAATTTTAAGGAGCTGTCCTGTTAATTCATATGGAAAAGATTGTTAAGGAACTGTTGGGTTAATTCATTTGGAATTCATCGGAAAGAAGCCGTTAATTTCGTTCTGCCTAGAGATTCACAATAAGATGAAACAGCAAAGAGATCGCATTTCGCCCCATCTCCCCACAGTGGCATTCCTCTGTCTGAAACATCCAACTACCGCTTTAAGTTATCCTTTGCACAAGCGACAACAATGGATGCATGCGTAGCGCAGTGTCAGTCCCGGAGGTCCTGGCTGGTGCCTGCGTCGTCAAAAGCAGTCCGCCCTCCACAGCCACGCCGCACAGGAGCGGAGTTGCAATACGAAGCAACGTGACGATCTCATCTTCCAAGAGCCCTCTCAGGACGGACCTCGCAACCCGAGCTCTCTTCGCGTGTCTTCTGTAGATTCCTCCGGCTTCGCTCGTACAGCGTTCCGCCTGCGCCACCGTCTACGACCCCGTCACTGCCCGTCACCCCCGTCACGACTTCTGTTACCAACCCCCGTCACCAACCCCCGTCACTGACCCCCGTCACCGACCCTCGTCACCGACCCCCGTCACCGACCCCACGTCCCCGACCCTCGTCACCAACCCCGTCACTTACGCACATCCCGACCCGCATCCCTAGCCTCCGTCATTGTCCCTCATCCTTGACCTCCGTCACCGACCCTCCGTCACCGACCCTCCGTCACCGACCCTCCGTCACCGACCCTCCGTCACCGACCCTCCGTCACCGACCCTCCGTCACCGACCCTCCGTCACCGACCCTCCGTCACCGACCCTCCGTCACCGACCCTCCGTCACCGACCCTCCGTCACCGACCCTCCGTCACCGACCCTCCGTCACCGACCCTCCGTCACCGACCCTCCGTCACCGACCCTCCGTCACCGACCCTCCGTCACCGACCCTCCGTCACCGACCCTCCGTCACCTACCCCCGTTATTGACCCGCATCTCCGACCCACGGCCCCGAACCCCGTCCCCGATCCCCGTCACACACTCATTACCAGCCCGTCACCGACCCCTGTTCCCGATCCCCGTCCGCGACCACGACACCGATCCCCGTTTCCTACACCCGTCACCGACCCCGTCACCCCGGCCCGTCTCCGCTCCCGGCCTTGAGCCCCGTCCGCGACCCCGTCCCCGATCCCCATCCCCGACCCCCATCCCCGACCCCCGTTTCTGACCCCCGTCTCCGACCCCCGTCTCCGACCCCCTTCTCCGACCCCCGTCTCCGACCCCCTTCTCCGACCCCCGTCTCCGACCCCCGTCTCCGACCCCCGTCTCCGACCCCCGTCTCCGACCCCCGTCTCCGACCCCCGTCTCCGACCCCCGTCTCCGACCCCCGTCTCCGACCCCCGTCTCCGACCCCCGTCTCCGACCCCCGTCTCCGACCCCCGTCTCCGACCCCCGTCTCCGACCCCCGTCTCCGACCCCCGTCTCCGACCCCCGTCTCCGACCCCCGTCTCCGACCCCCGTCTCCGACCCCCGTCTCCGACCCCCGTCTCCGACCCCCGTCTCCGACCCCCGTCTCCGACCCCCGTCTCCGACCCCCGTCTCCAGCCCCTCACATGGATCCCCGGCACCGACCCAGTCCCCGCCCCTGAGCGGCGGCGGGCACTGCCTCCGGGCGGGGGCGGCGGTGGAGCACGCATTGAAATGTTTGCTTACGCGCTTCGGCAACGTGTGATACGGCACGTGCAGCCGTTAGCGCGGTTGCGGACGCTGTAAATTGAATGTTGTGTATTGCAGTATTGATTCGGTCGGGGCAGGAACGGGCCGCGCCGAGCCGCGGCGAGGGGCGGGAGAAGCGATGGGCGAGGGGGGCGCGGAGCGGGTGCGGTGGGAGGGGCGCGGGGATGCGCGGGCGCGGTGGGACGCTCGGTGGGACTCAGGGCAGGGAGAGATGGGGAGATGGGACGGCGGCGCAAGAGGCGCTCCAGGTGGTTGGGAAGGTCCAGAAACGCAGCTGCCTTGGGTTTCGTGGTTACCAGAGCGATGGAGATGAAATGAGATCTCAAAAGGAGACAGAATATGATCGATATTGTAATACTTGAAGAAATGATGGAATCGAGAAAGATAGCAAGAAACTGACATCCAAAATTTATTTTTACTCATTGTAAGATTATTATATCATTATTATTATTATTATTATTATTATTATTATTATTATTATCATTATTATTATTATTTTCAAATTCCTTCAGGTTCGAAGATTGGGTGAAGAATGTACTTATCTTTTAAGAAGACCTTTCAAATCTAGAAATTATAATGATAGTTTATGTTCCAATAAAGAGGATAAAGACCCATTTAGGCCATGGCGCATTGCAGGCTCAGCCTTTTACCACTGTACCTCTCATTTTCGGTGTCAGTTGGCATCAAAATATCACTGCTTTCTCGCCGCCATAGCGCGCCTGTTCACCGCCTCAACTACTTGAGAGGCAAGAACTCGCTTTCCAGGCACCAAAAAACATAATAATTGCTGACGTAGACAGTGAGGATCCCCAGTTCCTATGCTATTTTTTAATGTTAATGCTTAGTTGGAATGCTACTTTTACCATCTCATGTAATGAGGTGAACTAGGCATGCAGTGATTTAGACATGAGTCTCACGACTGTGCAGAATAGAAAACGATAGCAGGGGAGACACAAGTTCTCACCAACAAAACAACAGTTCTGCTGGCAGTTCTGATGCTTCTGTAGACGTGAACGCCAATATCTAAAAGCTTCGACAGCGTTGAAGGAAGAGATAGATTATCTCCCAATAATCTAAGTGTTCCAGAACCCAACTTCTTTTGAGATGGTGTACGGAGCTAGTACTTCTTCGCTGACGCACAATGAACGGCGTTGAGAATGTAGAACAGATGCGAAAGGCAAGTTGTATGGAAGCCCGAAACGACTGGCAAGCAGTGGGAGGTAAATGACGGCATAAGTGGAAATTGGTCGGTGACGGCTGTGGGAACCGCACGTCGCGTTGGCGGAGATGGTACAGGGCCTGCGGCAATGCTCATTTTCGCGTGAATGTCGATACACAACGCCGGCTGGAAGGGCGAGCGGGCGGGCGGGCGGAGGGAAGCAGGAAGTGTGGAGCAGGAGAGATGGAGGGACGGCGGGAAGGAGGGAGTGGGAGGGCAGGAGGGAAGGAGAAAGGGAGGGCGGTTGGGAGAATAGTAGGGTGAATTAGGGAGGGAGAATGGGAGAGAGGTGATCGAAATGGGGGGCGGGAAGAAGGGAGAGAGGGACGGCGGGAAAAATGGAGGTAGGGAGAGCATGAAGGCGGGAGAGTGGGAGGAAGGGAGGGCATGTTTGTGGGCGAGTGGGTGAACGAGATAGAGAGAGAGAGAGAGCGATTTGGCATGGAGAGAGAGGGAGATGCCCTCAGAGTTTGTCACCACCAGCCAAACCCAGGCTTCTCTGAGATTTGCTGCGTCGCAGAACCTGAGTCAGTCTGAGTTTTGCCTCCGGGACGCACGCTCCGATGCGCAGCCTGCTGTGCAAATGGGCTATCATTTGCAGCAACCCTCTGCACGGGCAATGCATAACGTTTCATTTGATTTGTTAGTACACAACATTCATACACAACGCTGTTCATTGAATTTGTGTCACACTGCGTTGGCAACGTTTTGGCTTTTAGAACATTACTGATGTTTCCATGCATACACTGATTATGAAAGGGATCTTTACCATTCCGATAGAAGGTATGTTTAAATTCTCGATGTTGACTCCCAGAGAATGATGGTCATAAGTACATAAAGATTATCTTGTATTATAGCAGTAAATTGAAATTTCAAACTTGAAATGTACGATTAACAAAACCTACCCACATTTGTAATAAATATATCAAATGTTTTCTTTGATTGAATCACTTTAAAGTCATTATAATTGTATTCACTCGTAGACATTCTCCTTATCATTCTTCTTCTTCTTTCTCAGGATTCTCTTCAAATTATGACTTTTCCCTGATTTCTTTGATTTACCTTCATTAACCATCACTTAAAAAATTACATTGTACGTTGAATGAACCCACATTCACTCTCCTTATTCATATTAAGTTGGCTGGATAATTACTACTGCCATTGCAACGTCTCTGACCGGCAGGTCGTAGGATTCGAGTCCCAACCGTAGCCAATTTTCAACACTAGCTAGATAGCGAGATCGAATTCAGCTGTTGTCTGAAGGAGAATTTTAGGTGCCCATTGTTCTGATAGGTATACCTATCAGAACAATGGGCACCTAGAATTCTCCTTCAGACAGCATAGTTTTTTGAGATTTCTATAATCAATTCCTGGCGGATTTCAATGCAGTTACCAGTAAACGAGACCCAATTTTTTCTTCTCCTCCTTGCTCCCTCCTCTTCCCCTGTACATAAACACTCACACACACACACACACACACACACATACATACACAAACACACATGTATTCACACACCACACTACCACGTATTGCAGCAGAGAAGTCGGGATCATATTACTCCGATTTAAACATAGCTGCACTTGAAGGTCACGAGCTGGCAGGTGAGAGGGGCATTGTTATCCAATCGGGAGCTCTAATACCAAAAAAATAAGTTGTAACAAAGCTCTCGATTGGATGACAGTGTTCCTCTCTGCTTATAACCAGCTCATAACCTTGGAGTGCAGCTGTTTAAATCGAAGCACAGATCTTGTGCCTTCCTGGCCGGAGACACCTCCAGGGAATAGCTGCAGGGAATATCCCCTTAAGCTGGAACCCAGCTGGCGTGTATGATTGATTCATTGTCAGTGATTCCGGGAGCGTCAACTACTAGGGTCATTAGTCCCGTAAGTGTAGCGCATATTTTTCATCGGGAGGTGGCGGTGATCTTTCCTCGCTGGATAGTGAGATCCGGCAACGACCTACCGTCAATTAGAGGGTTTTTCCCTCAAACCAGTATCTCCCAACCAACGGGGCACTGCCCCAACCGGGACAAGCTCTAAGCTCCCGACCGGTCTTTCGGCATGTGTGGTAATATAGTGCATGTTAGTGTAAGTATGAGTGTAAGGGGAGAGGATAGGACAAGGAAGAAGTAGAAAATTGGTGTCCAAAAATCCTGCCACCGTTGGGACTCGAACCTAGGACCTCCCGGTGGCAACCGTTGATGCCCTGAGCCACCTCTGGCAGTAGCTGGGGGTGTAGATCACATCGTCCTATCGGGGAGTGAACACTGTTACTACCCGGGATATAAACTGCACTACACTTACGGGATTAATTACCATGCCACTTTTACGCCAGGAAATACAAAATCAATCAGTTTACTCATTCTTAATACAATTATCGTCATCATCATCATCTTCTGCTTCAAGATTTTCTTCCCGTTAAGAAATCGCCTCTTACGTTCCGCCTGATTTAGCCGCTGCGCTTCGTGTGCGTAAATCCGAGAGGCGACGTGGTGAAGCTGGGAGCGCGCGCTGTCCCTACCCCGCGCCGCCCTTCCTCCACCCGCAGCGCATATGCACGACGCGGCGCGGCGTGGCGTGGCGTGGCGGGCAGGAGTCTCACGCTGGCGATGGCGCACGCGCCCCACGTCGCTCCGCTCACCGTCCCTCCTCCTCCTCCTCCCGCTCCGCTCCCGCCGCCTCAACGACCGCACGACGACCGCGGCGGCGGCGGCGGCGGCGGCAGGGGCGGCCGCCTCAATGAAAACAAACCGTGAATGATGCCGTGAAAGTAGCGTCGTCGGCGGGGGCGGCGAGGGCGGCGGCGGCGGACCCACGGGGCCCAGGTCATGCGCAGTGGTAGCGTCGGACATCGATCCCAGGTCCCCCCACCGCGTCCGTCCGTCGGTCGGTCGGACGCGCTGTATCGAGCCGCGGGCGCCAAGACGCGTCAGTCTGGGCTTCGAGTCCGCGCCGCCAGCACCGAGCGGACGAGCTGCCCGGCGCTGCGAGAGGGCGGCGCCCGCGTCGCGACGCACCACGCTCGCGCTTGGAGAGGCTGGGGCAGCAAGGGCAGCGGCACGCGGCAGGGCGGGAGATCAGTGCCGATGCTCCACTTTTCTGTTTGTTCGTTGTTTTTTCCTCAACAATACGATCGGTCGTAAAGCCCGAATTTAAGGTTCTTTTGAGCTCTAGCTTTTGCTCACACGTCAGAATTAAGGTCTGGTGGTGATGTGCTAAAGATGATTAGCACTGGTGCGGGTGTCGGGGAGATACACGCAGTTTTGTACCCGAGAATCGGGCTCTCTGGATAGATGAGTGGATGTATGTATGGGTGGGTGGATGGTTTGCGAAATGTGTCTTGCATAGCCATGTCAAATTAGAAGCTTTTTACCTGAAACTTGGTGAATACATTAGAAGTCAGATCTAGATGTGCCGAATTTTTACACGAATAGAAGAAAGTGACTGATGGGAAGAAATGATGTTTGAATTGTAAATTTTGAAAAACAGGAAAATTACTCATAATTTGTTTCAGTTAATTACATAGTATTACTAATAAACTCTGAGTAATGTCACCATTGATGAGGTTAGACGTTCTTGGTTGGGGTCCCCGAAAGCCGAAGTAGGTCGGTGCAGGATCTCGCCAGTCTTCTGGGGAAAATCATCGCCACCTACCGCGATAAAACATGCATTATACTTACGGGACTAATGACATTAGCCATTGACGCTCCCAGAATCACTAATCAGTCAATTAATCAAGTTTTATAAGTGAGAAAACTACTAGTTACGAAATTCCAAAACATAAATAAGTGAGTTTGGTGCGCAAAACTTGGGGTCTGGTTTTCTTAGTGCAAAGAATAAACTTAAATTTCACTATAAACGGGGCGGCGATGGTGTACTCTTAGTGTATCGGACCCAAGTTCGCGGGTTCAAATCCGATCGAAGCCATGGATTTTTAGGGGCGAAAAAATCCTTTGTACGCCTTCCTTCGGAGGGGAAGTAAAGCCGGCTGTCCCATGTTAGTAGATTTACTGCATGTAAAAGATCCTCAAGCCTAAATGACGCCTCTGAGCAAAATTCACAATTGCCTGTTTCGTCGCCCATGGAATACCTTCTTTCTCCGCTAGTTGGTGAAAGGAGCGTAGCGAAATTTGCGTGGTCAGACGGAAGAGCAGGCTTCATGGCCTGAGTCTCGCTACGTAAAATAAGGCAATTCAATTCAATTCAATAAACTCAATCCATAATACACACAAACATGCATACAACAGTTACCATATTATTTCCAGTCAGAGAAGGGCGACTTTGAAAGAACGGAGCCAAGTTGTGAAGGACCTGTAGCCCGAATCTAGGGGGGTAGTCTATCGTTACCTCCGGAATAAATACTTCCTGTGAAATTATTGTGCACTCGATACACAAAATGTAACATGTAGTAACTTAAACATTGGTTATTGTGTACCGTGCGCAAAATCTCAGTTCTTACAATTACAATTACAGCATGATAACTAACTAAGCAAAACTTAAACTGTTATAATGGTACGTATCATTTACTCCACGGAATGGTACTTGATTAAGGAAATTGTTCGATACAGCTTTCTTCCATGATTTTTTGTGGATTGTGGGGATTTTTTGTGGTTGTTTCACGATCAGTGGTCTTAATGCCAAGCAAAAGGGGCAAGGCCAAACAAAGATTCGGTGTGTGCAGAATGCCATGCCGTTCATCAATGATTTTGTTTCTTAATGAATCTGTAATAGCTAACAGACAAGCCTGATTTTATTCTTCTTTGTTTTGTGTGTTGTTTTTTTAATGGTAACATTCAAAACATTTAAGTAAGTCAGCAATATAAACACTATGACGTTAAAGTAAGCAAATCTATCTTGATCTGTGAAATAAGAACATAAGCAAAAATTTCATAAAAAACAAGAGTATATAAAATAGTTCATACGGAGCATAGAAATAATTAAAAATAATATTTGGAAGAAAACCCTCAAAGAATAAAAATTATTTGAGAAAACTCGCTTGTTTATCTTACATTGCTTTCTCAACAACTGTTTTCTTAGCCTCTATACTCGCCCAGGGCACTATTTTACAACATGGCCGTAAAACTTATCTATGCAGTGCTTCAAAATTCCAATTGTTTAGAAGTTAATCTCAAGTTTAAATATTGTGGCAATATTCCAGTGTTAGAAGACATCCATAGACAACAAAGATGTGCAGACGAATTCTTGTGACGGAGGGAACGTCGTATCAGTTTCCGTTTAAGGATGAACGTACTCTGTCAGAAATTTCCGTATTACTTTAATGAAATGTACATTAAAGTCATTATCATGAACGCACATTAAATTTAATGTACACATGTACTCTAGGATGCAAGAGTGAAAGCTTGATGGTCACATCTGGAAGGATGTAATTAATGATCTTGATGGACTGGTGACTACGAGTATTCGATATGAATGAGAGGCAGCGGATACAGGAGTATCTCTACTTTAAATTTACACTGATTTTAACTTATGCATTAAAATTTTATGTACAAGTATATTAAGGTAGTTTTAATGTACAATGTTACATTATGTTCAATGCACAATACATTCATCTACATTAAATTTAATGGCATTTCTGAGAGTGTTTGTGAGGAGTGTAAGGGTTAGGGGTAGCGGTCTTAACTGGTCGAATGCCGCCACAGGAGCATCCACCCTCAGGAAGTTTCCACCTGCACCGGGACTCAGCTGCCAGCCCCGCACCGCGTACGTTTCTCGGATTCCCCTGTTATTGGACGTTTGGTCTTATATTAAATTCCCTCAATGTATTGAATTCTTGTAGTCCACTGTGCCTTTGTACTCCGGCGCCACGCCCGGTAATTCCCGCGAGGAATCAAAACTTCGGATTTTTCTTGCTCGTTTGATGAAGGTACGCGCCCCCGGCCGAAGGAAGAATGTCCTCGCTGAGTCATTTCTCGATATCCGAAGGTCCCCCACGTCCTTGCGAGCTTTCAAAGCTGGACGCTGTAATCAGCCAGGCATCACAGAACTGCAAAAAGAGCCTGTTAGAGGGTTGGAATTTTCGGGGCTGTCTTGATGTTATTGCTCATTGTAAGCTACTAGAAAGAATAACGTACGAATGTAACGGCATTAAAGAAATTTTGTTAAATAAGTTATATCATTGCTTATTTTATGATTGTCGGAGTTTATCCATTTATCCTTTCAGAATAATTATGTGACAAAAAATTGCAAATGAATGAGACCGTTCAGGCATGGTTAGAAGAACTACCTGAGAACATGTTCATTCCAATAAAATACTCATTCTTTTTGGTACTTATGTTTTTCACTTAATGACTATTGTCCAGAAACATGTGTCACAGGAAGTGAACATACTTCTTTGTGGAATTTTTGCAATATTGTAATATTTAATATCTCGTTATCATTGATATTTTTTGAATAAACTACGTGTTTTAAAGAGCAATTAAAGGTGCTTAAAAACTGTTACGAAAATGTTAATTTCGATTTATCCATTCGTGCGCAAAGTAATGCTTTAGTCTTACCTTAGTTCGTAGGCGAGATGAAAATTTGAAGTTAGGTCTAAACCGTCACTCAGTACATGGCACTGTAAATTATTGGAAACAAAATTAAGTTCCCACATGAGAATCATCGGATTCCTAAGGAGACTCACTCATAAGTTTGTCTTTCATGAGCGTTGTTATGTTTTTTTATTTCTGTTTAATCCTATTCAAGAGTAATAATATAAATTGAAATGAGGAAAATTAAACTTTCTACCGGTTTTGTTTCTACTTTTTAATGCACATTTAAAAAAATTGATTTTCTCCCATCCCTTAGCTTAAGACTCTGGGACTCTGTCCCGGTTGGATCGGTTTCTGTAACCATGGGAAATGAATAGGAATCGGTTAGGCTAAAGGTTAAGCAAAGAAGAAGCCTGAAGACCTTGGGAGCAGTGGCATATGCGTGGTAAGTTTAATGACAGGGCGTAACGCAGTGTGACTTGTTACTCTCAGGGACAAGTAAGTACTGAAAGGAGAGGGGATGACAGAGGCTGTGAGATGCAAGTACACCTGGGATGACACTCAGTCTGGGATGTACAAGCAAATGAGGATTAGAGACGGAATTGTTTATATAATCAGTCGTGGCAATAAGAGATGATTCCTATTCATAGGAATACATGATACATAGTAAAATCAAGTAAAACTGTGGAAATGGCATTACTATGTGGAGTATAGTCGGGTGGGATGTAGTAGGATGGAATGTGGAGGCGCGGGGTGGAGTGCGAAGTGAGATGAAGTGTGGCGGAGCAGTGGCGTGGTTTGGGGGGGGGGAAGAGGGACGGGGCGATCCACCCCGAGTGACACCGTTTTAAGGGTGACACCAATTAGAATATTGTGTAGTTGTAACTACATAATTATTTATTTAAAATTATATTTCAATTTTTCAAAATTACGTACCGTCTTTAATATATTATAAATAATTTTCATTTGCAAATATACTTGTATTTTTATAAAATAATGTATAAACTATTCGGTAATATATATTTTTATATTTAATTTGTGGGATGAGAGGGTACCATTAGTTTTCCCCGGGTGAACTGAAGCTACTCTGGGGCGGGGTGGGTTGGGGCAGCGTGAGGCGGGGCGACGCGGGGATGAACAGGGCGGAAAGCCGAGGGGGCGAGGGGGGCTCTGGGCGAAGACATGA
The DNA here is from genome assembly GCA_031308135.1 of Acheta domesticus. Taxonomy (NCBI): domain Eukaryota; kingdom Metazoa; phylum Arthropoda; class Insecta; order Orthoptera; family Gryllidae; genus Acheta; species Acheta domesticus. The sequence goes on along the minus strand of JAHLJT010004567.1, from coordinate 114,267,838 downwards.
GCAGGGAAGAGAAAGGACTGGGTAGGGCGGCGCGAGGCACAGCGAGGTGAGGAGGGGAGGCAGAGAGGGGCTGCGCGAGGTAGGCGGGAACCGAGGAACGAGGGTGTAGCGAGCGGCGCCGTGACAGCCATCGCCCCAGCGCCCGGACGGCCTTAATGGGCGGGAATCGAAGCCCGTATCTGGTACACAGCATTTCACTCCCGCGCCCTTCCCTGAGGAGGGCGTGCGGGCGGCGCGGGGCGGCGCTTATCACAACGTCACCGCGGAGGAGCGGCCGTATGGCTTTGCAGGTCCTCGGGGAGCGCCACGCTGGCCGCTGGCGGCGGCTGGGGCGACACGGCGCGATCGCGCCACCCGAGCGTTGCCATTTTCCCTCAGGAGAGGTCGCGCCTGTCCAGCAAAGCTATCGCGTTGACGGACAGATCCACACTATGTGAGATTTGTGTCATATGAATAAGACAAATAATATCGTCGTCGCCATCATCATTGCCATTAAGGATAACGCATCAATATCAAGTAAGTAAGTCATCAACCGTTAGAAGAAAAGGAAGTGATTAGGTTGGGGGAAACAATAAGGAGAGGCCCTCTTTTCGTAATTTGCTCCGCAGCCCCGAAGTGACTAGTTAGTACCTTATCTTACCACCTGCTCTAGTTCCTCTGATCTCAGATTGTCCCACTATTGTCAGCCTGAGCGACTTACCAATCCTTTTGCCGCTACTCCGGGCACTGTATTCTGCATCCGAATCCCTCACCTCCCACCTGCCCCGACACAGGTCACCTCTGCACCGCGTCACCCGCTGCCACCATCCACAGTGCCCGCCGCCCGCCGCCCCCTCCCCCCTCCCCCCTCCCCCGCCCCGCTCCGCCCCCGCCGGTGTACCTGGCGGAGGGCGGGGTGGGACGGTGGAACCCCTATCGCGGCACAGCGTTGGTGGTTGTAATTCAGGCGAGATAGCAGAAAAACAGCGCAGGGGAAGCGATCGGCCAGGCGGGCAGCGGGGCGTCGAACCGCGACCCGCCGTGTGATTAATAACACAGGCGGCGTAAGTGTGTTCTGCTGTACACGCGTGTCGCCCAAAAAGAACACTTAATCCGGAGTGTATTTGGACACGTGTAGTCATGACGGTTCGTCGAATATGGGACAGCTCTTGAATTCCACGCGATCTGCCGTGCATCCAATTAAAGTTGAAGCAGTCATTTTAATGTATGTACCTGCAACTAACGAGACGACATTGCTGCTCGTCTGCTGAAACGTGACCGCAAAACAAATCAAATTTTGATGAATTGTGTTTTATCAGAAAAAGTGTGAATTTCCAGTTCAAAGATTACTTTCCAGTTGTGTAAAAAATAATTGATTCTGCAAAAATCCCAGACATGATTTTTTGCTTACAAACTGTGTACGATTAAATGCTGTGTTATGTAGGAGAAAATATTTTTTATTCGTATGTTGCCAGAAGTTGTTATATAGTTTGTTGTCATCCAGTGCCCTGAAAGACATGCTATTGAAAATTAATCATTTCATATGAGCATTTTGAGAAGAATTTTTTAAAAAATGTTTCAGCGTTTGTTGAATTGAATAAGATGATATGGAGTGATCTACAAGACGCGAGAGGACGCGTAGGTACAGGTAGTACACATGGGGTGGGTGCAACAAGGCAGCTGGTGTGGTCTTGGCGTTGGAGTGATGGGCGCGAGAGTAAGAGCGCGAAGGGCACAAAGGCGGACGCGGAGGCGACCTCGGGGATGGGGTGGGCGCAGAGAACTCGGGATTGGGGGTAGGGGAGGGGCGGGACGGGGGAGAGGGCGGAAGCAGGCGCTGGGGTGGGCGTGGGCGTGGGAGCGATGGGGAGGTGGGGTGGGGCGGGGCGAGGCAGAGGCTTGGACTGGGTGGCGAGGGTACGCATGGGTGAGGAACGGGGGACAGGGTGGTGGCGAGCGCGGGGGCTAAGGTAAACGCGAGGGTGTGTGGGCGTGTGGCCGCGGGGGTGGGGGAGGTGATGGGTTTAAGCGCGGGGACGGGACGCGGGAGGGTGTAAGCGCGGGGGCAAAGAGAGAGAGGGGGCGGTGGCGAGCGCGAGGGCGGAGGCGCGGAAGCGACTTCGGGGATAGTGTGGGCGCAGGGGCGAGGATGTAGCGTGGCCGACGGCGGGGGCGACGGGAGCAAGGTGGCGGAGGTGGAGGCGAGGGCGGGCTGAGGCATGATCGGGGGCGGGGGTAGTGACGGGTTGTGGCGCGGGGAAGGGTCGGGGGAGGGTGCACGCGCGGGGGCGGGACGCGGGGCCGACCTCGGGGAAGACCTCGGGGACAGGGTTGGCGAGCGAGGTCGTGGAGGCGGGGGCGGGCGTGGCGGTGGGGCGGGCGAGGGCGCCGAGGCGGGCGCGGGGGCGGTGTCAGGTCCCTCTCTCCCCAAGCCGTCCCTGAGAGCCCAGCGAGTCGCCTGCCAGAGCCCTGCGGGTCGCGGCTTCGAGCCCCGCCGCCAACTACCAACGTCTGATTAACTTCCCCGAACTCACCCACCCCCAACCCACGCCTTCCTCATCGCTTATATGAAATCCGCCTGCCCCCTTACACCTTGTCAGTTCTTTCCTTATCTCTACCCCATCCCCTTTGACTTTTCCAAATTTTCCTTTCGTTCGTTAGCTTCCTTTTTCTTCTCCTCCTCATACTCATACTTTTTACTTTCTCACCTTTTTTTATATTCATTCTCTACTCTAGTTTCCGCTCCCGTTTCTCATTTCTCTTTATCTCATAGTGTTTCCCCTCCAAATCCTCCTTGTTTTACTCTAGTGATTATTTCAAGAAATATCGCTCGTTACTTTCCTGTTCTGTTTCTGCTCGTTGTTTCCTGTTAATTCTTTCTTAATTTAATTACCATTTCCATCTTTTTATACTCTCTTTTGCTTGTTTCGTTGTTTTGGCGTATTATTCTTTTCTTTCCATTATACGTATCGAGTTTCACTGCTGCACATTACATCCTGATTTCCTGCTTTCTCTCAAGTTACTTCTGATCCTTCACTACAGATGACATCACTTCTTACACTGATGTTTTTCTTTCGTTTGTTCCTTTCTCTACCAGACAAGTCAATGATTTCTCTACAAGATGCTCTAGCAACTAAACGACATAAAACCATTATTGTAGTTTTCTTGCCGATCGTGAAAACAAACTGCAGTCTCCAAATTTCCCTCTTGGAAAGACCAAATATTTAATACTATGTTTTCGATTGTATATTTTTTAACCTGGTTGAAATAATGTTAACTATTAACTAAATTGTTATAGACACGTTTCTCTTTGTTCAGATGCAGGAATGCAAAACTCATAGTAAATATTTGTTTTTCATTCAGTTTTCCTTTTCGAGGAAAATACTTCAGAAAAAAGTATATAATGAAGTAAATCTCCTATTTTATTTCTCTATGTATCCATCAAACGATTATATTTGTTCTATAGTAAATTACACTCACTTATTCTGGGATGACATTGCTTTTGTGTGTTATACTTACATTAGGTGCACGGGGCAAAGCAAACCTAGAATATGTATTAATAACCTGCCACCTAGGGCCCGGCGCTGGCAGAGTGCTTACACTGAATAGGCGCGTCGTGGATACGACTCATCACGGGAGTGTATTTGGACGGTCCATCCCCGCCGCCCCGCCACCCCCGCACCCCCAGCGCCGCCCATCGACCGACCGCCGCATAATTAGGCAGCGGCGCGCCTTATTGGTCGGCATTGTGTGCCCGACGCGACCGTTTGTTTGTTAAATTAATTGTTAACGTTTTATCATAGCTTCGCGGTAATGCGCGCCCGAAACCGTTGCAACGGTTGCCCGTTCTGCAGCGCCGCTTCGCGCCCGCCCGCCTGCCTGCCTGCACGCCCGGGCATACGACCCTCGCCACCCGCCAAAGCGCCCTACCGCCCGATCCGACCGCCCGATCCGACCGTCCGATTCGACCGCTCGACCTGACGGTCCGACCCGCCCGCCCGCCCGCCCGCCCGCCCGCCCGCCCGCCCGCCCGCCCGCCCGCCCGCCCGCCCGCCCGCCCGTCTGACCGCCCGACCACCCGCCCGCCCGACCACCCGCCCGCCCGACCACCCGCCCGCCCGACCACCCGCCCGCCCGACCACCCGCCCGCCCGACCACCCGCCCGCCCGACCGCCCGCCCGCCCGCCCGCCCGACCGCCCGCCCGCCCGCCCGCCCGCCCGCCCGCCCGCCCGCCCGCCCGCCCGCCCGCCCGCCCGCCCCGCCCGCCCGCCCGCCCGCCCGCCCGACCGCCCGACCGCCCGACCGCCCGACCGCCCGACCGCCCGACCGCCCGACCGCCCGACCGCCCGACCGCCCGACCGCCCGACCGCCCGACCGCCCGACCGCCCGATCGTCCACGCGCGTGCTCACATGCACGCCCGCCCCCCGCCCCCATCCCCCGCTCCCATCCCCGCCCCGCCCCCGCTCCTCGCCCCTCGCTCCCCACCCCACGCCCTCCGCCCCGCGCCCACCGCCCCGCGCCCCCCCGCCCCGCGCCCCGCGCCCCGCGCCCCCCGCCCCCGCCCCGCGACCCCGCCCCCGCGACCCCGCCCCGCGCCCCCCGCCCCGCGCCCCCCGCCCACCACCCCGCGGACCCCGCCCCGCGCCCCCCGCCGCGCGCCCCGCGCCCCCCGCCCGCCCGCTGATTCCCCTTCCGCCCGCGCTCCATGCCCCCGCCTGCCCACTTGCCCGTGCGCCCGCCCACCCCTTCCCCCAGTCGGGCATTAGTGCCCGTTTCATTTCTGAAACGCAGGTTCACAATTTGTGTTTCATCCAGGTAATCTCTTACGATTTTGAAACAGTGTCACGAAATGTTTTAATTATGTCGAGGATTATTTACGCCCGATCAATAGTTGCACACGGAAGTCGACTTGTCACACGCTGCGCGAGCGCAAATGCGAGGGGGCTCGCATTGTGCTCAACGGTTTCACAAATGCACAGCTGTGGATATAATTAGCTGTCGGCGGATCGATTGTTTGCGGGCGACCGGCGGTTTGGAGCGGTGGAAGCTCTGCGGTGGCCCAATTCGAACTTCCCGGCCAACTTCGCTGGGCTAGATCGTCAGGGGAAATTCGGGTTATGCTTTCTTACGAATAGTACTAATAACGCCGAGTGACGTTGACACACTGAATACGATTGAACCATACTGGGACAAGTTGTATTTCGATTTCACTACTTCGAAACTGCGTGATTCAGCTGCAGAATGATCACGCAACAAATATATTTACCTTCGCGATTACAAAAAAATTATTATTTACTGATGTTCATTACTTTCTCGTAATTAGTTTTGTTTTCTGTGCACAGTTGATTCGAGTAGTGTCATAGCGCTTTATGAGTACTCGGGATTCGAAGTAAATCAGAATTCTAGTTATATCGAGTCTCTATATAGTTATACAGAGATTCGTGTTACACCGGGATTCGAGTTACATCTATATCGGTTTTCTTGCCTATCTGGTTCCGCGTTATATTGTGTTCCAAGTTATATCGAAATTCGAGTTATAATGGCATCGAATAATACGAGTATCAGTTTTATCTCGATTCCCGTTATGATGAGTTTCAATTTGTATGGGGGTTTAAGTTATATCGCGGTTTACTATGACTTAAACTTATCGAGGTTCAATGGATTTCGGAGTTCGATTTATTTCAGCGTTCGATTTACCTTCGAGTTCGATTTATCTCAGAGTTCGATTTATCTCGGAGTTTGATTTATCTCGGAGTTTGATTTATCTCGGAGTTTGATTTATCTCGGAGTTCGATTTATCTCGGAGTTCGATTTATCTCGGAGTTCGATTTATCTCGGAGTTCGATTTATCTCGGAGTTCGATTTATCTCGGAGTTCGATTTATCGATTTATCTTGTAGTTCTGGAGTATGTCGCAATACGAGTTTATCGGAATTTGATTTATGACTGGATTCGAGTTGAGGAACGAATAAATCCGACCAGTACGAAAGTGTGTTATTGATGTTTGGATAATCGAGTTAGCGCAGGGCTCCCTGCCACGTAATCCTGCGCGTGGAGAACCTGAGGATCCACCTAGAGCCAGAGCGGGGATGCTTGTGGCGGCCTGGGACGGAGCGAGATGGTCGCGCAGCTGCGTCGCCTCGCCAGCGGGACGCCGCGCGGGCACAGGGACGGGAGCGGGGGCGGGGCGGGGGCGGGGGCGAGGACGGTGACGGGGACGAGGGCAGCTGTCGGAGGCGGCTGGGCGACCTGCGACCGCCCCCGGGCCACGCGGCGGGCGACAGGTAGCGGCGGGGGCGGCGCGTGCAGAGGACAGGCCTCCAGGCTCCGCCCCCACCCCCGTCGCCGCGCCCGCCGCCCCCTGCCTTGCGACCCTGCGCCTCCGGGCGCCGCCGCACGGCGCCGGCCGACAGGAGCAGCCACGACGGGCGCCCGACGCGGGCTCAGGTGCAAAGTGCCCCGCCGCTCCTCCCAAGGAGGGCCTGTCAGGCGGCTCAAAGGACGGGATCTCTGATGGCTGCGCTCTTCAATCGCTTCTTTTGTACGATTCAAGAAAAGGCAAATAATTGACTTCTAAGTTTTCAGTTGGTTTTCTTTAACATCAACCGTTCTTTTTGATAACTTCTTTCTCTTGGTAACAAATTCGAATAAATGTCATTCGAATAAATCACATATATTTCACATTATGCATTAAAATAAGATAGAAGTGTTACGCTAAATGTATGAGCAATCTTTTCTAATCAAGTTCAAACTTTTGCTTGAAACTTATCAGCAGAAGAAACAAAATGTCGAAATTTTGAAAACATATTTTCTGGGGAGGGAATAAACACATATTTAACTGTGATTTATTGATTAGTGATTCCAGGCGTGTCAACTGCTAAGATCATTAGTTCTGAAAGTGTTGTGAGTGTGTTTCCACGAGAGGTGACGGTGATCTTCTCCCACTGGATGGTGAGACCCGGCGCCGACATAACGTCGGCTAAAGCGGTTTCTCTAACCAGGTATCTCCAATCAGCGAGGTGCCGCCCCAGTCAGGAAAAGTTATAAGATCCTAACCGGTTTTCCGGCAGAAGTGGTAGTGTAGTGGATGTAAGTGTAAGTGTGCGTAAGCGGTGAGGATAGGACAAGGAAAAGGAAGGAAAGATCCCACGTAATCTGTGGCCCCTTTGTTAGGACACTGCTCTGCCATGTCCCTGGTATTGATCGTAAAAATCACAGAAAACTACAGATATCAGAGCAGCCGGACGCTAGAATTGTCCTCCAGGCAGCGGCTGAATGCGTCCCAGGTGGTGTCAAAACTTCTGCCACCGTCGGGACTCGAATCCTAGGACCTTCCGGTCAGAGGCACTGCAGTGACATCAGTTGATGCCCTGAGTCACCTCTCCGTGTTTAACTGTGTAATTTTAATGTTAGGATCTTACACTCTTTTGCAAATATATTACCATTAACAATGTCTAACATACGGCCTTGCTCACCCAATTCATCTGCCGGCCTTTGGGCCATGGAATCATCTAAACGTGAATTTTTTTTTTCGCTTATAATAACAATGCATGAAATTCAAACATTTTTGCTGAGCCAGAAATCGAATCTGCATCACCACGGACAGAAACTGTTTTGAGGTTCACTCTCAAAGCGCACGTGAGTTATGCCTCGGTAATCCGTGCCTGTGTAGGGGTGTTCTAGCTCAATAAATCTATGCTTGTCAGTAAATATATTCATTAACATTTTTTATCCGATGAAACTCAACTATCCTTCCTGATGCAGTGAGGTCGAAAAAAATTCAATCCTGTATTTCGTTTTGTCTTTCGCAATGGTGATCCATCGCTATCAGTACACGCTTTGGAGTTCACCATTATTCGGACGCCAACATTTTGATATTATAACCGTATGAGACGCGGAGAAAGCTTACATAATTCAATTGAACTACGTGAAATTCTATCGTTTGGGGCAATAAAGACCACAACATCACAATTAAAAATAGGGGCGAGCGGCAAAACCTTTCCCTCCGCGCATCCTAGGCCCGACAATAGGTCCGTCCAACAACGCACGCAGTGTTAACACGAAATCGGATCAAGTCGCAAAGTAAATCTAATTACGAGGGAACAAAGTCCAAAAAACACGGCACGATACCGATATGATTGGCAACGAACTGACACACAAAAACGCCCTCTCGGCGACTCACTCCCCCTCCCCCCGCGCCGTCCCCACATCCTCCCGTCCACCCGCCACCTCATCCCCTGGCCCCCTCCAGCCGAACTCCGCCCTCACTCCCGTCTCTCTCATCACTTCCGTTCATTCCACGAATACGTCCCCGATTCACGCAGCGTTCTCGCTTCTCCCCTTCCCCTCCCTACCCGCCATACCTCTCCCCACCTTTTCGCCCCACCCCTCCGTCCCGCTCTTCCATCCCGCTCCACTGTCCCGCCTCTCCGCCTAGCCCCTCTGCCCCACTCCCTGTCCCTCCCCTTCGCCCCACCCCTCCGTCCCACTCTTCTGTACCATCCCTCCGCCCCACCCCTCCATCTCAGCCCTCCGCACCACCCCATCCCTCCTTACCACCTCACCCCTCCGTACCACCCTTCCGCGCCACCCCTCCGTACCACCCCTCCGTACTACCCTTCCATACCACCCCTCCCCGGGCCTGCTCCCCGCCCTACCCCTCCGCTACGCCCCGTCCCCAACTCCGCACCCCTTTTCCTCCCCACCCACCCACCACCCTTCCTCTCCATCTCCCCCTCCGCCCCGCCTCTCCTCATCCCGTCTCCACCCGCCCCGTCAGCTTCGTCCCGGTCGCTCTACCGCTCTATTTTTCGTTGCGCAAATCTGGCGAGGTGAGATGGAACATATTAATTGTGTGGCCATAAAGGATATCAAAACATGTTTCAATGAAGTGGCCGGCGATATCGCTGTCGCGCGCCGAACAATGGGCCGCGTTCAGGAAGAGGATTACCCGGCGCGCTGGCGGGCGGCGGGCCCGAAAAAGCCCCGATTGTATTGCGATATTAGTTAATATCGCTAAACCGCCAGCCGCGGCGCGCGAGTGGCGGGGCAGGTCGGCGCGGAGCGGGGCGGCGCGGGCGGGTGGTGGGAGTGGGGAGCGACCGCGGTCCGGGGTTCGCGCCCGGGCCGACCCCTGCGGCGAGCGGGCAGGGCGGCGGGGGGAAGGGTGGAGGAGGGGGTCGGTGCGGTGGCGTGCTGCCGCTGTGGCTGCCGCCGCCGCCAGTGGTGGGGGCGATGATGATGATGATGACGATGACGATATGACATGTGTATTGTAGTGGGCCCAGATTTATGGGCCGCTGTCAAGCGCATTAGTTAGGTGGCGGCGGAGGGGAGCGGAGGCGGGGGCGCGGGCGCGGGTGCGGGCGGCGGTCCCGGTGATTGTATGGGCCGCTGGGGACGTGCGGCGCGCGGGCGGCGCGGGCGCGGAGGGGAGACGGTGTGGCGGGGAGGAGGAGGAGGGGCGGGGCATCGGAGGAGCAACAGTGGCGCAGACGGTAGCTGCGACGTGCTGGCGACCACATCAGTGGCGGCGGCGGGACGGGAGGGGAGGGGACGGCTGGGGGAGGACGGGGAGGAGGCGATGACGGCCGGCGGCGGCACGGAGGAAGCAACGGAGGAGCCAATATAGCAGAGCGGAGCGGAGGGCGACAACGGCAGCCATCGGAGGCGACCTTAATGACGGGGGAGTCGCCCTGGAGGCGGCTGCCGGGATGACAGTCTCCCGGGCAGCGACGCGACGGAGCCGGTGGACAACAACGAGGGGGCGGTCACGAAGAAACCGCACGGTGGAGGAATTGTGAGGGACCTGCCGACGGAGTTAGTGAGGGGCTGCGCCAATGGAGCAGCGGCGATGGGCCAACTTCGGCGAAGGGCGACCACGGCGATTCAGCCTGCGAGGACAGCAGGACGAAGATGTACTGGGGCCCGAATGAGACTTTTTGGACAGATGCGAAAACAACTGAGCATCGCGGGAAGTGACATCCGATGAAGAACCACTGCACAGCGAAACCACCATTGAAAGACCTGCTAAGGATATGAGTCAGCTAGACAGCAAGTCGGAGTTACGAGTAGCTGAAAATGTATCATTGCAAAGGGTATCTTCGTTGAGTTAAAGCCCAACGTAACCATTTAGTAAAAATAAATGGAATAAAATGCATCATGGTATTCTGTGTACTCGTGTCAGATTAGAGCAATAAAGTTCACGATTTCTTTCACATTGACGGGAGGGCACAAAAGAACTGTGATAGAGAGGCAGCAACTTTGAGCAGTGAATGGCAGAACTTGGGAGTATTCTCTTCTTGAGCCACAAAGAGGCCACACCCCCATTGAGAGTGGGCAAGACGAGTGCCAAAAAACTCCCATACAAGACTGGCCCGAGTATAACCGGCAACAATGGAGGCGCAACTATGGGGCAACGTTCGGAGGAGGCAGTCGGGATGGCAAGGCGGTGCTTGGGACGATGAGACGCTAAGGCCGGATAACGACGAGGGCTTCGTGGCAGTGAACGAGCCGAGGCTGCCCGCAGTGGGTCGAAATGACCCAAGCAGCTTGCCAAACATGCTGTCCGGAATCTCCATGTGATGTAATATTCATTCCAAAGATTTTTTAAAAAAAATGTTTACTAAATTTATGATTCAACTTGTATGTGAGTTGGGATAGAGACCAGAATTTAAGAAAACAGATCACAGAATACACTTCTATTCATATAACGTCTCACACAATGTTTAACTATTTTTGGCGTTAAATAAATTAATAAATAGATTTTATAAACTGGTAGTGCTATGGCGTAGCAGACTTGGCCGTATTCTCTTTAACCATTATGTAAATTAATAATCATTTTGCAAATTATGTACCTCTAAAATTTCAGCTGTAGTTTCTAATGATATTGCCTCAAAATCTTTAAAATTTTCGAGTGTAAGTGGACAAAAATAGCGGTAAACGCTCAAAGACATCCCCTCAATAACGGCTCCATTTTTTCTCAAGAAATTCTCATGAAAAAATTTGTGCGAGGGTTTTCTTTGTGTAGGTGTGAGGTGTGTGTGTGTGAGAGAGAGAGAGAGAGAGACAGACAGACAGACAGACAGACAGACAGAGAGGCAGAGAGAGAGGTGTTAGGTGTGTTTTTGAGTGTGTGCTGTCTTTGTGTCAGTGTATGTGAGAGAGAAAGAGAGAGAGAGAGAGAGAGAGAGAGAGCGAGAGAGAGAAGTATTTGGGCGTGTCTGTGCGTCGTGTATAAATGTGTATGTGCCCGCGCGCGTGTAGATGTATGTGCGTACGCTTGTGTGTGTGTGCGTGCGCTTACAAAGCAACGCGATTTCGGTGTATGTGTGTGAGAGAGAGACAGACCGAGAGAGCGATTGCGGTGCCGGTCGTCGGCGCTCGGTGGGGCCGTCGCTGATTGCTTTCGCCGCCCGCGCGCGATGGCCCTCCAGGGCCCCGCCACCGCGGGAGGGAGGGCATTGTTCGCCGAGGTGGGTCTTCTGGAGGCGTTCGGCCTTCGTTTGGACGACGGCCGGCGATTGTCGGAGGATGATGAACGGCTGCGTGGGACAAACGCGCTACCTCCTTGGCACGTGCTACACACACTCTCCAAGTACTCCTCGTTTCCCGGTGCTGCACCGATGTTGCCGCTAGCCTGTCATCTTTAGCTCAAATAGTACTTGGATTCCTTGATAAACTAGAAAGCAATTTAAGATCACAGATATGAAAGGAAGATGTCAAGAAAAATATTGAGAAGAGTCCAAATCTCATTCAGTCTTTTGTATAAAACTAGCCTCATTCATTTACTACTATGGACGTTTGTTTCCCAATTCGATAGCTTATATCATCTTTTAACTGCTTTTTAACGATCAATTAGTGAATTTGCGCATCCACCCTTTTACTTCACGGTCTTTAAATAAATTTCCTTTGGTGCAGAGACGTGAAGTCTCGCATCGCACATCTGAGTTTCTGGAGCTTTTAACGCACGAAGCAAAAGCTAAAACCCGCAAGACGTGCGCTTCCTCGTCCGGGGAGTAGCGCTGTCAGTAAGCTCCCGACACCACAGTTATTCGCGGCCTCCCAGCGAAGAAAGCCAACTTGCGAGCAGCGAATCCCCGACCGCAAGGAAGACAAACCGAGCACCCGCTCCGCAGCGCGCCGGGCCGCGTCGCCCCGCGTCGGCAAGAAGCTGCCGGAAAGTTGGCAGCGGGAAGTTACTCGGCGCTCCGAGAGCCGGAGGACCGACCGCGCCCTCCGCAAGTTGCTTGCTAAGCGCCTGGGCCGCCCCGCCCCGCCCCTCCTCTCCTCGCCCCGCCCCCGTCCTCTCCTGGCTCCGCCTCATTCCGCACCGCCACGGGCATTAGATGCACCGGCAGCATTCATTATGCGCTTAAATATTTAAGTTGGCTGGACTGCTCGCGATTGTGCGCGGGAGCGCGGGGGGCGGGGTTGAGGGCGAGGACGGGGCGAGGGCGGGCAGGGAGGAGCGGAGGTCGCGACTGCGAGGGCGGCGAAGAACAATGCGCTCTTTATGCCGGCGTTGCGTCGACGCCTAATCATACCCTTGCGACGCGGGAAGTGACTTGTCTCCGACAAGGCGCCTCCGTCGTCGTCGCTTGTCCCCCCCACCTGCCCAGGCCCGCCCCGTTCCGCCCACATCGTTTCTTCCGCCTACTCCACCTCTTCCATCTCCGCCTAGGTCTTAGCGTCTGCTACCATTCTACGCTGGGCCTGTCCTCCCCATCCGCCCCAATCCTTTCCAGCTTGTTCCAGCCGCTCCGTCTCGCCCCTTCCCGACCCTCTCCATACGCCCGATCACCCGACCCGACCCGCATCGCCCCGTCCCCCACCCCGCCCCGTCCCACCCCATCTCGTCTCATCGCGCCCCTGCCCCTTCCGCCCCGTCCCATTCCGTCCCGTTTGGTTCCGTCCCGACCCGACTCGTCCCGTCCATCCTGACCCATCCTGTCCTGTCTCGCCCCCCACCCCTTCCCGTCTCGCCTCATCCCGTCTTGTCCCGCCCTCGACCACACCGTCTGTTCCCGCCCCCGCCCCGCCCCCCTCGCTACTCACAGTCCCGTCTCACTCCTCTCCGCCTCGCCCATCGCGCCCGCGCAGTCTCTCGCCGGGCCGCTCACTTGTGTGCTTCCCCTTGGGCTGTCCCGGTGCTGGCTTCCTTCTCTGGAGGAAAATGTGGCCTTATGGAAGAGTACTGGCTGACTTCGTATGCTTGCGTTGTTTCTTCATGTTTCTAGCACTCCTTGCTTTTGTACCCGTGTATGTTGGCAAGCTCGATTGCCGGCTCGCAGCAACTACATTTACAATTAGAATTCTCATAACTGCATGATCTCAAGTTACCATCCAATTTTATAGAGTTGAAGCGTCAGTAAACTCTCTTTTAACAAGCAATAATTCCATCCAGCCACTCTTTTCATTCACACGTAAAGAAGTGTCAAACGTGTGCACTTTCGGTTCCCCAGTTGAAAATACGATCGATAAATGTATTTGTTGAAACCAATTTGTAAATTACATTAAGGAATAGCAGTGTTAATAACCTGTGTGGGTTTTCCAGAGTATCCAGAAACACATAGAGCCTACCATATAAATCAAATTTTAGATATGAAACCAGCAGTTTTATAGTTCTTGTTTGAAGAACCACTGAGATTCTTCATTGAAGACTATGTTCCTCTTCAGCCACCACGTTCTTATTGCTCCTCGAGGAAAAATGCGTCAAATGGCAACCGCACGTTTCTCAAGCACTGCCGTGCGTCAGTGTTATTTTTGACAAATAGCTAAATCATATGCACAAAAGAAACACGTCTATATTGTGCGTATTTAACCTTTTAGTGCCCAAGGTACTTTCAGTGCGCATAGCACTCGCCCACATTCTCGCGCCCTTGCGCGTGGTGTCATTGTTGGGGCTTTCTGGTAGCAGAATTAGTGCTAAACCATTGTTATGTTGCAAAATTATTCTACTAGAGCTCTCCAAAGCGCCAGATGGTTGTTATATGAGCATTTCTTTGCTATAAGAAGTAGCAAAACTGTTAGACTATAGCTGCCTGCATATGCCCCGTCAACTTCGGTGCGGACCAACCACCGTTTGCTTAACACCGTCTTCTCCCTCCGAGTTACCCAGAGGCATTAAGCAGCTAAGCACGGTATTAGATGAAGAGGTAAAACATAGGCACAAAAGGAACTCGTCTGGAATGCTCGTATTTAATTCAGTGGAAGTACTTTAGTAGCAGGCAAGCATCGGAAATTTTTACGTTTCTTGCGAAACGTAAAAAGAAGTTTTACGTTTCTTGCGAAGGACAACGGCCAGAACCTGGCCGTCGACTTCGAAATTCGAAATCGATCTATCAAATTGGCATTTTTTGTTGTTCTTTCTTTCTCCCATTTCTCTATGTTAGCTAATTTAGGTCTTGAATTATCACTTTCGATTAAGAGCCCCGGTTAACAACTCGTACTTCCGGTTAAGTTAGATTCAGTAAAAAAAAATAGGTGATTCCTATAATCTCTGCACGATAACTGAGCGTTAGTTATGCACTACTTCACTGTGGAATTTGCCTTGGTTGACAACACTTTCTAATTCTCTAAAGCATTCATAGCTTCCAGCAGTTTCATTTCGACATTATTTGTTTGTGCATATTCTCTCCTTGGCGTGTTCGTAACGTTTACCTTACCAAACCATTTCGATTAGACACCGTGGATGAATTTGGGAATTGGGGAATGGAATAACAGTATGGTTGTTATACAATACACCATTATTTTTAATTTTTTATTCAGTAGCTAACAAAATACCCTTCCCAAAAGAATATCTGACGAGTGAGAAATAAAATGTATTGTGAATATTCTTTTCTTACAAATTACTTTGAAAAAAGTGTTATGAAATGGATTACAAAAAGGCAAATATTGGAAACAAAATAAATTTGCATTTTTATTCAAACCTATGCCTGATATACTCTCAGAGATCACATTAACATAACCTTATTTAAATCGCAATGCTTCATTGAAATAAACGGACGTATGGGAAGAAAGAGAACTGCGTAAGGAAAATTTATGACATTAAAATGATTTCGCCCGGATGTTAGCTCGTCTTGTTTTGTTAAAAAAATATGTGATTGTTATATTTAGAATCTATTTGGTGAACACTGATAGAGTCTCCATTTCGAAATTGAATCCGCTAGTACAGTCTAATTTAAATACAGTAACTCCCCCGAGCTGGAAGGAGAGGGGAACACTGTCATCCAAACGGGAGAGGGGAACACTGTCATCCAAAAAGTTTTCAGTGAAACTCTAGTTTGAATAACCGTGTCACAGCTGATATCTGCCAAAAGCCATTATATGTACTCAAATCGGACAGTAGTTAACATGCGCTCCCTTATTACATTCTCCAGATAATTTATCTTCCAGATAAACCTCCCGATAGGCTTTAACTAGTACTAGTAATAAACGATTTTCGAACGCAACCTTCCTGATAACCCCAACTGGAACTTTAGCCGAAGACCAGCGTAGGTGGCTCAGAGCATCAACTGAAATCAGTGCAGTGCCTCTGACCGGGATGTCGTACGTCTGGAGGTACTGTCACTGTCTGGAGGTGAT
This sequence comes from Acheta domesticus, assembly GCA_031308135.1. Classification (NCBI taxonomy): domain Eukaryota; kingdom Metazoa; phylum Arthropoda; class Insecta; order Orthoptera; family Gryllidae; genus Acheta; species Acheta domesticus. The sequence goes on along the minus strand of JAHLJT010004567.1, from coordinate 114,252,273 downwards.
TGTCACTGTCTGGAGGAGAATTCTAGAGGCCAGTTGCTCTGATAATTAGTTTTCCACGGTTTCTCCAATCAACACCAGACTAATGCTGGGGCAGTACCCTAACAAACGGGCCACGGACCGCGCAAGCTCTTTCCTTCCTCATCCTTATCTTATCTTCACCCCTTACTTACCCACATACACATACGCACTACACTACCACCCATCTCGGGAGACCATGAGCTTGCCCCAGCTGGGACTGTACCCCGTTAGTTGGCTATTCCTGTATGGGGGAAAACCCTGCAAGCCTACGTGTAGCTCCACGCCGAATCTCACAATCCAGTGGGTTGAAGAACATTGCCACTCCTATGATAAACATGCACTACACTTGAGGGACGTATTATGATATCGTTCTCGCAATCACGAAATAATCAATCATCTAGCCGAAGATTGTAATAAAGCCCCTTAACCCAACTACCTTAGCACGTGCAACTGGAATCACCACCCATTAAAAAGCGCGTTCCACACCTCCATTTATCCTTTCTCTTTAGCTGTTTGTCAAAAAAACACTCGCCTCCGGTGCCATTCACCCGGCTAGTATTCGCCCTCTAATGAGAGCGAGAGCCCGATGGAGAGGAACGGGGGGGGGGAGAGGCTGCGGTCAGGTGCGGGGTCGCTTTGGCGCGCGGCGCCCCACCCGCCACCGGAAGCTGCCGTCCGCCCCGATTTCCGGTGCAGCAGAGTACGCGCGCCTGTCGCCCGACCACGTCCCCCTCCTCCGCCTCGTGTTCGGGGGCACGGAACGACACTTAAGTCGATTTGAAGCTTGATGTCGATACAAAGCATCGATATATCAGTCGTTATCAAAGTTCCATAATCTGTACTTTCTATTTCGATTGGATCATGAAGATGAGTGTCAAGTACAGTTTCTCAAAGATCTTATACGATAATTTGATTAATTAAAATTCGTTAAGTTTCATCCTTTCCTCCCATTGAATTTGAGTTAATAACCAAGAATCAGACTAAACTAAAAGGAGAAACGACCTTCTTCTAGGACAGAATTACCTTTTAAGAGCGAAAAGGGGAAATAAATGCGCTAAGTTTAAAAGAAATGGTTGTAATTGATTAATGTTTGCCAGTTTCCACATTTTGTAATACCTGTTCTACAGTTTATTTAGCGATACCACGATATTATTGATACTGACCGCTGAAATCGTTAAAAAAGGAGCTTCCGTATCTTTACTATCGTAAATTGTTTTTGTTTGTTCGTAAAGGGAACTCTCCGTTCCCTCACGGCTATCACTTACAGGGTCCACGCGCTGAGCTAGTTATTTATGTGAAGCTTTCCTCCCCTTCTAAATGAAAAATAAAATGAAGAAAAATAATAGAATTCACGAGCATTATTAGGGGGTTATTTTCAAACCCAGCAATCTCCAGTTTCCATCTTACAGTTTTCTTGATTTTTCAACAGAAGCCAAAACTCATCAGTGTCCCTTTTAGTTCGATTATTTATTTTTAATATAAACGATTGTAAAGAATACGCTCGTATTTCCTATGCCATGTTGCAGGAAACCATATTAGGATCAAACAATTGTAATTTGAAATACGAAGATTACTGAGTTTCAACTAACTGCTTGGACATTTTTGTGCTTGATCTATCAGAATACGAATTCTGCTGACTTTAAGATTATAAGAAGTAAACATTTTGAGTTTTTATCTGTAAGATCAGTTTGTTCGTTCGTATTTTACTCTTTCACAATCGTTTCCGGAAGTAACATGAGATTCATGTTTTTATTAGAAAATTATTATATTTACACGACAGTGCACCTTCGGGCTGAGAAGAAGCCTTTTTCTTACACTAGTTGGTGTTTTAAGAGATTATTGAGATGAAGCTAAATATTACGCCCGTAAATAAGTCAAAATGCCTGCTGGTCTAGAAATGAAATTTGACCAGATACAACGATTGTGAACTGCAGGTTGGAGATACTTCAGTTAATAGAAATTGTCAAAATTGTCAAAAAATACAGTGTATTATTGATAAGTCAAAGAACGGTTGCAATCTTTTATGTTATGAAATATTGTTGAGGTTGTCTAGTTTAAGATATTTAAGTTATATTTGATAAAGGAATATGATTATGGACATTCTTGGAGACATAAACTTAATACGAACGATTAATCTGAAACAGAACTCTGCCAGGATGTATGCGTATACTTGGCTACAACTGGAAGAAATATTAAAGTCATAGAATCAGTGAATTGTATGTGATCTCCTGTCTAGTAATATGTGAATGTATCGTACCAGATATAATAACTTTGAACGATCGTATACGGATTCAAGAAAAGCTGAATTTGAAGTGTAGTGTAGAAAGTACATATATAAAACGAAAATGATTAATGTAAATTTAGAAATTTAGAAATGTTTAAATATTTCTGGGGAGTAGGAGGTTTTTCTGTATAAAATAGTTCATTTAAGGAATGTTGTGCGAGATCCATCCACAATTTCAAGGAAAATCTTTTTTGTAGTTAAGCGCCCATATTGCACTATTTTTTTCATCAAATCATCACCAGAATTAAGGCAATTTTCGTACCGTAGGATTAAAATTTGTATCCCTATGTATCCACTGTCCACCCTGTAGTCCGGATGTCGCCCCCAGGAAATTCTGCGGTGCCTCTGATCGGGAGGATTCTGCAGAGCCTCTGATCTAGGGTTCGAATCCCGATGATGGCAGAATTTTCGACCCTGGCTAGATAGCTAGGTCGATTTCAGCCGCTTGTCTGGAGGAGATTTCTAGCGGCCGGCTGATCGGCAGTTTTCTGTAGTTTCTCCGATCAAAACCTGGCGAATGTTGGAGCAATGCCCAAACAAATGAGCGATGGAACGCGTGCCATCTTCTGCAAAATTTGGAAGATTGGAATTTTTTGATTTCCGTTTTACAACTACTTTATGAAGATAGTGATTTTTTCCTTGAAATAAAATTTGTTCTCCTCTGTTAGTTCCTTGATGAATGTCGTGTAGAGGTTTTGCAGTTTTTCGAGTAATTTTGAGTAAAATATGTGCAATTTTTAAAAAAACTATTTTCTCAAAAACGCTTCAATTTTCTTTTCTTTCGTTTTCTTATAATGATAGTGCTAAATGCACTGAATAGTATGTGAAACGTAATTTTGTGGTATACTTTACCTTTGATTTTTCAAAAATTACACTAATGTATTTTTTCAATATCTCTCTCTTTCCTTAATATTTATATTACGGGCGTATTTATTCACTACTGCATTAGTGAGTACAAGTACTTCAAATTACACAGTAATCCCTTGACATCCGCGAATTCGCTATTCGCGAGTTCCGAACTTTCGCGATTAGAGAAATGCTACCGGTTTTAACATTCGCGACTTCAACTTTCGCGAGCGCGTCTTTTAGTCTATTTTTTTTTTAAGTGAGCACATTTCATTTCTTTTATCAGCGTCATCTGGGAAACGAACTCGGCAGACGTCGGAGCTCGAAGTATCACTTTTTGCAAAAATTTCAAAGATGAAATGTCAATTCACATTTTTAAAATAATATAATTGTAAAATAATTCAATTTAGTTGCATCAAATTGTAGGTAAGGGTTTTGGCCAAATGAACAGAAAATCCATTCAGATCTGTGCAACTCTCATTATAATGAGCTCTTTGTAGAGAAGTTTCGGGAAATCACCAGGGAAGAAAACCTCCTCGACAGTAATGATAAAGTAACGGAAGCGAAACGGCGTCCTGGAGCAACATCAATGTCAAAACTGTTGATGGAGTTCTAAAATCAACAAGCTCTGGTGAAACTGGCTTTCGAATGTGATCCGATCATGGAAATAACTTCGAAAATTAAGAAACTCTTCCATTTTTGAATAGTAGAACAACGAGCAGAGTAACAAAAAACTACCAAATCCTATATCCAATCGCTTTCAAATTTGAAATAAGATTGAAACATTATTTTATTTCTTCATTTTGAGGTGTTAATTGTGAATCCTGTTTGTACTAGCACTTATTCAGTTCTGCTATAATTGATTGTGTGATATTTTACCTTCCTTTTTTAAACAGTTTTTCTATATCCAGAAACCTAACCCTCCTTTCGTCATTAAAAGTTAGGCTCAACATTCGCGAATTTAACATTCCCGATGTTTTTTGGGAACCTAAATCTCGCGAAATTCAAAAAGTTTACTGTGAAAATGAACTCGAAATTGCACATTTTCAAAAATGCTCAAAATTTGTATAGAGGACCAATTTAAACTCATATTATAAGGAAAGTCATATTTCAACCCCCCCCCCGGAATATTAAGAAAATGTAAAAAAAATATTTTAGGCACCGAAAGGTGGCAGCTGGAGAGAGAGAGAGAGAGAGAGAGAGAGAGAGAGAGAGAGAGAGAGAGAGAGAGAGAGAAGCAAAAGCAAAAACTAGTGGTGCTACAAAAGCACTTACTTTCCCGTATTAGAGGAAACGGATACGTAGTACTGAACTATTGCCACTGAACTTTATGCGCTACTAACATCTTAGCTTACAACTCACTGTTTCCATCGCAGTGTTATCAGAACTATGTGAATTCTACAACTGCACAAAAACAGAATACAAAAGTTTTGTAAATCTGTATTGAAAAAAGAAGCCTGATACCCCAGACAATATACATAGAAATGCATTCCATAGGGCCATGATTAGACAAGAGTATTTTAAAACCATGCAACAAATTTTCTACTCACTACAAATGGTACAGAATTTGGTGCAAAAACTAAATATTTTCATGCAAATATCAACATAAATTAGACAATTATAACTCCTTTTCATTCAGCTCCATCAGGTCACAACAATGACACGTAATTCACAGATATTCGCGAGCGCAAAGTAAATTCCATTGTTGCAGACTCTGCATTGTCGCTATTCTGAGAGCTATTAATTCTTCTTACTTATTTCAAAATAAACAATATCTAAAATATTAATGTGTAAGTATATAACAAAAGTTCGAATGTAAGAAACGAAGAAAGAAATAATATACAAAATAGCACATTCTAATTTACGACGCACCCAGCCATCCAAAGCGCAGTAAATTTACAGCGAGCTATTATGTTTGTCACAAAATTATAGAAAAACTACTCGTATTTTGAAAAAATTAAGCATGAGCTTATGTGAAGATGTTGTTTTCATAAATACATGTAATTGAGAAAAAAATTCTATTTTCCTGGGTCTTCGCTAGCTATTCGGAATTGCCACATACTCTTTCTTGCCAGCTACCATCTATCATCGCCAAAAGTACATTTTTTTGTCATTTTCTTAATTTTTCGGTTTCCTATTGGTAGAACAGAAACATTAATTTTCGAATATTAAAGAACACAAAAACCTAGCCGTAAATGGCAATTTTCTTTTAAAAATTATGTGCCGTTTAAGAGAAAATGGCGTTTTAGCACTACTAAAAATGCGAAATTTGAAGCTCATTTTCACAGAAAATTTTTGAGTTTTCAAAATACTTTATTTGAAGTTATTTGAAGCACTTACACTCACAAATATAATCATCTTTACGAATTGCGGATAATGTGCATATTAAAGATGTGAGAGATCTTTCAAAAAATTTACATTTATATAATTTTTGAAAAAAACAAAAAAAAACTCAAAATAAACTTCACGCTATACTAATGAGTGTAATTAGCACTATCCGTTACAAAAGTTTCAAGAAAAAAATTGCAGCCATATACGAGAAAATGACGTTTGAGCATTTCTGAAAATGCCGAAATTTGAGCTACTTTTCACAGAAAACGGTAGTGTTTTCGAGAAACTTTACTTGACATTATTTAAAGCATATATACTCGTAAATATAATAATGTAAAAAAATCGCCGATAATGTAAATATTAACGACGTGAGAGACAAGTAAAACAATTTACATTTTTGTAATTTTTGAAAAAACCAACCGATAGATCAAAATGGCTTTTATGTCATTGGTAGAGTACATTTACCACTATCCCTACCAAAAGTTTAAAGAAAAAATTTGGAGCCGTTTTTGAGAAAATTTTGTTTTTGTGATATTTTAAAATTGCACATATTGCACGCAATATTGCACGAAAACTACCAAATTTGTGAAAAACATTTACATGACCTTTATTAAAGAACTCAATATGCAGAACAAATTTTATTTGAAGAAAAAATCTCTATCTTCAATTTTGTAGTTGGAGAAAGACGCCGAAAAAAATTCAAACTTTCACAATTTTCGAAAATTCAGAGCTGTACGTGAAAATCGGACCTATGCCATGTTAAAAAGTGTATTTTCCTCTATTCATACAAGAAATTTAAAGAAAAAATTTGGAGCCGTTTTTGAGAAAATGTTGAAAATCCCCGGGGGGCTTCATATAAAGTACCCCCAAATTTTAAATAATCTTTTTCAAAATCACAAAGCTTCGACTAGAATCAGATCGACTGGGGAATATCAATTTTGAAGAAAATTGACCGAACGGTTTAGGCGCTAGCGTTGACCAAAAAGACGGACAGACGGACAGACTGACGGAATGCCGTCAATCGATTTTTAAGTATAAAGAAGCAACAAATCATGGATTTTGACCACACCACGAGATAGAGGATTTTTTTTCTTAATTTAGCAACTGGTTTTATCCACTTATTCGTTTTCACGGCCCGGCAATTAATTTTTTTCCGCCGAAAATTGGCCATTTTTTCGCGCAGCATTACATAACTTTCCCTATACTACGTATATCACTCCGTGTATACGTACGTATACGGGAAAGTAAAAAGCCCAAACTAAAGAGATTAGAAAAATAGCTAGTGCGAGAGACTGCCATTGTGGAACACCATTAGTTTTAAATTTATTTTGCGTAACACAATACATATCAACGAGTCGGTTGCGTACTGTGGCATCGCAGGAGTCGACTCCTGCCCTCGGCGCAAGCTCCCCCAAGGGAGGCGCCGCGTCGGCGCGGCTGGGAGTTGGAAATCCTGTTACTCGGCAGACGAGGTTATCACCCATTTCTGCGCGGCACTGCCTGTTTGCCCACGGCGCGCAGAGCCTCCTCCGGGCCCTGCGCGCGCAGACTCGGGAGCAGCGAAGGAGTGCTTTGGGCAAGAAGCACGAGGCGCAGAAAGAGAAGAGTGCGGCCGAAAAAACGGGACACACGCCAGCTTGAACAAAACTGATATTTTTCCGTTGTACAAGATTTCGACCTTCTTTGTTTTATCTTAGGGGTGTTTCATAAAAAAACCGACTTGATAGCAAGGAATGCCCTGTTTTGACTCTCATTGAACACTGGGACACGCGAGTAAAACAGCATATTGGTCTCGATTTTGCTCCCGCCTCAAACGAGATTTAATATTCCTAATTAAAAACTTGTTATTTGCTAGCATTTTTCCCTAATAATAAATACGATCTACATTTTGTTGTGTTATTTGTGTTGAATGTCATTCTTAGCTATTACTGGAACCTTTCTGGCAGTTTTAAGTGTGATGGAGAAATGGAACATGTGTACAGTCCGTCCTAGGACTTTTAGTCGATGTAGCATGGCCCGGAGTTCATTTTCATTGCCTTTCCGACACAATTTGCTCAGTGCGCCGTGTCAATTTTATCGGACGCATGGATCAATTTCACTTCTGATTAACTATCACATTTCTTATTCCTAATTATGGAAAAATTACTAAACATTTGTTCCTCTACCGAACAAACTACATGGAGACCGAACAAACTACTTATGTGTTCTGACACAATTCTAAATTTACTTCATTTTTATGATTGCATATCCGTCTTCAAAAAGCCCTTTCAATATACGGACATTCAGAACTTCATCAGAATCTAATCTAATTAATTGTAACTGCATAACTATATTTTTAAGTACATCCTGAATCGGCAACAAAATATTTTCTTCTTAGCGTCGGATTTGTTGTTAACACCTTGACCTCGAGCACATCATTTTTAATTTTTTTCTTCAGTATTAGTTTCTGTTTCATTCTTGAAAAAGAAACCTTTTCTTTTGCCCTCGGGGGAATTTCTGAACGTTGACAACACGCGTCATGTGGTAACCAATAGAGAAAGCCTTGCCTTGTAATATGTCCGCTGCATTATTACTTGTGCGGAATTATTGGTTCTCGAACGTCCGTCGTGACGTTTCACGACACTCGCAGCCGGTCTTGCTCTCCCCAGGGCTTCGTTATTGGAAGAGAGACGCTTGTGATACGCGGCAGCGGCCGTCAGCAGCCCCGGCGGCGGTCGCGCGGCGCTGCGCGGCTGCTGGGCGCGGGGGAGGGAGTGGCAGCGAATGTGGGGATGGTGGCGGTTTGGTGAGGCGGAGGCGTTGGCGGTGGAGGGGGAGGCTGTAGTTGGGGCCTTGGAGGAAGCAGAGTCAGCGACGGGGGAGGTAACGGTGATATTGACGGTGTTGGCCACGGTGATGGCGATGGCAATCGCGACAGCAATGGGAAGAGCAATGACAAGGGCAATGGTAAGGGCAAAGACGAAAGCAATGGTGACGGTAGTGGCGACAGATACAGGGTTGGTTGCACGGTGAGCGAAGGCGTTAGAGAAGATTGCCATACCGGGAGAGGTGGCTCGAGGCATCAACTAATGGCACTGCAGTGCTTCTGGACGTCCTAGGTTCGAGTCCTAAAGATGTCCGAGGTCCTAGATCGAATTCAGCGTCTGTCTGGAGAGAATTCTAGTGGCCGGCTGCTCTGATCAGTAGTTATCCATGCTTTCTTCGATCAACACCAGGCGAAAACCGGAGCAGCACCCTAACAAATGGTCCAAGAACCTTGCATGATCTTTCCTTCCCCTTTTTTGTTCTATCTTCACCCTTGCGTTCACCCTACATGCGTTTACACTGACATGCACTACATTCCCACACATGCCGAGAGACCGCTTGGAAGCTTCGTACTTGGCCCGGCTGGCGCGGTGCCACGCAAGTGGGACATTCATGTTTGAGGAAACCCCGCTAGCCGATAGGCGCCGGATTGGCCGGATCCAGCGTAGGAAGATCACAGCGACCTCCCGAGGAAAAAAAAATGCAATACACTTACGGGCACCTTAGCAATTGACGCTAATCAATCGCTAATCAATCAGTCAACCGCTAATCTATCGTAACCGCTAATCAATCAGTCAACGAAAGCCATGGCAGAGACGATGTGGATGGTGCGGAGGCAGAGTCGATGGCGGGTCTATGGGGCGGAGATCGTAACGGTTGCGGTGACTGTGACGGCGGTGATGGAGATGGAAGCGGAGGCGGTAGGAACGAAGTGGAACGGCGAATGAGGCGCGCTCCGAAGAAGCGAACGTCAGGCTGATGATGCTGCCAATGGCGACTCAAATGTGACTGACGTCTAAACGACGATGGCAAGACTTACGACGCGGATGTTCATGTAGAAAAAATGTGTTGAAACGAAGAATATGGTGGATAAAAAAGATGAAATGAGGGAACATAAAGATTCAGTCGGTAAATGGAGTTGAAAGCGGCGGTGATGTGGAATTAGGATAGTGCCTCAGGAGGATATGGCCAGCATTTAGATGATACTGATTTCATTGTAGGGTTCATGGTGATTTAAACCTCTTGTGGTAGCTACTGGATGTCGAAAAGCTTTGAGGACGTGCATGAGCGTTTTTACAATGGCGAGCAGTGAAGATACCGTTAGGAATGGTGTACGAGTATGAGGAAGACTGTGGAGCAGGGTGCGAAGCAGGAGGAGAGCTGGAGATTGTCTTCAAATAGCGATGGGTGCCCTCCGCTGAAAAGGTACATACTGTACATGTCCTTTCCTACAAGGGATTAAATGCATATGATACTGCTTCATGTATGATTTTCACCTTTCAAATGTTCAAGTCAAAGTATGCAAATAAATAATATTAAAAAAATGGAAAAGAAAACTTTCCAAAGGAGGTTCTTAAAATCTATTCAGACCTCGTTGTACAAAGACCTCACTCGTCATTTCACTCGTCAAAATATATTCAGACCTCGTATACGAAGACTTTTCACTCGTTCACTCGTCAAGTCGTTATTTCGTCCCCGAGAGAAAATGACTACTGCCACCGGAAGAGAAAATTGGCAATAATTTCCCTGCTATGAAATAATAGGTAAAAGTGACGATAAGAGCAAGTGAATGTAGTAGTGGTGGTTGAGTTGCATTAGTAGTGTCGATGGTAATGGCGTCCTGCGAGAAGCGACGGCCACGAGCGTCGATGGCAGAAGTGAGAAGGATCTGTGGGATTTGCGCGAGCGATCGCAGTGCGACGCAGTGTCCTCAGTACCTCGCTGAGGCTGCATCCTAGCTCTCGCTCTCCCCCTCGCCCTCGCCCTCGCCCTTGCTCTCTTCGTCGGCCGCGCCTTCGTCCGCGTTATCGGAAAGACGTCAGCCGAAGAGGGCGTCTTACACCAGACTCCGCACAAGTTTGCCTCCCCTTCGCCGAGGCCCCGCGCCGCCCCTCCGCCCCCGGGGGCGTTGCCGTTATCCTTCGCCGCCGCCCTCGCGCTCGCCGTCCCCACTCGCCCACTGCGCCACCCGCCGACCCGCCCGCCGCTCCTCGGGGTTCGCCCGCGATCCAACCGGCTGAGGTGGCTCAGGGCATTAACTGATGTCACTGCAGTGCCTCTGACTGGGCGGTACTAGCGTTCGAGTCCCGACGGCGGCAGAATATTCGATACTACATAGATCTCAATATCGAAATCTGTTGCCGTCTGGAGGAGAATTTTAGCGCCTGGCCGCTCTGATCGGTAGTTTTCCGTGGTTTCTCCGATCAATACCCAGCGAATGCCGGAGCAGTACCCTAACAAACGGGCCATAGACCGCGCTCAATCTTTCATTCTTCCTTGTCCTATCCTCACTCCTTTCGTACATACACTTTCACTTACATGAACTACACTACGACATAGGTCGGGAGTTCGGACGGGAACTTAAAGCTTGGCCCGGCTTGCGCGGTGCCCCGCTGATGGGAGATACGTGGTTGTGGAAAACCTTGCTAACAGAAAAACATACACCACACTTACGGGAATAATGGCATAGCCGTTGACGCGCCCAGAATCACTAATCCATCAAACACGCGATCTTATCTACTGCCGCAGCAATGCATGTAAGTGTTATCGTGCTTTTGCGAAAACTCCGTTCAGTTCCAGCGCTCAATTGCAACAATTTCTACTGCAACAACTTCTAGTCCACCGGTCTCATAAAATTCACGAGGCTCTATTAGTTTTGTTTTACTAGGCATTCACATTACTCGTTGCTGTGGCATATTTCCGTTAGGTTCATAAACATCTCCAACAGCTCCCTGGCAACGCCGCGGCCAATCTCCGGGGTACGTGTGCCCGCAGCGCTTTGAAGCCCCGCCTTGCTTCCGCCGCCGCGCCGCTCCGCGCCGCGCCTCGCCGCGCCCGCCGTCGTCTCCATCGATTTCCTTTCCCGCGCCTCGTCCGCAGCTGCATTTGCCACCTTTCCCGCGCCCATCCATTCCCCCCGGCGCGTTGCCCGTGGCACCGCCAGCCAGCCAGCCAGCGTCTCCGCGACGCGCGCGCGCGAGCGACGGCCCCTCGCGAGGGCGAGTCCGCCGGCGGCGCTGGGGCTCTCCTGGCGCTCGGACAAGGCGCTCCGGGGCCCGGGGGCGAGGGCGAAGGCGAGGGCGGGGTGGGCGGGGCGGACAGCCAAGACGTAGCGACCGCGTCCGACCCGGCCGGCGCGCGCGGGGGCCGCCGCCGCAGAGTGCAAGGCGCCGAGGGCGGAGGCGGCGAACGTGGAGGGAGTGCGGGGAGGGCCTGGGGGTGGGACACGGGGACGGTGCACGTGGATGGGGCACGTGTGCAGCGCACGTGGGTATTACATGTCCGCGGAAGGAGGCGTGGAGACGTGGGCGGATGCGGGGAGGCAGAGGAGGGGCGCGGAGACACGGGTGAAGGCGGGGACGAAGGCGTGGGGTGGAGGTAGGGGACGGAGGCGCGAGTGGAGGCAGGAGGGGAGGCAGGAGGGGGTGCAGGAGGGGAGGCAGGAGGGGTGCAGGAGGGGAGGTAGGAGCGGAGGTAGGAGCGGAGGCAGGAGAGGAGGCAGGAGGGGAGGCAGGAGGGGAGGCAGGAGGGGAGGCAGGAGCGGAGGCAGGAGGGGAGGCAGGAGCGGAGGCAGGAGCGGAGGCAGGAGCGGAGGCAGGAGCGGAGGCAGGAGCGGAGGCAGGAGCGAAGGCAGAGACGGGGCGTGAAAGCGTGGACGCAGGCAGGGATGGGGGCGGAAGCAGGGGGCGGGGACGGGAGATGGAAGCGGAGCGCGGAGGAGAGGAAGGCGGGAGCGGAGGTGGCGGCGGAAGAAGAGAGCGGAGGCGGGGAGTAGAGGCGGGGAGCGGAGGCGGGGAGCGGAGATGGGGACGCGGAGGCGGAGTGCGCAGGCGGGGCGGGATGGTGGGGCGAGGAATCATGGGTGGAAACGGGCCGAGGCGGGATGTGGAGGCTTGGATGTTGGTAATGACGGGGAAGACGGGGGTCGGTGATGGGGGACGGAGGCGTGGGATGAAGGCGGGGCGGAAACGAGGCGGGGGCGGGGACCATAGGTGGGGCACGGAGGTAGGGAGAGGTAGCGGGGCTGGCGCAGGGACAGATCTGGGGGCCACCGGTGAGTTCAAGAGCCGGGGGCGGGGGTTGGGCCGTGGCGCAGAGGATGGCACGACGGCGGGGGCGTGGTCAGCGCCGGTTGCGCCGTGTGAGTCAGCCCCCGGCGCGGGGGTGAGGGCGGGGCGAGGCGCCATGAGCGGCCGCGAGAGCCGGGAAAGATGAGGCGAGGGCTAAGAGGAAAGTAGCCGCCAAGACGGAGCTGCGCCGCCCCAGCCCTGCCCAGCGAGGGAGGAAGGTATTGCCTGGGAGCCAAGCTGTGTGCTTGCGGCCGCAGGGTTGCGGGCAGGGGGCGAAGCTGGCTGAGCTAGGCGAGACGCGGAAATGAAAAAGCGTCGGGGCCCTAGGAACCTCATAAGACAACTCCAATCACCTCACAACACTTTCCAACAAATTTCTTATGTGAAAACGTTGGTATGTACCTGGTTGAATACACGATAAACGTTATCTTCGTAATGCGTATATCATGTTCCAATTTTTCTGGAAGAGTGCAGTGTCTTAAATTCTTATTAGCTCCTTATTCCTGATTATCGGGAGTCTGAATTTTCGTGATTTTTACATATTCTGAATAGAAACTGCAAAGTGTTAAGGAAATGACTAGAAAACCTCTAGAATTTAAAAAATATCCTAAAAGTGTGAATGGAGAACACATTTTTCGTTCATGTAATGTGTGATGTGGTAAAATATCGCTTAAAAGGAACGGGAAAGTATACTTGTAACTCCATCAGTATGTCTTAAATGAAAAGCTGCCAGGTAAAATATTTTTAATAAAGCTAATGTAAAAATTATTTCAATTTGTCTAGATTATGTATATAGATTTTAACAAGCAAATGGAATATTTGTCATTATGACAGTGATGTTCGTTCCGAAGATCAAAACCATCAGAACACAACTCTACTGTAAGAGAATGCACATTTCAAACGTTGACGACAGAATGACCGAAAGTTAAAAACTAATTTAACGTGACAAAAATCCAAAAGCTGCTCTTTTGTCATGTGACGAACGTGATAATGACTTGTATAATTTTTGCTGTATTTGCGGTGCAGGAAATTAAGTGTAACCGATTTCTGTATCTTGCTTACGATTTTTGTTATATATTGCTGTAGATTTACTTAACAACATAGAGAACTAAGACTTTCGAAATGGTCCAAAAATCACAGATACGTGTTTATATTTCACATCTTTTCGACCGAAATTGTGATTTGGTTTGATCATGTCAAAAAATATTATCGATACAATTTCCAGTGTTTCATTATTGAGTTTATACTAAGGAATCATGGGAATATAATAAAAAAGATATCGTTATTCAATAGACCTAGTCAATAATCTAGGAAAAAGTGACAATACAAAACAATTGTTCCTTCATTCCGTTCTTTATTTCAGTAGGTGTTTTAATCAGAAATCTAAAAGCAAACTGTGTTTTTGACAAGCATTCGTATCCTGTGTAACAGGGCTTTAGGGCTTCTCTTAGCACTGGGGCTGAGAATAAAAAGCTTCGGGAACACATAATGGTGCAGAGCGAATGTAAGGGACACGTAAGACCGCGAGGAAGAAGACATCCAGGAAAGTGGCACCCAGGGACACAGCGGCAGCGGCAAAGTCTTCAGCGGCGCGGCGGGGGGCGGAGGCGTTGGGGCGGGGCGGGGCGGGAAGATACAAGAGGCGCCGGCGAAGACGCAGGGGGTCGGGCGGGGAGGGCGGCATTGTGAGGCGCCCACCGCTGGAAGATTTCGCGCGTAATTCGCTAAGAAGCTCTTTCTCTTTATATGAGGGCGAGGAACATATTGTGAAAAGCCCGACGGCTGCAGGAGCTAATGGTAGCACGCACGCCCTGGAGGAGGCGCCGCCGCGCCGCAACGCCTTTGTCGCAAGCGCCGAAGCGGTGGGAGGGGGACGGGAGCGGGGGCGGAGGCGGCGTCGGAGGCGGCGGAGCCGGGGAGGCGGCGGAGGCGGCGTTGGAGGCGGCAAAGGCAGTACAGGCGGCGGAGGCAGTATAGGCGGCGGAGGCGGCGGTGGCATTGGCGAAGGCGGAGGTTGCGGCGGCGGAGGCGGTGGGGGCGGCGGAGATGGCGCCGGCGGAGGCGGTGGCGGCGGAGGCGGTGGGGGTGGCGGAGGCGTGGCGGCGGAGGCGGTGGGGGTGGAGGCGTGGCGGCGGAGCGGGCTCTGTGATGAACTCGGAGGCGGCGCTGGCGGAAGTGGAGTGTGCCGGTGCCGAGGGCTGGGGGTGTAGTGGGATGGGACGTTGGAGATGAAGGCTCTGGTGATGTTGGTTGCGCGAGAAAGTCCCACAATCACGAGGGCACAAATGAAGGTGATGGATCCTGGAGCATGGGTGAAGGATAATGGGGATTCGACGGCGGGCGACGAGGGTGGAAGTCGAAGGTCGGCGTCGAAGGGGGGCGTAGAAGGTGGGCGTGGAAGGTGGGCGTGGAAGGCGGGCGCCAATGGTGGGCAACGAAGATGGGCGACGAAGGAGGTGGGCGACGAAGGAGGAGGGCGACGAAGGAGGTGGGCGACGAAGGAGGTGGGCGACGAAGGAGGAGGGCGAGGAAGGAGGTGGGCGAGGAAGGAGGAGAGCGATGAAGAAGGTGGGCGACAAAGAAGGTGGGCGACGAAGGAAGTGCGCGACGGAGGAGGTGCGCGACGAAGGAGGTGCGCCACGAAGGAGGTGGACGACCAAGGAGGCGCGCGACGAAGGAGATGAGTGACTAAAGTAGGCGATGAAGGTGGGCCATGAAATGGCCGAGGAAGTTGGGCGATGGGGATGGGCGATAAAGGTGGGCGACGAGGCTGGGTGATGAAAGTGTGTGAGGAAGGAGATGGGTTACGAAAATGGACGACGAGGATCGGCGATGAAGGTGGGCGAAGAGGACGAGCGATGAGGATGAGCGACAAGGATGGGCGGGTTGGTGGTGCAGAACAGGAGACGAGGCGAACAGAACGGAAGGGGAAAATAGGCAGAGCGTTGATGAAAGGGCGGAAAGCAGAGAACAGGGCGGATAAGAGGGCGTGGATGACGGGGAGGTGATTCGGTTAAGGTAAGGAGAAGCGGTGAGGACAGGATGGAGGAG
This sequence comes from Acheta domesticus, assembly GCA_031308135.1. Lineage (NCBI taxonomy): Eukaryota > Metazoa > Arthropoda > Insecta > Orthoptera > Gryllidae > Acheta > Acheta domesticus. Next base: position 114,236,649 of record JAHLJT010004567.1, on the reverse strand, counting down.
TGTGGACAGAACAGCGGTGTGGACAGGTCGGCCGGATACGGTTAGGGCGGAACGGAGAGGACTGGATAAGGATAGGGCGGAACGGGAAGGTTGGAGCAAGAAGTATAGAGTGGAGCGGGAAGGACAGGGCGGTTCGGAAAGGGCAGAGCAGAGCAGAGTGGACAGAAGGGACCAGAGGGCAGAGCGGAACAGAGAGAACAGGGCACGGCGAGGAAGACAGGGTAGAGGGGCGTGAACAGGGCGAAACGGGATGGACTGGGCGGGGCGGAGACGACAGGGCGGAGGGGTGAGAATAGGACGGAGTAGGGAGGACAGAGCGGAGTAGAGAAGACAGAGCGGAGTAGAGAAGACCGAGCGGAGTGGAGCGGGAAAGACATGGCAGTTCGGAAAGGGCAGGGCAGAGCAGAGAGGACAAAACGGAGTGGAGAGAGCAGAGCAGAGAGGGCTTTGGGGAGCCGAGAAGATAGGGCAGAAGGGTGTGAACTGAGCGGGGTGGACTGAGCGGGGTGGAGAAGACAGGGCGGAGCGGGGAGGACAGGGCGAAGTGGAGAGGATCGTGCGGAGCGGAGAACTCAGTGTAGAGCGGGAAGGACAGGGCGGTGCGGACGGGGCAGGGCTGCGTGTACAGGACAGTGCGAGCAAGGGCGGGGTTAGGGCGAGGCGGGTGTGGTGGCGTGGCGGCTGAGGCGTGGGGCGTCTCCGAGGCCGAACAACGCCGGCCGTCCCCCGCCCGTGTCCCCCGGCGCCGGCGCTCGCGGGGCCCTCGCGGCTTCTGCCTCGTCTGCGGACATCATCGGGAGTGTTTGTGGAGGAGCTCAAAGGAGCGGGCGATTGCGCGGGGGAGATTCGCCTGGGGAGTCCTTTCCGGACGCGTGAATCATCCTCCGACGCGAGGATCTTGGGGTCCGCAATTCGATCTTTTGGTGTTCTTCTTTTCCTTTTTCTGCTCCCTTTCTGTGTGAAGTACATCGGTTTCTGAGACAGTATAATTGCGTATAAACAGTGCGTAAAAGAAGGAAAACATTAGTGATTTTTATCTTGTGTTTTGGTAAAATAGGAATTTCAAGAAATGATTTCTCTTACCATTCTTCTCAATCGTTTTGCAACCAAAAAGAGTTGCGTCGAACCTCAAGTAAACCGGACTGACAAATTTCATTATTTTAATTTTTACATTCTTAAAATGCAAACGTGATTATTATCTTATCTAGAAATTTTAGTCAGTGCACGATGACAAAGATGAGCTGTAATTTATTACATGTCACGCCGAGTGAGACATTTGTTAACCTCCTTCATTTTTCATCATTCAGCAGCAAATCCAGAAACGTTTTTTCGATATGAACTGACAGAGATTTGGGGCACATTTGACGCCATCATTTCGAATCTTCATTAGAGTATTCAGTGACGGTCTACAACTTCAACTTTTTACTTTCTTGCAAGGCTTTTTAAAATGTAAATGTCGAATATTTATCTACTCAAATGCTCATTAAAATTGTATTAAACAAATATTATTATAAATCACTTATTATAATTACTCATCCATTAAGTTGTTTATTATTTTGAATCGCAAAATGTGTATTAATTCTAAAATTAAAGATTTTATAAGTGTTATTTTCGTAATTATAAATTATAAAACCGGTTTTTCTGCAACACATTCTTAAAAACATTTGAATGATCTTGTGAAACATTTGAGACACCTGTGTAGTGGTCTGTTTTCATAACGGGAGGGAGAATCTATCGCGCGTAAATGTAGACTCTTGTAGACATGTCTTAAAGTATTAAAACATTTTTTTTTTCTAAAATCTCTTTTTGAAAGTCTTAAAGAAAACTGAACCTAGCCATAAAATTTCCATTTAATGAATTATTTTAATGAAAACGATATTTTATACCATACTGAAGGAAAACTTTAGCACAAGTAATTCTATTTGGTGACGTGGTCTATTGAGGATTGCTTGTTTGGTTGTATATGATAAATCATTGAACAAATGAAAATATTATTTTTTAAATGTATGTATGTATTCATGTTGTCTGAATGTGCATGTTTGTGTGTTTTCGTTCGCGTGTGTACTCCGCAAACTCATTTGTACCATGAGCGCAATGAGACCTATATTGCTCAAACACAACTGAGTAGTCCTGAAATGTCTTAGGGGATTTACTTTTCCAAAGTTTGACTCAAAATTTGGTTACACTACTACATTAGACAACAAAATTTGGTTGTCTAACAAGAAACGATGTAGCACGCAATACATCTCGATTGCGGGTTTGTTTCCGGGCGTTGCCAAGCTAGACGCGCTAGGAAGTCATGGCCGGGCGGGGCAGAACGGGTGAAGTGAGCAGAGCGGACGGGACTGGCAGAGCCGGCAGGGATGATTAAGACATTGTAAAATATAATTGCCCAGGCAACGCTGAGTAATCAGCCACTTGAAAACAATTCTGACACTTTGTTTCCCATTGCAGATTCTGGTTATAGTTTTGTTCCCCTCTATAATCTGTAATTGTGGCAGGTATAGGAGAAACGCAGGCCGTGCTCTCCTCGTGCGTGAGTCTCTTCGAGTAGCGAGGGCGGGGGAATGGGGGGGGAGCGCGGAGGTTGAGGGCTTCCCTCCAGCGCGAGAGCCTCCAATCATCCGGTATTTCCGCAGCGCCATCGATCGATGGACGGCGGCGTCGGAAGCGACGGGCAGGGCGGCGCGGAGCGGCGCGGGGCGGCGCGGGGCAGGGCGCGGCGCGGCGCCTGCTGGACGCCGCCGCCGCCGCTTGCGCCGCCGCTGGCCGGAAGTGCGCTAGCGGCACCACCGGAAGTCATCGCTCTTCTAGGGGCGCGCCGCGCGGCGCCGTGCGACCGCTGCCCGCTCGCCCGACGGCCCGCCCGTCCGCCCACTTGCCCGTCCGCTTGCCGGTTCGTTTGCCCTCCAGCTTGCCCGTCCGCTTGCCCGCCCGTTTGCGCGCCCGCTTGATAGCCCCCTTGCCCGTCTGGCGTCCGCCTGCTCGATCACTTGCCCGCTCGCTTGCCCGCTCACTTGCGCGTCCACTTGCCCGCCCAACCGCCCACTTATCTAACCGCAGGCAAGCGGGTATGTAAGTGCTTGCCTGCCAGCTCCCTCCCCTCCCCAATCAACCTTGCCCGTTCGAGCGCCCACTCACCCACCTTCACACTTGCCGGTCCCGCCACCTCATCCCATCTCACCTCACCTCACCTTGCCAAACACTAACCAAAGCTTCCAATCTCCGAAATATGATCCTCCACACCAATTTGTCTTCCAAATATATGCAGTTGTCCAGTATGCACATTTTTCACAATGCGCGTCCACCAAATCATGCATCTGCCCAGTGCCCATCGACCGATTCCGTCAGTCCTCGACATTAGAAATCAACCTGCCTAACGCCCAAACAACCCGCTGTCGATGCTCAAGATCGCCAGAACTCATTCCGAGGCATTTTCCTGCTAATACCACCTCCCCGACTTCCCTTACTTCAAGTTTATTCACCTACCTTCTTACAGGTACATAAGTGCTGGCGTGTAAGTGTAAGGAAGCCAGTTGCGATCGTACGCCGAAATAGCTCAGCTGGGAGAGCGTTAGACTGAAGATCTAAAGGTCCCTGGTTCGATCCCGGGTTTCGGCACTTTTTTTTTTAGGCAACCGCGTATTGTGTTTCTCCAACCAGCAGCACAATGTGATTAATTTTTATTGAGAAGATTCAAACGATTGCTTATGCATATTCATTAAATACTAATTTGAGCGAAACACGATAAACTATCGTTAATATCACACCGGGCAGATGAGAACAGATCAATTCTTTTTATTTTCTGAAGCTGACTCGATTCACCATTTTATACTATACGAACTGTTTGTTCTTGCTAATACTTAAAGCTAACTAAGAGCTCATCTAAGCGCTGTCTCTCGCTGCGAAAATATCATACCTTAACCGAGTGCCCGCGGATTGGCGACAGTTTATAATACAGTTCAGTTTCACTGTACGAATTGTCAGTGACACAAATACTATTAATTTTACTGCCGAGGGCAAGATTTTAAGTAAAAATAGTGTGAATGTGTATGGATTTCAGGTTTGTTGTAATTATTGCTTTATTTCTTTCGCACTATTTGTTCTATTATCCTCAAGAGTTCTTTAGATAATATTTTAAATTTTGTGACGATAATTGTATCTTTATAGGATGCTGTGAAGCTTGAACCTTTGAAATTACGGAATGTGAGAAACGGGATATACAGGCTAATATTTAGCCTCTATATTACGCCTTCGACAGGGCCACGAAACGTTCGTTCTCGGAAACAATTCTAGAACGTGTACTTTTTTTTCGTTGCCAATTTGCTGTTTTATTTGTAAAGTCTTACGTCTAGCTGTACTGAACAATAATACGTGAAATGTACTTACCTGGAAATATAACTATATTTCGGAAATCAAGGTATACTTACGTGAGGTGAAATTGAGATGATGAGGTAGGATTTTTGAAACATGGTTATATGTTTCTGCATGTAAGTGTCGTCCGTTCACCCAGACTCTGGCCGCTGGTCTCCTATCCAGATTCATTCCGCTCAGCATCCGTCACCCATCAATTGGTTCGCTCATGGCTCTACGCGCGTGAATTCTTTGCCTTTTTATCGTCTTCGTGCTTTGCTTTCGGTCCGACTTCAACACATTTTCTTACATTATTTGCCCGAGAAAAATAGAAGTCGCGGCATGACTGTTCCAGTGCAGGGCGAAGTCGACATAAAATAAAAGGATAGGAATACGAGAGGGTAGAAGGACAGATAAAATCAGGTTTCTTTCGTGAGTTTTAAGTTATTTTTCTAACAAAAGCGATGCATCCTTATATGTCGGGATGCAGAAATCAGATAATATCACAATAAATGCTTCACTAAACATAATGTGTGAAGTAGAATTAGTTAAAGTAATTTTTATAAATAACAAATAAATTTTTTTACAAAAATAACGCAATGAGATTAAAAATCGAAGTGTAACAAAGATCACATAGAACAATTTCAAGTTTTCTGAAGATTGACTTTCGAGAGGGGAAAAGTAATTTGATATTATGTTGAAGATGTCATTAAGAGACATAATTCATTCTATAATTTTATTGGGCAAGTGAAATGAATTTCTAGTTCCTGCTTCAGAAGTATTTTAATAAATCTCAGAAATAATTTTGGAACTCTAGATATGTCCTAAGATTACAGACATACATGTCCTGAGATTACATACAGATATAAAGATATCAAAAATTCTCTAGTGTTATAACGACAGCATTCTTAAAGTCTTTGGAGACTCCTCATAATCGTGATTAATGGTGACGACATGTGAAATATTTCGGACTACATTTATGCGCATATTTACATTATATACATTATACATTATACAGATAGCTGAAATGCGTGCCGATTGCATCTGAGTTTCTGTTTTGAGAAAATCCTCTTCGCATTCCTCCTTGTTTCTGCACCTATTACCGCTTGACCTCGTCCCTGCTCGTTCGCTATGCCACGTCAGGCGGTTTCACAGGTGCGCATGCTCCCTACGGTTCTTGTGGAGGAATGCGCTCTAGAATCGCGTCTCCACTCGCTCTGTTCATGTGCTCTTTTTGTTTGTAACATGTGGCACGAGGGGTATTTTGACGAGCGAGTTCCCTTCGTTTCAACGTCTTCAAGTTTTGTTCTAGTTGGCGTGCGTGCATGACGATACAAGGCATCGTTATATCTAACATGAAGACGTCGTTGGAAAATTTCAAGACAGAAATTCTGCGGCATGCTGGAATGTTAGCATTCTTTCCCCTGTTAACATTGCGGTGCATTTTGAGTAATCTGTTCCAATTGCGTTCGAAGGAAACTGTTTAAAACGTCGTGCTCTTAGGAACGTAAAGTTCTTGGGAAATTCTTATAATCTTTGAGAATTTGTCTGGATGAGAAAATAGGCCTGTTTGTCAATTGTGTGAAGACGTGAGCGCTTAAAGGAATGTATTGTTAGATCCTATCACAAGAGGTCTCTTTATTATAACGTATTTTCATTGTAATTCACAATTTATCATACCTTTAGAGTTGCGAATAACCTGATCGAACATTTTAAAACTAATTCTTACTACATTTATTATCGTATATCTTTTGATATTATTTTCTAAGTTTCAGAACGTATCAAACATATTTACCACTGAAACAAACGAAATATTGTAAAAATATTCTTTCGAATGTTTTATCAAAAACGTTTCCCGGTCCTACAAAACTATCTTACGAGTACACAACAAGAGCAACTAGGTTTCAAATGAAAGGACGAACTCTGGCGGACTAAAATGACACTTCATTCACTTTAGTTTTCTTGTTAATTAAAATACTAATTAGTTTTATACGACAAGTGCTACGTGGCGATTGGGTGCCATTTTTTTTCTCACTTACATGTGTTTCCAAATTGTGTTGTTTCAGATACAACGTTGGCATAAAACTCACGTTAGACGTTTTTAGGTATTGAAAATCATTTTCTACAGTTAACATATGAATTCCATGTTGAATTTCATTGACCATATGAATAATTGGTTGTATTTGAAATCTGCCGCAAACCAGAAAAATGTTCTTAGGTGCCCTTAGTGTTTTTGTTTATATATTGAGGGACATCCGAGTGTCGTATGTATTGATATCCCTAATTAGATTTGTTTTTATGTGGCTATTTGTTATATTAAATACGTATGCATTTGTTTACCAGTTAAGGTATACTAAATTATTTACATAATGTTTATGATTACATATTTTATAATTTTTCTTTTAAATTATTTAATTTTATTACACTTTTAAATTTCCAACGATAATTTGTTAAATAATTCAAATCCATTAAAAATAATGCTTTTTGCCTGACAGTTTTATTTAAATGAATGACTAAATACTGGGCTTATCTTGTTTCTAGAATGAACATGTATTCCTAAGGACCCACTCCAAACCGGAAAATACCACCGAAAAGGAAATCATCCGGGACGGGGGGACTCCACGGGGCACTTTCGGATCAAAAACCTGCTAAAAAAGCGCGAACGGGGGAGCGGGGCTGCAATCGCGTTTGCAACAGCGATGCACTGCCGACGCCCTCCCGCCTCACACGCGGGGACCAGCGTCAAACGCGCGCGCGGAGCCTTTGTCGGTGAACTGATTAGCACGATATTGATTTTGTGTCATTGGATTATAATGTTTCGATCATGAACATCGAATTTGTATACGTTGTACTACCTCCGCTTCGCAGTATTTGCTTTCTTTTATCGCGGCACCAATGCGTCCTTGAAAACTACAGTTCCCGTTGTTCGACTGAAATTGAAATTGATAATGGTGGTGCTTGGATCAGAGTAATTTTTGTAATGCGTTTGGTTTCGATATCAGGTTTTGGATATAGTGTCAAATTTATGCTAGGGAAACCTGAGTTTATGTCCCAAGGGCTCATTCAATTCAACAAATATTCTTCAAGTCATCTTTTTTCTCATTTGTATGTATGAATAAGCAAAACAAACCGTTCATTTCATGTAGTTCTTCACAATGCTTCCTCAACATGCGAGTCATACTGATTATTTTTAGAATCTGTGATGATACTTCTTGGACGAAAATGCAGTGCTTTCTATGCGATCATTTGATTTGATCTGGGAGCATAACGTATCATTTGTTCACAATGATTGCTTAGCTGAGCATTGGAGTTTCTACCTCCCTTCTCTCTGACAAACATGTTTGTTTATTTTATCCTTATTTTTCACTTTCCTTATTTCACCTTATTTCACCTTATCACATTCCTTATTTTATCCTTATTTTAAGAGAGATGAGACAGAGAGTGAATACATATTACAGATTTTCATTGGCGCAGAGGAACAGTGGTTATCTCTCTTGCTTCTTGCTTCAGAAGAATTCCGAATTAGTGATGCATTTTTCCAATTAACATCAGCTGGCTCCGGGAACAGGGAACTGGATTTATTTTTTATTAACTATTAATAGTGTTTGCCACTAGTATTCTTACTTTCCCTCTGACATCGAATAAACGGTGTGGCCGAATTGAATTGTCTTCTGAAATCAGGACGTACGAGAGCAGCTACAAAAAACAACTTGAGGATCTCTCTCGACCCTCCGTCCTCACCCTCCACAAATTGATAAAAAGATCTACTAGAATGTCATCGCCTCAATAAGAACTGGCCGACTTTCGCCGTCACTTCGTGCTGTCACGCCCGGCGACTGAGGAGGAAATCATGCCTCAACTTCGCCCTCGCCCTCGCCCTCGCCCTCGCCCTCGCCCTCGCCCTCGCCCTCGCCCTCGCCCTCGCCCTCGCCTTCGCCCTCGCCCTCGCCGGCGCCCGCGTCCGCGCCCGTGCCCTCGCCCGCGCCTGCGCCCACTACCTTGCCCACGCCCTCGTCCACGCCCTCACCCACGCCCTCACCCTCGCCCGCGCACTCGCCCGTGTCCTCACCAGCGTCCACGCCCTTACCCATGCCCTTACCCACGCCCTTACCCATGCCCTTAGCCGCGCCCTCGTCCGCTCCCGCGCAGTGGCCCATGCTCTCCCCGACGCTCCCGCCCGCGTCACCCCCCGGCGCTCTCCCTCGCCGTCACCGACGTCCGTCCCCGCGCCTCGTTCCCGGCCCCTCTATTATGAGCATCTCCCGCGATGACTGCGCGGCATTTGGAAAACGATCTGGGAGGGTCATTCGTCGGCTCCCCGAGTATACTTCCTGGGAGCTGTCCGGTGTCCGCCTCTGCCCTATCCCCCTCCCCCTCCCCCTCACCCCGCCTTCTCGTCTTCCGTCTAGTGCTCTCCCAATCAGTTTCCCTCGCGCACTCTAGGGACGGCACAGACAAGACGCCGCCCCGCCCCGCCCGCCGCTAGCCCCCGCGTGGCGGCCGCGGGGGGCGAGGGAGCGCTGGCCGCCGCCGGCCGCCGGAGAGCCCGCGCCGAGCCGGAAGGCAAAGAAAAGAAAAAGCGGCCGCGAAAGTGGAGTAGCGGTAAGGTGGAATGGTGCAGATCGAAACTTATCAGACAAGAGCCCGGAGGGAAGCGAGGGCAGCGGAGAGACACGAGGGAGGGCGGAGGGGTGCGAGGGAAGACGAGAAGTGAGGGGGAAAGGAAGTGAAATAAGACTCCGCGACATGTTGCGAGATAGGACGGAGGAAAAGTGGGAGAAGATGGAGAGGAGAGAGTGGTGGACGGAAGGAAAATGAGGTGAAGGGCGAAGAAGGATAGGAAATACAGGAAGGACGCACGATGATACGGGAAGGGAGATAAATAAGAAAAGTTATTAAAGGAAAAAGAAGAGGAAGCATTCGAGGGATTTAGGGAGTCCGCGAGCGTAGAAAATAAGTCAAGTGAACGGGAAGAGGGTTGGGGGTGATGAATGCCTAAGATTGGGTGACGACATAAAGCGTGGCGCTGTGACGTGGAGCCTGATGAAGTGAGACAAGGGTGAGGCGAAGCAGGTAAGCAATGTGAAGCGAAGTGATGCAGATTGAACGAAAACCGATGAAGCGCAAAGATACGTGCTCAAGCAAGAAGACGTACCGACCGAACAATACAATATGATGATGGGATCTCAGAAGGTGGTAAGAGGTGAAATGACGAGAAAAGAAGACACACCTCTCCGCTCTTCTCCCCTACTCCCTCAATTGTAGTGTACATGTTGGAAGGATAAAATCTCTTAATCGATTTTTTCCCCATCAAAAGATTGGTGAATTTTGGGTTTTTCTCTCGGGGAACCTCGAATTCTGTAAATATAATAAGCCGTGAACTGACGATCCGAACTTTGATCAATAATACGAAAATCCAAAATTTTTTATAAGAATCCACATAAATGTAGATAAATATTTACTAAAATTGAGATCGTCACTGTTCGTTATTCATTCTTATCAAAATGGCAATCATAGTAATTCCAAATAAAACAGTTGTACGTAAACGTTAAAATACAGAATAAAGGAGTAGGTGTTACAAAAGTATTGGAAGCAATGAAGCCAGAAGAAGCATAGGCATCTCCAAACATACCAAACACTTCGATTTCATTGAGTATTGATCTGGATGGGTATGGTAACGACCTAGATGGTCAATTCGGGAAAATATCGATTGGCATTATCGATTTTGGAAAAGGTATATTCCAAACGGTGCATCAAATGGGGAATCAGTTGAACTAGATGACGAATTGTGAGCAACGGAACTGAAAAAAATGACCTAGCTACCAATATGACTATGAAGTTGACTATTCCTACGACGTTGCTTTACAGGTTTCAAGAAATATCCTCTTTCAGTTCGCGTGTCACAAATCTTTGAATAACGGTCCATGAGCTTTTGAAAGCTGAATCATGAGCTTTAGTTCCGCCCTTGGTTCCCGAAATCTCTTTCGCCAAAGAGCGACGCACCGGTGACTGCCGCGGCAGGCGGAACCACGCGCCGCGCAGCCAGACCTCTGGCCAGCGCCGCGGCGGCGTTCTGCCCGCACGACGACCACCAGGGACAGTGCTCGCGACGCCAACCACGTCGTCGCCCCGGGCGACGCCGCTGCAGACGCCCGCCCCCCAGTGTCCTACCGCGATCCACCCACAACCCACCGCCCTCCGCCCCCTCGACTCCCCCGCCCTCTCCTGCCCGTCGGTCCCCTCCGCCACCTCGCCACCCGCTTCTCGCCCAATCCGCTCCCTTCCATCCCCCGCTCCTTCCCCTCCGCCCCCTCCGCCCCTCCGCCCCCTCCGCCCCCCCCGCTCCCCTTCGTCCTGCCACAACGCCCCCTCCGCCCACGCCGCCCACGCTCCTCCGCCCACGCCGCCCTCTGCCCCCTCCGTTTTCTGCCCCCTCCGCCCTCTGCCCTCTCCGCACTCTGCCATCTGCCCTCCGCCCACCGCCAACCTCCTACTGTCCTCCGCCAACCGTCCATCGACTGCTCCGCCCAACGACCATCCTGCCCGCTGACCGCTCCGCACACCGACCACTCATATCGCTACCACACACTCCTCTCCTGCCACTCACTCCAACCACCACCCGCCCTTGCCACCTCCCACCTCCACCCCCACCCCACGCACACCCATCACACACCACTCCCATCCTGACACCTCCCACCCGTCACATAGAACAAATAGGCTATTTGAAGTATTATATATTGAAACATTGTATTATTTTATTTCATCACACGCTTATTTGATCAGAATGTCAACAAACAACACGAAAATATTAAGATTTTTCATTAAAGATTTCATTTGGTAGACTAGTAGACTCTAAATATAAAAATAGTATATGTTTCAGATTACGGACGGCAGTCAAAAAGTCAACTTGCAGGAAAATTCAAGTTTTCAAGCTAGAAAACTCTAATCGTTTTTGTTATTCTAGGGCTGTATATTATCTTATTTTGTCTTCTCCATAAATATCTTCTAGTCTTATAGTTGAGTGATATCTGTGTATGCCTTAGTTTTATTTATTTTATATCACATCTTTACAACTTTCATTTTGGAGAATGCGGCATGACTCTAACATTGGGTTTGATAAAAGTTAAAATATAAACAATTCAAAATATCGTAGAAATAAACGGATTTCGCCATATTAAAGAACATTGATCAGTGGGTATAACTCGGTTAAAAACCAAGAAATTATTTTTTTAAGATTGTTAATTATTTGTGGGGTGTAATATATTTAAAGCGGTAAATTATGTGCTATATTAAATTACTATTACTTGCTCACATAAAAAATAAAGTTTGGCATCCTAAAAAATATATCGTAGGAATTTTGAAGTTGAAACTGCCCTGATTACGTATAAATAATGCACCTCTGAAGCATGTGGAAGAGGAGTAAGACTTTTGGAAGTCCGCAAATCCGAAAAATCCGCTGCGAGTGGGCGAGTGGGCGAATTGCCAGTCGATGGAGCGCGGTGCGCGGCTCTGCTGTTTGGCCATCTCCGCATTAAGGGATCGGAATCACGAGGGCGATCGGTTGCGGTGGAAGAGGCGGCACCTCGCCACCCCCGCCCCTCTCCGCCACGCCCCACCTCTTCCTCCCGCCTAACCGCTTCCTCGCCTCACCCTCCTGCCTCGCTGCCAACCACCTCCGGGTCCTCCACATTGCCGTCCCTCGTCTCGCCGCTTCTCACCTCGCCACACTCCCGCCTCACCTCCCCGCCACGCCACACCCCGCCACGATCCCCGCCTCGCAGCCCCTCGTCACTCGCCCAGCTCCCGCCGTCGCCACCTCGCCCGTCGTCGCACCATCCCCCGCCGTCGCACCTACCTCACCGAGCACCCGTCCCACCGCCCCTTCCCCTGCCTCGCTGCTCACTGCTGCGCGGTTCTCCACCTCCCCGTCCCTGTCTCGTCGCTTCACCTCGCCACACTCCCGCCTCACCTCCCCCCCACGTCCTCCCCCTTCTCACCCCCTTCCCTATCCTCCCAGCCCCCTTTCTCGCCTCTCCCACATTCCACCCACCTCACCGCCTACTCACCCCTTCCGGCCGCCTGCCCGCCCTCCCGCACGCACGCACGCCCGACCGCCGCTTGCCGCCCACCTGCCGCTGTCAATGAGCGGAACCCCGCGCTATCGATTGATCGCTTCCGCACGGGCGGTGAGGGCGAGCACTACGCAGAAGGCCGCGCCGCGAAATCCGCGTTACGCACGGCCTTTGCGTAGAGGCCGTCACGTGCGCTCTCCCAGAGGCACCGGCGCCACGCCCACGCCCACGCATAACACTCCTCCACTCCACTCCATTCCGCCCCGCCCCGTCGCGCCTCGCCCCGGTGACACTTTACCCCCAGCTCCTCTCTCCGGCAGCATCGCGCACCACTAGAACCCAACTCTCCACCCATCCACCCTCGCCCGTCACGCCCCGACCGCCTCGTCTCACTAGCAGCCCCGTCACCCGTCACTCTCGGAGGCGCCCCTCCCCGACCACGACTCCTCCGCCACTTCTTCAATCACCTGTCGTGGCTCACCCGCCACCGTTCACTCGGTAGACCTTCCGCCAACAGTTACCCATCTTCCGATGCAAAGACTTTCGCGTGTTCTCGAAATTCTCCAATCACCTACTGTTCCTATTCGCCCTTAAACTGACCCTTCACCCGCTTCTCCACTTGTTTGCACTCAGTATGCGAGTTCCTCAGACTCTCTTTCCCACGTTCACCATTCTTATTGCTTCTTACATCCTATTACGTTTTCCATCTCCCCCATTCTACCACTTTCACTCGCTAACACGTATCCTTCCCCAGTTCCTCTCGTACTTTCTCTCAATCCCCCCAGCCGCTAACCCTTACTCGGACATTACTATATCGCCACCCCCGCCGACCATCATCCAATAGCTACCTTTCGCCATCGGCTACCCCATCACCTGACACCTCAGGAGCTGCCACCCGCCATCCCACCCCCAGCCACCGGACCACCTACCACTCGCAGGCCATACCACTCACTACCTCCCCACTTCACCCCCACCATCACGACACCCTCCACCCCGACACCCACCACCCCGACACCCACCACCCCGACACCCACCACCCCGACACCCACCACCCCGACACCCACCACCCCGACACCCACCACCCCGACACCCACCACCCCGACACCCACCACCCCGACACCCACCACCCCGACACCCACCACCCCGACACCCACCACCCCGACACCCGCCACCCCGACACCCGCCACCCCGACACCCGCCACCCCGACACCCACCACTCCGACACCCACCACCCCGACACCCACCACCCCGACACCCACCACCCCGACACCCACCACCCCGACACCCACCACCCCGACACCCACCACCCCGACACCCACCACCCCGACACCCACCACCCCGACACCCACCACCCGACACCCACCACCCCGACACCCACCACCCCGACACCCACCACCCCGACACCCACCACCCCGACACCCACCACCCCGACACCCACCACCCCGACACCCACCACCCCGACACCCACCACCCCGACACCCACCACCCCGACACCCACCACCCCGACACCCACCACCCCACCACCCCGAAACCCATCACCCCGAATCCCACCATCCCGTCTCCCACCGCCCTCATTCCCACTACCTCGACACTCCGTTCCATTTTCGTCCCTGCCCATTGTCCTTTAGCATCTCGTACATTCTTTCAGCCTCATCCACCGTGACATATCCCGACTTCCTTCCATCCTTGTGGCCCTTGTGGCCCTTGTCGTGCTTCACACTTTGCTTTTCATTCCGAATCGTAGTAAGCCTTGCCGTACGCTGGGCAGCCTCTACTCACTTCAGTACTACCAATCAGTAGCGTCATCCGCTCAGCTACAAATAACCTTTTTACAATATGTTTATTATTTTCCAATCGCTTCCCAATGAGCTAGAAATTAATTGTCTACTCGCAATAAGTTCTACACTGATCTGAGATCGAATTTTATACTGCTAAAAACAGATAATTATCTTTCCAATATTAATTCTAATAGCATTCTGAAGTTCGTATTCTCCTCTGCATTACAAGCAGCAGTTGGCAATTTTCATCTCTCATCGGGGAGAACCATGATCGTATTATATTTATTGTGTTAGTTACCCATTACTGTGGTTTCATGAAATCATGATTACAAATTGCATAAACATGAATTTTGTTTGATGTGTACTGACTTTTGAACTTGTATTATTTCTGTACTAAAATTGGTTTCTAAATTAATTCAGTTAATTAATTGGAATTATTGATTTTCATACAACTACATGGTAAATGTATTTTCTCATTTTACCAACAACAATATTGTGGGATGACTTTAACTATCTCTCTAAAATGTATGCACTTGTCACATTTCGAAACTACTCCATAACAATATAACATTAATAATTCCCTAATTCATATCATGTATTTTACTGGAAATGTTATTCACAGTTATGCCAACTTGAGAAAGATCAAAAAGTTGAATACCCTTAGCAATAATTGTAATAGTATTGTGGTTCGGAAAACTCATTATCAAAACTTGTTAGGATCATGACTCTAAATAAAGAGATAATAGAGGTGCCACTTAAAGTAAAAAATATTTGTTAAAAAGAAATGTATTATAGTTAAAAGCGTCTTAATTTTTTTCTAAATTCAGACATTCAGATTATATGTATTCTTGACTTCCAGAAAAATGATATCGATTCTAAGCAAAATCCTCATCTCGAAGGAATCCACAGAATTGAGAAGGGTGCATGGATGGAACATTTTTGCCACAAATTATCTTTCTAGTGCGTTGGTTGTTAATATTTCTTTTCAAGAGGAAAAGTAATGCGATAACTCTTCGGGTTTGAGCATTACATTCAAAAGCTTAAAATGGTTGATAATCGCAATTATTGACAACATACCACCCAAAATTAGTAAACATGAGTGTCAAATATACCATGAAGCAAAAAATAAACATAAATTGAGGAAAACGGCAATACATTTTGCCTGAGAAATTGATTCAAAATGATATTGCGGAATTTGAAAGGCAGAATTTGCAGTGATCAGATTCTTATGTCGTAGTTACCTCCCACTTTCCCTTAGGAATTCTCTCAAAGCCGCGAAGTTGACATCACATACCTATCGTAGCAGACAAATATTTGAAGCCAATTCAATAGAAAGAATAAACTTGCACTTCTAGATCAAGATCACTTGAAAAACGAGACTGATTTATCAAAACATGAAACCAGATTTGAAGACCAACTACAGAGTGATTGAAATCTTATTTCCCGTCCAGTGGCTTCAAAAAGCTTTAGCGGCTCCGCAACTCGCAGCACAGGGTTCAACCCCAGCGCAGAGCTGCAGCAGCCCTAAACGCAGCGCCGGGCAGCGGGCGCCGCGGGCGACTGGCGTCTTATCGAGTGTGAAGCGGCTCCTAAACGAGGCACGCTTAATAATAACAACACACAAGGGCCGCGTTCCGGCAGCGCCGGCGCGGGCGGCGGCGGGGGCGGGGGCGAGGGCGACCGCGCGCGGAGCGGAGCGGAAAGAGGGGCGGCGCGCGGCCGCACCTTTTAACCGCTCGTTACCCCTTCCTTCCTCTCGCTCCGTCCGCGCGGCCACGCCACCCCCGCCCCTCCCCTCCCTCCCCCCGCCCGTTAGGTTACGGTTGTCAGTTCGCGGCCCGATCCGCGCGCACTGGATGTCACATCCCATACGCCGCCTCTCGCGCGCGTTGCATGTGTTGATGTTTATCTGGCCCCTTATCACCCAGGTACATACAGCGAGCGCGCGCCGCCGGGGCGGGGGCGGGCGGCAGCCGGGGCGGGGCGGGTGCGGGGACGGCGGCAGGGACGGGGGCGGCGGCGTGGCCGCGGCAGCGCGCATGCGCCGCCCGACACGCGGCGCCCGCAAACAGCCATTATGACGAGGCGGGGAGCGGGGCGGGGAGCGGGCGAGGGAGCGGGGCGGGAAGGGGTGGGCGGTGAGCGACGAGGTCGCGGGGCGGGGCGGGGGGGCGCGCGGGGCGCGGAAGTGACGGATGTGGCTGTGGCGGGCGGGGGCGGGAAACGGGCGAGGGGGCGGCGGGCGGCGGCGCTCGCTGCGGGAGTGCGCGCGCGCGTCGTGACGTCACGACGCTGTTGCGCGAGCATTGTTGCCCGGCCGCAGTGCGCATGCGCGGGCCGCGCCGCGCCGCGCTGTTGGCGAAGTTCCCGCTTCCTCCGCCGGCGCCCGCGTATGGAGGGAAAATGCGAAAAAATAAAAACTCACGAAAATAAAAAAATAAAAACTTATTAGCCTTCGATTTAATTGTAATGATACAATAGCCAATATATGACATGTAAGCTACAGAGTTCGTGTTTTTTTTGTACCCCATACCATCCCAAAACATTCGATTTCAGCTCAATAATTTCTGAAACAGAGGAACCTGCGCGTTACCTCCCTTGCGTCTTGCGCCGTTCCGGGCAAGTGCGCTAATGTAAGGGAAGGCGAAATAGCGTATGCGGAATGCATATTCATCGGCCTGTGGCGGTCCCAGGCTGCCACCGTGCATGGGACGGGCTCGGGCTGGACTTGGCTGGCCTGGCGCGGGCGCGGACGCGGGCGCGGGCGCGGTTTCCAGCGCCGGGCGTTGCGCGGCCGCTCCGCTCGCCCTGCGCCGCGCCACTGGCTGAGCGCGGGGCGAAGCGCGAAGCTCCTATCGCGCGGCGGCGTTGGCTTTTGGTTTGGTTTATAATGAATTGTATCATATAATGATATATTGTATATGATATTGATATACGATGTTGATATTGATATATGATATATATTTATATAGGATGTAATGATATATAATATATTGATTTGTATATAATGAATTGGTTTTGTATATAGTAAATGTAAATATAAATTATGCGTGAATGACAAAAAAATTACTAAGAAGCAAGGCCGGCCTCGATAGCCGAGGTGGCTAAGAGTATGTAACGGCTCAGTGCTACTGTCTGAAGTCATTGTTGTTTGTCCTTTGTCTCATGTCTGTTTTGTTGCGGGGGGCTTCGAGTTCTGTTGACCCAGATCAGAGAAGGCTGCGAAGTGTGAAGGTGTTCAATGTGTGGTCGAATATACGTCCCATAGGATGATGGGTAACCGGCTGTCGGCAGTCGGCTGGATAAAAGCCCTAGGAAGAAAGAAGAAGCAAGACCGGTACATAGTATTAAGGGGGGGATTTTTCAAGTTAGGCATACCAAAGTGCATACCTGTTAACTGTACTATTCGATTAAACTAAAATTAGGTTAGTTATTAACCGCTCCCTCTTAGCTGTTTAAGCTATAATGCAGCAGCACACAGTAAACTTAAACAAGAAAATTAATTTCCTCTTCTTCTGAAGAGGGAAAACCGGAAGGCGGCGTTGGCTAGCCACGAACGACCAAGTAAGAGCACCACGCACTACTCAAGGTCTTGGGCTGAAAGACAACGCCATGCCAATCTTCCGAATTAATTGTTATAAAAACAACCTACAGTTGTTAAAACAACTTGCCACAGTCAGCAACTAGTCTCAAAAATCTACGTGTAATGTGTACTATATTGTACTGTTCATATGCGAGGAAAAGTCAAATATGAGATTAATGTAAAACATTCCACGTAGTATTACAGCAGAGGTCCTCAAACTTTTTAAACGGGGGGCCAGTTCACTGTCCCTCTGGCCGTCGGAGGGCCGGATTATGGACCTGTCGAAACGTCTGAGGGCCATTTCTAACACTACTATCGCTTCAGGCATTGACAGGCCTACCGATAATATACAGTCATAACGCGAGCAGATTCCAAACTTCCTCAGATTGCGCTGGCGAAATGTACAGCATGATAAAGAGGATAACGCAAATTATCGATATTGCTTTTTTAAAAACAATTTTTAAAAAAACACCGATGTTTTGGCAACAAAATATCGATGTGAAGAAAACATCGAAAGCAAAATATCGATGTTTCTGGTGGAAAACATCGTTGTTTTAAAACCATCCATTTTTTACAATCCCTAGACATCCTAACACATAATAAAAAAAATGTGCGGATTTTAAGAAAAAAATTCTTTAAACTATAAAAACCCGGCGGGCCGTATAAATGTTCTCGGCGGGCCACATGTGGCCCTCGGGCCGTAGTTTGAGGACCCCTGTATTACAGGAATGAAATGGAGCATTCTAGAAATAAATTAAACAAAGGTTATACCATATAACGTTGAACTATTAAAGTTCAAATGCTGCAAATGCCAAGAAAAGTATTATCTGTTATATTAATGTTTAATACAATAACATTAAGAGCACCAAAAATCAATATATTAATTTTATGATAACTGTTCTGATTCATTACTTAATTTCTAAATCTTATTGTAATACCTGAATGACCATTTCACAAGTATTTCCCTCCCCCTCCCCATCTTCAATTTGTTTTCACCCGACTTACCTGGATTCATTGAGCAAATGCTGAAATGCTGGGTTGCTTTTCTTCTGATCACTGAATGCAACTTTCTCCTCCCAAGTGTCTTTCAAGTTTCTTGTTTCTAGTGATTTGCTTACTTTTGACGACTTCGTTTCCCTCGTGATAATTACCCACATCCACAAGTCAGAGAGATAAAAAACTTTTTTTGTTTGTTCCCACAAAATTCCTCCAACCTCATATATGTTTTTATTATTTTCCAATCAATGCAATAGAAAGTTGTTTTTTTTTTCCTTTCAGAAAATGTTCTTTGATAGAAAGATCCCTACTACAATTGGAAATTATTAATGTAAGATTATACTTCAAAGTAAGAGTTTAGGTGTAGTGTTGCAAAAATTGACTTTTATTTCCAAATGCCAATGTGAAGTGAGGTAACATATAAATACTGCAAGAAGGGAAAATCAGCATATCATTAACATATTGTTGCATAATCTCACCTTGTAATAGGTGAAGGTAAAGCTGTAATTTGGCCTCACTTTATTGTAGTTTTGTATTATTTTCGAATCATCTAAACATCATTATTAGCTATTTATTTATTTACCAAAATAATTGCCAAAAAATCCTATCAGTTAGCAAGCGATAGTTAATTGGTGGGATGTTCCTCAACGAAACTCGCTTGCGAATTGTTTCCAAGCTATTACTGGTCTACTTGTAATCCTTTTTTACATTTCTAGCTTAAGCATTCGTTTTCACACTATTCAAGATGCAAAGTAGTCGTTTTAATGTCTTAATACCCTATGCATGGCCAAGATAAGATATCCCGTAATAATATTAATAAATTCAACAGAAGTAACTAAAATGAACGTAACAGTCAACTATAATATTTGCTATTGTAAAATTAATATTAAAATATTTTCAATATGCATCAACTATTGCAAAATGTTGATTAAAAAATCATTTGGGGGCTGTCTTGCTGGGACCTAAGCCCATGCGTATGTGGTATTAATCCAGGACTGCTCAAGAGGACGTCCAACTTGTCGTGCACTGGCCCAGCATTCATCTGCGGACTGCAGGTGCGGCCCACTGCTTTGTAAGTCAGCCTGACGGGAAGCGAGGTGCTCGTGCCCAATTGGCTCAGCCCAGTGAATAGTGAGTGGCACGCGGATAAGTGCATTGGACAACCGCGGGCACTCTGACCCTAATTCTTGCATTTTAGCAGCCCTGTATTAATTCTGCGCCGGCACCCGAACATCTTAACCAAGCTCCGCGAAGTCACGAAAGTTAAGCAGCTCGAGACACCACGGGTCTCTGGATGAGGGACCGTCTGGGAACCCCGAATACTAACGGCGCTGAGCCCCTGGCCGATGGGGATAAAAGGCAATGACTTACTATTTTACTTACGTTTTATTGACTAAGTCCAAGGAGAATTACTCCATGTTCAATGCTAACAAGGGTTGGAACGTTGTTACGCAAGTAACAAAAGAAATCCATCACTGGTTACGTATAGTTTTGACCGCACTTGACTACTATTCAACATTCCCTCGTTTTTCTGCGATCCCGCTCTTGGGCCGCCCCGAGCCATGGCCTATGTCAACAGCCGGCGGCGTGCGTCGGTCAGGGGTTGTCGGTTCGAGCCCTGCGCACGCCGCACCTCTGCTCCCTTCCCCCACCCAGTCCCCTTCACACACCACTGGAAAAACGACCGGCAGTTAATGACTCGCCGCCTCGCCCGCCACATGCCCGTCATCAAGCGCCGACGGCCATGCGAAGCACGGCATCGAAACTAGGAATGGCAAAAAACATCGATATTTTCGTGCACAAACATCGATATTATAAAATCGATGTTTTGCTTTCCATGTTTTCTTAGATGGATATATTTGTTCAGAAACATCGATGTTTTCAAAAAATAATTCATGATATAAATAAAATTTCCAGATTTTTTTATTGCGCGCAATCTACTTCCATTGATAACAGTCACTCTTGTCGATCCCCAGATGGCATGAAACTGTTGGTTATGGCAATCTTTCTCCAGTGTTATTACCTTTTTTGAATATTTTTTACGTGGTAATATCATTAAACTGCATTTTGAACCTTGACTACACAGATCATTGAGTACAAAATTTGTCGATGTTTTCATTGACATCGAAAACCTTTTGTTAATGTATCAAAGTATTGATGTTTTGCTAAATTTGCCATTACTAATAATAGAAACCCAACAACAGAACGGTTCATCGCGATGCAGCGATGCTTCGATGTTAACACATCTGAATTTTGATTTTACGAATTTCGACTGTTATTGATGCTTTACTTGAAATATTTTTCAATCAATTAATTTCATGTTTAATTTCAACAATGTAAATATTTTGAATTAATAATAGTTTTCTATAAACACTTCTGAAGTATTTGATTCAGAGTTTGAGAACGTGCTTATTAAAAAATGAGAAATTTAGTTGCTTATCTTTTCTCGGCGATTGTGAACTTGCCTCGGCGATTGTGAATACGGGATTTGGAATACGGGATTATTCGTTTTTCCTTCCAGACCTTGATCATAATTTGAGAACGCGTGGTTTTTGCTTGTTTGGAACCCTTTAGAGCGGTTAGCACAATAACTGGCTTTGCCCCTGTTGAAAGCTCAACATTGTCTATGTCTAGAGTAAGGGAAATCAGAATAGAGGTAACTCACAGTTTACCTTAGTAGTTGCATTATATTAATGGAATTGGCATTTTTCGCTAGTCATTTTGTAGTATATGTTGTAGCATTTTCTAGTTGACTCATATCCACACATTTAGACAAGTTTGAACTGTTTTTATCGTTGTTCTGAGTTTTCGTATTCTCGGAGAATACAATGGTTATTGTCTTCATGATACACATGTTCCCCATTCACCCCAACTCTATTCACAAAAATGTAAGTGGATAATAAAAATTATTATCATTTATTATTTATTATCAAAAATTAATTTTAAAAAATTAAGCTGGGTATTTCTGTCATCTGAGTACTGGTGTGATACATTGATATCGGGCCACGATTAAGCAACTGAAAAAGTTAACCCAGAAAATACAAACTGCTTAGAAACTGGGAGGTAGTTATAAACTCATTTCCAAGAGATGAGGGCCATATTCTCTTGATCACATATATTTTTATAGTAATGACAACTTAATGTAGAATAATAAGTTACTTCAATATATTTTCTAATTGATTTCCTTTTCTGGTATTAATTTTGAGTCTTATCACGAAAACTATTACGTGTCTCGCTCATTCATGTTTTTCTAGTTGAAATCTTATATTAAGTGAGATTACATGATTTAAGGACAAAGAACACCACCTTTCCTTATCATTGCTTCTTTGTACTAAATGCAAATGCAAAACTGCAACGATGTGGGTCTGTTGAAATCATCGCTGCAAGTTCCAGTGTATTCTTATTTTTTGAAGACGACCAGTGTCCAAACGCATTCAAACATCAATATTGTTCCTTTAAACCAATAAACTAATTTAATATTATTGTTACTATATTAATGCTAATTGATTATACAGTTCTCTCATATATCTGACTTTTCCTTTCCCGTATACGTACGTATATACGGAGTAATATACGTAGTATAGGGAAAGCTATGTAATGCTGCGGAAAATCGATTTCGAGATTTCAATGGAAATACGTTTTGGGGTCCCCTGATACCAAAAAAGTGGTTCTTTTCAAAACGTCCGTCCGTCCGTCCGTCCGTCCGTCCGTCCGTCTGTCAGTCTGTGAACAACCTAGCGCCTACACCATAAGTACGATTTCTTTCAAAATGAATATTCCCCGATCGATCTGGTTCCACTCGAGGTGCTGCGATTTTGAAAAACATTCTTCGAAATTTGGGTGTACTTTACATGAAGCATTTTTTGGGCATTTTCCAAATTTTCTCGAAAACTGTCTCAAATGTTTTCTTTAAATTTCTTGTAAAAATTGAACAAAATATGTTTATTAAGGTGTCAAAGGTCCGATTTTAACGGATAACTCTCAGTTTTCGAAAATTCCAAAAATTTGAATTTTTTTCGGCGTGTTCATACAACTACAAAATTGAAGATAGAGATTTTTCTTCCAAATAAAATTTGTTCTCCAAAGTGATTTCTTTCATTTACGTTATGTACATTTTCTTGAAATTTTGAGTAGTATTGACGCAATATTGCAAACAATATGTGCAATTTTAAAAAATTACAGAAACAAGATTTTCTCAAATACTGCTCCAAATGTTTTTCTTTAAACTTTCTTTAGAGATAGGGCCTAATGAACTTTATGAGATGACATAAACGCGATATTCCTTTATTCTTTTGTTTTTTCAAAAATTACAAAAATATATTTTTTTTACTTCTCTCTTACGTCGTTAATATTTACATTAGCGGCGATTTCTTCACATTATTATGTTAACAAGTACATATGCTTTAAATAATGTCAAATAAAGTTTCTCGAAAATTAAACCGTTTTCTGTGAAAAGTAGCTCAAATTTCGGCATTTTCAGAAATGCTCAATCGTCATTTCCTCGTATATGGCTGCAATTTTTTTCTTGAAACTTTTGTAACGGATAGTGCTAATTACACTCATTAGTATAGCGTGAAGTTTATTTTGAGTTTTTTTTTGTTTTTTCAAAAATTATATAAATGTAAATTTTTTGAAAGATCTCTCACATCTTTAATATGCACATTATCCGCAATTCGTAAAGATGATTATATTTGTGAGTGTAAGTGCTTCAAATAACTTCAAATAAAGTATTTTGAAAACTCAAAAATTTTCTGTGAAAATGAGCTTCAAATTTCGCATTTTTAGTAGTGCTAAAACGCCATTTTCTCTTAAACGGCTCATAATTTTTAAAAGAAAATTGCCATTTACGGCTAGGTTTTTGTGTTCTTTAATATTACAAAATTAATATTTTCGTTCTACCAATAGGAAACCGAAAAATTAAGAAAATGTCAAAAAAATGTACTTTGGCCGGCGATAGATGGCAGCTGACACCAGTATGTGACAATTCCAAATAGCTCGCCGAGACCCAAGAAAATAGAAAACTAATACGGGAAAGTCTGTGCCATTCTGTAGCACCACTAGTTGTGTATTATTCTGCTCATAAAATAATTGCTTGAATTGAAGTTCAGACATTGAATCAATATAGTTTCTTAAAATTAGTGAACTATTTTATTATTATTATTACTGTTTCTCTGGATCTACATCGATGATATGGTTTTCAAAATCATCCAAGGCTACCGTGGTTTGCACGTAAAGTGGACTGAGAGTATGGTTGTTTCTTTCCTTCAATTCATACTTAAGTATTTACAGACTATATTTGCTGTTCCTCAAAACGCAATTTTCTGATTGGTCCGCAAATTAGTTAGCAAATTAGGTCTCAGTTAGGTTCAATTTCTTTGCGATCTCTTGCCATTTCTCGGTGTCCATTTCATTTGCTGATATCAACTACTGGAAACACTTTCCCCTTTCAACATCTAGTAGTTGGCATTTCATCTTCTTTTCAGCAACGGTTGTTTCAATGCTGTCATCTGTAGGGACCGCAACACCAATTATGTATGTTGTATACTATATTGCATCAAACAGAACAATATCTGGTCGTTTTGCCTCCAGTGTTTGGTCAGTGATGATTTATCCCACAGAATTTTAGTTCAATCATTGCTGATTACTTTCTCTGCTTTGCACATGTAGTAAGGTTACTCACTCTCTACAGAGTCGTGTATCTTTGAAAGGGGTTGGTGAAATAGTTAGGCGACTCAGTTTTGTCTCTAAAAATATTCTGTTTGTGTCAATGCGGAGTGTCAAGGTTCAAATATGCTGGATTGACTCGTTGGTAGACTTACGCAGGTGGCATCGGCTATCAATATGGTGATCCATAATGAATGTTTTGTATGTACCGGTTTTAAGAACTTAGTCTTCAATATAGAGAATGAATCCTTCAGTCCCACCGCAGATGCCCCGGATTCGAAGCCACTGTACTGAGCTTTTCATATTAATGTTCTCCGAAGTTAAGGTTGCAAAGTGGTCTACCATGAAGTTTTTATTTGCTAGTAATGACGGTTGTAAAGCGTGAAGAACTGAAAATCTTTGTTTAGTTGTCAGACAAATGGAGTCATTCTTTAACCTAATCACAGATAGTTTTGTGACAGACGAGTGTAGGGTAGCGAATTTTTCTATCCTAAACCTCATACAAACTGTCCTCTCGAAAGATTCCACGCCGACTTTCAATGTATTGGGTAATATAATTGCAGGTTTTCCTCTTAATCTTCAAATTAGTTTTCAATTCTCACATCCAGAACCTGAAAAAACCTTAGAGTATTCGATCGATCTTATCTGAGTCGATGAGATTTGGAAGTCATGAATGAGTCACCGAATGAACAGCATCTTTGTAATCTATCCTTCCTCCGAAAAGATTGCGCTGTTGCTTGCTGTGTAACTACAATTTCAATAACTTCTTCCCTGTTTTCCTTGCGAGACCCATTCCGTTCAGGAGCGAAAATGTGCTGATCGACTAAACGGCTTCTTGAAGGAATTTTGAAATGAATTGTTGAAAAAAATCATTGAAGTCAAAACTTAATATAGTTTTGACAGGCAAATGAATGGTCTATAATTTCTTGGCTGGGATCTAACACAGGCTTTGGGCATCATGTAGTAAGTTCAGCCTGTCAATTAGTACTTTAGAAATACAGTGGGATCTTGGAAAGCTTTCAGTCGAGGTAGTTGAGAGTGCATGGGTGCGTGGCAATGAAGTTTTTTCATACATTGTGGGTACCATTGGGACCTGTCGACTTCTTGTTCTGTGCTCTTTGTGTAGCCATTATGATATCAGCAAGGGAAATTTCAAAGGGAATCATCTCGTCGATGTCGAGATTTGAGATCGATGTCGATAAGCTTCTCTTTCCTCCTGCAGCGAGGATGCTCCTTCATCGTGTTGCTTTTGTTTAGCCCAGATATTAGAACAATACAGAATCATGCATTCGCTACTCAAACATTGCCCTTGTTGCTCCTCATTGCCATTCTGCAAATACCTATAAAATTTCTTCCAGCTACCTAAGGAGCAGATCTAGGGACTGTCGGTGCCTCTACAATACTTTGCGCAAAATGTGGGCTGTTCCAAATAAAGCAATTTCTTGCACTTCTCAGTCTTTTGAACTACCTAATTATTATTATTATTATTATTATTATTATTATTATTATTATTATTATTATTGATTATACAGTTCTCTCACATGTCTGACTTTTATAAATTATTCTGTTCAAAAAATAATTGCTTGATTTCAAGTTCATTTATCAATCTGACTGTTGAGTGGGACAATTTTTCAACAAAAAAATGCGTTTTCTTCTCCCACGCAACGTTGAAGTATGCCCGATAACTCACCATCGCCAATGTTCAAAAATCAAAATCTTAAGAGACCCCAACAGTAGAGTCAAATGGAGAAAGTGGTGGCGACGGGGACAGCAATGGTTGCCAAACGGGAAAATAATCAGAAAGCGGCGGGCGCGGGCCCTGTCTCAGTCAGGGTTTATAGTCTATTAGTGCGCACCGCAGTAGACGCTCCGCCGACACGCCATTCCAGAAAATAAATTTGGTTCGAAGTTTGAAGACGAGTCATAAAGAGTTTAACGCGACGTCTTAAATTGTGTGTCGAAAGAGAATCGAATGCGGTAGGTGAGTCGTTCCCATGCCACGTAATGGGAAGGCGCAGGGGTCAATTCCCTTGCCGACCACTGACAGTTCGTGTTTGTTTTTTTTATCATTATTTTTGCAAATTCTTCGAATTTAATGTTCGCTGTCTAATTTCAGAG
Source organism: Acheta domesticus (assembly GCA_031308135.1). Taxonomy (NCBI): domain Eukaryota; kingdom Metazoa; phylum Arthropoda; class Insecta; order Orthoptera; family Gryllidae; genus Acheta; species Acheta domesticus. The sequence goes on along the minus strand of JAHLJT010004567.1, from coordinate 114,210,085 downwards.
CTTTCTTTGGAAAAAATTATCCTGTAAAAGGACCGAATTTATTGAATCATTCGTTACAATTGATCTCGCTTCTTAACCTTTGTTTCAAAATTTTCCCAAGAATTTTTACTTTCTCGTGTACAAACATATTTACAGAGTGATACGTAAGTGATACGTAATGTAGAGAAAGTTATGTAATGCAGCGAAAAATCGATTTCGAGATTTCAACGGAAATACCACTTCGAGATTTCTTAATACTGAAAAAGTGTTGTTTTTGTTTTCAAAACGTCCGTCCGTCTGCCAGTTAGTTAATTTTGAAAAACATTGTTCATTGGTGAGTGCGATTTTGAAAGATATTAATGGTAATGTAACATTGCATTGTTACTAAGAAAACGAGTGGTATCAGTGTCATTTAAATACATAGATTCACTTTTACAAAACATATTAAAGACCATGTTTGCAAAAAAAACGTCAGTTTTATTTATTTTATTAGTTTGATCAAATTATTATGTTACAAATTATTACGTAACACGTTTACAGTTTGTATGATTCGGCCTTCTGAGAAAGGGACTTGTGGCAGATAAGCCAAAGTACACTAAGGCTCCACATAAGACATGAATGTTTGTCACTTGTTTTTGACACGTTGGGGAAATGCATTCCAAATCTTTGACCAGAACAATGGTACCAACACCAAAGGGGGCCAATGGATGCCATACCGTATATATGGATCCATTGGCATCCATCCGTATGTAAAGGTACAGGACCGAGAATGGGATATTCGGTGTTCACGAAGGTGCTCTTCATTGCCTTGGTGCATTCATTGCGAAGGTGCATTGAGGAGCGGTAGGTACCGCGAGAGGTCCTGGTAGTAATTTAGACGCCGCAGAAAATAGGGAATTAACTAGTTGGAGAAATACTGCAACATTCTGTATCACGACGGCTTTTAATTCTAAATATCGTTATTTCCGAAAAGCTATTGACTGATGCTTCAATAATTGATTCATTTATGCATCCATTTATTTCTCGAAACTGAAGTGGTATTCCTGTTATACAAATTAAACCCTCAAACCGCAAAAATGGAATTAAATTTTTGTGTATTTTCTCTTCTCTCTTCTCAGAGAAGAGCTTTTAACTAGAACGTACATTTATTTATTGTTTGAACCTATCTCAAGACCCCTACTTCCACTCGTCCAGAGCGTTTAACCTTGGGATGTGATGGGTCATATCATAAACTGGATGAGTGCCGCCGTGTACGCTCAAAATTTTCTCAATGGACCCTACTCGATTACAAGGCCCACGACTCCATTCCGCCGTCCCAACTTCCCAGATGGGACGTGAGCAGAATTTGCTCTTTCCTCAGAGCTCTCCCCAAGACAAACTCCAGCTACGATACCCACAGTAGGTGCCAACCTTCCCATTTGGAATCATAACGTCTGTACGAACTGACATTCACCAACGAGAAGCTAAGGGGAAACTCGGTCGTCTGGGAATGACAAGTAATGGTGTTTTCGCATTACATGCACGACATTTTTTACTCATGATACTTCAACACAGTAGAGGACTATTTGCAATTAGTCTACCGTGAAATTCGTCGACCAGAGATAATGTTTCTTTAGACGCATTCATAGTTTATAAAAAAAATGATGAAGCAATTTACATATTTCGTTCTCTTCCTTCTTCTCGACCCAAAGCTTGAAGAGATTAGAAATAAATTTGAGGCGTTGTTTTGTCGTACGTTTTTATTTTGGCATAAAGCTTTTTCGGTCGCATTGCGGCCCTCTTGGTGCATTGCGGCCCTCAGTGCAATTCTGAGACGGCTGGGGGCGCGGTTCAGACAAGATAGCCGATTAAAAATCACACTTGAAGATGGCCGCAATGCGGGAGAAAAAGCTTTATACCAAAATAAAAACGTACGACAAAAGAAAGTCTCAAAATCTATTTGTATGATGCAAATGTCGTCAACTCCACACCACTTCCTATCACTTGAAGTCTAAGAAGTTTTCCCCTATTTCAAATGTCGTATGCAAATTTTTAAAATTTCCGTGAATCCGGTACGGTTTTGAAGCGGCAAAGTAAATTGTTGTTTGTTTCGTAACGTGTAGGAGTTATGCAGAATATGCAATCTATGAAGCATTGCGATCAGTGATTCGGAAGACGCTCAAAGACACACCTTTGGAGATTGATTTCTCAGCTTGTTTACAGTATTCAAGTGATTTTACTCTTAGTAATGAAGTGGAATATTTTGAATAAATGGGGATTCTCCTTGTATTAACGGTAATAATGAGTGGACACACTTAAATTATGCAAATATTCCACTGTTTCAAAAGATCTGTAGCACCTCCGTGTTCAGTGTGTTCACAATTACTTCTACTTATGTGCAACAGGGCCGCTGCAAGCACACTAGAAACGAAAATAATCTGTCGTGCTCTCTTTGGCCAAATTCGAATCGGCAACCGCACCATGCAATTTAGGACTCGAGATCGTCTCCAACCTTCGCCCGGCGCATCATGACATCTTCCTGAGTTAATTCTTCGTTATGATTCTCAGCGACTAGTCATCTCGACCCATCCTGGGGTGTATATTTTGATTGATGGATGACGATATTCATGTCATGAATAATGTTGGGCGGCGAGGGAAACAAAAAATAATCCCGAGAAAACCTGCCGCGAACTCGCTGTGCCCACTATAATTTCCAATTGAATCGTCCGTGATTTGAACCCCGGTATCCAAGGGCGGGACCGACTGAGGATGCTCAGGGCATCGACTGTCATTGCAGTGCCTGTGATCGTGATGTCCTATGGTTGGAGTCCCGACGGTGGCAGGATTTTCGACATTAGCTAGATAGCTGGGGAGAATCCAGTCACTGTCTGGAGGAGAATTCTGGCTCCTGGCAGCTCTGAACCTTAGTTTTCTGTGGTTTCTCCGATCAACACCAGGTGAATGCCCGGATGAATGCGATGGACCGCGTGCGATTTTTTCTTCTTCTTCCTTTCTCTTAACAAACCCTTAAATGCAGTACATTACCATTCGCGTCGAGAGACCAGTCGGCAGCTTAGAGCTTATCCCGGCTTGGGCGGTGCCCTGCTGGAAGGAGATATCTGGTTGGGAAAAACTGGACGCCGACATGTATATCGGCACCGGTTCTTACCATCATGCGGGGGAAGATCACCTCCACCTTCCGTGAACAAGACTCGCACACAGTTTCGGGAATAATTACCGTAGTAGTTGACGCGGCCGGAAACACGAAATAACCAATCAATCAATCAATCCATCCATCCTTCGCCTGAGGCATCGAGACGTCATCCTGAGTTAACCCATCATTATGATCCCCAGTAGCTAGCCTTCTCAGCCCATCCAGAATGGTAATTATGGTTGGATGACGACATTCAAAACACGAATAATGTTGAGTTGAGCACCCAGGGAAACGGAAGAATCCCGAGAGAAAACCTGCCGCAAACCCGCTCTTCCCACTATAATTTCCACTTGAATCGCCTGTGATTTGAACCGCGGTACCCCAAGGTAGGAAGACGCGCGGTCCGACCACCACCCCACATCCCACCCCCTTTATCACGGCGCGAAATTCCGGGCCGCGCTCAGAATTTTCTTGGCGGCCGACCACGCTCGCGCGCCACGCTCGCGGGGAGAACGCCGAGACGCCTGACTTCGCTCCACCTCGCCGCGCCGACCGGCCCAACTTCCGCGCGAGGACGTGAGTCGCGTACGCGGGCACCGCCGCCGCCGTCCCCGGAGAGGACTCCTGGAAGTCGGCGCCAGCGCCCCGCCCCGCCCCCTCCCGCCGTCCTCATCCTTCTTCCCCCGCACGTCTTCCCTCCGCGCGCCGCAAGAAATACGGCAAATAAATACGGCGGAGCGTGCGGTCGGCCGGGCGGCGGCGGCGGCGGCTGCGTTTTTGTCAGCGGGGAAACCGATTTTTTCTCGAATGATTTATTTCTAGTAAATTAACTCGACCATATTTCGGCGAGTGTTTTATTTGGGCCCGGGCGGGCGGTCGCGCGGGGCTCGCGTGTTGGACCGCTCGGATTCGCCGACTGCAGCAGCTCGTTATGTGCGGGTCGAGGAGGCGCTCCGGTGGCGAAGCAATTATCTTCGGGGACCTGCATCCAGGCGGTGTTGATTCGTGTTGTCCCTACCCCCCCTTAGAGTCTTTGGTTTCTGTCGATTGTGTTGTTGTACTGTGTCTTATAAGTCAGGTCAGCGTATTGTAACTACACAAATACAAATATTGAGACAAATAGTAAGACACGATTCTGGGATGAGTCTTCTGCTATAACTTATTACCGATTGGTGCCCGGAGCGACCAAATCTCGACTTCTTGCGCCAGGGATCCACAGGCGTATCTACGGTGTAGTAGACATGCCCCTGCCATGGGCGTCACTCACATGGGCCGCTAATTAGAGTATACCTGCTAAAAGAAATAACAACAATCCTAATTTGAAGTAACCCGACACCTGCGCAAAATCTATGCTTACCATGGGCTCCTGAATACTTAGATACATCTCTGCAAGGATCCAAAGGATTTAGTGTTCGCCCGTTGTCTGTTTTATGCACAAGCAGCTTATAGCTTCTTGAATAGAAGGCACCAAAAATAAGAATTTGCAAAAGTCTCACATGCAACAAGTTTATGCACCTTTTATTTTTAGTTAATCTTTCAAAGCTTTTTTTTTCGTGTTTTTAAATTAATCTAGAACGTTAAAAATGTTTAACAGCAATCCTTCCGATCTGCAAACATGCATATTATGATGACTTCAGACGTCGGTCTACTAAAAGAGCCTTTTACTATATAATACAAAATTGTTATATTTCGGTTGTAATGACATATTTTTCTGATGAAATTAAGACTCTATTGCAAACTTTTTCGATTAGATGTGTGCTTAATATAATGATACGTATTAGTACAGAAAGGATAATTTCACGAATTTGCTGTATATAATTTACGAATATGAAAGTACATTAAGGTCTAATCAGTGTATTTTGCTGACGTCGTAGGACTCATATGGCATATCAAAATATTTAAATTTTGTTGTATTTTTTCACGTCTGGAAAGAACACAATCGTTTTTCAAGTAAATATCTGTAATCTGTGCACGAGGTTCGTTGCTGGCTCCAATATCACGTATGAAGCGCAGGCGCAGAAACCAAAATTGAGACCTTCAGAGAGCCAAATCGCGTTTGACACTCAGCAAGTGACGTATAGGGACGTAGTCAGCCGAATCAATGAGTAATTCAATAGGAAATCAGTGAGTATTCTCACAGCCAATTGCTGTTGCAAATTCTAGGAATGTTGCTCTTATCAACGGGGAATATTATAGGCCGCTGGTTCTCATTCACTTGCTTTCGGGGATATGTGTGAATGTCTGATCGTTATAATATCGTAATTACTGACAACGTAAAGAGGGTTATGGAAATAGAAAATGTTCTTAGTCTTGTAAACGTTCATCAGTAGTTCCACATCAATTATCTACATAAGTGAAATTTTAATTTTTTTTTCGACTTCTGTCTGTCTATCCGTCATTTTTTTTCGGATTAATTTGGTGGAAAACTAAACCGATTCGATCGAGTTTTTACTGAAGGACAGTAATGTGTCGGGCGTAATAGAAACTATTTTTAGAAGTCTTTATTTTTTTACGTGTGCTTGATTTCTTGACCTCTATTAATAATATTATGGAATGATTCTTGAGTGTAGGTCATTAAACAAAACCATTTTCACCTGCCAACGTTTCGGCTTTTATTCAGTCTTCCCCAGGGCTACAAACCAAGCAATCCTTGTACGTAATGTGTATTTATTTTTAAAAAATCCGTCTGTTTGTAGCCCTGATGAAGGCTGAATAAAAAACCAAACCAATAAAAGCCAGGTTAAAATGGTTTTGTTTAATGACCTACACTCAAGAATCATTCCATAATAATTTTATTTTTTTACTTAAAGAAAAATGTTTGTTTTAAATAAATGTATAGTTTTATTTCTACATTTAAAACAGTTCTAATGACGTGAAGTACACACTTCTATTCACGATAAAAAGTTTTACTATCTACATGATATTTCATAAAAGTAGCTCCATCCCCCTTTCCAAATCCTTCAAGCAAACATTAAGTGCATGCTCTTTCAGTTTTTCGCAAAAATTTCCAAAACAGTGAGGAAATGAATTAAACGTTTCTACAAGCTCGTAAAATGTCCTACTAAATGCATTTGCATTCCGGTAGTTATATTGGACTTAGAGGTAAGCTCATCTTAATTTTGATTAGTATGCTGGAAGTATGGAAAAATGCATCTTCTTGTAATTGTTCATAGCAAAGATATCGTAGCCGATCCGCGGTGGCCGAGATCGTTAAGGCAATAGTGGCATTGCGATCTCGGATCCAAAGAGCGCGGGTTCGAGTCCCGCCTCAGACATAGTTGAACTTTCACTCTCTGTGTTCGTCCTTTCGCTCTCTGTCATCACCATATCATTACATAACGTGAAACCCAATATTGTTCGCTAAAGATCTTGATGCTAATGCGACCTAAAAATAACAAACAAAAAAGATATTGTAGTAAATATGGCGGGAACGGGCGAGGCATGGCAGGACGCGGCAGTGCACGATAAGGAAGGCAGGATAGAGATGGGATCGGATAGGGAGGAGTCGAATGAGGTAGGATGAGATCTGGCAGGACAGAGCAAGATGGGGCAGCTTAGACCAAACATGGGCGGAGCAGGCATTGTAGGACGAAAGATACACTACAGATGAAAGTAGAATTAATTTCTTTTCCAGCCTTATACATGACCGTGATAAATAAATATCCGGGCAATGCGAAGTTCTACAGCTAGCTTGTATTCATAATTAAAAGCGTTCTGTGAAACGTAAGCTGTGAAATGTTGCTTTTTGAATCCCCAAATACTGTATTGTTTTTTCGGATCTCGAAACTCGATACTTGAATATTTTATTACTCTGAAGTTTTCTTCCCTCTTTCAAATTCGATACATTAAAGTACAATTGATATGTTTTTGGTACCTGTCATTCATTTAAAAATGTGATATTTTTTTGTATATTTGGTGAGTGCTCATACGTTTGTCTACAGTGTAGACTCTATACCTTGTCGTATTTCCAAGAAGTATTTACCGTACTCTGGAATTTCACGAAATCTTGCTCATCAACGAACATATATTTGGACCGATTTTCGGCTGAATGGGCAATTAGTCTTAATCAAAATACTTCATTTGCCCGTTTAGTGTTTTCTGATAATTTTGGGGTGTTCCCGATTACTCCAGAGTAGTATTTCAGATAGTGTTGTCATCTAAGGCTCCTTTTGATTTCTTGATTATGAAGTCATTCAAATTGTCGATTGAGACTTGACATTTAAATAATTATAAAACCTTTAGGACTCTATGTGCCAGCTAAAACGAACGTGTGTTATAAATTTTGAGACGTTCATAATAAAACTTATTATTTCTTTATTTATCTTAAAATCTTAATGCAATGCTCAGTGGTTATATGATACTTTTAGTTCCCAACATATCAAATGTACTGCAAACCATGAACTTTTCGACTTGCAAAAAATGAATTATTGAATAAGAAGTGTCCAAGAGAAACCATACTTTTTTTTCAGTAAACACAAGAAAGTATCTGCTTTGTCACTATTTTGTAAAAGTATCTATAAAAGTATTGTAAAAGTATTATGAGCATAGATTTACATAGTTAAAAAGGCGTTAGTTGGTAACAATTGCTTTAATATGATCCTTCTGCATTTTGATATGATGCGTCTTTTGAACTCACTAGGTGGAGCACAGAGCGACCGATGGGCGTCAAACGGGAGAAATAATGTCATTCATATTTTGTCTATCCTCTTGAATCCGCCAAGAGAACATACTAATTTGAAGAACTTCCCTTGGAGTGCTGACAGTATCCATTGTCAACTGAATATAAAACACACTAAGATTTCCCACAAAAATTCACACTTCTCGATTTTTTCACTGTCTTCGCAGTTCTGGTTGAAAGTTCTTCTATATAAACGTTTCTATTTGAGTCATAGATACACTTTTTACTGAAATTATATGGATCGATGGTACCAAAGGAATCGTATACCCAAGTGTTACATGTATTGAATGGAGATGTCTGTATTGAATGATTTATGACTTTTGATCTATGATTTTTAGAAACCCTGCAACAAAGGTTCTATTTATTCACTACTCCATTGAAATGAAAATTAATACCAACGGTATCATTGCTATTGAAGTTTCATTTTATTTTGCATATTAAATGCCAGCCTCCAATGAAATTGCGTTCATCAGCATCCTAAATGACAAAATCCTATTTTCTAAAGGAAAACGCTAAGTCAAATAACATGGTTTTGATTTATGCTGTTGTATAGGTAACTGCATTTAGAGATAATAATCTACAGAGTAATGTTTTCAAAATGCATCCGACTCTCGTTGATATACCACAAGTTGTGATTCACTTACATATTTTATGTGCTAATATTCATTTGCTGTTTATGACTTTTACACGTAATTATTTATCCCTGAAGGTACATTATCGCTTTATCAAGGTACGTTAGTACTTTGTCCTGTCATAAATCTTCTGTAAATTATCATTTGTCTTGGAGAGTACTGTTAATTGGTTGCACTTGTTTATATCATCATATTATAAAATGATATTCGATCCTATTGGATTTATTATTGTAATAGGAATTATTTTACGAGGAACTCTAACAGATTGTAAATGTAGAGTTTTACCTAATCGCTAATGCTTTGACAATTTCTATCGTGTGCCTTGAATACATATTCTTACACTACATGGCTTTTCCTGGTTTGCGGGTGGAACAAACTCGTATTTCCTCATTATATGACACGGGTGATTTATGCTTTCTCAGAAATGAGGATCCAATATAGGTGGTTAAGTAGTAAGAATACATTATTGATAGTATAGTTACTTCATAGAAGCTTGAGCAGAGCGTATTAAAACTGGAAATCTGCCAACAACATATTTCTGAAAAGGTCATAACGTTACCATTGCAAAAATGCAGTTGAATATATTTTACTTACGAGAAAAGCAAATAAAAGAGGTCTTCGTTACCTCCTACAATCAAAATTAAACCTCGTTTTCACCAAAGAATGCCGTGGTAATATTTGAATGAGAAACTGCTACCGAATTCCTCATTTTTTGTCCACAGAATACAACCGAGTTACATTTAGCTTCTTTTGTATTGTTTTCCTAGAAGGGCGACGCCAGCTGGATGACCGAATTTTAACCCGAGAGGGATATGTTCCCCTCCCACGACTGTTAAATCAGACTAATTTCCGCAGGTTAAATTTTTTTTAAAATTTAGAGTCTAAGTGCTAGTAAACATTTGCTTCTGCCAAGCTTGAGGGACAGAGCCTCACATCACAGACAAGATTTCTTTTGAATATGATGTTTCATCAGTGAATGGGTTAAACTTATTTTAGCTGATAAATAATCGCACAAATACTCGTAGTAGTAGAATTCAGTAGGTCAACATGAAACCTTATTGGATACCTATATCGATTAGAGCCAAACTCTCGAGGCGTTTAATTAAAAAAGTTAATTTCTTCTGGTTGGTGTTCTCTACTAAGATAAATTCAAAATAAAATCAGAAACGTAAACCTGAAAGATGGAACAAATATCAACTTTAATCATAAGCTGGCTGCTTCCAGGACGGGAGATTTTTTTCTCCCTGTGTGACATACTGTTTGAGTGAGCTAGTCTGATGTCAGTGCGTGGTGTCTATCTACGGATTTAAAACGATGAAAAAGAAACGGCTTTATTGTAATAACCCCCACATGGCTCTAGAACTCCAAAATACGGCCCGAGAGAATTGGGAATTTCGCTCACTTTAGAATGTCGAGATCGACCACCGGTTCTCGAAAAGCTCACAAGCAGCCTCGACTCAACGAAAGTAGTGCTGCACTCTCTACGCGCTACTTCGAATTATGGGGCCTCTTGGAAAACATGCGATGTAGGAGCGAAAAATTGAAGTTGTTTGCTCAGTTCAAATCACTTCCTCAGCCTGGTCTACTTTGTTTATTTTCATACTTAAACTTTAAAAATGTTGGTAAAAATTGTTCACGCATATTCATAGTACTTGTTAAACTTGCTGCTCAAATTTCACAAAATATTGTTCAACTGAAATGGATGAACAAAGTATAACAGTGTAACAAAATTAAATCATTGAAAGTAATTCAGAGAAATTGGAAATATTCTGCTTGTTTTATAAGGTTTTATGATATATAATATCAATATTATTTAATTCACATTTTTTTAACTTGCTACTATCAGAGAAATTGTCATGTTGGTTAACACCAGGTGCTATACTTTTATGATAACAGGATAATCTCAAACGGTCTGTTTTGGTGGGGAACGGGGGATTTCGGAATTTTGTCACCCATGATATTTACTATGGACAATGCGGACGAGTTGGCTCAACATGTGTCGAGAAACTAGAATTTGGTCGTCTCGAAACGTATTCCATCGTTTCCCATCATTACCTGATGTTTTCTTTGCATATGCCCATATTTAAATCAATTCTATTATTCCATACAGAGGTTTTATCGATGTAAGAACAACATGAACTCCTCTAGTATTAGAAATGTGTTCCTTCGTTTTGTCCATGTTACGGCTTAAAATCGAAATACGGCAATCCTGTTGATTCGCACATTAGACAGACGATTTGAATAAAGCTGTATGAACGGCGAGGAACGATTTTCGGACATTATCCAGTTGATAGTGACATGATCCATTAGATATGGGGACATAGGATATGGACATGATCCATTAGACCCCATGGCGATGATTAAAGAAAGACGACTGTCCAAGTGTGAAACGTATTGTAGGGTTACAAGAAATAATTCAGCATAAAAAGCCGTTGGAAATTATGCGTTGAACATTTTGGAGGTTGTTTTTTGTAATTCGCTGAATCGCTAATTCACAAATGCTTAGCGAAGCGTCAACTGATGGGGTTACTTTAGGTGTTACCTTGAAAATAGAAATTTACCACTGCCTTGTGAAACTCGAAACTATACACTTCGTCTGTAACTAGCCTAGAAATGTCTCCCATCAGTCTGATCTCTGTTTCCAATAAATGTTTTTTAGCTCCTATTCCTCATCACCTAACTTACTTTACCTGCCTTATCCACTTCGCTTATCCGGCTGAAGTCCTAAGTATGCTTGGAAGCTCTTTCTGTTTGGTCTCTATCTATGAATCATGTGTACATGAACTGATTGATTCTGGAATTAGCCAGATTCGGACTTCACCCGTACGACACAGGAAAACACGCGTAATGATTAGTGCTTGTGTTACTCCAATCCCCAGCCGTGACTCACCCTTGGAATTCGAGGTAGGACGCATCTGGACAAGAGCTTCCTTCTCCTGTAGCGTGCTCCCAACGAAGGTCAGGGAGAAGAAAGAGTGAATCCCTCACAGCGGCTACTTGGGCCGCTTCGTTCGAAAACGGCGTGGAAAGCTGTAAAAGTGCGGAGGTGGAACTGGCGGAGACGCAGGCGAGGGATATTTATTTGCTCGTAGGTCCAGGTAGTGGAATGAGTCGCATTTACTGCCGCGCGCGGACGGTTCCAGAAAGCTTCCTTCTCCGTCCCCGCGCCACCTGCAACAGACAGCAGACAAGTGAATCATTTGCTTTAAGTGGTCCGCCGAGGAAAGCGGTTGGAAATCTTTGCCGAGGAAAAATGTCAGTTTTCCGTGAGTGAACTCATGACGACTCGCCGCCGCCCCCAGGTGCGTCTTTTCTCAAGCGTCCGGCGAGCACGGAATAAAGAATTTTGATGACTTTGAGAAAACACGCAAATACAGTCGGACCTCCATATATCGAACCCCTATATAATGAATTGTTTTTCGGTGTCTTGAAAATTCCTTTTAAAACCGTTTCTATACATCGAAATAATTTTCTGATCTGACTATTTTTTCTATGAAATAAAAATGTACAGTGTGTACTACAAATTACGTTCCTAAACTAGTATTGTTTAATTTGGAAGGAGAGTATTTCTGCTGCGAAAAATATAACATCCTTCAGGTCGATTGTATAATTGTATTAATGTTTATAAACTCCAACGCCTTTCCTATATCCAGTTCTCAGTTTCCTCATGAAGGTAACCCATTCCTCCTTTCCCTCTCCAAGGAAACTTGCCAATCGTAGGAATGCGTCCGCCAAAGCCGTGGATTCAGTGGCTAGGCGGAAGAGCAGGACCTATTGTCAGAACCTCGCCATTAATAAAGACATTTTATTATTATTATTATTATTATTATTATTATTATTATTATTATTAAAGCGATCTGAAGGTCAGTCGCGTGGCCCTTTGTCTAATGGTCCTCCCTACGAAAGTTGTTGTTCGTTAGGTCAGCGCAGGTTCAGTTTGCAGTCACGCGGTTAAAAAGTGTTCGAAATGTCGAAACGAAAATCCCTCAATGTTCCAGAAAAAGTAAACATGATCAAAGATGTGAGTAGTGGTGTGCAAAAAAACCAATGATGCAGAAGTACGGAGTACCAGTTGCTACAATTTCGACCATAATGAAAAACCGCGAAGAAATTTTCAAAAATTTTGAAACTAGCAGGAGATCGGACACATCCTATATATCGATGTTTCTATTTATCGATTATTTATCAAAGGAACCGTCAGATTCGATATACGGATGTCAGACTGTATGTGGGGAAGCGTTTGGATGTGACAGCTTCAGAGACTCAACCACGACTTTTTTGTTTCTTTTTGTGTTTGCTTTTTTTTCCTGGTACTTATTATTTTCCTTCAATTATTTCATGTCTTAATACATTTGGGAAACCGGTGCTGAATGGCATACGTTAGTAGTTTTTAATATTTTACGCATCTTTGGTTTAATTTTGACAAGTTTGTTTTTATTAATGAGAATATTTTTATTAGGTTACATTACGGTATTTTTGTAATTCGTTAATGTTTAACAGCCGACCGTTTTGTGTTGTTAACACTTTTCAAGTGGAGGTCAGCCTCGCAAGCCCGCTTGTGGGTGAGATGGCATAGGTCTTGGAGAAGCACTTGGCACTAGCAAGGGATAGGTTGTGCACTAGTTCCGTGAGAATGTGGAGTAATAAATCGTGTCAGAATTAATCCTTTTTGCCTTGCAGAACAACCTCACATTGGCAACTGCAACAGTTGGTAGCTTTAGAATCAAGTATTTAAAAGTCAGTCTTTAATTTGATTTAATCAGTCTTTTAATTCTTTATAATAAAAATGCTTTTTGTCTTTCTTGGAAGATTGAGTTGATAATCTCATTTTATTATTTCAAGTTCTGAGCTAAAGATAAATTAAAATTGTTATAGATGAACAAGGCAATGTTGCAGGTTGAAGAGAATAACACAACCAAAAAAACATTTTCAAAAAATAAAGTGTGTTGTTGTCAAAAAATAAAGTGCAATGTTGCAGGTTGAGGAGAATAACACAACCAAAAAAACATTTTCAAAAAATAAATGAATTGCTTTAGTATATTAAAATCACCGATTGAAAATAAAAAGTTAGAGCCCTTTCATGTCCACTAAGTACAAAACTCCCTTATCGCATAGTTTTCTTGTAACAAGATATTAAAATGAAATTATTAGTACATAAAAAGTTATTAAAATAACACAGGCCGACGTCAGTTTAGTTACAAAAAGGAAAACCACTGATTCCGATTAATTTCAGGATGCTGCATTCGAAATGGACACCCGTTTTTCTAGATTAGCTCGTATTTTTGAGTAACGCATAGTAGCCCGTTTTTACCATTTGTAGGGACAGCTTCAGTTATCATCAAAGTAACCATGTCCAGAATGTTACTCGAGTGAGAAATAAATAGTATTTCAGTCATTAGGTGAAATGGTGAAATACATGAGCTTCTTGTTGTTAGCATCTTTATATATATATATATATATATATATATATATATATATATATATATATAAAATATTCGATGACACGCTGTTTCTTCTTGTTACTTCGTGCTGTTGGTCATACAGAAATAAGTCACTATAGATATTCCGGAGTCTCCATGTCATCGGAACAGCAAAAGGCATACTTTTCTTGGTTCCTTTAAACCAGGCCGTCAGATACATCAGACAACGCACAACACGGGCCCACCTTTTATCCTGATCCTCAATCTTACAAACAATCTCTCTCTCTCTCTCTCTCTCTATATATATATATATATATATATATATATATATATATATATATGTATGTCTGTATACATCTGTGAACATTATACCTTATAAACTATTCTGGTATGTAAATGATGAAGTACAGTTTTTAAATGCTAGTAAACTAACTTAATAGTTTTTTAATTGTTAAGATCTAATAAATTAATTTATAGAATTTTAAAAATTGATTGTCTTTGAAGTGCTAAAACGAAGTTGATTCCCTTTTTGCAGTCAAACAGCTCATTCTCCGGTACCATCAAGATACCTCATTATGCCTATAACGGTAAATTTGACAACTATGCGTTACACAAAAATTCGAGCTAATCTAGTAAAACAGCTTACATATTCGTATTCAGCGACCCAATATTGGTCAGAATCAGTGAGTTTTGTTTCTGTAACTTTTCAAAAGTTTGAAAATGTCGGCCAGTGTAATTAGCATAGGAATAAAATAATATCACTAAGAAATTATTTTCTTTATACGAATAAAATATTCTATATTTTAAAACAACTCCTGTGCAATAAAAACTGTTTATTAAATTAACTTCATATGTTAAGTGTTGAAAATGTTTATACATTTCCTCGTTGTCTTACTTCAAAATTCTATTGCTAACACTCGAAAAGGTAACACCGATATCTCATGCCAAAATTTTCAATTGATGCTTGTTGTAAAATTATGTCTTAATTGAAATGTAAAATTATATCTTAATTATGTTCATAAATATTACTACCAAGCACAATAATTTAAATTACAGAATCACCACTTTTCTTTCTAAAGTAAAGTCTGTGGAAATCGCTATTGTTTAAGGTAAGAATTAGTTATTTTCTATAGCGTTTTAAAGGAAGATATGAGTATCTCTATGGTAGGAGCTTCAGACGTTTATTGGCATTCTCCAAAAATTTAAAAAACCAAAATCCATTAACTCTCTTATTTTTAGATATTTTGAGCTTCCCCCCTCTTCTGAAAGTGTTTGGAGAATCAACCGCTTGACCTTGATCCTGAGAGAACCACTTACCATACAAATGCATTTCATCCACGTGACCCAAGGGAGAGCGAAGTCCCATCGACGGGGGGGGGGCAGGGGACCCAGGCCCCATCGCGCCTGAGCCCCGGGGGGTCGGAGGCCCCGCCTCCGGGGCGGCGGCCGGGCGCCCGGGATTTCGGGGAAATTGTAGGGCGGGGCCCGAGGTGCCCCCGCGCTGCAGCGCCCGACGTGCGCCGGCGCTTGGCTTGGGATGAGCAGGGGCTGGAGAACGAGGGCACGGAAGGGGGCGCGAATTTTTTTATTCCGACCGGGACTTGCCCCAGGGCTACGAGCGACTACCTGCGGTAGCGCTCAGCGGAGGTAGACGCGCTCCTCAGAATCTGATCTCTCCCGATGAGGGGCCTCCGCGTCCCAAATGCGTTTTTTTTGTACCCATTTTACGTTGGCGTTATATCTTGAAGGTGGTATCTATATATCAAATAAGTGCCTGTCTCCGGGAGTCTTATTTTCTAAAATCCATTTGGGAAAATTGTAAGTTGCCAGGAAAATGTTGAGCATCAGAATTTAGTGTTGTATTTTTTCAGATATTTTTTGAGAGTTAAAGAATCTACCCTCCTCTCAAATTCCTACGTACCGTGCAGCACATTTACAATATTATGCTGGACGAGAATCTTTCTATAGTGATGCACAAATCATGGTTTAAAACAAAATAAATTGTTTTGGTCCCTAAAACAACTGAATCTGAAGTGGAACAATGCCAATAGAACATGTCAAAATGTGTCGGAAACTATTGGTATCATCAATTAATTATTAAATTAGCGTTATTGTTTTTCTTTCTACTTTCTCATTCTCTGTTTCTTCCTAAAGAAGCTGCTCGAGGTGATATTAGTGATGATAATAATAATTTTCACCTTAAACACTTCATTTAATTGAAATTTGATTGGCCTTAAACGGGGAGAAAATACTAGACAATTAACGGAGTTTATAATGACAACTATAATAGGCCATCATTAAAGTGGTCTTCCGTGCAAGAAGCCTTCATTTCGTGTGGACTACCTCTACCCTCAATCATGAGTGTGGCTACCTCTGTAAAATGGCATCCGCGGAAATTATGAGGGAGATATACTGAAAAAATGTTGCCTGAACCTAAAATTTGCAGCTGACGTTCCCTTTCAGATTGAGGACCCCCAAATATTCGGCCTGTGATTTATCCCTAACAGAATGCACCATTCTAGATAAGCAAAGAAATTTACTTATTCTAAGGTTTCTTCACAAATATCTCACACGTACTGGTTTTTAAACTTACATGCAAAATGTCTGTAGCCTAGAAGTTGCTAAATTGTGCCAACAGTTTATCGCCTTAATGTTTGAGAAAACTTAAAATGAAACAATATATATTATGGAATTTTCCATATTACTATCATAATTAATGCATTGTATTAAAATGGAAAGTTGCTCAGCTGTACGTTCATTCTGAAAGTCTCTTAATAACAACTGTTGTAAATGCCGTTCACTTGTGTAAAGAAAAACAGAACTATAGCTAAGTAAGTATTCTTGGGAGATCTGCCGAGGCTACAGTAACACATTCCATTCGAGCGTCAGCAGCAAAATCTGGCTATCAAATATTGATTTTTGTAGCAGTTACCTGTTGTTGAATTCTACATAATATTGGCATGAAATAATCAGTCATTTTTGAAATAAAGAAAAAATAAATCAATGTTTGAAATAATAGATATAATAAAAAATTACAGTTTAAGTATATTTGTAAATAACAATTAAGAAAATCGAATATTTTAATTGTGCCATGTGACTGAATGTACGCTCTATACTTAAAAAATATTCCAATGATGTGCAGCTGCGAATCCTTTCGAAACCCTTGCATACGAGTATATGCGCTTTCAGCGTCGCCCACCACGACGGCGAGGCGGCGGGCCAACACGTGCGGGCCGCGCTCCACCCGCGAATGTGCGTCTCAGCCGTCGGCTCCCGAATCCTCCGCCGTCCCCGCTCCCGCTCCGCCCCGCCACACCCCTCTTTGCCTCACAGCCCCTCCGCCGTCACCGCCTTTGCCGCCCCGGTCCCACCGCTGTCCCCGCTCTCACCCCCGCCGTTACCCCCTTTGCCTCCCCCGGCCTCTCCGTTCCCACCCCCGCCGCCGCCCTCTTTGCCTCCCCGGCCTCTCCGACGTCCCCGCTGCCGCCGCCGTCGTCTTTGCCTTTTCGCCCCCCCCCCCGCTGTCCCCGCTCTCACTCCCACCGCCCCATTTGCCTCCCCGGCCTCTCTGCCGTCCTCGCCCCCGTCCCCGCCGCCCTCTTTGCCTCCCGGCCCCTCCGCCGTCGCCCAGGCGCCCGTTCGAACTCTCAGCCCACCCACCCACCCCCACCCCCACCCCCACCGCCACCCCAAATCCCCGGAGCCGGGCGCGTTCGGCGGCGGCGGCATAGGGGCGGAAGTGGGGGCGGTGGCGGCGAGCGCGCCCTGCGCTCTGCACAGGAGCGCGGACAACTGCTTGAGACGCGGCCGCGGGGGCGGGGTGGCGCGGTGCGCAGTCGCCGCCCGCGGAATCTGAAAATTTTAAGCGCGCGTGCGGAACGGAGCGGCGCGGCGTCGCGGCGGCGGCCCCGCTCGGCGCGGAGGCAGGCGCGCGCCGTCCGTCCGCGCGGCCCGGCCAGGCCCGGCCCCGCCCCACTGCGCCGCGCCGTGACGGCCTTCGCCGCCGCCGCTGCCGCCGCCGGCCCGCTGGTTCCCGCGGGGCGCCCGGCCCCGCCCGACCCGGCTCCGCCCGCCCGGTCCGGTGCGAAGGCGCGACGCGACGCCTGCGGGCAGGCCACCCGCCGCGCAACGCATGTAAATGCTCTTGCAAATACACATGTTATACGACGCTTGTTGAGAGAGCTAGGGCGAAAAATCATTTTCCCAATTTCAATCCCAATATTGAACGGTTTTTCTCTTCAAGAGGATCCGTTGTAGTAATTTTAATTTTATTACTGTGATGATGATGATGATGATGATTATCATTACTAATTTTTTGTATTATTATAATATTAACAATGACTTTAAACTATCTACGCATCTCAAAATCACTTGCCATGTCAGATCATTGAATCACTGAAACCTGAAATTGATTAGATTTACTTTAATTAAAGTATTTTCCATGTTCTAGTCTACATAATAAGATAATGTTAACACTTGTGTTGGGTATATTGAAATAACAAACGTATAAAATCTCTCAAAGTCCTAAGGTAAGCCTGCACAAAAAATGAAAACATTAATTTAGAACTTCCAACAATGGAATGACGAAAACGAGTGAAGATTCGAATTTTTGAATTGTTAGTCGTTAAGTCATATCCCTAACGATCTGAACCACAGTCGAAAGCCTTGAAGCCAACATTCTGAAAAACATACTATTTCCCTCGTTTTGATTGGTATCGATTAAAATTCAATCTTTCTTTGCATTTTACCCAATATTCTTAACATTTCAGGGTAGATTTAGTAAATTATTTAAGTCAGACCCTTTCCATAATATTTTTTTTATTTTCTTACTTGCATTACTCTACAAAGGTATTTCAAAGAAGCCATGTGGAGTGAATAAAGTATGAAAATGCCCTTACTGTGCTAACATGTAACTTGAAACAATCATTTCTTGTAATTCGTTCTTTACCATTACTAGGCATTTAGGTTTGGTGCAGTGATATTGTCAATTAATAGGTATCGATTCCCTTCACAGTGTCGTAACCTAAATTTGAACCGATACCTGAGAACTGAATATTTTATAGAAATAATTTGGGAAGACGTTAGCAGATTTATAACTGTTGCTAGCAGGTGAAAGTAGATTGTGCCTGGGAATGATTTTTTATTAATTATTATCTTTTTAGTTGAATTTCTGGTTGCAAGTACCCTTATGGTATTTTTATTCCTATTTCCGTAGTAAATTGTATTTGAGGGAGGGAGAATCCAAGAGGTATAAATGACTTTTTGGTGAAACTTGAGATAGATTCAGGAAAGGACAGTTATTCCCCACGAAATGTTGGCAGCAAGAGGGTATTTCTGTTTCTCTTCCTTACGCTGTAATTGGGGCAAGAAATTAACAACTTAAAGAAACTGCTCTCTTGTTTGGAGGCCAATAGAATCAAGTACCACTAGTACCCCTTAAGCTCAATAATTTTTGTTCTTCTCAGATTGTCACACGTTGCATCAGGTAGTGTGTGTTTAGTTTAATTTGCTTTTGTGCAGGATTCCGCAATACCCCAGTCGAGCCGATTTAGTTCAATACCTTGATAGAATCATTTCAGTGCAATCAAAGTATTTTTATTTCCAAATTTACATAACATCAACTCCTTAGAACCCTCTCGAAACCACTATGTCAAGACAAACGTATCCATAATTTACAATGGTTTAGATTTAAAAAGTCACGTCCTTCCTCAGTCTTGTTCAAAATAACGTGTTTTCCCTCAATGACTGTTGGCTTGTATAATTATACATATTAATATGAAACCTAAGCTTGTGAACGGAGGAAGGCCGCAAGGACTAGTACCCGAGCTTTCAACCAAAAGTGAAGTTCCATTAATAAAGCAAGCAAGAACAAAGTCTTGCAGGAGTTACTTCATACATTACCAGTTTGCCAAGCAGGGCAACAGCCATGTAGGAGAGTGACGGAACAGGATCAAGATGAGAGTGATGATAAATGATTCTACATTTGTGATGGAAGATAATAGCAATGTTTTGGCCAGTGACTCATATTTAGTAAGCACTTACTCGTAAAATAATATTTGTGGTTAGGACTCTGGAAATGACAATGATATAGTTCGATACCATGACAATGATGTATTATTATTATTATTATTATTATTATTATTATTATTATTATTCCACTTACACTTACACTGATGCACCTTTGGAAGCCAAGGGTGCCAAGTATGGCACATCATATCATTGCACAATGTTAACTAAAGTGCAAATTACTTTTTTAAGACACGTAATGAATAATTAAGAGATATATCTTATAACCATAAAATAAGTAATTTGTTCTCATTGTTTTTGCAAAACAATTTAACTTCAGCATGAGCTTTCTCAAAACTATGAAAATGTCACTAGTACGTCTTGGCTTCTGGCCCCTTCGAATGAAATATAAACAGTAATATGTGAGTGTGACGATGCCCGTGAGGAAACGATATTCGTTTCACTATCCATAAAATTCGTTGTAGTACATTGTAATGTAGGAAGTTTAGTGATGTGTTGTTACAGGTACAACATTTTTGTAATTCCTTAAAAGAAAATGTTGAATTTATTTATTATCATCTGAATCGTCTGTATTCTATTTTTAACTCTAATTATTATTGTTACATTTTTACTACTGTTATTTAAAAAGATAATAACAATTATGAAATCTCATAGAATTTAGCAACAAAGACTGAAAATTTCTCTCTGAACAATGTGTAGCGGTGAATATGTAACTATTTCCTAGCATAGACGTGGTGCCAAGCTCTCGTTTAGATTATACAGTTGCGCTATCTCCCACGTGCTCGCTCGCATGTAAATAACAAAACAGGGCCGTGAGAAAACATAGTCATCACGGGATGCGGGTAACCGCTGCTCCCGCATGGGTACATCGAGCGCGGTCTGCTCGCTGCACGGGGCATGTACACGATTTGAAGCCATTTCTCCCGGAAATGCAAAGCTCAGTACTATAATTTACGAGTGTTGTTGGGGTCGAAAAGAAAATATTAAATCAATCTGCAATGTATAGAAATGAAGATGGCCCCTCGTTGATAGAAACACAATTGTACAAAAACTGTTTGTGCATAACTTTTCTTAGAAAAGTAATGAATATTTGCGAAGGTAATTTCACTTAGATTTATAATTTCAAACTAAAGTGTAATACTTTCGAAAATCATTTATTGAATTAATAAATTTCTGGTTCATTTCATCTATTAAAAAAATCAAATCGTGTGGAAACAGATTGCTAGGCTTTTCCTTGATTTCCTCCATATCATAAAAAATATATCTTACAACGATAAATTGAGTGGTTAACGTATTCAAATCGCTTATTTAAACAAACTGCAAATCTAAAACTTCAAGTTGGTTTTTCTCTATAATTTTGTCTGGGTGTCGTTTACATTAAGAAATAACATTACTTGTTGTGTTACTTCGGTTTGTAGAGTTGGAATATTTCCTCTGAGTTTTGTAGATTCCGCTCAAGAACACTCATCGCTTATTTACTATTTTTTTAAACGTACGGTAGTAGTGAATAAAATATCATTCAGTGTATTTCAATACCGAAATTCGTGTGTGAATGATTTGTTTGTAGTAGTAATTGTAATAATTTAGCGTCTATTTCACAAATAATATTTTCGTGCTGCCTGAGTTGCGCGTAAACCATCGAATGTGTTCGTATGCGCCATAATGGGAATTCCCCCGTGGCGCTTTTGCAAAATAGAATGATGTCAAGCGTGAATATTTGCAGCACATAATTGGAGTGGTACTTAGATCATTGTTACAGCAAACAGATTTCAAATACATATCATTAGGGAAAAGATTTTCAGAGTTGTGTTATTTTTATTTTGTCTGGAAAAATAATTAGTTTTTAAATTAATTGAATATAAAACAGATCTGCTCTTCATCAGATATTTCTGCCTTCCCTCGACTATGTCAATAATTGTTTCCAGTAGAGGAAACTTTTTTTAAAATTATGTTAATATATCATATATATTTGAGAATGTTCATATTATTTTAGATGTTGAAATAGAAAGTATAAGAAAATTAATAATTATCAATGAATTATGCTAAAGATTCATATAAAGGTAACACTTTTTTCAGATATTAACTTATTCACATTGTTTGGAATATTTATTTCTTTTCCCAATGTATTCTGTTATTTTTAGATCTCTTTTCATTATATTATTAAATATTGAAGCAGACGTTATTGCAAGACACCGCGTTTTTATGGAAATAAATTTTTGCATGCCTTCATGGAATTTTGTGATTGTTACTTATTTTCTCTCGAGAAATTACGAAATAAATATTAATTGATAAAGCGCTTACACTTTTCTCTCTCTGGGTTATTTGAATCCCCCACTAAGACCTGTAATTAACTCTGTGTGGTATGGTGAAAATAGTTTCCTTGCATTTGCTTTCTATGTTTAGTAAGATTACTACCTTCCTGTTGTTTTTCAGCTCTCACTTTGTAGAGGCAAGGTGCGAGCACGCAGATGCAGGGTGTGAACGAGCGCTAAGACTGGACATACAGAGGGCCGTCTGAGAACAGAATGAGTGAGTGAACGGAGAGGTCGAGTCTGCCAATATGTGAGCTTGCTGAGAAAGAACAAGAAGCCATGATGCTCGACAGATTGCGCTAGCGTCGTAAAGATCTAGCGCTGTATTCAGACATTTCTCCTATAACATTAAGTCAGAATCTTTAAACCAACTATACCTCAGATGTTAAATCCCCAAGAGAAGCGTAATTGAAGATTATTGTTCTAATGTCACCTGTCAACGTTAGTTCCCGAGATGCATTTTACTTAATCAGATATTTTACTAAACTGTTCATTGTTATATTGTCATTATTAGTCATAAATATATAAATAATTAATATGAAATTTTGAAGAAAAGTCCTGATGTGAGGAGGAATAATGAAAGTTTGAAAAAGACAAATGCACGTTTTATTATCGGGGAGCAGAAACTTGTATATCGTAACTCGTAGGGCATGTCAATAATAAATTTTAAGAGATTGCGTTTTCAAAGTACTAGTGGAAAATTATGTATTATTTTCTTCTTAGAAAGAACAAGGGTTCCGATAATGATCGTTAATCACATGCTTATATATAAGATGGTTTGAAATTTCGCTTCATCATATGATAGAATTTCTGCAACAGCCGTGGGGTTTGATCGGAAACGTGCATGGAAAACGTTTTCGTTCTAGAACCTGATTCATGAGGGGACTATGTGTAATTCTTCTTGGAGATCTCCGTTGCCTGAAAGAATAGCGCTCGACCCAATCTTCGCCCCCCCCCATTCCGCCCGTCCGTCCCCGACGCCCCACCCCCACCCCCCTCCCGCCACTGGCATGAAAGGGGCTGGCGGGAGCGTGCGGACAGGCAAATAGCCGGTGCGGCGAGCGTGTTGACAGTGGAGCTGTGCGTGCGGGCGGGCGATGCGAGCCGGAGCTGAAGCTGGCCAGAGGCACGGCTGGGCGGGCGCCGCGCCGCGCCGCGCCGGGCGGGTAGCGCTGGGCGAGTAGCGCTGGCCCCGCGGCCGTCCCGTCGTTACGACGCCCCGCCCAATGGCGCGTGCGGGAGACCGGCGCCGCCCAGCGCCGCCCAACGCTCACCGCTCCCCGCTCACCGCTCACCGCTTGGCGACCACCGCACTGGAACCTGGCAACCGAGCGGAGGCTGCAGGCTCCTTCCGCTGGCGCTGCAGTGGAGGGTTCCACACACACGCACACAACAAACTCAATTAGAAGATCAATAGAATTGAATTTCAGATTATTCATCATCCACCATTATCATGATTATCATCAGTTGTATGCTCATTGACCAGAGCCATGCCTTCGCCATTCAGTTCTGTCCATGACTTCATTCTTCGGATAATATTCATCATTATTCTGATAATTATTCAATTTTAATTCTGATAATACTCATCATCCACCAATATCATCATCATCATTATCGTCGGTTTTATGCTCATTGACCAGGTCCATTCCTGTGCCATTCAGTTCTATCCATGACTTGATTCTTTAGCTATCTGGAGGTCTTTCTTACTATTATCCCATTCAATGTTGAGACTTTTCTTCTTTCTTTTAATTTTTTCCTACGAATGTATCATCCAAAAACTTACCTCATAATTCCATCCTTTTTTCAATATGTCCAATCTCTTTCCTATCATATGCTCCCATACTCTTCTTAATATTTCCTCACTCTGTGACATGTTTTCCTAAATAATTTGCTACATCTTTCGTTCCATATTTAAGAATTTTTGTAATAATCATAATGACTATCAGTGTATTGCACCAAGAATTGTTTCTTGACAAACTGTTAATAGCAGATGGGAGATTCGTCCAGTGTATTTACAACCCAGAAAGAGATCTGGTGATTACACTTCTCTGTTGAACTCAGACAAAACTATTCTCCCAGGTAGAATAGTTCTCAAAACTCGATACGTTGTTATAATCAATAAAGAAAAGAATATTTACAAATAAGAATTGATCTGGCTCATTGTTAACGACGATTCACATAAGAAAAACATAGGGTCTCTATATTTAAAGATTATTTTAGGAACCAGCATACACCTTGAAACCTAGAAATCATTACAAATAAGTTACTGCGTAATAATAAAGTTACAATATTCTAATGAAATCTCGTTTAGAGATGTTTGAGTTTTACGGTGAAATCATAAATCACATTGTTAGTATTATCACTTCTATGTTCTATTGACGAAAAGTTAGGAGGGAATCTGAACCAACCACATGAAGAGATGTAACGAAAATATTATTTTTTCAGTGAAGACAAATTATTTTTTTCCATTTCTGAATGGAATATTCAAGAAGCACATGTGCTCGTGTCTTTATTCGTTGGCAGACGTTAACTGTAAGAACTGGATATTGATCACAACTAGAGAAAACTTTTAATTGTTTTCAGCAGATTCGAAAAAATTAACTAGGAAACACTCTTACTATATTTTAGTATTTTTATAATGTGGGTCTTGTGGCGCCAGTATTCTGAAACGCCTTCTCATAGTAAGCGAAACTGTAGCAAAAAATCTTCAATTTAATATAAAAGTAACTAATTCTATCCAATCATAGATGTGCATCCATGGATGGACCAGGGAGGCAGTGGCCTTCCTGAAAATTTTGAGAGGCCTCGATGTCTTACATAATAAACAGGGCTCGTATTCTGATGACCTAAAAGTTCTTTGAAAATGACCTATAAATGATTTTAAAATAAGGGGAAAATGACCTAATTTTTTTAAAATACTCAAAAATGTCTATCAAAATGTTTATTTATTTCATGAATTTTACAATTTTAAATAAAATTTATTGATATAAAATTATACTCACGTAAAGTCTTTATTTTAGAATGAAACATAATCCTTAGCTCCGATCTTCCAACCGCCAGTTTCGAAAGGCCGAGGAAGTTACCGAAGATCCATGTACTTTTGAGAGTTCGAAAAACACAGTACACTACAGTAGTCAATTTTGTCATATACTGATGATTCAATAAAAACTTTTTTTTAGTATTTCATTGTAAATTTATGAAACATTCACTAACAAAAAACACGTAAAGGAAACAAAATGTGTAAAAATGACAAATGACGCAAAGGTCCAAAAAATACTTAAAAATTGAAAATGGCAAAAAATGACAAAACATTACCTAAGAACTATACATTTCTATCACCTATATGTTGTAATAAACATTTATTTACAAGTTAGCTACGTCTAGAATACACAAATAAAAAGATGGCATGTCATCAGAATCCGAACTCTAGTAATAAAACATTTTATATCTTTGAAATGTTCAATCCCTGTTTTCCCCATTTTTTAACCCGACGATTTTAAAAAAAACTGTAAGACATTAGGAGAAAAACCACCCTACGCCATCCGGCAAATGTGTAAACCGTTTAACATAAAAGCTACTGTATTTAACCCTATCGTGAGCCGTGGGAAGCATGCTTCCCTCTTCACTAATATCTCTCCAGTTCCCTTCTGAAGCGTTCTTATTGCCCATACCATGTATTGTAATTTATCTTTGACTATTGGAAACGTTTCTGCCTAGTGCGCTTCCCGCCATTTCCATCATTGTTGAGTTTGGAGGCCGCGTGAGGTAAAGTGTGAATGATATAGCATTGTCGTGACCGTACTTCTACCAGTTTTTATGGATTATGTTCCTTTTTTTTATGTTTTGATGTATGTGAGAATGTGTTTGTTTATTTTGTCATTTAGTTAGATGTTCGGGTAATGTTCAGTTTGTATTCTACACATTTTTGCGGGGTAATCTGTGTATTATAATAATTATTGTATACGTGCGAAAAGTAGTTCCCTTGCTATTTTCTTGGCATTTATGATTTGATACAAACAAGTTTTGAGGGGTAATTTGTTAGTCTTTGTACTCTAATTACAAAAATTTAACTTCTTGATGCTGAATGTCTAGGATATGACGATGCCTGAATGTCTAGGATAATCCCCAATATATAAATTTGTGTTATCATATGCGAATTCATTTTGCGTACTTTGTAATTTCGTGTTTTTTTTGTTAATTTTCTGTGCCACTCTGTTTAGATCCATGTTTTAGAATTTTTCATAGAAAATTAATGCAAAATAAAAGAATGTTGTTAAAAAATTGAAATTTTTATATGTAGTTCATGTCAATTTTTTTCATACCCAAAAAGGGCCGTGGGAAGAATACTTCCCACCTCCTTGTATGTAATCATGCTTGATATGATTTCATTCATCAATGTAAATTTCAAATAACACTACATTATTTACTCATTTTTTAGTATTAGTTTTTACAAATTAAAGCTGGATATATTTTGCCCACGAAAGGGGAATCATTAGGACTGCAATTTCATTCTTGTAGCATGTTTCATTCATTTACTACTAAAATGTTATAGTTATAAATAAACATTTTCAATGGAAAAGGGAGTCCAGAAATGTTGTAGACTGCGCATATTTATTTTTCCACATATGACTGCTTAAGACGCCTTTCCGTGAAAATATTTTATTGTGTTTTTGCGAACAATACTTATAATACACTTTTATATGTGACCTGGAGATCGTGTAGTTTACATGACAATATCCGCTTCTTTATTTCTACATTAGAGAATCTAATTTTCATTACCTCTCTGCAACGCTTTTATAAAAGATGTAGCATTCACATCAGTATTGAATATTTCTAATTATGTTTCAATTTATTACATGCTATTATGTAGTTTCCTGTTCACTTCTTAATGACACGGATAATAATTCCTTTTGGAACAGGACCATAGTATTTATAAATAATGAACAAAAAACTTATTTTTCTGTAATAAAGAGGAATTTCTCCGAAACGCCAGGTGGCGTGTGGGAAGATTATTTTACACCCTCCTGTCGCTTTCGTTTCAGTTGATGCTTCCAGAGAGCACTAGTGTCGGCTGAAAGTCTTTACGAACGTTATTCCCCTAAGCTCGGAAAAGAGATTACTAATATTAAAATAGCTAAGAATATGAATATTGAAAATAATAATAAACATTCCACTAATTGAAACGTTCCAAAAATTTAAAAATCAACGAGATACACACATAGAACAAAAACATTAACTGGTGACATATTTTAATAAATTTCAACAAAATTTTAAATAAATAGGAAATTTTGCCTTCAAAACAAGATTTTTTTATTTTCCTTGTTTATCTTATTATTAATATTATTATTATTATTATTATATTATTATTTATATGCACTACGTGTAAGTAAGTACGTCACACCTTTAAAAGTCTCCCGAAAATTTCCTATTACTCTATTACTCTCCGATATGGATAACTGATAATATGATGAACATTGTGATCGAGCACAGAGAATGTTACTGCTGGGAATAACTACATTTCAAAAAAAACCTAAGAACTGACGTGAAATTCTCGCGGGACATCAATGCCCGGTATTGCCAGAGCCTTTGTTATATTTCCATATCATATGTAGGTTGTGTTGTCATTTTCTTGGATATTGTTGAAGTTAGGAGGCTCTGATACCGAATTTATCTTCTTTACATCGTGGTATTTAGACTCTAATATTTTTTAAGTGGGGTTGGCGAAAGCCGCCGCTCCCGCGGGGAGATCACAATGGACAGCGAGAGTGATGATTTTCTCCAGTGGGAACAGACTATTTCCCGTTTCGGGATTTTGCAAATGCCCGCATGAATGCACATTTCTTCAAAGACGTAAATGTTAACAGTTTTACCAGGCATATATCAACCCCTCCTCCGACCCTCACTTCCGCCGTTGCCTTCTATGGGTCATGAAAAGCTAAAATATAATTCTCCACACTTGAATCGAAAAGGCATAAAATTCTCGAAAATTGTGCCGTAACGTTTTAATTGCAGGGTTGTTGTTATGATCCTTGTTTATTCACGCGCCATAAACAGGAAACCAGCCTTTAGTGCGTTCGTTATGCACAGATGCCACCGCGGAGCCCAGCCGCCGTGCTGGGGGGGGGGGCGGCAGGGGGGACGCGAAGGGGAATGAGGGGACTCCCAAAACGCACGGCGGAAGGCACTCTCACTTTCCGTCTAGTTGCCCGCGACCCATTTGACTCCGGTTTGCTGCTGCGGGGATTTAGATGTAGATCAAGGATTCAGCAATTCAAGTCTACGGCAGGTCTTGTATGGCTGGTTAGCTAACTTGGAATATGGTGATACTGCTACAAGGAGTCTATTGATTTCGGGTTGTGAGTTTTGAGATTAAAAAAATGTCACTTGACATTCTCAGAGAAAAGTTCATTGTAGTCTTAACTAACGACGTGCCATTTATTTCAGCAATAATAATAATAAAGCTATTTAGTAATTTTATAGTTATGCTTAGAGCGCTAAATGCTTTGGAATGCCCAGTAATGTAATTCGTTGCTTCAACGAAGGTGAAATTTCCACTTTCACTATTTTTTCTTTCTTTCTGTTTATAGAGCGCATTTATTTTCACTGTTCTGTAGTACTCGGAAGTTAAATAACTTTTTGATGACGACTTCTTAGTTTGGTTGAAAATTTAAAAGCTGTATTAAATCAAAATTAAATCAATCAATTAGTTCTTTAAAATCGATACCCTTGTATAACATCCTATTGTTGTTTTGCCCTAGTACACTTTTCTAGGATGCTGTGAATTCTGTGAATGAATCATCCTGTTCTATAAATCGTCTAGTTATGAAGATTACTATTTTGAAATGTTAAAATGCTTCGTGATAGGATCATATGCACAAAGTGGGCATCTCATTAGAATTTTGATTTCCCAAGGCTTTAAATTCTACAACATTTTGACATCTTGAGAGCTTCAATAATATTTTGAGGTATATGAACGCGACTTATTTTATCTGAAAAAGCAAATATACCTGGAAGAAAATCGCATGAAACTTGTGTCAAAATGGAGTGTGATATTATTGCGCCATTTCAGAGTATTTCCCGCGCCGAAAAAAATAATGAAAACGACAGTGTTGTAGAGAAAACGCACCAGTGAAGTGTTAAACAGTCTACTTTTGCGCCATAATTCACCTCTTCCTGTTAAATTATTCTGTAGCATTTGATCATATAACTGCGGTCAAAGTGCGTGCAAATGAGTGATCCTCTGCTCACTGAGAAGAAATGCTCTTTTCCATATCACGGATGCATACAAGTTAAATGGAGTTTTCTTTCGAATAAACTTCATGCATTATATATGAAGCAGACTATTTCGTTAATGCTCTCATTTTCTGGAAAGGCTGCCGTATATCAAAAACGGCACGCAGCAATATAGCTTCTGAATTACTTATAATGTGATGAACAGAAATACGAGTTAAATACTACGTTCGTGCCCCATGGCAATAACGATAGCTCCGCCAAGCGTCCAACTCCGCTCTCAGTGCCCTTTCGGGGTAATCTATGGCTCTAATGGCTGTGTTTGCTTTAATGGTTTACTATTGCAACCGGAGCAAACGAAGCAGCCCAAACTTTCTAGGTTGGCGCGGTTTCTGGATTAGCATTCTCTTCGTAGTAAAATAGAGGGCCCATCGCAAAATTTATTTTACTGACAATTAAACAGAACGTTTGATAGGTGTCGATGTGAGAATCTCTCATTAAATATAATTTTTCAGATACCTGTTTTGGGTATATTTTTAATGTATCTGCATTAGTGTTGAAACGTTTTTCATCCAGTCTGTTTTGTATCATTTTGTTCAGTATAGGACAGCCTATTAATATCGTCGAGTTATGAGCAGCACAACACGGATATATCCGAACAAATTAAGAATTGTATCATATAGAGTCGGAAGAGACGTTTCTGACTTTTATAAAGGAATAATAGTGATTCTTGAGATAAATCTGTCGCGTAACAGGATAAAATTTATCAAACTGAGAATGTATGTGATGTAGTCTAAGAAATACGAGGAAAATGCCCACTGTACGCCAATAAATAGGGATACCATTTCTACAAAGTAAGAGTCAGAAAAGGGTCCGATATACAGTGGTGCGCAATTCAATAGTATCTAAGATTTTTCTCTGAGTGTGCGGGGTAATATCTGAACCGAATTCGATAGTTTTCACTGAATAGTGGAGTGTTTTGTCGCATATATCTTAAGCTACTTATTTCAAATTTTAATTTTCTTTCATGTAAAGAAGAATGCATGCGTTTGTGTTTTGAAACAAATCTATAGTTTTATTTCAATCTTAATGAAATTTTGTACATGTAGTTTTAAAACAAGAAAAAAGTTACTGTCTGCCTGAGATTTCGTAAAAAATATAACCTCTATCCCCTTTTCTAAACCTTAGAACAAAATTTAGGCGTGTTTCATTTATTTTCAAGTATCTCGAAAACGGTGAGTAGATTCACCAAAGTGAACTATTAAATGTTTCAGAAAGCCCATACAAATTCCTACTAAACGCATTTAGACTCAGAGTAATTGAAAGTAAAAAAAAATTACTGAAAGTTTGCCGGGAGTTTGCAAAAATGCTCGTTTACAGACCATAGCATCGATGGAAGTAGCAATGATGATCGTAGAAAACATAGGAGGGCCGGCCAGGTGATGCAGGGTGAAGCGGGAGGAGGCAGGGCCAGGAGGAAAGGGCTGTGCAGTGGACCGGTGGAGGGTGGAACGAAAGAACGGGGAAGGGATGGAGCAGGGCTGATCAAGATCACGGCGGGTCCTATCAGGGTAGGGCGGGATACACCTTACGTAGAATTCATTGACTTTCCTCTCTAATAGGATCCATTCATGATTAGGAGGTGGATTTTAATGAAATGTCTTTTGTCTCTTCACTTTAGAACAATGCAGTTTAGTATAGAACCGATTTGTATATTATGACAAAATTAAATGACCCATTTTCGTCATTTTTTGCATTTTTCGTCGATTTTAAGTCTTTTGTTTTCTTTTTCAATCATTTGTAATGCATTTTTTCGCTGATTTCATCGATTTTAAAATCATTTTTATTGTACTTGCTTCAAATTATATTTAAGAGATTTCAACAAATGTTCTCCACAGAATTCCTAAGTAGCCAATTCGATTTCTTTCATGTATTGTAATATCCGCCGTTCTGAGTTCTACGTAATCTGAGGTTCCTGTGGCACCTATCAGCGTCTTTGTCGGTTTGGGATAACACAGAATTTCCTGGAAATGAATGTCCAAATCAAAAGTTTGGAAGCTAAGTGCCCTTGAACGAATACAAGAAGTCTCGATTACATCAGTAACGTATCTAGCTTGAATTATTCATCCAAACTGATTTTGATCACATTTTTTACGTCATTTGCCTTTGCTTTGAGGGCATTTTTAAAACATTTTAAGAGCATTTGATTGGTCATTTTTGGCGATGTTTTACTGGGACATTGCGAGGAAAATGCAGACTGTAATCTTGCCCGACCGGGAATCGAACCCAGGGTCACGTCATGCCGCCCTCTAATTATGATAAATAAACGCAGGGACAACGCAAGTTACTTCAGTTGGTATCTCAATAAAACTGAAAGTGTTTTCGTGCACATAATTCCTTGTTCTTTTTAATTCACGAACAGTCCGTTAATTAATTTAATACGTATTTTCTCTGATGATTAGAATTATCTTCAGATCAAATCATCACTTTAGTGACTTTAGAAATTACGGTCTTTTGTGGAATAAGGTCCCGCGAGAAACGCTATGCAAACAACACAAACATTAAGTGGAAGAAATTATTTGAAAATAGTAAGTAAATGTTAATGGTGTATTTTCGTTAGAATACAACATTAATTTCAGTAGTTTTAACCTTATCTTCTAGATGTAATATAGCATTATTAGATAAAGAATAATATTTCCGGGTATTAGGAATGAGGTGTCGAAGAGCGCCCTGCTAGGAAGGAAAGCAAGGTCCGCTCGAGGCGTCAGGAGATCAAGGGGCCCAGGCAGGAGACGGAGAAACCTCTGTCCGCCAACCGGACCGGAAGATAGATCAGAACTCGTGACTGACTGACTGATCATCGCGAACGGGGGACGAGGCAAAAAAGGACATATCTGATCAGGTTAAAGCAGGTGCAAGACAATGGTTACCAAAACGGGTAAGTAAGTCCGTAAAAAGATTAAAAAATAAGGAATCAATGAAATGGTCTCTGTAGTACGAGATGAAGTGAGGGGAATCGTAGAAAGTTAAAGTGAACTTGGAAGTTCCATCGGGTAGCCGGAGTATGGTTCAAAGTAGATACAGTCTGCGATGGAAGCAAGAGAGAGGAAGAAACAGGATACGAAACCTGCGAGAAGAATACTTAAGCATTCAGATGACGTTTAAAAATGAGATAAAGAGAACCGGAGGGTCAAATGAAAATATAGAAGCTCTTTGAAAGAAGTCGAGCTTAAAACAAAGTTTTGTTGAAGGATTGCGTGGAGTTGCGTAGAGAATCAAATGCATACTATGTCTTAACTAAAAGTATATACTAAAATAAAAAGAAGGAAGTCTGCAAGGAAGGAAGGAAATTTATTTATTTACGTAAAGGGTACATTCAACTGTTTTCCTTGAGCGATAACCTCATGAGAAAAAATCTTGATAACGATGAAAGGTGAATTATAGTGGAGAAATGGTTGAATAAGGGATCCGAGAAACGAGAGAATCACGACAAACCCTACCGAGAACTCGCTTCGCTGACCCACAATCCACACAGACTGACCAGGGATGAACCCGAATCGCGGCGATGCAAGGAGTGTGCGCCAGCCAATACGTCACGAGACTTACACCAGGTGTGAGGCCGAGGGGAAGGCGAAGCGCAAAAAGTATGTACTAAAATAAAGAGAAGGAAGTCTGCAAGGGAGGAACGACATTTATTTACGTTTAGGGTACATTGAACTGCTAATGTATGACACTTGAGTGATAATATGAGGAAAAATCGTGATACCGATGAAAGGTGAAATATAGTGGAGAAATGGTTGAATAAGGGACCGCAGAAACGGTTGGGAGAAATGGTTGAATAAGGGACCGCAGAAACGAGAGAATTCCGACCCAACCTGCCGAGGCTCGCTTGGCTAACCCGCATTCCACACGTATAGGCCAGGGATTAAACCCGAATCGCCGCGATGCAAGGCGTGTGCGCCAGCCAATACGTCACGAGACCCGCACCAGCGAAGGTGCGAGGCCGAGGGGAAGGCGAAGTGCCGACGCGGCGCATGCCACCTTCCCTGGGCCGAGGCGTGAACCCATCCCGTCGTCGCCCTCTGGCCAGCGCCCGCGCCACGCTAATGCCACCGCCCTCCCGCCCACCCGCCCGCTCGCCCGCCCGCTCGCCCGCGCGACGCATCTGCTAATTGCGGCCGCACCCCGCTAATCGCCGCCCGCCGCCCGCCCGCCCGCCCGCCGCCCCCTCGCCGGCCCCGCGCTCCACGCTCGCCACACGCCACGGCACCTGCGCTTCAGCCTGCTCCAACACCACACCATCACCTCCTATGCACTACACTACCACGCACGCCGGGAGACCGGTCGGGAGCTTAGAGCGTGTCCCGGCTGGGGCGGTGCCCCGCTGTTGGGAGAGACCTGGTTAGGGGAAAACCTCGCTAGCCGACGGTAGGTCAGCGCTGGATCTCGCCATCCAGCGGGGGAAGATCATCGACACCTCCCGAGGGAAAACGCACTACACGTACGGAAATAATGACCTCAGCGGTTAATGCGCCCGGAATCACTGATAACCAACCAACCAACCATCTCCTCCATCACTGTTGCCTCCATCGACTGAGTTAGTTCGAGGCGACAGCGGATGTCACTGCAGTGGCTCTGACCGGGAAGGGCTAGGATTCGAGTCCCAACGGTGACGGGTTTTTGACACCGGCTAGGTAGTTGGATCGAATTCAACTGCTCCCCGGGGAAGAATTCTGATGACCGGCTGTTCTGATCGGTGGTTTTCTGCGGTTGCTCCGAAGGCGAATGTCGGAGCGTACCCTATCAAACAGGCCACGGACCGCGCGCTGTCTTTCCTCATCCTTGTCCCCACCTCTCCTCTTACACACACATAACACACTTACATGAACTACAGTACCTCACAGGTCGTGAGGTCAGGCTTAGGGCTTGTTCAGACTCGGGCAATACTCCGCTTTTGGGAGATACCTGGTTGGGAAAACCCGCAAGCCGTCATGTATGTCAGCCCATGATATTTCGTTTTGAGGGGCTGAGAAACGCCTCCACTTCCTGAAATGCAACATACACAAGACATATGGGATTACTAACCACATCAGTTGACGCGCCCCGAAACGTAATCAAAGGATCCACCTCCATCACCGCTGCCAACTCAACCTTCACCACTTCCACAACCCCTACCACCGTTTCCATTACTGTCAACATCATCACCAGCATTACTTCAATCGCTACTACGTCCACCAACTTCCCCTTTATCATCACCAACAACACTGCCACTGACATCGTTATCTCCACTGACCGTCATCTCCACTGTCACCCGTGTCACAATCACCGTTATCCGCATCGCCACTCTCGTCACACCTCTACCACTTTCCCACACCACTCTCGTATCCTGCATCTGGCTCGCCACTGCCATTACAATCTCGGCTCCCTATCGATCACACGTTGAGCTCCCTTCATCAGCAACGACGTTCATCATTACCTTCGCTGCACCTCCACACCGTTATCACTTCGTTTTCTCACCGAAACTTCCTCGACCTTTTCCTTTTCTTTTTCCTACCACCTCGTCAAATTCGTCACATATCTTCAAGCAGAATCTAATAACACCACCACCCGCGCGGCGTCCGCTGTACCCCCTCCCATTCCCGATACCGGCACTAGAACCTATTCCTAAGTCCTAATCGTGCACTTTCTCCGCCTCCTTTGCCAATTAATATCGGACTTCTCCATTTCTATTCATCCATCCATCCATCGGTTCCATGGATGGAACCGATTAGATCCAAATTAGTTGTATACAATTGACCTATTCAGCAAGTTTCAATTTCATAGGATACAAAATACCATGCGGAGGGGAAATAGTTATACAAGGGAAAATTGAAAGACTAAATCGCATGAACGGAACAATCTTGAGCATCCAGAAAAAGAAACTCAAAAAGAAAACTATGATTAAATTCCATAAGATATTAAGTGTCCTAACATGTTTATATGGACAAATTGTCAGTGACCAAAAAAGATAGCACAAGACTACAAAGTCCTGAAATGAGATTTCTGAGATCAGTAGCTGGTTATAAGGTGATGGACTAGAAAAGGAATTTAGATATGCGTAAAGAAATTGGAGAATGTAATCTCCAGAATCAAGAGAAAATTAACTACAACCGAAATTCCTGGGCACAGCACATTGAAAGGATGCAAGACAACTACTTTCTGAAAAGAATTCTACAATATCGCCCCACAAGGACGAAGAAATCCTGGCCGTCTGAAGAAGAGAGGAGTGATCAAATGGGAACGGAAACGTAACAGGCCTACATACCTGAAGAAGAAGAAGAAGAAGAAGAAGAAGAAGAAGAAGAAGAAGGGCAAGGGACTAATGTCGATAGCTGTCTCATATGGACTGCAAAATACCGACACAACCCAAAAAATGATGTTTTGAAATTAATGTTTTCGCTAGCGGTTGAATTGCAGGTATTACATGCTTAATAAGTGATGAACTACGCTGTAAGCATTACAAAAACTTAAATAGTGTTTCACCTGTTCAATGAATTAGCTAAGGGACTGTGAAGTAATTGTGTCTAGCAAATGCGATGCACGAAAAGTATTGCTTCGAAACTTATAATTCACATTTGTTTTGCTGTAATAACAATAATAATAAAAGAAAATGTTAAATAACGTTAAAAACAACAAATATCATATTTTTCGAGTTACACCATTGTTGCAGAACTATATCAGTTGCTTGATCAGTCGCTTGGACTGCACGCCCCACCCCCGTTCGCGCCGCCCCCTCGCGCTCTCATGCCTCCAACTTGGCTTCTTGCGGCGCCTCCTCCGATGAGACGCTGTTCATTTGTCGGGGGCTCGGTCCACTCCGCCGCCCTTGCACTTCCTCGCCTCTTAATCTCAACTTCTCTCCCTGACACTTGGGAGCCCTTAACTGCTTTAATGTAGCACAACATCTTTCCTCACACCACTCGCCTCTTCTCTCTCAGCTTTGCTTGCTTTTTTTTTTCTTTTATTTGGAGGCGCTCTCCCCTTTCTTCCATCTTTATATTTTTGTAATATCCGTATTTCTCCTGTCATTTCTTCAACGCTCTTCGTCTTGTTTCTTTAACCCACGTAAATAAACAGCGCCTTTCTTCGTTCGGTGTTTACTTGAAAAACGTAAATGCTTGAAAAATAAACGTTTACGCAGCTAAGGATTTAAAATAAGTGTGTTGGATTTCTCTGTTTTTTAAAACGAAATTAAATCCATTGATTGATGTTACCATTTAAGTACCGATTATGAGACATGCAGGTACATGGACTGTGAAAATTGCAGAAAATGTGTGTGAATTAATATTA
The DNA here is from genome assembly GCA_031308135.1 of Acheta domesticus. Classification (NCBI taxonomy): domain Eukaryota; kingdom Metazoa; phylum Arthropoda; class Insecta; order Orthoptera; family Gryllidae; genus Acheta; species Acheta domesticus. The sequence continues at coordinate 114,173,345 of JAHLJT010004567.1, read as the reverse complement.
TAAGGAAGAAAACTTTCTCGCTTACTCGCTACTCACGTAGTCAAGAAAATGAATTGTAAATCTGCAGCGGAAAGTGGCAGTTTTTTCGTCTGAAAACTTGGGGGGGGGGGGAGCTGATAACGAAAAAGTGGTAAATTGTTTTTCTGTATATTGTAAATTACTTCCTCTAAGACGTTGACTAGACAGAATCCACGTTTTGTTTGTTCTTGGAACCGAAAAATTGGTTTACAGAAAAACGTCGGTCTGTCCGTCCGTATGCAGTCAACACTAGTTCTAAACCGTTCTGACGCTTTTCTCGAAAACTGATATTTCCCAATCGATCCGGTTGAACTAGGTCCTGCAAATTTGAAATGGATATTTTCATTTTGGGGAATACTTTAGATGAAGCTTCAACATTTTAAAAATTTTCTCAAAAGTTTTTCAATATTTTTGGATTATGTTTTCTCCGATAGAACAAAGAACGCATTAAAAAATGGTGCAAGTCTCATTTGCGTTCAAATTGCTGAATTTTCGAAAATTGCAAAAGCTCAAAACATTTTCGGCGTCTTCCTTCAACTACAGTATTGAAGATAGATTTTTTTCTTTAATGATTTTCTTTCAATGGCGAATCTTTAAGAAAGGCCATGTACATTTGAATAGTTTTCAAAGTAATGCAAGAAAGTGTGTGCTGTCTTAGCACCACTAGTTTTGTTAATGAACATGTAATGGAAAATCGTATATAAGAAAGTTACACATGTGAGATCTGTCCTTGATTGGTAGCTAACTCATCTTGCCCTGGTTTACGAATCTCTGCGTCAGAGCGCATACTTGCCCTGCAAGATAAGTTGCCTAACAGACAGGGGCAAATGTCACATTTGTAGATTCGTTATTTGAGATTTTCCATTACATGTTCATTGACTAAAAGTTATACTCACATTTTTCTCTGAAACATTCTATATAAAAGGATTATATTTTCTCCTGTTTGGTACGAACAAAAGGGTATATGTAGCAATATCAAAGATATATTATGGATTACAATCGTATGTACGCTGTGATAGGAAATCTTTCTAGAAACGTTGTTTGGCCGCACAAAAGTCCCAAGTCAGTATTACTTCATCGCACAGTATTTCCCAGAATTCCGATCACGTGGATTCCAATTAATAAATATAATTCCAACCCAGCGTTACCCTTTGGCGCGCGCAACATTCATCTCTTGAGCAGCACCGCTATCAGGTGCACAGATGAGTGCAAACTATGTACTAACGATTTCGTCGCGCTCGCACTATCAACGTTATCATCAATATTCACCGGCGATGCTGTGTGTTTGTTTCAGGTGAGTGTTTCAGCCGGCAGAGTAGCGCAATCTGTCGGGCGGGTGGCGGTGGAGGCGGCGGCGGCCGCGGGCGAGGCGGTGAGTGCGTTGGTTTCGCTAGCTTTGGCGAAATGTTCGCAAACTGTGTCGCTTTGCAGTGCGCCATTGCCGTTCGAATATCAGAGGCTTCCATGTGGTGCTGGTGGTGGTTGTGTATTTCGTTCCACGTTAATGGTCTTTCCCTCGCCTGATGAACCCTAGAGGAAAAGAGGAACCGCTGCTTGTGAAATTGATAAATACTCCATCACTCGAAAAAGAACCGTCGCCGGTGAACTTGTTACCAACAGGAGGGGGGTTGTTCGGATTCTGCTGCATTCGATTCTTTTGTTTTCTCGCAAGACTTGCATGCTACGGTATTGTGGTGATCTAAAAAATGTAAATTCGAAATTTTGAAGCAAATGTCGATACATGACAGGCATTTGTTCCCAAAATTAAATTTTGAAAAGAGTAATTTTTTTCAATTTCGTTTCTGAAATTTTGAATGTTGTGGATGACTGAGGAGAAATTTCGAATCAAGAGACGAGTACTTTACTTTCTTCAAACTGATTCTAGTTTTTTTTAACGTTCTGAGATCTCAAAAATAGTTATTTTCTGCAGGAATTAAGATATTTTCAGACCTGATGTATCTTGTTAATTGCATTTTGATTTTAAAAATACGCATTAAAGTATTTTGAAATAGTGAAATGGCATTAGTAGGTTCGAAATTTTTCAGAGTTCTGTGAGTTTTCGATATAAATATCATTAATCAGCGTACTCTGCTCTTGACATGTCACTAGGCCTGTGTGTTCCCTTTGAAGTGCATAAATATAATATAAATTATTTATCTGCCTCCATCTTTTAGTGTACAAGTTCTTGTGACGTTTTGCATTGCAGTGGTATTTTTATCGTCACCTCAAAAGAGATTACTTTCACAACTCTTAAACTTTAGATGCCAGGCATAAGAATAAATTCCATTACGAATTAAGAATTAAATTCCATTCAAGCTTCTGGGTAAAATTCTCAGATTTCTGGGAAGCTGATGAGCGACAATTTTGTTGTCCAAGTGCTTTGAAATTAAATGAGTAATTGATGTATTCATCAATTCAAGGTAATGATTGCTATAACAATATTTGCAGAGGTAATGTGATGTTGAATAATTACTGTCTCCTCCAGGGATGTGAATTTGATCAAGTCTATTTCCTGTTATCATCAGTGTGCATTTCATTTACATCATATATTTACATTGGTGACTATTGTTGTTTTATCCATTAATATTTTTGTTTTTCTACTTCCTAAACATGCAATTATCCAGTTGAAAATTTTCAGAAGCAGCAATTCTTGCTTGAAGTATACTAGTATCTTGTTTGAAATATACCTAGTCTTGGAAATATATTTGTTTAGCTCAGTAAGATAGAGTTAGTTCAGAATTGGTTAGAGCCAGTAAAAGAGTGTTCCTCATTGTGATGGAAGGAATATAACGAATACTTGAAAATATTTGTGCAGTTTCACTTATTTATGCTGGTTCACATTCCATCATTACATTACCTGTACGGTTATTCTTGTATCACAGGCGATCATTCTCTGTACACCCTCGCACACAAACTGATTTGCAGACATCTTCCGATTCCTCGTTCTGTATTATCGTAGGGAATTGTGAGCATTCACAATTTTCTATGTAACCATTAATAATCATCATATACCTAATGTATAATGTAGAATAATCAAGTATCATATATCATCTCCATTTCCATTAACTACTAGATGTTGTGTAACTACTAGATGTAACTAGATGTTTATTGAATTATTGTCAATGTCACCATTCGCCTATATAATATGATTTCTTTGAGTTCCTAGATGTCAAAAAGTGCCGTATTTTGTTGGAGGCATACTAATAGTTTGGGGATGGCCTGTGTTCCTTGCTGGTTGGTAGAAAGTAATTCCGTTTACACGCAGGCCACACAATATGCATAAAGTACGTAGTGCGGGCGGTAGCTATGGCAGGCGCGTGGCTTGGGCATGCCCGAGAAGCAAAGCATATGAAAATTATAATGCTTTTCAGGACTCTCTCATTCAAGAGACAAAAGCACAACATGTGTTTGATTTATTACATGTGTTAGTGTATTTAATCATTATTATTTCGAGAATTCGTACTTCAAGGATTTTAAAAAACAAAACGTGTTTGCTTGCTCATCGATGCTCAAAATCCTAAACAGAAACTCAATTTGCTTTAAATATTCAATAAACATAAATATAAAAGTAAAATAATATAATTACAGCTCATTTACACAATGAAAGAACTTAGAAGCTCAGTTTTGAAATTGCTCATGATCATTAAGTGTTCAGCAAATAAATTGTAGTAAGATTCATTCACTAGTGAAAAAATAATTGTAGTACTAAAAGATTTTCTTTACAAGAAAAAGAACATGTATTTACGCTTTGTAGGTAGAAATTCAATTAGTGTAGGCCCGAGCAGTGTACGAAAACTGTAGTTATGCATCTTTGAAATAATACTTTTTGAAATATTCAAATTATTATCAGTGTGCTGACCTACGACTTCGAAATTTGTATACTTTTACCTGTATTCAAGGTGGACGCATGTAAACTTATTTTCTTACTTCAATTAATAAAGTAGTAAATTTTCTGTGCCACAAAATATTGTTCTTCTGTTCCATATGAGGCAAACATTTCGTTCTTCCATCACCTGTACGTCAAATCGTCACAGGTACACCAACAACCACCGCTAGTCGGCATTCTGACCTCCGTGTGCAGCGTACATCAGGCCGATGTGGCCATTCATTCTTTTACACGTAGCCCGGGGCACGTGCATCCAGAACTTCTTCGACCTCCGCTCATGAGAACGTTATTAAACACAGCCTCAGGACCGCCTGGAACCGACCCGTCTCGAGGCCTCCGCTGAGCTGCGGCAGCGGGGCGATGGCAAGGGCGAGGGCGGGGGTGGGGTCCGGGGGTGGAGGGAAACTCCCTCCACCCGGACCCGCCCAGGGCGTAATTAGGCCCCGCCGAACTGAACTGCGTATTCATCCCCCTTCTTCATTTTCGGCGATAGGAATGCCCGGCGCCGCCGCCGCCGCTTTTGATGTGTCTGGAAAGTTAGTTGTCGAGGCTATGCTAAGAAGTCCTCATCGCAGGCCGGGCGGCGGCGTCTTCCTCTTGCTAGCCGGCTCGCCGCGCTGCCTCTCTCGGGCGGTGGTAGTAAAAAGAAAACGGGAGACTCCGCGGAAAGGAAGAAAGAAAGAGGCTCTTTTGTGGAGCCGCCTCTTCGCCGGCTTCCTCGGCGGCGACGGCGGCGGCGCTGCGCGGCGCGGCGCGGCGTGGCTGTCACGAGATGGACCCTGGCGGGAATGCGTGGACTCCGCCTCGCGTTGCTAGCGCTGCCCCGTGCCGTCCCCCCCTGCCCAGTTGGCTCCGAGCGGTGCCGGAGCTAGACGATTTCGGGCCCCGGGCAATGCTGAACGTAGCCCCCCCCCAAAAAAAATTCAAATGTGAAAGTTGCATCAAGAAACTATAAGAGATACTTTATTTCAACAACAACAACAACAACAACAAAAAACGACAATTAGTTTAAGTTCGAAAAAGGTTTTGGAAATATATTTAAATTATGGTTTTAAGTAAAAGTATTTATTGATCAAATAATATTATTTCCACGATAAGTTTAAAACGCTAAAACAATTTGTGAGGTTTAGTACGTGTTTAATAAAATTACTTGTAGAAATATATGAAAGAATAAGTACGAATTTCAGGGGAACCTATTTTAATGTTAGTGTAATTTGGTTCATTTCGTGAAGTCCTACCTTATAAGTAATGCCTATAATTAACTATTTAAGGCGAAAAATTATTTGAATATTTTATGAAATATCAGACTACTGTACCGCAACTTACAAAATAACGATAACGATTTTCTCGTATTCTAATTTCTTTATCAATTTTTACATTTTTTCCCCATCAGTTGCATCATTGACTTACGGGACCCCGGGCGATTGCCCTGTCTGCCTATGCCTTAGCGCTGCACTGGCTGCAAGCGAACGCTCTGCGAGCACGTGAGAAGCTGGATGAATACCCTGCGTTTGCCGACCTTGTTAAAGTCGGTGAAGCATTGCTAATAACGTTTTATACGCCTCGTTTATGAAGCAAATGTCGTTATTAGTTACATCTTGTGCCATCACTTATAGTCGTAAGCCATCTCAATCATTGTAGGTTTTTTGTGATGAGATGCTATTAGTACCGTTTGAGTAAGGACGTAAAATTAAAGAAAATAACAATACTTATAATAGATCTTTTGAAAAGTTAGTGATTGATTTTAATTTTAAAAATAACACCGAAGGTAGGAAGGGTATCATTTTTTTCCAAATTCACTTAGTTTCAGAGATCTTAAATTGAATATTTGTTTCTTCAGATGGAATATCAAAATTAAACAACCCCAAATTGTCACAGATGTTTTCAATGCAAAACGTTTACGTACTTGCAAATTGATTTAGTTTGAGAATATAGATAAAACGATATTCACAAAAAATGACGGAGCACTATTGGAATAGTGTTCTTCCATTCTCAACGTAGAAATGAGTGTACGCTGCCGAGGGCCGAAGGCTGAATTGAATCGAATTGAACTCACACACGAGAACCACCACAGTCAGTTAAACGAGTTGTGACAAATTGATGTCGTCTACACCTCTAAAAGGTGGGTATTTTATTTGGAAAATATACTTGATTTTCATGTCTCGATGAAAACTAATTTTGTGTTCGCGTAGATTTTTTGAGAATTCTCTACAATCGAAAACGAATCATAAAGTTATCGGTAATTTCCTTTACTGTTAAATTTTGTTTGTTATTAAATTGCATGAAACATTTAACGAGATAAAATTTAATTTTCACAAACTTGACTAGAGGAACTGCAATCTAGAAATATCGATACGTTGTATTCGTAAAGAAATTACTCGTGAACGAAATGTTCGTAGTTAGTCTAATCATCCCGAACTTTGTACTCCAGTTCTTACTGGTCATGGTGCTCAAAGGGTCGTGTGGCACTGGCATCACTGGAATTTGGGGGCTTTTATTCGAAGGCGGGAGTGCCCCTTCCTGGAAACCCAGTCCAGCCCGGCCCGGCCCGGCTTTGCCCAGCCTGGCCCAGCCCGGCCCGGCCCGGCCCGACCTACCGCCGCCCCTTTGTGGGGGCCCTTAAACTTGATCAGGGGCTGTTTGGGTGCCCGTTGTGTCCGGCCAGGGCGGTTTGAGGCCGAAACTTCGGGGGTCGCGTCGGTGACCAACCGTCGGGCGGCGCGGGAGGGTCCAAGGTGCTCGCGCTTCAGTCATCTGCGGGCGGGCGACTGTCCCGGCGGGAAGCGGCAACGCGCCGCCGCGCCGCCCACGCACCGGGCTCTCCGGCCGCGAAGACGCTCCTTCCGCCGACATGGGACCCTAACAGGTACAGTGAAAAATATCACGCGGAATCTCTTTGTAACGAAATACTCAGTTGCCATTACTTAGGTTTGCTTGATTTCCTTCAAGGGCTAAAGCTTCTCTCTGTCTTCATTTAAAGAAAATTGTAAAACGAAAAGTTCCTCATTGTTTAGTTGTAAACATTTATTGCCGATTTTCAACAGGCTCCTATAATTTATGGTTGAGTTGCCGAAATCCTTAAGAATTTAATTTTTTTGCTGAGCGTTCTTTTTGTTGTACCAATGATCTAGTTGGTCACCAAATTCTTATTATTTTAAGACGATAACCATATCAAAAGACATTGATAAAATACATAAGACAAAATGGAGGCAAAGTAAAAACTGGGGCAAAGAAAACAATTCACATTTTGAATAATTGTTTATGATTTTGAAGTTAAGGTTTGCTAGCGTAATTGTTGCGATCATTAAACAAATAATTTATTTGTGAAAAAAAGTTTGTCGTCTGTTATCACATGATTTACGTCACAAAGATCCTGACCTTGTTTTGAACGAGGCAGATTAATTCTGTGTTTCAGTAATTTATTTTACTTTCCGTTTCGACCCTTGAGGTCTTTTTCAAAAATTGGATCTAGGATTGCAAAAGACTGTTAAAATTTGTCTAGTATTGAGTAGCATTTCATTGAAAATATTGTCAATATTAAAAGTGATTAGAACAAAACACTATGGATCAATCGATATAAACATTTGAAAAGGTTGGGCAAGTCATTTTAAATTGTTTACATAAATATCAAATCAATTACAGAAAAACAGTATTAATATGTCTTCATTTGTGAAATTTTGCTGTTGTTTACTTTCCATACAACGAAAACTCTTAGCAAAATACTCGACCTCTTGAGTTTCGTAATAAAAGGTGGATACTGTATCCACAGAAAGAGCGAACATTTACTCATGATTTAATTCGCCTTCGGATGTTCGGGAGGAATTTTATTGTAATCCTTAGTATGACTTTGGAACTTTTGGGAATTCGATTTCTGTATTTTTTCTCTATTTAGAAAATGCCAGCTGTATCAGCTTATTGACATATCTCGTATTTGTTTGCAGTAGCACGTCAATTGTTCGGAGAAGGAATTCTTTATGTACATAAATATTTAGCAGTAAAAGCAGTAAATGTGTGTGTATGTGACATACGAAGGTGCGTTTTTTGAACATATTTCCAAAATCTTAACATATTTTAAATGTGAAAATCGTCATATTCCAATTGATATCATCATATTCGACGTTTGGTGGCAGAAGAACCATATTGATCCAAGTGGCATTTTGTCCCTTTTTGAGCTTTTTGAATGGGTCATAATGGGAGAAACTATAAATTTCCATGCCATAGTGATCCAAGCGCAAAAACCATCATCTTCTGTAGGAACTTCTCAATCTCCCACTTCCCTTCTCCCGTTCCCTTATACCAAACACAAACGCATTCCCCTCTTAATGATTAGAATGCCACTTAGATCAGTATGGTTCTCTTCTCGTCATTTGTCTCCTCTACTTGAGCCCTGTTAATTTCCACATTAAACGTTTATCCTATTCGTTCTTTGGGAACAACGTTCTCTTAACAATTTTACTGGCGTTGAATGGGGAGTAATCTTCCGCTAAGTTCGTCATCGACGATCGTAGTCATGCATTGCCTTTTATCCCTGAGGCTCGGCACCGATAGGCCCCCTGGTGTCCCCGGACGGTCACCCATCCAGTAACCCCCGGAGTCTCGAGTTACTTAATACGTAACTTCACGAAGCGCATTTAGGCAATTCGGCTACCGACGCCGGATTCGATTTGGACCGGAGTTAAGAGGAGTAACGTGTCGGTGCACGACGGCTCCTCACGAGTTCGATGCGCGTCCAGCTGATCATTTGAGAAAAGTGGAATTAGACGTATAAGAATGTTGGACGATATTTCCAATTGACATTGATTTCTAGAAAAATGTCGATTATAAAATTAGCAAATGATAAAGGTGTTGGTAAATCATTGGCAAGCACAACACTGTGAATTGGGAGAAATACCACTTCACTAGATTATGTCTATAGATTTCAATTTTTGAAATCATTGAAATTTTCGACAAATCGAGTCAACTGACAGTGTTAAAGTACTAGAATGAAAGTAGAGTATTTTACTCTGTTCATATTTTTTAATCCTAACATGCAAACGACTGTATGGAATTTCAATATAAATGAAAGTGAATAGTATAATTATTTGAACCAAAATCTTAACAGTACTTCAGCTTTTATTTAAAGGTTATTTTATCGATACATATCTTCGTTATTATTGATTAGGTTCATTAAACTCTTCAGTTTCTCGAGACAGTATATCTAGAGAAAACATCTACAAATAGAGGAGAAAATAATAAATTGATAAGTAATCGTCACATATTGCTGAAGTGGAAAGTGTGTTCGGTTAAAGAAGTGTAAAGTTGTACATGTGTCTCGGGGCTGAAATGGCTTTGACGTATCTGATAGATCAACCCGTCACTCTAATTATTTATTTTGCCGAATATTTCCTCAGAGAGGAATCAAATGCGTATCGAGAGTTTATCTGTATCGAAAGCTGATTGGTTTTCTATCTACGCTGAGGATTTAGATTATTAAAATTGCGCTCTGTTTGTTTGAAAAGTAACATTTCATTCCTGCATAACTATAAACGTAATTTCTAATAGTAATTGAGAATTTTATTTCCGATGTGATAGAAGAGCCCTCCAAAAATTACAGTTGTTTGCTTTCTCCGATAAGTGGCTGACTGGACCATTTCCTCTGCGCACGGAAATAAAAACATTTTTATTATGAACCTTTTTTGACAACTCCGAAGTGTCAATGTAGATATGCGTTGACTGCCGCTACCTTTCATTCGCATTTCAACAGGAGATGGATGCCAGCCAGCTGTGCTTACATGTGTAGGCACCCACTCACAGTGCACTATATCGGCAACCCTACAACACTATTAATTACATTGATAGTTGTATAAACTATCGTAGAGCCGCATTCTTACTTCATTACTTTTATTAGACGTGTGAAATTGCCCACTAACAGTGGCGGATCCAGGCGAGCATTTTGGGGGAAGCCATGGCCCCCATCGTAGATTTTTGTTAAATAATAAACATATTTGTTGTTATATTGTATATTATTTATGTACTGTATATTTACTATACAATATTATTGTTTAAATAATTACATAATTCGAACATAAATATTTAAATCAATTTTGCCAAATAAAGGAAAGTAAATGAAAACTTTGGGGGGGGGGGGGCCATGGCCTCCATGCCCCCCTGGATCCGCCAGTGCCCATTAGTGTATTAAAATTCTTTATTAATTTTTCCTAGTTAATGCTACATTTCAGATACTTGATACGGCATATTTATTCTGAGAACTGTAGTGCACCAATTCGAATGGGTAGAGATGTTAACAATGTTTTAGTGTATACAAGTAACGGAGATTTAGACGGAGTCCTGCGGTCACTTTTTTATACTGAACTCACAATTGTGCGATTAATCGTCACCTTAGAAAATCTATTTTTCATTTTTCTTTCAAGATCTACTGTAAATCAAAAATTAAATTAAAATTGTATATTTGATTCGTCAATCACCACTCTTAGAAGGAGCCAAAAGAAACCTTTAGGTTCTTACATAGGATCAACATTTTATTTCTCGATTTAATCAGTGTTCATTACTCTAAATTTGAATTTTATCGAATATATTCTATGTCTGATGCTTAGATTTGGCTCTCGAATGAAACTTGTTATCAGATACAATTATATTAAACGAAAACATTAATTATGACAATAGGTGAGTGTGTAATAATTAATGTCATATGTGATTAATTTTTGGATAGCCATTTCTTGGTCTCTTTTGTGTCTACGATATTTAAAACAATAGATATATTACTACATTGCATATGTATTCTATTTTGTAATTTCAATGAAATTAACGTGAGTTTAACTTCTAGTCAATGAAGTTTTACTTTCTTGCCTTACGAATTCTTCGTAAGAAGAGAAAGTTATGTAAAAATACGCCGGAAAAAATAGGGTAAATTTTCACCACCAAAACTCTTAGAGCGGGGCTCTGGTAACGAAAAAGTGGATAAATCCTGTTTAGTTACGATAGTTTAGTATTATATTGTAAGGATAGTGTATTCATCTATTACATTTCGAATGAGACAAAGGTGACGGTAGATACTGATATTTGAATAGGAAACTGGTCGTCATTTCACAGTTAATATACGATTTATTCTAATAAAGAATTGCCGATCCTTTACTATTATGCAATGAATATAGTGTAGGAAGCCATAAATGAACAGTTCAAAATGTATTAGTTAACAGGAAGTTTTCTTTCATATATTTATTACCATTCAATGTTTTCTTTGCATTAATTACCTTTCATATATGAAACAAATTCTACCTACAAAAATCCCAGAAGATAATCTCAGTTATTTTACCTTGCATGAAATGCTAAATCGCTCACTATGATCTATTGTTTATTATAAATAGTATAATTTTTCCGTGATAACAGTATAGTGAATCCTAACAATTACATCTTCTAATGGAATTGAAATCTAATTCAGGTAAAACTAAAACATCGAAAACGAAATGAATAAGGAAATAGGAAGAAAATAGGAATAAGAAAAACAAAAGAATTTTATATTGTAATATTTTAATAACTTAATGATCATACATTATTATTCATTGAAAGTAAAAAATATATTGAGGAAAGACTTAAGGATACATGAAGGCATTCTGATATGTTTGTAATTTGTTTCAAATAATGAGGATGTTGGGATATCATATTGCGTTTCTGCTATGTTTAAAGACATCCTCTGAGAATATAAATCGTATTTTTGTGCACATTTCAACACAGTTATGAATACTTAATTAAAAAATACTAATTATAATATAATATTAATTATTGATTTAACATTTCCAAATCCTACATATCATGTAAATCGTAACAATATCTAATAAATTAGGCAGAACTAAGCGTTTAAAAGTATTCCTGTCTTTTAATGTCTAAAGCAAAATTTCATCATCCATATACATTTCTTTATTGTATGCAATTACGAGTATAATCATAATTTGAAATGGACAGGGCACTGTATTTCAAGCTTTACGTAATAATGTTATTTCTAAATCACTCAAAAACCAGAGGTTTTGAGTGGGAAATTTTGGCTTAAGGTGCGTGTTTTCCTCTATCGCCATTGATGTTATCATTGTAGAACATTTGCATGTTTACATTATAGCATTCACTGTATGTTCAATCATAATTATAATTTTTTTCTGCGAATGGTATAAAAACCTTGTGTTTAGTGTTTTTCTACTGTTTTTAATTTTCTTTGTTCGAATAGGATTCCGTTCCAAGGGAAAAGATGCATTAATGACTTCAGAAGAGAAACACGTTTCAATCTCATAATGCTATCATACCGGAAGGAACATTTAGCGTATTGACGCTTGAAGCATTGAGATATGAATACGACCGCACGTTTGATGGACATCCTTGGTAAAGGATCATAATAATGAAGCAACTGACCTTTCAGCAACTTCTTCGAGCTGATGCGATTGGGTAAGCATTTTCGATACCCAAAAAACTCTGAATTAATTAGCATCGTTTCTGATTTATCGCAATTAACTGCGTGACATAATGTTGAATCTAACAAAATGCTCATTCTTTGGTTTTATCAGGTTTCTACTATACCATAAGAAGTTTCTTCTATACCATATATTGAAGAGAAATTCCTAGAAAATTGTTATAGTGCATATGAAATATTATTGAAAAAAATATTAAATAAATAAGAATATAACACTACATTGAATAAGTATAAAAAATGTAATTTTGTTCATAATTTGCTAATAAATTAATAATATTAAAAGAAAGAAGCATTTTTAGTTTCATTGTCATTTATGAATTAAATCTCATCATAATTTAGACGTATACTATTATTTGTGGCACTGTGAATAATTTATAGAAACAAAACCTACTACAAACCAATTAACCTGCAATGTAATAATTATCATTAATAACGTATTAAAATAATGATACTAGAAAAGTGCTGTTCCAGCGAAATGGCAAACGAAACTATGGCCCTTGCCCCAAATCCTCATTAGCGAAGTGTCTTGGGGACGTGATGGACGCGAGCGCTCGAGTCCTGCGCCGAGACGAAGGAGCACTGACCTGGCGCCAGCCGCGCGCCGCGCGATAACTCAAAATTCGACGCAGGCGGCTAGAGCGGGCGCGGCGCTTCAGCCCGGCCCGCGCCAGGAGCCGCGCCAAAGTGACGGATTCGCCCATAAACGGAGCGGCCCCCGAGATTGTACTTCATACGAAACATCGCCCATCCACCCATAAATCCACCAAAGCTATAATTGTCTGCCATTTAAATAATACACCATTAATAATAAATTACTGACCCGGCGAAGGAGCTCGCGGCGGGAGGCGGTGCACGGAGCGGTAGCCCGGTGGATGGCGAGCGCCGCCCCCGCCGCCGCCGCCGCCCCCGCGGTCCGCGGGCAGGCCACCACCACGAGACGTCTTGCGCCGCGAGGCGAGGCGAGACGAGACGAGACGAGGCGAAGCGAAGCGGCGCGCAGCAGCCGGCGGTGCTGGCTTTCTCCGGCGACTTGCCTCGCGCGCGCCGCGCCGCGCCGAGCCGCTCCGCGCCGCGCCTCCCTTCGTCTCGCCTCGGCGGGGCGCCGCCTCCTCCGCCTGCGCCTTCTCCTTCTCTTCGCTCCTTCCACCGACTCCGCCTCCTACGACGCTGCCGCCTTTCCTATCGCCCCTTCCCCTGCCTTCCCCCCCCCCGCCCGCCCGCCCGCCCCGGGGCTGTCTGTATACTTTATTTTGATGAAAGTTCTTACGGCCTTGCTATTCTAGTTTCTGGCCCCCTGCCATGTGTTTAACAATCTAGGCGCTCCGTCTGCGTCGCCCGCACGCCGTCGCGCGCTCTCCGTCGCGCCGGCACGCCGCCGCCCCTCCACGCGGCCTCTGTTTTTATGTCTATCCCAGTATGGCCCATCACTTCTCATTTAGCGAGCGCGCCGAGCCGCCGCCGCCGCCGCCGCCGCCGCCGCTTCCCCCTCCGCGCCCGGCGCCGCCCGCCCCTCTCCCAGCGCCCGCCCGCCCGCGCCGCCCGCTCGCCCGCCCGGCCGGCACCGCCCCCGCGCCGCCGCGGCAGGTGAAGAGCGGGCCGTAGTACACAGTTCCCTTCTCCTCTTCCTCCTCCGCCATCGCACGGCCCGAGCGCGCCCGAACGCCGGCGGACGCGCCCGAAACCGGTTTATGGTCGCGCTAAGTCGCGCTCGGCGTTTGCCCAAATGCTGGCGCTGCCTTTACAAATGTTGTTCAGGACATCTCCAACGTTCAGGCTGTAGAACCCGCCAAGTGCAATGCCGCTCCCGTTGCAAAATGCAGGGAGTCGCGGAGGCGGCGGTGGCGTTGCGTTGCGATCGGCACAGTGCTAGGCACCGCCCGGGGGCTGCGTAGGAGGGCCGGCGCCTGTTGTCACGCAGGCCGCGCCGCACTGTCACTGGCCGCGCGCGCGTGCAGGCGCGAGAGCGCTCCACGCCGGTCGACGCAGCTCGCCCGCAGCGCGGCGTCGCGTACTGAACGGAACAGAAAAGAACCGAACCCAGGGCTGGCCGCGCCGCCACATGGACTGACCGCCAGGCGCGTGACGCGATGCGCCGCCCGGCCCAGCCGCTGTGAGCAGCAGCACCGCGCGCAGTCAGGCCTGTAGGTGTCCGCGCCGCTGCCGACCCCGGGCGTCGAGTCGCGGACCCGGGCATGCTCCCCGGTCGCCCGGCTGCGTGAGTCGCCTGCCCGAGCACGCCTCGACGGCCGACGCCGTCACCGGCACTCTGGAGACCAACCCCGCGCCATGGGCCGCTGACGCTCCGACGCTGGAGTTCTGCTTCGTGACAGGTAACGCGGACGTGACGGCCCGTCGCGAAGGCAAGCGTCTGTCCCGCGCGGGACTCGAACTCAGTGCCTGTGCGTCGCGCGCGCTCATACAGTGTTGCGTCGTTTGCCGTCCACGTTGCCTTGCGAGTGTTGTCACTTCCAGGATTTGAATGTTGTTCATCTTTCTGTATTGCGAGTGATGTGTCCATTGATTGTTTCTGTGATGTGAATGTGTCAGCACATGTCGTTTGTGTGAAGATTCATCTCCACAGTTACCACATATCCCTTCTCAATGAAACACCATTACGTCACCTCTGCTCGCCATTTCACCATCCTTTCTTTCGTGTTTACTTCTACGAAATCTTAGAAACGACGTCTTAATTGTACATGACAGTCGCCACCTGTCAGCCGGTGAAAGCGCCAACATCACCACCACCCCCATCGTCAACTGAAGTATCCGCAGTTTACACCCAAACAAGGGCACGCCTCTTTGAAACCGCGCCGAAGGTGTGGGCGTCGGCGACCGGCACAAAAGCCGCAACTTTTGGGCTCTTGTAAGGAGCGTGCCCTCCGTTCCGCGCATTATAAAGACAATGCGTTGCCATCGAGGGCGAACCTCCCCGAACCAGAACCGGGCCCTGGGCTTTGGCCGGGCGCGGTGCCGGTGGGGCCAGCCACGCGTCCGCTGCAGCTGGCCCGTCGAGCGCTCCGCGGCAGAGCCACGGGCGGCGCGCCGTGTCGGGCCCCGGCGAATGGCAGCTCGTTGCCGCGGGACCCGCGCGGCCCGGGCCCGGCCTCCATCGGCTGTGACAGCGCTGCTCGCGCATCTCCAGAAGGGATGCTCCAGGGGAGAACAACCTCGCCGTGTATTATCCCGCATATTGTCCTATTTAAATTGTGACTTGTGACAGATCATCTGCTGGACGCGGGTGTCCAATCAGCAGTTTCGTTACGTCTTTTAATGTTTGGTGTTGAATCTCCCGATTGGATTATGGCATCGCAGCTGTTGATTTGCTACAAGTCACAACATTTAAATCGGACAATAAATGTTGAGAGGATCACAAGAAAGTTGATTCATTGGTGTCTGACTTGCATTTGGTGGTATTCGCACTGCTTTTTTCGCAAATGATTGCAGGTATGCTTTTATTGAGAACGTTGTCAGTCATGCAGGTGTTTTCAGAGAACGGATCCAGGGCAATGCATTGAGTGTTCTTTTTGGAATGTCGAATTTGATGCGTGTAACAATTAAGCCTAGTCGATTCCCACCCAGCCATTTAAATTGATGTATATAAAACATATATTGCATTATTATTGTTATTATTATTATTATTATTATTTAACATCAGTTTTAAAGATAAAATATTTATCAGGAAATTAATAGGACTTATTTTTTCTTTTTTGGGGGTTGAACAGAAGAATTTTTTTTTCGGTATATCCTGTACATGAACCATTAAAAGAAGGTAGGTCAGACCCCTGTAAGGCGTTAAGCCACTTCAGTTGCAGACCGAATCACAGTGAGTTGCCTGTTGAGTAGCTCGATTGAAGATGTTCTATTTATGCTAAACCTTTGGACTGACGAATTCCTTTATATTGAATCAATACCGAATTAAATATTAAGTAATCGTAAAATTTCGTAAAATCAAAGTAAGTAATTTTGGGCATGATTTTATATTGAATGTCTCTGATTTTTCTTGGTGCATCAATATGTGTCGGATTTTAGGTTAAGCGTTCGCACGAAACGCATTGTGTTGACAGCGGGTTATGAATGTGGTTATTTGATTCCATGGCATGACTCCACGATACACAAATAAGAGATTTTAAATTATACCTGTGTCAGAGGTGCAGTTTGAATTGCTCTCTATTCTATGCATTTTGTGCAAGATAAGTCATCATTTTGATGCGGGCGAACTTCATTATGTTAACCAGAATATTCTTTAATGTTTACATATACCAGTGTTACTAATTAATGATCAAAATGTATTTTTCAGCCACACTAGTATTTATAGTATTAGTAACTACATACTAAAAGACAATAAACTGCCTTGAAGTACATAATTCTTAAAAGGATATCGTTTTAGTTTACCGAAATTAATAGAATCGATGCTTGATAATTGAGTGTACATCGAGATTCTTTTTCTGCAGTTTTTAGTCAGAAAATAACACATTTCGCAGTCTGGTATATTTGTGGTATTGCTGATCCTGCTTCATGAGAACAAATAAAGGTTGAGGGTTCATAAAAGAAGTGCCAAGAATATCTAAATATTACATTTTATTATTTGACGTTACCTAAGAAAATGTGTATTTTTTTCTATGGACTTTGCATCATGCAACTATTGACTATTGCATCATGTGGTGATAAGTTATTTAACGTTGGATTCTCCATTCCTATGTCCTACGAGAATATTACAACACAGCGCTCAAGAAAAACGAGTGACGGGTTTGCGAAACCCAATGCATAATTCAGCCAAAAAGAATATGCGAAGATGTGAATCACAAGGAAAAGCAAAGTTTAGATAAAAAATGTTGTTTTTTTAGTCAGTACTATAACAACAAATGAAATGAACACTTGAATATAATATAGATTTTTTGTAGTATTTGTTCGTCAACTACAAAACGTATTCTTTTTCGACTAAACGATATAAACAACTACAATACAGATTAATAATGTAAAGTAAATCAAAATTACTTTTTATTGGATTTAAAGTTGAAAGTGTGCGAAGTTTTCTGAAATAGAAATTAAATTAGAGAAGCATATCGAAGTAGAAGTGAAAAACAAGGTGTGCAGATTTGATATTTACATATTTATTTCTTATACGCCTTTAATTGAATTTGAGCTCGAAATATTTTATCTATTTGCGTAAATTATCAATGAAGAGTGATTATATTCATGAGCGCGTCATTACACAAACTGGTAGACCAATTTCCTAGATGCGCGTGAATGTACAGAGAAAGAGGGGCGAGTCAGCTTTTTGTTGTCTTGATTGTGACTGACACCTGCGTTATGCCGAGTTGAAATATTTAATACCCGTATGGTCACGGGAAGTGATGGATTGTTCAAGCAAGAATGATCGCCTCTGCACTATGTTCGAGAAAGCTGTAAACGTGTATTACATGTTTAAAATTGAAATTATTTTTGCTACAACCACAAGACATTAAGACTTGTTCCATGTACAATATTATACAAGACTTAATGTGTATGAGTAAGCATCTATAGTATTTTCTACGCATTTTTACGTCTGTTAAATATTTATCTGTGAGCAATTATGCACTATATTTCAGTTTTCTGCAGGTTTTGAAAAATCATTGATTTATATTCTTGAACACGCCCGTATATTAGGGTATCCTTTAGGTCTCCGGTTTAGGCCATAATCAGTGTTGGTAAAAATACATCAAAATATATTTTTCATAAATTATTTCAATATAATCTAAATTTTAAAAAATATTTTAGTATTATTTTCTATAAAACATCATACACTTTTTCCAATTAGTGCTGAAATTTGGGTATTTTATGCTGTAAGAATATTGTAAGTACTTCTTTTGAAGCATAATTTACAATTTACTCCTGTACATTGGTGAAATTATAAAAATTATACCCCCTTAACTCACATGAATGTAATTCGTATTTTATCTTCAATTTAAATGTATTGTCATAGGGAATGAATTATTTTACATTCATTATGAACGTTTTAGTAGAGAAGGAGTTTCCATTGCAATTTATTATGTATTGTCATGTTTGCATATATAAAAGTAGCCAAGTCGTTAGAATTTGAATATTCATTTACAAAAGTACACTTAGACTTTTGACTAATGTTAAGAACTTTTTAAGAAGTGGTACAACAGATTTGCGTTGATTTAAATAATGAGTATGAGTAATGAACATTTTTCTCTAAGATTGGATTTCAGAAGCTGTTCTTTCAGTGTTTTGTCCCAAAAGTCCTAAAGAAGACTTGTGGATTCTAAGCAATTTAAGAAAAAATTGAAAATAATTTTCTATTTTATAATGTGGAAATTAGTACGCTCTGGAAGGAGTTGTGCCATCATCAAAGGTGTGTAAACAAGGAATTCACTTTCTTCAAAGATCAGTTCTTGCCCAAGAAACTATCGTTGAATCTTGACAAAACAAAAATTGTATTCAAGTGGATATAAAGTAGAATACATACATTTTGCATGTAGTGTACAAGCGTAGTAGTATACATATATGTAGCATACACATGCCAAATAACATGTATATGAAATTGTAGAATAAAAATCCGAAATTTGAGAATCAATGGACGGAATAGCTAGGATGAAAGGATAGATTGGGTGACTCCTAAACCGACGGAGCTCGGGATGACACCCAACAAACCGATCGCCAATACTTGTATTCATTTATTGTCGAAATTGTTTTAAACTGTGTAATTCGAAGAGTTTGTTTATACGATATAGAAAATTTAATGGATTTTGAATCGAAAATTGAAGCAACGGAACCAAGTCCAGACTCCATCATTGGCTCGTTAGTATAAGACACGTTTATCTGCTCGTCGCCTGCAAATGCTTTATTGCCATAAAAGACACAAATCCTAAATTATTTACCCCCAGCCAGTAGTTCATTTGATGATGAACAAAAATTTACACAAATTGAATTAAAGTGTAGTTATTAGAATTATGAAAATATTTCTTTAGCAAAAACGAAGCACATTTTTTGTGATGAAGTGTCGGGAAAAAATAAATGAGATATGGTTTTAATGCGTACTTGATATATCATGTGATTTGTTTGCTGCTGAATTCAAATAATTGCTAAAAAATTAAAGTTTAAACAAATAGTTAATGAAAAGTACAGAATTCAGTAGGTAATTCATGATAAAGAAACATGAAATAACGTTCTTTTTCAGTCTTTTCATAAAAATCTCAGATTCATTACAACTTAACAATATAAATCGTTGCGTTGTATCATTTTAAAGCCCGACCGTTTATTTTTCCGTCTGTTTATTTGTAATTGTTCTTATATAGGTTGTGTTGCGAAAACTATTTCTATTCTTCGACATAATCTGTACGTGTGTGACCAGGAGTGGGGGATGGGCTGAGTTCAGACTGCGGCGGAGGCTCGTACGTTAAAGCGAGCACGGCGCGGTCGCGTGGTAGGCGGCGCCACCGCACCGCACCGGCGCGGCGCCGACCGGCCGGCCGGTCGACCGGCCGGCCAGCCTTTTCGAGCGGCGCGCCACTCGCGCAAACGTCAGGCGAGCGGCGCGCGCTCGGCTCGCTCGCGAAAACAGTTCTCGCGCGGATCACCAGGTGTCACGCGCGACGGTCGCCTCTCTTCTCCTCTCGCTCCCTCGTCTTCTCTCTCCTCTCTCCGCCCGCCCGCCCGCGCCCGCCCGGCCAGGAGGAAGAGGTGGAGGAGGATCTCGTCGGCGCAGCGCGGCGCGGCGCTGCCCGGCACGGCCCGGCCTGGCCCGTGCGCGGGCGCACGCGTTGCCCAAAGCCCGGCCGCCCGCGCGACCGCATCAGGTGGCGGGCGGCCTCGCCGGCCGTCGCTGCGCAGCGCTGCGCGGCGCGGCGCGGCGCGACCCGACCCGACCCGCTCTCGTAACCCAGTGCAGCATTTGAAAGTAAAATCGCTGTTATCGCGCCGGAGATAGTCGCCAGCGCGGCGCCGCGCCGGGTCGCCGCCTGCTTTTGTTGGCGACGGACGCGCGGGTGCAGGCCGGGCGAAGGCCAGGCGATGCGTTCCACGCCTTTAGACCGTTTCCGGTGACGGACCGACCTCCTGGGATATCGCGCTGACCTAATCACTGGTGTTTGTCCTTTTCCCCCGCGCTTGGGGCTGTAAGGTTGTTGCGAAGTGGCTTGTCTAATCGTAAAAATTAAAATTAAATTTCAAAGGTATACATTATTTTGCCGTGTAGTATGTGTATATCGTTGTTTTGTAAGTTAATAGTTATTATAAGTATGATTTTCAATTATGTGTTACTGAATATTTCGATTGGTGTCTTATTTTTGTTTTCTTGATATCTTTGACGTAAATTACGCTGTAATTTCAGAACTTGAAAAAAAATAGACATTGTTGGGTCAGTCACCTCGCAGGCAGATGGTACAACGAAAATGACCATTCAGCCACCAGTAAAAGTATTCCAAGACTCGTAAAATGCTTGGGGATGAATGTTGGCCTGACTTTTGAATAAGATTCAATAAGAAACTGAAAAGCGTCTCGTCATTACGAAGAAGAGAGTATCGTGTGGCGTGTCATTATTGCTTAATTCGTGCGAACGTTCCAGATCGTGTAACAGAAGCCTTCCCGAGCTGGAAACACGAGGCGGAACTTCAGCCGTTGGGTAGGCCCGGGCCGGCTCGAAATCGTACGTGCTTCCTTCCAATCCCCCCGGGGAACAAAAAGGAGCTGGGAGCGCACATGGTGGTCCATGGGGGCGAGAGGAAAGGAAAGGAGAGGAGAGGAAGAGAGAGAGAGAGGGGCATAAAGTGTCATCAGAAACGCACATTGCAGGCGGCCGTAAAGCCCAGCTGGGCGGGCGGACGCGGGAGCCGGGCGTGGCGTGGCGGCGCGGCGCAGCGCAGCGCGGGGCCTAGGCCTAATGCGCGCCGCGCGGCCGGGCGCCCGCCGCCCGCAGCCCGGCGCGGCCAGGCCCCGGCCCCGGCCCGGCCGTCACGGCCCGGCTCGGCGGGACTCGCCCGCGCGCGCGGTGACGTCATCCGCGTGCGTTTCAAGAACAACCGCTTCGCTGTTTCCTTGCCTCCAAACGCTCGCGGTTTCCTCCTCCGGTTGAGACTTCTGGCATCTCTTTACTTTACATCACTATTGTCCTTGACTTCTCTAATTTATTTCGTATTACCTTATATATTGCATTTCTTATATTATTTTCTAAATGTTATTTTTTTCACTTTCGTTGTTACGATTTTAAGAAAGAAAGTCTTTGTATCATCCTTTATTTTCTGTAATTTTTTAATGTTTTCTTATTTTTGTTGTTCTCATTCGTTCTGTTTCATTGATCTACAATAATTTGTGCTCTTCGTCTTTTCCAAATTTTCTTTTTCTTCTGCTGTCATTCTTTCTGCTTTGTCTTTTCATATTTCTTCCTTCATTTTTGACTTGACTTAGTGTTAACATAGGGGGAAGATACCCAGTCTTTCCTCCATGGTGTTGTATACTTGCGAAACCTGTTTGCATGTTTTCTCTGAATGTGCCCTACCTATTCTAATACGTGTGTGTAGTCCTTTCTGGCAACTGAATAAATACCATCGCCCCCTATACATTCTCTGACTGATTTCCACAATTTCGATAATTTTATTGGAGTCAATTGTTTTTCTCACTTGATTGAAAGAGGGAATTTCTTAGGCCAAAAGTGTCCCACCCAGTATTCAAAGAATTGAATCTTGTGTTTCGTGGAGACACCTGGCCCCATCATATCATCCTCTTTAATGCACAACTGGACTCTCGGAGTCGCAGAAAGAGGTGTCCATGTGCGAGCATTGGCACGAACCGTGAATGGCAGTTTAATTAAGTCATTCGCTGATGTATACGTTAAGAACTCGCGAAGGAGAACCTGTTTGTTTTATGAACTTTTGATGTAATATTCGCCTAAAGCTATAATTAGCGTAATTAGCCATCCCCAAAAATTATGTAACACGCGTAAATTTCTCTACCTGCGGCGGAAGGCGGAAAAGGAAAAGAAGAAGATTAATTAGTCTTGGGGTGAGGAGTGCACGTCTTAAGAATGAAAGTCGAGCGTCTGAAATCTCTTCCCCCGAAGCGAGCGTTATTAATTTCGGCCCTCAGAGTCACCGAGAAATCGTTCTGTCGAGGGCTGAGTGAAAAATGGGTCGAAAACAGCAGTGGGTGCATCGGTGCCAGCCGCCAGGCCCGGCTGGCTGACCCGAGTTCAGGACGCAGCGAGCCACAGCGGGAATTCACTCAGTGCGGCTTGCTTGGGAGTCTTCCAGGGTTCGCCATCGAACCGAAACCGAAAAACAATATGGTGTTATTTCCGGAGTGAAACCGGAATAATTTTGAATTTCAACACTAAGATCACAAATTATGAGTTCAGAGACAATTTTCAAAACGTGTGAAATATGATACTAACTACAGGGAAAAAAAATATACACTTCGCATTAATTCGTATTATAATTACTCTTTAAATTTGCATAACCAGTTCGTAAATCTGCGGATAGCACGTGCCAAAATATCCAAGTATTGAGATTAGAATAGTGAAACTCCATTCACATTGGGTTAGTCTGATGCAGACAAGAATGTCTGCGAACTTCAATTATTGGGGATGACTCTGATTCTAGACCTGCGTGCGTGAGGGTGAAAGTATGACCAAAAATCGTAATCGAACTATAAATCGAAGTCGATTGGTGCCATATTTTTGCAATCCACGACTGATCCTGGAAAGATAGTTGGAAAGGAACGTGATTCCTGTTTTGAGATTTTTCCACACCAATCTAAGCCAAACCATTAACCGCAACGAAACTATCAACTGCCTGAGCAACTATTCCCGAATACAAAGGGTGGGTGGCGAAGTTGATCGTGAAATCATAAGAAGTGTTCCAGATTTTGAAAGCAGACCATTGAACCGAAACTAAACCGCTCAAGATAAGAAAAACGACCTTGTCAAAGAAATCTGTATCAAATCCGAAAAAGGGACAATTCATACCGCTTCAAATTCTCTGTGGATGTCATGCTACTGAATGTGTGAGAACGATGACGGCGTTTTCAGAGAATTAAAGAAGGAAGTGTTTAACTTAAACATCAACCAGAAGGTGAAACCCATATGTGAGTGGAAGGTACTACTAAAACACTGGATGTCACTTTAGTAAATTACGAAATCATGCTCTTGGACTGCAACTGGACGGTTAACAATAAAAAACCGGAACCTGAACGGAAAAGATATGAACATTTGTGAGCAAATCATAGTTGGCAAGAAGTATATAGAACGGTGTTGTCATTGAAAAACTGTTTAGAAGTGTGTAATCATGGATGGCTATCGTGAATGTAGGTACTTGTACAAGTGTTGTTGTCAATGACCTCATGGTCCAAAGTGTAGTATCAACCACCTTACATACAAAATGGAATCTATACCAAATCATTAACCACAATCGAAAACTGGAAACCAAGTGAAAAACTAAAGAATAGTGGAGTCAAAAACGGCTGCCAGAGCCTTGTAAAATGTTGTCACGGTAGAATGCGGATGTAAAAACGTATGTATCAACAAGGAAACGAATTAGGACAGTTATTTATAGAACTGGACAAAATTTTCAGGGGTTTGTCAGAAAGGGAGGTCCTTGGGAGAGATGTGTCACCAGACACTTTTAACGGCCTGGCCTGGTGTCTTGGCATCGCGTGTCTCGGCCTGACGGCCCTGGCCTGGAGTGGCTTGAAGAGGGATGTCTTGGCCTGGCGCGCCTTGGCTTGGCTTGGCTTGACGTGACGTGCCCTAGCGAGTCGTCATCTAGCGTGTCTTGGCCTGGCGTGACCTGGCTTGGCGTGCTTTGGCTTGATGTGACTTACCCGAGCGAGTCGTGATCTAGCTTGTCTTTACCTTGCGTGACTTGGAATGGCGCTTTTTATCTGACGTGTCATGATCTGGCGTGTCTTGGCCTGGTGTGTCATAGCTTGACTATCTTGGCGTGAGATATCAAGGTCTGGGATGTCTTGGCCTGATGTGTCTTGACCTGATTTGACTTGTCTTGGCCTGGTGTGTCTTGGCTTGCATTTTGGCATAAGGTGTCATGGTCTGGGATGTCTTCGCCTGAAGTGTCTTGACCTGATTATACTTGGCTTGTCTTGGTGTGTTTTGATCTGTCGTATCTTGGCCTAGCATGACATGACATGACGTGGCGTGAAGTATCATGGTCTGGGATGTCTTGGCCTGGAGGGTCGTGGCCTAGCTTCTCTTGGCCTGGCGTTCATTGATCTGGCATGTCTTGATCAGCTGTCTTCATCTGGCGTGTCTTGATCTGCTGTGTCTTGGTCTGGCGTGCCTTGTCCTGGCACGGCTCCCGTGGCCTGGCTTAGCCCCCGTTGGCCTGGCCTGGCCTGGACCGGCTTCGTCTGGAGCAGTCCGGCGTGGCGTGCGGTGGCCTGGCGCGGCGTCCCCGGGGGCGTCGCGTGTTGTCGGCGTGTCGCCGTGGGCGTGGCGCAGGGGAGGTGGCCGTGGGCGCGGCGCTGTACCCGCCCGGGGCCCTACACCCTCCGACGCCGCCAGCGTCCGCCTCGCTACGCACCGAACCCACGGCCCCGGGCTCGGCGTTTAGGCCTACGGCGCCTCGCGCGACCTCCCGGCGACACCGCGGACGACCACTCGGTGCGGTTCGCCTCGCGTCGTGTTCTTACGGGACGGCAACGTGGACTTCGAAAAAAGGAACGTGACTTTTTGCGCGGTTTTACGCGTCTCTGCGGCGGCGGTGAACTTTAATTAGAACGTAATGACTTGTGTCTTCTTCTAACCCTGTCTTTGATACGGCAGACCATGTACGATTATGAAACGAGATCTGGGGTTACATGATTTTGAACAATGGAAACGTTCCTCCTAAGTGCTTGTTCTCGGTTTTATAGATGGAATGGTAATAGTTCTTGTTTTCTTGGGAACGTCTCGAACGGTGGTTTCATAACGTAGTTGATTTCCCTATCGGTGATTTCAACTGTTCTCGGTACCTTGATTTAGTTGGAAAATAATTGTCCTAATAGTTATAAATATCAGATGCAAGTTCCTGGTGTACCAGAATAAAATTTCCAAACTCGTTTCGTTGCGTAATCTTAATAGCACGTGCACGTTTAAGTGGGAGTTCTTAAACGACCATAACAAATAAATAGTATTGAATTGATTCAATATTTGTAGCAAAGTGTAGCTTTCATATAATTCATATAAAGTTAAGGAATGCGGAATGACGCTTCACCTATTCACGTTTTGAGGGCATAAGCCCCAAGAGTAATGCATATTTAGTCCAACTCAGCTGATGATCAGCTTAATCATTTTTGAAATTAGTTGTCTTAATTAGACGAAGGTTCCGATTCATTTTCATCATCAGCTTAGCTGTTGGTATCTCTTTGCTTCGTCTTGCGAGAGTCCTCAACGTTGTCAGATTTTCTCAATTTATTTCGACTTGCAGCCACTTAAGGCGGCTCTTCAGTTTATCTCTGTCGGTAGGACTACGGCAGTTTCGTTCTATTGGATATTGGCTATCGCAGTATCTTTTTTTTTTTTTTTCTGAAAAAAAAGAGGCCCCAACGTAGTAATTTACTCCGCTGCATCTTTTTGTCCCTCTTATTTCGTAGCCTGGCAGGAGCGGCAAATATATTATACTTGTGGAGCCCATCGACGAAGCCTTTGAAAATTTTCAGTACTCCACTTCCATTTTTTACTACCTCTTCAGATCGTCTATTTCTTGCGGCAAAAATTATGCGTGGTCGGGGCTAGGAAGCGGCCATGGTAAACCAAGTCTCCCGCAGGAAAAGTAGGCTACGGCTTGATCAGTTCCTATTTCGTGCGGCAGCGAAGGAGTTTCCGAACGGGAGGCTGAGTGCAGGGCGAGAGCGGCGAACGTGGCAGGGAGCCATTTCGTCTCGCTGGCTGTTCTAGGCCGAGGTCGAGTGTGCCCGCGGCGGCGAGGCGCGGCGTTCGGATTTTCATTCCGTATGCTGCCATGCTCTACTTCAACCTTAGCGTATGCGCGCAAACGCCCGTTCCGAAAGTTAGGAGCAGATCAATCTTGGACAGAGACACGAATGGAGTTAGTTCTGCCAAGCTTACTGTTGTGAAAAAGATGTTTGTTAGTTTAGTTTCTGTTCATGGATTTTCCAACTTACAAAATGGTATTGGTACATTGCGAACTAAATGCAATAAATTCGTATTAAAAATATTCTGGAAATTAAAAGAAAAGTTCATTTTTTCCCTTTTACTAGTATGTGTATGTTCTTGTGATATCCGTGCTCATATTGACTTGTTACAGGGTGAAATACTAAATAATACATTTGTATTAAAGTTTGCGATGTATTACGTCGAGAAGAGTGTAATACGAAATCAGTCAAGTAAAACATTATAAACGTCGTAACTGTCTGCTTTGTTGGTAAAAAGTGTGTCATGGATGAATATATTTACATTGTACGAGTATTAACGTGTGAAGACATATTTTACCCCCAATGAAAATAGATGAACGTGTTTGTCTTCCTTTAACCTAGAATATGGAAGTTTCACGTTACATTTCATCCCATATCGATCCAAGTCTTACAATAAGGTTTCATCCATCGTTTTGACTGCTGTTTGCGTAGGACTAACAACTACGTAACTTTATAGTAGAAGCTAACCTTCGTGAATTTTGTCAATTACATAATGCCTATTTTGTAAAATAATAGATTTTTCTTTTCATTCAAATGTTCGACGATATCACTCAACTGTAAAGAAATATTAACGGTGTATTTTTAAAAAAAGAAAAGCTGCATGCTGAAGGAATTATAAGCAAAACCAAATATTACCGAAAATACTGGAATTAACACACCAAGGAGGGTGAATTCAACACTACCTAAATTAGCTTTACTGTATCAACTACATGGAAGACGAAATGTGGGCAGACTGGAAAACGACGGAAGGAAACTTCGTGAACTCGCAAGAGGTTCACACCTAATCCATGAAATGTAGAAGAAAAAAATATTAATAATATTCATGAAATTAGTGTTATGGATATAGAAAATCATTAATGGGCGATGCTTTTATGCGCTGAATATTTTACTAGTAAGGTTATAAAAAAGTAAACTATAGGTTATTTTTGAAAATTCGCTGAACTGTTCAGTCATTTTATATTCTTCTGTTTCGAGATGGTCAAGCAAGTACTAGAAGTACATTATTACGTACCTATCGGGGAAGCCCTGGAAAAATTTCATCCACATACACATAAATTGCATCCACTCAGACTCCAACTGCAGCCCCCTTTAATGCGCAGAAGGCCCACGTATTGCCGCTTTAAACCTCACGACCGCGCGTTTAAATCCTTCGTTGTAGGACTTGTGAAAGCACGATGACAGTCTCCTTTCGCAAATTTCCCACCGCCGCGCCGCCGCCCTCGCCGCCTCGCGCCGTCCCAAGAAAACTCGCGGGCGGCGTGGCGTCCGCCACTCGGCCGAGGCGCGGGGCCCGGCAACGAGCCGCCGTCTGTTGGCGTCGTCCTCCCCGTCCAAAGCCCGCGCGCAAAAAGCACGTCGAATGCCGCGCGCCGCCCGACTCGGCCCGGCCCTCCCCAGAAGCCATTTTCCCAGCGCGCTCGTGACGCCGCCGGGCCGCGGAGCGCGGAGACCTTTCTTGTAGTAGGCGGGGCGGGGCGGAGAGGGGAGGGAGGGGAGGGGACCGCCCGGGCGCGCCCAAAGTCGGCGCCTGACCCGCGGAGAAAGTGGCCGCGGGTCAGTGACCAGGCGCGCGGCCACCGCCGCCACCGCCGCCGCTGCCGCTCCGGCCCGCCAGCGCCGCGCCAAGCCAGGCCGAGCGGAGCCCAGCGCCCGGAGGACGGTGCCCGGAGCCGGCCGGCCGGCGAGCCCCCGACGGATTCGGACTGGGCGCGCAGACCGGGGACCTTGGAGGTGAAGCGACTCTCGCTTCGGAACCTCGCAGGGGCCGTAGGAGCTGTGGCATCCCATTTGAAGAAGTGCAGGAGGAAAAAATGTATCCCAACAATACAAATATTCAGCAAAATTATGTAATGTTGGAGGCATTTGAATGAAAATGGTGTGACATTTTGGACGGATCGTGATTATTGGCCTTTACGAAGACGAGAGAGTAGTTCTGCCAATATTCTAGGTTATTTCAAGAAAGGGATAGAAATAGACTATAAACATTTTTTGAATGTTTTACTTTCAAATTATTTATAAATTGAAATAGACAAGTCGAATGTAATGTGTAAATTAAATTATCTTTACTATAAAATTCAATTTTTTAAAAATTGTATTTCGATATTTTTTAATGTCACTCCCTTAAATGTTTTCTGAAGCCGTCCTTGTTCTAATGAGACCCATCCACTTTCGAGATACGTGGCAGCTTTGCCCGTACCTTTGCACCCGTCCGGATAATCACGAACATCACAATACCGAGGTTAGGAATCTTCAAACAATGAGCTCCTGATTTTCTATAGAGTACGATTTCATGGTTCAGCGGATTGCCTTTGCACATATACCTCTATCAGTTGCAGTTTTGTTAAACCTTTGAAGACGAAAGTTGCTAAGCACTTTTACAGTAAACACGGACGGGTAAAATTGGGGGACCGTGGACCCCCATCAGGATTCTTTGAACGCGAGACACAAACTCGGACGGGTAAAACTGTCAGGTATCCTGCATCTCCTTAACCAATAGCGAAGACGAAATATAGACTTAAATTTAGCATCCCCGCCAGCACTATGGGAGCTGTCTTCGCTATTAAAGACACAGTATGATATTTATTGCGCGTTTGACTGGGATATTCCAATTAAGTGACGATTAACATTGTACTAACTGACTCACATAGTGTTCACCAAGCGTGGAGGTCTGTGAAGAGAAAATTTACAATTCATTATTTCTTATACAATGAATATCTTGTGTACTTTTTACACCAGATCTTAACATGTTAATATGTTGTCCAATTATGGATGAAGCTTTTATACAAATAAAAGTGGTGGACGTAATTGTAGTGTCTAGCAAATTTTGGAAGTTTGGGTGGTCGGACGGAAGAGCAGGCCTAAAGGCCTGAGTCTCGCCACGTAAAATAAGGCATCAATTCAATTCAATTCAATTAATTTTCACTATTGAGAATAATAATACACGATGACTAATGAAGGCGTTGCTTGAGTTTACCTTATAGCTCATACACTCTTTCCCTACAACAAAGAAAGCACTAATCCCTTGAGTTTCGTTATTAAGAGTTTACTCTGAAGTAAACCATATTATTTCACTGATTCAAAAGATAGAGAATTTCTGTGTGAACTTCTTCTAAAGTGCGTTTCCGATTACTCCTACAATATCATTGCAAGCACTGAAATAGAGTTGAAAATATGTGCCAGTGTCCTTGATGTAGTGTCAAATCTACTGGCGCGACGCTTACCCGGCCGCTAGTACCCAGATGCGGCATCTGAAGAAGTGGATATTCAAACCTTAAATATGCACTTGAATAGGAACATTTTCAAGTAAAAGTAAGGAATATATATAAAAAACAAAAAACAAATAAACAGGATCCGAAAAGATAGGAATTACGCCTGTCGTCTGATTCTTGGACTTTTTAGGCGTGACTCAAAGATAATTATAAGTTTGATTCGCTTTTTTAATATATCCTTGCCTTGATTTGTTTTTGAAGTACAGTACATTAATGTATCAAAAATATAATCTTAATTCCCCATAAATGCAATTACTGCTATTTCTAATAAGGAGTTTAATTGCTATTTGCGGTTAATCACTGCTTTATAATGTATTATGAAATATTTCCATACAATGCAATTAGAAATCCATTCTTTTTGAGGAGTCTTGAAATTTTGCCATCATCTGTGCAACTTTTCTTGTGTGTCGTTGAATATCCTGGCTCTTATCCATCACTAATATTATTTACCCGGCACAGCCAATCTAATTGCTACCTAATGGGTGGCAGCTGTTGCACATGTAATGAAATGAGTATGCGTTTCTATTCCTAGTTAACCTCACTAGCATATCCCGCATTCAAAGCACTGAACGTGATTCAGGACTAGTAGTAATGTAAAATGTTTATCTGATAGAATTAAATATAATTGTTTTGTCTTCAGTATATTTTTCATAAATATGCTCTATGACTGAGAGCTAAAATTCCATAATAACACAATATATTCTCGAATTTCCAATGGGGAGTTGCTTAGGTGAATATAGATGAATCACCGATCTGGTGTTGGAAATTAATTTGGTATAGGGTATTACATCTTCATTTCATAGACTTACTGGAAATTAAGTTTTGTGTTTTACAAATATCAAATTCATACGAATAAAAGGTGTAATTAACATGACATAGTAATAAATAAGCATAATAATAAATCGCAAATAATATATAATTATATCTTGATTTCTTATTAAGATGCGTGCATTGTACTAAGGAAAATAGTACGTTTTGAAAGTCTCATTTACATGTAAATGAGTGGTATGCGCCGTTGTGTGCTACGTGTGTATTAATATCTCGTTTATGTTATTTTGCATCTAAGTCATTTTCTTTGAATTGTAACTTAATTGCTAATAAAGACCGTATTTTACACAATTAGATTTCTTCGTCACGTATTGTCCGTGGTCGCCATTCTCAGATATTCCTAGGTTGAACTTCATTCTGCCTTTTATTTAGAAGACTGTAACTTTTCTTACATAATTCATTAAAAATTAAAGTACCAAACTTTTAACGAATTTGAAGTGTTTCTGCAGAAATTATGTATGCATCTGGGGAGTATATGTCGATTGACAACAAAAGTATTTCGTACATAATATCAAAAATTCATGAGTAGTAATATTCATTGAAATTAAATATGTCAAAATTGTGATTGGTTCCTTGCGTGTATATATTTCCATTTATGAATAGAATGTTGTGGCTGCGTTGAGTGATTTGTTAAGTCCCAGCAAAACATTCATTTTATACAGAAAATGGAGTAGCATAAAGCCAAAATGTAATTCTTGGCATTAAGGTATAAACTACCAAAATCATTTTAAAATTAACAGAGATGTACTAGCAACTTATGTGTGTGTAAAAACAACTTATTTTGTTTAACAATTTTGAAAGTATTTCTCAGAAACCTAGATGACCATGTTTTCTTACCCTGACCGCCATGAAAACACAGGGCAGACAATGAACGAGGTTAATTTTTCGTTTTGTTGGTGTTGTTATTCTTTCTAAAGAACTAGGTCATTTGTGTGTGGGCTGGTGTATTTGGTTTTCTTCAGTATTAATGTAGCATGCCCAAAAGAGATTTTTCAGGCCGGGAACATTTCGCTTTTGTTAACAACGACGCTTAAATCACATTCTTGCACGGTGGCATTGTGGGGGCGAAGAACGGGTTGAGGGACGCCCTCGAAGCCCAGCCCAGCCCGCCCGCCCGCCCTAAGAGATTCCCAGGAACCTCCGTTCCCAGTCATTTGTCTCGCTCTTGACCCCGGCGGCGCTGGCCGCCCGGCCGATTCGTCGCCCGCGAACGGGAAACGCAGGGATGATGTGGTTATTTCATTTGAGACCGCCTCAGTAGGAGGCCTCGACAGACGCCGGCTAAGGCGGACTTCTTTGCTAAGCCTTCTGTCTCATTGTGGCCTAAGCTGGGTGGGTCAACGCGATGTTAGGCGTATCGGTGAAAGCCTCCAGGCTGTGTTTTGTCATGTTGTTGTGTCACCTTGTCCATTGTTCTGTTCGCAGCCAGATTAACGTCTGTTTTCCATCTGTTCGTCTTTTTATGGCATTTTCTAATTAATTTGTACATCTTTTAGGGTAGTTACTCGGCTCTGGCTTTTGTGTGTCTGACATTGCATGACTGGCGTTTGGATGATCACTAGTCTGTTCTGCAAAGTGTGTCACAAAACTAAACAATTTTTAATGCACCTCAAACATGACACTAAATGTTTATGTAATGCAGATATAGGACTTTTTAAGGACTAGTAAAAGTAGTTGGATATTCAATCTCTGATTCATTGGAATCGATATTTGGAAACTCGGAATAAGGTTCTAATAGAAATATGGTTAACTTGCGTTTAAGGAACAGCCAAACAGGACCTGTTTCAAAATATTTTCAGTCCTCTGTTTTGAGACTATTAAAACATGCATGTGCTCTAATGTCTTTACGTGCGAAATATGTAATCAAACATGTTGAGAATGAATTGATTATTAGAAGAACCTCCATGCTTCAGAATTCAATGGCGCGTCTTGCTAGTGTACATCCTATTTGCCCTTCACCTTCTCGTGTGTCCTTCACTCCTCCCCCCGGCCATTTTGTGGCTCCACTATCTCGCATTTCTACTCTCCAGACGTCCGTGCGGCTTACACCATTAGTTTTTGAGCTGAATCATTGAGCTAGTGTGTTATTCAAGGTTAAATGTATTCCTTTCTTAGATTCGAGTTGCTCTTGTTGCACGTGACAGGCCGTGTGCAAATAACGGGTCCTGTCCTCTCAAAGAGAGACCCCCGAGGTCCTTTCAGTTTTTCGTAGAATGTCGTTTCCCAACCTTGCACTCAGAAGAGCTGCCTTTTGGAGCTACTACTAGAGGATGGTCTTGAATGTTTGGCTGTAGCGAGCGTGATGGATTGTATGCGCGAGGCGAAAGCCGCACGGGAGCTGGGAGATTCAACAGCGGGAATGCTGACCGAAAACCCGCCCGGCCCCGCCCCGCCGCCGCCGCCGCCGCCGCCGCCGCCGCCGCCGCCGCCTCCGCCACCGTCGCCGAACCGGCTGGCCCGGGCTCGAACCAACGGTCCCAGGGTGGCCCGGCAACCCCCCTCCCCCGATTGAGCACAGGCCGGAGAATTATTGTAGAGTCGTTACTTTCAACTAGTAACTGGAACAACGCCGCCGAGTGTCCGCGTGTCCTCCGTCTTGAGATACCGCGCTCAACAATCGAAAACTCGTGGCAGGCCTCGGCGGTCGGAGAGAGAAAGCGAACCGCACAATATACGCGGTTTGAAATACAATATTAGGTATACACACCGCTCCATCTCACGTAACATCAGTGACGCTCGCCGTTCGCATATCTTCAAATTTTATGTCCCTCATTCATAATTTATTTCATTTTCAAGGCCCCTTGTAGAAAAACCAGCCGCCATTGTACCCGCTGCTTGGAGGTCGTACCTTATCATTCGCTTTGCTGCGACGGTGGTGGTGATGGCGGCGGCGGCGGAGGAGGAGGCGGAGGCTGAGAAGGCAGAGAGAGAGCAACATGCGGTCGGAGGCAGCGTCGCTCTGGATAGCCGTGAACCTCCTCTGCGCACGATTCGGAAAATTGCCAATACGCAATCGGAGCCCGTGTGACGCGTCGCAGCGAGGGAAATTCAAATAAAAGTGCGCGTGACCAGTGTTTCTCGAACGTTCCCTACTTCCCGCTGCAGGCAGGGAGTATACTTGGAACTAAATAATCACAGAATTTGTACCTGTTTTTGTCAGATTACACATTTATTTCACAGTTTTACATTTTCGTAAAAAACAACTTTCTATTACCCACAAATTCTAATATTTTACTCGTGTATAATTTTAATTTTATTTTTCCATTTGTGCCGATCTTCATAATCCTTGTCTGTTAAATTCTTGCCTTTCGAAATTCTCTCAGTCTCTCTCAACCAGTTGTGTTTAGGTCTTCCTCTTCGGATTATAAATATAATGTCTTTTATTTGTAATATTATATGAATTTTGGGGTTCTTCGATTTTGTGCTCTAAACGGTTATTTTGGCGGTTTAAGGGCAATAAAATCCTTCGGAAGGGAAGTAAAGCCCATTGTCCTATGTCGCAGATTTGCGTTCTGTAAAATCATCTCCAGCCTAAATGGCTCTTCTGAGTTAAATATTAAAGATGTTCATTGCCATAGAAATATCTCTGATCGGTACTATTATGGCGATAGAACTGCTTTCTATTACTTCACTTGTGCGGTGAAAGTGTAACCAAATTCATGATTGAAATGTGGATAGCTAAATCTCTAGCGGTGAAGGACCTCCGCTGTAGAAACATCCTAGGACATTGAGTATGTACATTTAGAAATATCGAAGCACCACAAAAGTTGCCGTTTCTCTGAATATTACAATACCCATATGACCCCAGTGGGAGTGTTCTCGCTATTATGAATTGCTATTTCTAAGTTTTCTAGGCTACAAATTCTGTTACCACCCTTGTAAAGCGTAATCTCGCTGTATAAGAAAAGGTTTAAAAAACGTGACATTCATGGAACGTTTATTTTCAAAGAAATGCCTCGATCTCTTTCAATTTAGTCTTACGAAACTTGCTTTTTGTGGCAATAGTTGAAGTAATCACGTCAAGAAACACACTTTCCATGAGTTGATTGATGACATTTTTCTCCCCGAACAAACCAGGGGGAATTACGCCCTTCGGAAGAGAACACCTTTGCATTCGTCTCGCGTCAGGGAACTTCTATGGGGCTCCTCCGCAGCCTCACAAGAAGACGCTTACGAGGTCTGGCAACGGAGCGTATTCGCCTCAATGACAGGCTCGGAACGCAGCTAAATTCTTACTATTTAAACAGCCTTTGCTAACAAGCACTTGGGAAGCATATGGTACATTATCAAGGATTCTCGTGTTATTTTCCGAGAAGAAAAGTGGTAATTAGACGTTGAGACACAATTGAAATGATACACAATTCATAACAGACAGAAAGCGAAAGAGAATGCCGGTAGTTATTTATGTATTCAAGTTTTTGTTGAGGTCGTCCCTGAGGTTCATATGAATATCCATCACTGAAATACTGTTATGTTTGTGAGGAGGCACTAAAGAATTAGGAAGTGGAACGATCCGAAGAATACTACAATATGTTTGCTAGAAATAGGCAAGTCTATCTTTGTATTCGGCAATTGACGTTAGGTTGACGGATAGTTGTCGCGGGTAGACTGAGAATTACTCGCGAGTTTTCTCCGTCGCGGTGACCATCCTCATTTGTCTTTCAGAAAAAAACTCTAGGTTCTTTGAAAGAGAGCGTCAATTAAGTACCCAGCTGCTTTTCCAGAACGACGTTCGTCTAATATTATTGATCGAGATTGACGTGAAATCATGAGACTGAAGCAGACGGCACGATAATTTCTCCAGACAATTAATAACGCCTATATAAACTCCTGCAAGGGAAAGAAAAATCAGCAGATTCTGTTGTTGGATTTTCTTGCCCGTATTATTATTATTATTATTATTATTATTATTATTATTATTATTATTGGTTAATCCTATTAATATTTAGTTTCGTAAGAATATTTTTGTTGGTTACAGATGAATTTCCTTTCTAAAAGAAATCATTATTTGGAAAGATTATTGTACTCTGTTCATTAAACGGTTTGTAGCAATTAAGCCACTTCAGTCTGCTCTTCTTAAGATCCAGCCGTCAGTTGGCATTGCAACTTCTTTCTCTTTGCACTTTTCAATGCTACAATGCTGGACACGATCTTAATGTGTTCTGTACAATGTTTGGAAATCCATAACTTGCCAACGTTATAGCTTAGTTTTTAACACAATCAAAAATTCCGATTAACGTGGGAAATCAAAATGCTTTTATCAAAACTGTTATTTAATTATTTCCCGTTCTCTACCCTATTGTAATGTTTAGGGATATACATTATCCCCGAGGTGTTGCACCTAAATGCAAAGAAACACGTTTTACATTGAAACTGAAAATTTTCTTAATTTACGATTTTTTTCGGTATACACTTTTTATTACTAATATCAAGTCAATTTATCGTGTACGTTGTTTGTCTGCATTCTCCATTTTACTTCATTACTGTGGAGATTTTTATTTACCAACTTTTCGCAATAAGCTTCACTATAATTCACAATTTTGTTGATCCAGAAAAAACATCAAAACCCGTTTTTCTTATAAGGAAAAACGTGGCATTCCTTAATGATCTCAAACTATTCACTTATCATACAGTAATTTATCATCGAAATTCTTGAACGTAACTTTCACGTTACGATAACTTTTATGTTATCCTTCTCTCTTTCTGCCAGTCATGGTCCTTATATTTACAATTCATACTCATTTTCGAGTTTGACTTTTATTCAGAAGCGTATCTAGGCATTCAGGTGCCCATGGCAAGCATAGAATTTGCGCCCCAGTCAGGATACTTCAAAATAGGATATTTGTTATTTGTTTTAGCGGGTGTCTTCTAAATAGCGCCCCTGTGAGTGGCGCCCATGGCCTGTGCAATGTCTACCACTCTGTAGATATGTCTTAGCTTTTATTAGACTCTAACTTACCAGATGACGGTATAGTACGGCCATGTCATTATTTGGAACAAAATATTATCTGCATATTTCAATTTTAATCATTTTACTGCACTAATAATATTTGATTCTTCATGTTCTGTAATTCTATTATCATCCTACCCTCAAATGAGATTGATTGCATTGTTATGCGTTATTGATAGCCAATTTTGAATTGTGATATTGCAAATTATAAACCTTTAGTCAAAATTATATGCATCTAATTATATCCTGCTTGTTATGGAATAATACGTAATAATAAATATGTCGCGTGTGGTCCGTGCGGTTTTGCGGTTCCCTCTGTGACCACAATCACGAAAATTCGTAAAGCACCTGCCTCTCCGAATGCAAAATTCGGAGTTGCGTTGTCATTGAAAAGTTCATGAATTTTCATTGAATTATCTCTAAAATAACCAGACTTGCACTTGACTGCAGTGCATTTATTTTCCGTGTATCTATTTTAGTTCGCATGAAGCATTTGTCCCTACAACCCGAATTTCTCGTAACATCTAGTGATGAGAGGTAATATGATATAAGAGGCAGTGCTAAATCTAAACGGACGAAAATATGGCTATTATACAAAATTACTGTATATACCATGCCGTCTTCTGAATTGTCGCACGAGTCAGATATATGACTACTTCTTTTTCGATTTCAAATTTGGACAAAATTTCGTACTGGTCTTTCATAATACACTTTGACACCTTAATAACATTACACTTGTACTTCACATTGATGAATAGTTTCCGAATTCTTGTTGAGTGTAGAAATTTGCAACTAGATAAACTAGCAAACACTATCCTTCCCTTCTAAACCCGCGGGCAAATTGCACAGCGCAACGTGTACCCCCGTTTCTGTGCAACGTTGGGCCAGCGGCCAGTCGAGTTGGTTGGGTTGCGTTGCCCACAAAACGCCCCGGACGCCATTTATTTTCCGTTGAAGCGAATCAACGGGCTCTCCGCCGCCGCCGCCGGCGGGCGATGGCCCGCTCGCCCACCCGGAGCGGCCGAGCGAGCGGCGTGGAGCGGCGGTGGCGGCGGCGGAGGCGGCGACCGGAGCCTCGACCGCTCGGGGGCC
Organism: Acheta domesticus; assembly: GCA_031308135.1. Taxonomy (NCBI): domain Eukaryota; kingdom Metazoa; phylum Arthropoda; class Insecta; order Orthoptera; family Gryllidae; genus Acheta; species Acheta domesticus. Next base: position 114,135,705 of record JAHLJT010004567.1, on the reverse strand, counting down.
CCGCCGCCCCGGCGCCGCCGACCGCCGTCCGCGGCGCGACCCGCTCCGCTCCGCTCCTCCTAGCCAGGCGCTCGCTCCGGGTCCGGCGCCAGCGCCAGCGGCGCTGCACAGGCGGGGCGGAGTTCGAACTGAAAGCAGCTTACACTTGCTGGTGACAATAAATAGTGTACTATAAGCTAATTAAACTAAATATACTCAGTACAATAAGCTAAATAAATTGAATATATAATGAACTAAATATTCTACATACGTACAATAAACTAAATATCCTAAATTCAGTAAACTAAATATCCCATACATAATAAACTAAATATCCCATATACAATAAACTGAACATACTATATACAATAAACTAAATACTCTAAATACAATAAACTAAATATTCCAGATATCGCAAACAATACACTACGATACACAATAAACAGAATACACCAAATAAATATTATCTGAAGACTGGAATTCTCTAAGGTGCTATGTATCGAAGTACTACTTCCTATATATTGGAAAAGTACGAATTCATTAAAAAGCTTCAGGAATTCTTTCATAAATAGCAGACGACAGCATGCACTTCAAGATGTTAGGTATGTAATAATTACATTGTGTAATTACATTGTACAAGTATACCTGAAAATATTTGATTAATTAGCATTTTCCAAATAAAGAACAAATAGTAATTTAGCGGTAAACACCAGAATTCTAGTTTTCAGCTGGAGGGAAAATTGTTCAATGTGAACCGTTATAATCCAAAATTATTGTAAACGACGTCAAGATGCATCACATTTCACATATAATCAAAGACCCATAGTGGCCCATATATGCGATGGCACACGTGGGTGGTGAACCAATGATTTGCGTCGAGGAGAGACGTGATTCAGACTTTGACACCCCCCTTCTACTGTAAGGCTTTTACTCAAAAGCGTATGCTCCCAGTCTTCATGCCATCGATTACCACTTTAAATTTACTGGGATTTTGGTGCACTGGCATCTTAAAATGTCAGTAACTCCGAGATTTTCTTCATAAAAAACACACAAAGGCACAAATGGATAGCTTAGGTCTCTAGACGTCTGGCTAGGGCAATTCGATGACAATTCATAAGTTCTGCATAGGAAAATAATGTAATGGTATTTGATATAAGAAAGCTGGAATTTCTGGTGTAAATATTTGTATCAATGCAAATTTTAACCTGCATTGTCTGAGTTGCAATCGTTCATTAGCACTAATTTTCAATATTCAATTTAACTAAGTAGGTTACAAATTTTACCAGTTCACCTACCATGTGAATTGCCTTTGACTTTACCAACAGTTGATCGCATTACCACTGTGTGGGACTCTCTGCTCTACAGAAACTTGACTTCTCGAAGGCGAATAGTGCCTCTGACTCCCGCGAAATAGTCTCGGTTAGTCTCTTTGGCTGCTCAATTCCTCTCTCTCTTTCTCTCTCTCTCTCTCTCTCTCTCTCTCTCGTATTCGTAGGCGCCAACACGGTAATAAGACGTTGACGACAACTTGTTTATAATGCTAATTGTGTGTTAAACGGACATATTAAATTTTTGAATGGTAGTTACTCCTGTTAAGTACTTCTGATGTATACAGCCTGAAGTGTTACTATGTATATAATTGAATAACAAGTTGTAAGCAAAATAATCCGCTCAATGCATCATCCACTTCACGGTACTTTGATCGTCATTATCTTCTTTTTCGTGTATTTCATCTTGCTTTTCCTTTCTTTTTTAAAACTCATTGTTTTTATTTTGCATTGATAATGAATGCAATCGGGCAGCGTAGTTAAATTCTTACTCGGCTTTTCTATCACATTTCTCATAGTAAAATTCATGGCAATGATTTCCAAAATATATATTTTAATTATTTCGAATATACGCATTCATTGACGGAAAACTAAGTAGCCTCTGGCCATGTGAAAAGTGTCAGTGGTTTTGTTAAATACCCAGGAAATCTGAAAAAATACAAAAGCAATGAAACAGTTTCTGTGTTAACTGAAAAATCAAATATTTGATTATGTTAGTCCCCAATTTTTCATACTTCGCTGTACTGTCGAATTCTGAACGCCACTGCTTACGACCCAGCTGACTTCATCCAACGAGAAAGAAAGAAGCTTCTCAGTATTCTCGTGTGCCATTTCAGAACAGTCAATTTTTGGTGTTCCAGAACCTCCATTTTCCAAACAATCGACGGCTGCACGTTTGCTGTTGCCAGTCAGTAGTTACAACTATTGTCAATAAGTAGAATCGTTGTTATTGTAATTTCGTTAAAACCTTAATCATTAGGTGATAATAACTGGCGCTTTTCTTATGAACATGGCTGAATAAAGAAATTGAAGGAATAAAAATAAGAACCTTTATTTTTACTTAAAGTTTGATTTATGGTATTTGGAATACCAAGTACTAAGTTCAGCAATTTTTATTATCTCTATTTTTTTTAATTAGGTTTAAGAAGTTCATTCGTTCACTCCTTAGCTAAACAGAAGTATAAAAATTAATCCACATGCAATATATCTATGTAGTTTTCTCATAATCCTCTTTACAGTTTAAAAGGTTTATGATTTGAAACAAAAGCGAACTCATTCTCTTCTTTCATCGCATTTATTCACACTGAATTCGAGAACAAAGTAACCTATGGCTGCATGGGTGCCTACGCTGTACGAAACCGAAGGCTGTTGCATGGAAAAGTACGTAATGGGCTTTAGCATTACACGAACGTGCTGTAGAAAGTAGCGACAAACCATCATCAATTCATTAAATTCGCCCATCATTTAATTTCGTCCCGGAAAAAAACTGTGGGCGCTTCGTTAACGAAGCGAGACTGAACTCGCACAAAAAGGCCTGCGGTCGAAGACGTAGTAGGCTTCAGCGGACGGCGACAGTGAAGTCTTAGCTGTTCTCGGGTCACCACGACCTATAGTAACGGCAGAAAATGTGGGCGGCTCAGGGTTATACTCGACATGGTCTCCCCAGTTTTCATTCTCGCTTTACTCGCCATCTTCTCCTTTCTACGCACCAATAGCACCAGTCCTCGCAATCATCCATGCTCCTAGTGTCTGTCTCCGGAAGCTTCAAGTCGGGCTGCGCGATCTTCCGCGGAAGATGCAAGGTGGTGACCGACACGAAATGTAGCGGAGCAGGAGGATTTGGCGGACACGAGGAGCAGGCCTCACTGATGACCTGGGGAGCCGCCGTTATTGTATTTGATACTCTAGACCCAGATGTCAAAGTTTGGGTCGTCGAACTACGCCCTTCTTCGAGGCAAATACGATTGCTCCCAAGCCTCCGGTCATTTCTTGACTGTGATCCTCAGTCCCTATACCTTTCGATCATTCATGATTGGTTTCAATGGCTGTGTGGTGATAGTATTTGATGGAGAAATGGCGGAACGAGAGACAGGAGAAACTACGGAAATCGGAGAAAACCTACCTCGAACTCGCTTTTCCCACCTTAAATACCATATCAACGGGCCAGGATTTGCACCTCGGTACCCGGACGTGAATGCCGATGGAAGCCCTGACGACGGGAGCCCCTGCTCAGCCTGAGTCGTTTGGACGACCGAGCGTTTGGGCGCTGGGCGTCGGGACGACCACATGGGCGCGTGCAGCGCTGCAGCGGCTGTGTCCGGGCGGGCGGGCGGGTCGGTCAGCGTCGCGGCGCTGCGCTGCGGCGGTGTCCGTGGGACCCGCGAGCGAAGGAAGTGCTGACTGCGTTGCGCCATTTGCATACTCGGCCGGTCCGACGCGGACGCAGCTCGCCTTCCCCTGCCCGCCCCCGCTTCGCCCCGCCCCTCCCCGCCTTGCAAGTCGCGTCGCCTTCGCCGCGGCGCGGCGCGGTGCGGCGGTGACGCCCCCTCGGGCCGCGCGAAGGCCGCTCGCAGCGGGCGCCCCGCGAACACGCAGCCCTGCGCCAAGGTTGGCTTCACGCAGCCGCTCCCAAAGCGTTCGATATCGATCCTCCGGGGTCGATTTGAAATTTCTTTGGGGTCGATAGTTTCGATAAAAAATTGACGTCGTAGCCGAAAATTGCCTCTCTTCGTCAATCACTACTTTTATTATTATTGTAATAAATATTTTTCGTTTTTGTCTATATTTCTAATATATATATATATCAATACAAATTTCACACAACGTTGTGTGAAATATGTATTCTTTTTAATATATAAAGCTGTTATTTAAAACATTTCTGTCTTGTAAATGATGGACCAACTGATTGATATATATTTTATTATTATTAATACTATGGACAGAGCAAAAATGAAGCTGTTGTGTTCTAATACGAATCATGTTATTTTCTGTAGTTGTGTGACGAAAGGAAGCTTAGGCAGGCCAAATAAACTGGGTACGATGATGAGAACACGTCGTAGCGCCGGCGCATGGTGGTCCTCAATGATATTTTATGAATATTATTTTATTACTTAAAAAATATAACATTTAGATTTATGAATTCAACTGTTCAAAACATTGAAACCCATGTAGTTCTAATGAATCGATTGTATGTAATGAAAACGAGGCGAAGAACGATGGAATGGTGGAAAGAGAATTAAAAGAAACAGGGGAATCCCTGAAAGCATAGTGAGAGCTCGTTTTGTCTTCACCCCAACTTCCACAAGTATTGGCTGGGGATCGATCCCGGACCCCAGAGTTGTGAGGTGTATATTAGCCCCTTGTAGTTCATGAAAACAAAATCCTTTAACGCATATTAAAAAAAAATTGTTTCTTGCTGTAATAATTTTGATTGCTTCTAGATCACTTGAGAATTGATAATTAGAAAATGATCATCACGTTATGTCATTTGAATTCTCGTCCTCTGATGATTTTCAATTATTTTTTTCTCTTACTGTACACACGACCTATCGTGTTTTACGTTTTTTATTGCTTAATTCACATGATATGAGCATGACAATGTGGCAGTGTTAGACGGGGGTGAGGTAGCAGTACGTGGTGATGGGAATATTTTTCATTAGTTGCAGTTATTTGATATTCTTGAGTTCTGTAGACACGTTTTATATTGAATATAAAGTATATTCGTTTCTGTTCTGAAATTCAATTTTTATTCTTTTTGCTAGATATTTTTGTCTTTCTGAGTAACAAATCAACTTCTAACCGTAGGTAATAATTTGAGTACAGCCTACAGTTTTTGTAGTAATTGTTGGACAATAGAACATTACTGTTGTTTCACAACTAATAGAACATTATTTCTGTATGTATCATTTAAATAGTCCTGAGTGGTTGAAGATGAATGTTTGCCGATATTATTAAACTTCGAACCATACAAAATTGCATCCTCGTTTTTTGTTTGTGTTCTCCCAGCTATAATTTCCTTCGAACGGTGGACGCATAGGCATTGTAAATCTACTTCGAACCGTCAAGAATTTTGAAATATCTTCTCCCCTTGCGTGTTCCACATCGTGTCATGATTATGATGTCAATTTTGAACATTACCGTTCCTTGCAAACGACATCGCGTAAGCGAGGTTGTAATGTTCTGCTTTCAAACGCCCAGAATCAGAGGGAGATTTGCTTTCAAATGTTAGGTTCACATTCGCTCTCTGCGGTAACTAAAGTGCGCAGTTTCGTATGCGATTGTAACTTCGAGGTCATTCAAGACAGGTTCGCGAAAATGTACGATAATTGAATGTTGAAGACCTTCTAGTGTCACTAACATCCTCTTTTTTAATATACGACTACCAACAAAAAACATTTAGAAGAGTTGAAACTGAATCTGCTCTTGACAAAAAGAAGATATTCTAATGCCAAAATAATGCTTTTTAAGTGCGAAAGCGCTCTTGCAATACTTACATAAAATTCCGCTTATTCCAGTTCATTCCATTGAGTATGTTAGTTATACAAAGAATTTCATGCACGATTTCATTAACAGAGGCTGGAAAAAATAATAAACTTTTCTTTTTGTCTGAGAATAGGCGTGCTTTTTATGATAATAAACTTGTTTGCTTTTAAATACTCCAGATAACTTTAACAACGAAGCACTACTACTAGGTCACAATAATATCACGCGCCCTAATTCATGCGTTTTTAAACTTGCTGCAGGACGTCGGTGAAGTACATTTCTATGTTAAGAAGTGATGTAAGCTGTGCGTCATGCTAACTTATATTTCTCCTGCTTCTCATGAGAGGTATCAACACTTCCTTGTTCGCATCCCAAACCTTCCTTTTTACTCTCGCACCTCATAGCTACAAACAAAATTACTGTAAGCATTATGAAGTTAAAAGAAGTGTACATTTACAAGTTGTTTTTATTGTTATGAAATTATTATTATTAATTATGGCCAGGGCAAAAATGAAGCTGTAGCTTTCTAATACAAATTACCTCAGCATTATTTAAACACCATTCTCGGTTAGGTACTGATTTTATTTTTTTAATAGCCAAAGTGTTCTCCAGTTAAAAGTATCCAGTTATATTATCATTTGCATTCATGAAGAATAGGAATAAAACAGGATTACCATCTATTCCCCATTTTTTTATTATACGAACGTCATCTAATTAGATGGCCTGGCAAAAATCGCAAGCAAGACATTGCTAGCCTCCTACATCCACTTACTAAAATGAAACGAATGCTGTAAAAATCAAAAAATCCTCTCATGTTCGTCAAGTTTCCTCATGCTTTAACTCCATCCACTTCGGCCAAGCGTGAAAGGTTGCGGAAGGTACGTTGCGTCGAGGGCGTATCTAACGACCTCTTGAGGCAAATTTTATGACAAAAAATTTTGATTTTGGAAATAACTGAATGTTTTCAAAATGCGACCAGAAGCAAAGTTAAATGTTTTAATTCAATCAGAAATTTTGAAATTTGTTTGATGGTAGCAACATCATTGAGGGTTAAAGAAATATATTAATACCTTGCTATGTAAAAATTAAAAATGAATACATACAATCATAAATATATTATCTATAATTAAGGAATGAAAAATAACTATCAGTTAAATATATCCACCTGCTTGTTTGATGTTACTTTCGTAATTAGGTCCCACAATTAATTAAGACAAAAATATTTAACTGTGGGTTTTTTAATAAAAATAAATGTTAAAATAGAACAAAGTTTCATGGTCTAATGCCACCAATCTTCAGGTTCACAAATATCTAGAAATGAACAATTTGTTACATAATTGTAATACTATGGATCTTCAAAAGGTTAGATAAATTCATTAAAAAATTTGTAATTTGTGTATCGTACTTTAAAATAAATGTTTATGAATTTATCTATTTGAAGATCCCTGCTATTGTAATTGTTTTAAAAAATGTTTTATTTCTATACACTTTTTTTTTATCTGCAGATGTGGTCGAATCAGGTCATGAAACGTTATTCTATTTTATATCTAACAATTGTTCGCATTAAAAATATCCATTCGGTTAAAAAAGTGTTGATTGTCTTTAATTAATAGTTGGAAGAACATATTAAAAGGAACGGAATTTTGAAAACCGTGGAGGAGTACGTTAGAAACGTGTACGGGCGGGCCGACGAAGTCCCAGTGACGCGGTTCCTGGCTGCACTCGCGTAGTCCGTCCCGCCGGCTGAGATGCGTGCGCCGACACGGAGCGACCTCCGAGCCAGCTGTCACGCGTGTAGCGTCGTCCGCCGCCGCGACACGCCACGCCACGCCACGCCACTCCGCCGCCCCTGCGTGAGGGCCTGCGTGCGCCGCTTGAGCCGTGGAGGCCGTGGCAGCAGGCAAGTCGCCCGCCGCCGCAGCGCCGCCGCTCCGCCTAGCCACGCAGGCTCGAAGAGGGCACTCTCGACTAGTGATGCGACATCCACTACGACACATCCATGTTCGAAATTAAAACATCGATGATAATAATACATCAAAAATTCGCCGGCTCGAAGAGGATACTCTCGACTGGTGATGCGACATTCACTACGACACATCGATGTTCGAAATTCAAACATCTGTGTTCGAAATTAAAACATCTGTGTTCGAAATTAAAACATCTGTGTTCGAAATTCAAACATCTGTGTTCGAAATTCAAACATCTGTGTTCGAAATTAAAACATCGGTGTTCGAAATTAAAACATCTGTGTTCGAAATTAAAACATCGGTGTTCGAAATTAAAACATCGGTGTTCGAAATTAAAACATCGGTGTTCGAAATTAAAACATCGATTAAAACATTCAAAATTCGCCGGCTCGAAGAGGGTACTCTCGACTGGTGATGAGACATTGATAACAAAATATTGATGTTACCAAAAATCAATGTTCGAAATTAAAACATCCCAATATTTTCTTTCTTCTGACGTACTAAAATATTTTCTCTAAATTATTTTAAATAGTGTTTTTCACATTTTGATGACAGAAGGATCGTTTTTGTCGCACGCGAGAATGTTGCATAACTTGTAATACTCGTAATTACAAATCTGGAAATACGTAGCAATACATCGACCAAAATTCATCAATGTTTTTGAACACCAATTTTTTAAAGTAGTAGTAACCTCTAACATTAAATTCACGTGTAAAGAAAATTGACAGTTACCGTGCATATGAATTTGTAATTAAAATTTAACAAATACATAAATGACATTTTTTGTATTTCTCTCCCTCGTCTAGTTTTTGAGCTAAAGTGCACATTTCGAAAAGTGTCAAGTTACAGGTGAACTGGAAAAATATTTTTTTATAATGTTAACAGCTTTTTTCCGTTTACTTAATGCATGTTTTGTCTGTCTTTTAAGCGTTCTAAGGAATAAGCCAACTACAACATTTTGACAATATGCGTTTTTTTGACACTCGAAGTTGCCATAATTAAGAATAAAAATACTGTGTGTCCATAAATTTTGCATATTCATGCGTTCTTCGTCTAATAGTGAGAAAGCGGAAAACCCTCAGCCACTAAGGACTAAAGACACCCCATGCAGGGGGTCTCGGGGGCACCCACGTCCGTAGTGGAAGGTTGATGCAGTGGGGAGACGATCTGGGGCTGAGAGACCCCCGTCCGAACGGCACCCAATGAGGTCCCGGCTTCGTCGTGGAAGTGGACCCTTGACCCGGGACAAATTGAGTTCACCGGCCCACGGATGTACATCTCTCAACAGACCAATCTCAAATATGGTAGACCCAAGTTGGTAGGGAAATGGGGGTGCTTTCCAGATTCCAAAACCTTTCTGGTGATGGAAATGGGAAGGCAAAAGAGTGGTAGTATTCTGATGTCAATCGAGATTCCAGCCTTAAGGGGCAATGTAACCTGGGGAATAGAGACACAGCTTTGAAGACTTGGTAGGTGCCGGGATCTTCTGGCCGTCTCGTAACTAAAATGATAGCAATAGGAACCTTTGCTTAGAAATAGAGCCCTGGAAAGAACACGCAGTGAATCCGCTGTGTAATTTTTTTGGGCGTATGGCGCGGCCCCGCGCATAACGAGACGCCGAAGGCCCGGGCCCTTGCCGCGGCTCCCGGTGCGCAGCAAGTCCTCTGCGCGATCCACGCCGCACGGCGCCAACGGGCAATTTCTGCGCTCATCAATGCAGGATCCCGAATAGATCGAAGACCGCTATTGTCTTGCGGGGCGTTTAAAAGCATTAAATCATCGCGAAGCATTCAGCCTAGCGTTTCTGAAAAGGAATCGACGGAACAGCAGAACTTCGAGGCTTGAAACCTGGAATTAGGGAATGTAAACAATATTGCTGAGATTATGGAACATTGCAGATATCTGAAAGGAGGGGTTATTGACTTCTGTGAGATTCTACGCCTCTACGGTTCTTTTTATTGAAAATCGTGACCTAAATGTTGAGTATGTAACTGTTCTGAAAACTTAATGAATTCGAACTTTGTAGTGGCTATATCCATTGACGTTAAAATCTAAATGATATTTGAATTTTCAAATATTGCTATTGCTTTTATCTCTAAATATAATATTTGAACTGTGGTTAATATTTCTCAAATCCACTGGTTGACCAGTAGAACGCTTGGTTTCCTAGAGCGTACTCAGAGCTAAGCCACCGGGTCAGGCGTCCGTGTACTTTCTTGTCCGTGTTTTTTCTTCCAATAAATCCGTCGATGCGTCGGCTAGAAGGGCGTAGGGAAACGGGGACTCGTGAAGGGCTCGAGCCGCCCCCGCCGCCGCGCGGCTGCGTATGCGCGCCGTTCGGTAATAATTACCCGCGCAGCTGACGGGCGATTCTAGATTGTGCGTAACCACAGGGTAGCTGCTAGATGCGTGTGATGAATGCCTCCGTCCCGCCCGCGGCTTCGCGGCGGCCGGCGCGGCGCCGAACGGCGCGCCGCCTGGCGACGACCTGCCCGCCCTCGGGCGATGGATATCGGCCCGCGGCGATCCGCTCCGTGCCCAGACGCCCCCGCCCCCGCCCCCGCCCCCGCCCCCGCCCCCGCCCCCCGCCCGGACGGAGTCGACCCATCGGCGTCCCTCCCCGGCACTCAGACCCAGCGCCGGTCTCAAACCCGATCCCCTCCTCAACCTCACCCCTGTCCTCAACCCCATTCCACGCCATCCTCCTCAACCTCCCCCCTCCCCCAGGTGTCTGTCCTCAACTCCGCCCCATGAGGTTTCCAGTCCCCTCTCGCCTCCCCCCAAGCCCTCATCTCGGTCGAGAGGAAGGCCACCCCTTGCCGCCCCATCCCCAAACGCCTGCGTTGTGCTTGAAACCCGCACTGCCCCGGAGCCAACCCAGAACCCACCCGGCGATCCCTCGCTCCCTCTCCACCCGCTGGCCCTCCGCCCTGCGAGCGCCTCGCACGCCCATTCCACCTGCGAGCGACTTCCTTCGCTTCGGAACCCCTCTCCTCTCCACGCCTCGGCGCGGCGTCGCCGGCAGCGCTGCCCTTTTCTTAACTCGTCGCCCGACGAGGCGAAGCGAGGCAGGGCGAGGGCGCTAAGCCGCCCTTCAGAGGCCTCTTAACGCCTCGCCGTCCCTTCGCCGCCACCCGCCTTCGCCCCGGGCCCCGCCCCCGCTCCGCTCAGCACCGCCGCCCCCGCAGCCGCCGACGCGCGCCGAAAATTTTATCTTCGTCGTGGTCGAGGACCCCTCCGCCGATCGGTTCTCACGCTTCCCAGGCGTGAAGAAGTTTCCCTTCAGCCGCGTAGTGGAAATCTCGACTCGGAAATGGCCTGGAATTTCATTCTCTGGTTTACAGAATTGTTTTATTGAAGTCACGAACGCGTTGACATTGTTTCTGAGCAGTTTTTCTTCTTTCCTTTTACCGATATCTCGTGTTGCGGCGGGTGTCTAACAGGGGGTCTCTGTTTTAAAGAAATCGTGGACAGCTTGAGTTGTGTGTATAGCATTGGTTACGAGAGTTGCTCCACAAATCCTCTATAGTTTTATACATAAAACAGGATTTCAGCCAAGAATGAGATAAGGCAGCTGTTGTGCATTAAGTATCTTACATTGTAAGGGAGATAAAAATAGCTCTAGATAAAATTGTATATACGCCTCAAAATAGAAGTGATTCGAACGAAAAATAAATGTTTCTTATCCTTGACCCATTTTCTTAATAAATACGAGAAATAACTTTTCATTTTTTCGAATGGGTTTCTTGTGGGTTTTTGACACTGTTGGAAATAACTCTTACAACGTTCTATGACCAGACTTCGAAATAGAGGAGCAGAGAAAACAGAAGTACTCTCCGTCAGTCCCTTTATCCAAAACTTCTTCCAAATTTTCACGTCCTTTCTCTACCGTTTTTTAAATATAGTTCTCGGTATTATATATCTTTTCAGACAATTTGAAGACATCCACAAGAACGAAAAACCAGTTCTACACATAAACCCCATTCTACACATAAAAATATTAGAATTTCTCGAAAAGCAAAGAAACATTGATTCAAAAGCTCTAGAACTGTGTTCATACATCTACAATATGTGAGTAGAAAGCAAGAGGACTGAATACTGTAATAACTGTACTATTATATCTGAAAAATGTGTAGATATAGACAAACTTTATTTTTGTCTAGACTACAAAAATTAACGAAGAGTTATCACTTCTCACCTTCTCGAAGCACCGTGGTTTATATTCAGTAATAAAACACAGAACGAGCTTCATATACCCCCCAATTATAGATAATCTGATTCGCGTAACCCCTTTTTTACACTTCCTATCATGTCCAAATGCAGCCTATTTTGATTTAAGTCAAGCATATACCTGAAACAAAATCAAATCTGGATTCCCCAAAGATATCCTCAAACTACCATAAAACAAAACATACTAAAAGAACTTCCAAATTCCAAAGAATCTGCCTATTCCCCTTTCCCTAATTTTATATCAACAGGTACAAACATCTCAAAATTTAATACACAGTATCTGTTGGCCGAGTAAGTCTTCGAAATCACTTAAGGAAGTTTCAACTCCATTAATCCTTTCTCAGTTCTGTAAAGCCTTTTGTCCAATCGGATAAAAATAAATTAAAAAAAAGAGATATCACTACCTTGCCTCAACCCATTCACATCTCTCTCCCAGAAATTTGGAGGTGTTCCACAAGGTAAGGATATCGGTCGCGGACCCGCCACCAGTCAACCGAAATCTGCACTGTGGTGGAGTTCGCGTGTATACATCTCCCCTCCCCTCCCCCCCCGCCCAACGCCCGCGGCTCCTCGGGCGGCGCCCATTGTGTGGGGGCGGAGCCGCCGCCGCCACCGCCGCCGCGGGGGCGGCGCGGCGCCGCGGCGACCCGACGCCCGCCCGCGCGCTCAAAACCTCCTCCAGGCGCCACCGCCTCGATCAAAGAGGCCCCGGCCGGCCGGCCGGCGCGCGCGCGCCTCAAAGACCAGCATCGCGCGCGCATTTCCCGATACAGCTAATGGCCCCATGTTGACTCTGCGCGCCGCCGCCGTTGTGTTGCAATGTTGACGGAGCGCAAATGTTGCCGATAGGCCCAACGCCGACGGCGCGGCGCGGCCCCGCTCACGGAATTCCGGCCGGCCGCCACGACGCCCAACGAGCCACGCCTGGGTATTCTGCGAAGAAGTCGCAGTCGCGGATTCAAGCAATGGTTGTTTGAAAATGAACAAATTTTGTTGTACATTTTTTAAGACTATATAAATGTTTTAATGTGATGTGTGTGAATTTATTGTATTTCTAGATTTTAATTGTTTTAACACATTTTTTACATTCTTTTAAAATGGAAAATATTTTTTGCCATTCCAAGAGAAACTGAATTCGCTATCCGTCCGAGATTTTGTGGCTTCGCTTCTGATTGTCTACGTGGTTGTGTCTCAATTGATGTTTTTTTATAGCTCGTGTATTTTTTTCATGAGAATATTAATAGTATACTCATCTGTCTTATTTTGTCTAACATAAATGTTAGTTAAAAAAAACAAAAAAACATAACACCTCAGTACGATATTATGTTACAAAAGTATGTAACTAATTTATTTTGAAACATACATTTTAAAGACCCATAACTTTTGAAACTAGTTTTTCCAAAGTATTTCGTATTGTTTCTGAGTAACCACCCTTAATTGTTATAATTTTTTCCAATCCTTTAATTATCCAAACATTTTTTAGTATTACAATGTTCACAGTTTTTTGGCAATGCCCTTTGATCAAGAAAGAAAGAAGACAGATAAAAGAATTTCAACATTTTGAGGAAAATTGCATTTTTTCACAAGTGTATTGCTTTATTTGTGTGTGTTTAATCATTAAATACATTTTTTTTTATTTTTCATAAACGTTACTCATTGTATAATATGTGGATACAATGTTTCTGTAATATCCAGAGGGAAGATATATTTGGAATATACTTTTATGTTTTTATCATTTACGCTAGAAAAGTACATTTATACAAATGACAGTGTTGTTTATGAAGTAGTTGTGTATTTGAAATATTTGCTATAATTAAAGTAAATGTACATGAGATTTCCCGAATGTATATCAGAAAGAATGGTAAGTATTTTTTTGTAAAGTCTTCAACTGTGCTATTTAATTTTCGAAATATAGTCGATCGCATGTCAACGTGAGGAGCTGCGGGACCCGGAGCGCACGCGGCCTGGGCGGGCGTCTTGAGTCGGCGCGCGGGCATCCGGCGCCGGCGCGTATTTACGCCAGCCGGAGTCTCCGCGGGGCGGCGGCGGCGGGGGCTGCGCCGTGCGAGCGGCAAATGTTTGCCTTGTCTCGCGGCGCCGGACGACCCACGTGGCGCGGTCGCCGGCGGCCACGCGCTCGGCGCCGCCGCGTCCGCCCCCGCCCCTGCCGCCCCCGCCGGCCGGATGGTAATCACTGGGGCGGTGGAGGAGGCGGCGGCGGCGGAGGGGAAAAAGCGAGGTGCGAGGGAGGCTCGATGGCCGCCGCCCGCCGCCCCCGCTGCCGCCGCCGCCGCCGCCGTCGTCTCCCTCGCCTCCCTCGCCGCCGCGTACGAACGGACGTACGCTTCTCATTCATCCCGTGGTCACTCGCCGTCCAGGTGGTCCGCGCGAGCGGTCTTGCGCACTTCGTCCGCCGCGCCTGGGCCTGGAGGGTGGCGGTGGCCGCTGGGTGGGAGGCGGCGAATCGTTGCATACTTTGTTAAACGCGCGCTCGGGAGCCATGCCGGACTCTCTCGGACCGCGCGGCGGCGGCGGCGGCGGCGGCCTACTCCACCCCGCGCTTGTCCCCACCCTTCCCCCGGCCATCGCGCTCTCAAACAGAGAGACCCTGCTCCACCGCAGCCGCCGCCGCCGTCGCGATGATAAAGTGAAAGGCATTCTACCCCTCCCCGCCCCTCCGACCCGCTATCTGGAACCCACTTACCCAATTCACACTGGGTCTCCGCGTACTTGTGACCGCGCGGAGGTTCTTAATTTGATTTTAATTCGGCGCCGCAGTTTCCGCCGCCCCCGCCCCCCCCTCGCGGCGCTTCTTCTTGCCGGCGCGCGCCGAGAGCCTGACCCGCCCGCCCCGCGCTGGACCTGCTGCCGCGCGTCCTGGCCTGCCCCACCGCCGGTCATTTTGGGCGCCTGCGAAGAAGCGAGAACGCGTGTTTCGTGCGCGAGGTATGCGGAGCTGCTGGGCGGCGGCGGCTTACGACGCGAGTGGGGCGTTTCCGAGCTATGCGAGCGATATCTCGCGGCTCTGGAAATAGTTGCGGGGTCATCGCGGAGGCCTCTATCTATCTCATCGAATTTATCTTGTTTATTCGAACCAAAATTACACGCGGCTTCGTTCGTGTGGTTCTTTGTATTCGGCACCGAGTTCGTGGTAGCGGTATGTTCCGACATTAGTTGTTAATTTCCTAACAAGACACTGCCAGTGTTTGGTGCGAGTAAGCAACGATATTAATTAAGGAGGGCGGGTCGCCATGTGCGTCGCGGGCGTTCCGAGAAGGCCTGATTGCCGGCGCCACGCACGGCTCAGGCCCCAGCCCAGGCCCAGGCCCGGCGCTGGCAAAGCAGCGCGCCGCGCCGCGCCGCGATTCGGGGAAGCCTACACCCGCAGCGAGGTCGCGTGCGCCACCAGGGAGGGGCTGCCAGCGGGTTTTTTGCCAAGTGCTCGCCCGCTGCTGCTGCTGCTGCTGCTGCTGCTGCTGCTGCACATACTGCCAGGGACTGCCCACGTCTATTCTGGAATTCGTCAAGACGAGGGCTTTTGTTTATTTCGAGGCAACAGTGCGACATTGTTGCGGGGGTTAATAAGTAATGGCTGTGAGAGAGTATTTTTGTACTGTACGTGAACATGAGGTAATTTGTGTACTTGAACGTTAGTTTTTTTCGTTTATGAAAAACTTCAAAGTAATCACACATCATTAGAGTCAATTAGTATTTTTAGAATTTGTTGTTTTTTTCTCCCTACGAAATTCAAAATCATACAATACACCATTGTAATTTTTACTATTCAATGTCCATATTTCTTTGTCTGGCTCAATTCAGCTCTAACAGAATACTGGAGATAGTATTCAAACTTTTAATCATCTTTTAAAACAATTTGAGTTTTCAATCCAATAGATTGATGTACAATTGCTTGACAAAGATTTAGAATATTACGTTTAGTTATTTTCTGTTACGTCCTCAGGTACGGTTTGGAATTGTAGGCTTTCCTCTTTCTGGGCTAGGATTACCGATAATTTTTTAAAGCTGTAATTAAACCTCTTCTTCACTCTTGTAACTCACGAATTTGCTTAATTCCTATTTTTACTATTATCTCCCGGAAGTTTGGCAGAATGCTTTTTTATTGTTTTGACGATTTTAAGACTTGTAAGAATAGTAATTACTTATTGATATTTCTGGAGTTTTTTTAAAGATTTTCATTTGGCCTTACTTTGACTATTTTAGCTTTTGTTGCTTATTTTAGTATTTTGCCTTATTTTGGATTTTTTTACATTATTTTTCCTTTTTCACTCATTGCACCGAACTCTACCAACCTGCAAACATTTCTGCTGGCCTGAACAACACGAAGATACTCGTTTTTTGTCTTTCTCTGCATACCGAGGCTCCAGGGACAAAAAGTGTTAAAAATCCAAATGAGAAAGGAAGATAATACTAGTCAAGATTTTTGGATTTCATGGATGCCGAGAGGATTTGTGTTGAGTACTGCAGTGAATGTTTGTATGATGGCCATCTTGCAAGTACTACGTGTCGGTTCTTCCAGTAGGTAGGAACTTCATTGACTCGTCCGCATTGCTTAACGAAGAGATGACGCCTCATCCTGCCAAGATATAGTCATAGCGATGATAAAGCGACGTTGTTTAGGAAGAAGGAGAAGCGACTGTAAAACACGGAGAAGGACGAAACAGCGTCTCTGGAGTGTTTCCAACTCGGTCTCGAAAAGTACACTCTATGATCCTGCATCTCGTGTCTGAATGTTGCACGGAGTGTTCACAAAGTATAATGACCGAACATGTCTGCGCAATGGTAACGAGACTGTGAAAACTGTGTCAAATGCACAGCGCTTATAGTTGGTCTCTAACAGACACTGAGCCATTCTCCATTGTATGTTATGCCCAGATCTCATCCTACCTCGCTCGTACGCTTCGGGTGTCCATTTTTCTGGTTAGGTTACTCGTGATGCTGCCGTTTCTCGCCCTAGGCTCCATTCCGTCTGAATGGAAGAACGTGACCGTGGTCCGACCGAATCGATTATCGAAAGGAGGGGAGATTATACAAGAAGCGGACAACAGGTTGTCTCCACAACCTCTGGAGATGGAGCGTAACTACCTACTACACCTGAAGATTCGGCGAACTCGCCCAGTTGGGTCCACTGTCATGCGAAAGGAAGACACGTTTTGGGATAACTCTTTGAAACGCAATCAAGTCTGTTATGAGACAGTGCTCGCCGCTAGTCACAAGCCGTTAAACGTGACTTCGCCACCACAGACGATGTACTTTCGATCGGGCGAGAGAGCGTCTAGAAGAAACTCAGCCACTATTGCCAGCAGCGTAAAAAGTGAATGACACTGCACGAAATTTAACAGGAAGTTAATGACGTTATGATCCTCCATTATTTGCCTGGCGTATAGGATTGATTACCAGGATACGTTCCAAAGAGTGGCGTTTTGCATGTTGTGGCTTTTTTTATCAATTACGTCATCTCTATGATGATTGCTACCGCTCGCAGCGATAGTATAAAACGAGACTAGACTCTTGATTCTGTCGTTTTCCGTGCCGTTGGGAGTAAACGTCAGGAGCGGTTTCTCAGACGTAGGAGATACAATGCCGCATTCGTTTAAGATCTCTAACGTAAAATTCAACTGAAACGCCCGTCTAGATTGGCTGCCGTCCGGGCAAGGGCCCGAGTATTTCCCGCGGCTGTCAATACGATCTCCCGTAAGAAGCCCTTCGCCGACACGAAGTATACTGTGTCGCACTTTGGAGCCGCTTAGCGCCAGTCACGTCGCGTCTCGGGGGCGGCGTAACGGCCCGTCGGACGAAGACTGAACCTCAGCGACGGCGGCGGCGCACGTGACGACGGCGGCGGCGGCGGCGAGCGAGACGCCGGGCGTCGCGGGGCGGAGACGCACCGCACCGCGCACGGCGCCATAAAGCGGGGACGGCCGAGCCGCAGCCCTTGGCCGGCTCCGCCCTCGCCCCGCCACGCCCCGCCACCCTGGAAAGCCCACCGGACCATAAATTGTTTTATAGGTGCTCATTACATCGGGCCTTAATGAGCTGTGACTGGTGGCTGCGGGGAGGCACTCGCCCCCGACGCGGGTCAGCCACTCCCGCTCCCGAAGGATCCTCTCCCTCCCCTTCCCCCCCACACACCTTGTGCCTCCTCCGTCCTCACCGTGGCCTTATCCTCAACCATGCCCGCCGCACCTCGTGCGTCCCTGATCCCTCATCCTGGCCTTCGCCCCACCTCTTCATTTCTGCCTACTCATCTTGGGGAAACTTGTATGTTCCAAAGTACTCACCTCTCGTCCTTCCAACTTTTGTGTTCAAGTGTTCCACGTTCCCATGTTTCCGTTCTCATCCCTGTCCACTGTTCCTATCTAGATGTCATCTGACGTATCATTTGTCCTTACCTCTTTTTCTTCTCCCTACACTTCGTTCCGATTCTTTGGCTTCTTACCTGCTTTCCCACTGTTGTTCTTGTGTCCTCTAATCGCAAATCTCCTGATGTCTAAACGGATGTCATCTCTTATCATTGCCCTCGCTACCTTTCCGACTTTACGCACACTTTTTATTCCATTGTCAACCTTCTGTTACCTACTTATTTACCTTCTACATCTCCTGCAAGTATCATCTTGCGCCCTTCGAAAAGAAGGCACAGCCCAATCGTCCTCAACGTGTATTCCGGCGCCCTTCCCGTGTTCCGCCGAACGAAATAATAAATTCGGCAGCCGGGGCCGCCGGGTCGCAGGAGAGGCGCCGCATTTGCAAGTCTAAATGGAGCGCGGGAAGGTTCATCAGGGACCTTTTTGTGCCGCTTGATTTTCTAATTTAAACGAGGAATATCTTTATTGTTCATCGAACCCTCGTATTTACGCGGCTTGTTTGCCCCGCGCCCGCCCTGCCCGCGCCAAGGCGTCGCCGAAGCCCAAGACCGCGCGCCCGCCCGCCCGCTCGCCTGATGAATGCGCGGGTCCGCGCTGACCTCTGGCGGCCGAGAACGCGAGGAACTCGGGAGGAACGGCGAACGCTTCGCAGGGCGGTCGCTACCCACTCGTCTCTATTTACTGGACTGGCAATGGCGCCCGCGAACGTGTTGCTTCCGTGAGCGCAGCCATTGCCCAGAGTTTTTAGCAAATATTCTTCGTTTTTTCTAACGACGCCGATGACATTAGGACATTATTGGACCCCCTGCCTTATAAAATGAATATTTTATATAATTCGCGAACGTCCTTCTCAACGGGACTCGTGGCCTCGGAAATGTGCTTACCACTGTTAAAAAGATTCGTTTTATAAGGCAGGAGGTGTAATATTCGTAATGACAGTTATTGATTTACAATTTTTGTAAGTGTATTTGATGGAACTGTAGATATTCAGAGAGCTGTTCCTTTTTAGTCTTTCGTGTGACTTTTTTTTTTTATTTTGGAGTTCGCTTTTTCAGAAGACTGTATGAATCGTTGCGAAAGTTCAGGGTTCCAAATGATAGAGAGTTTGTTAATATGTTATATTTTGTGGTTGTTTAAATTATTGTAACATAGTTTCCAGAATATAAATTGAAAATAAAAGTTTTATTCAAATTTGCATGCAAAGTGAATGAGAGGAAGTGTTAAATAAATCGAACGTTACATTACAAAACTTTGAGTGTCATCAATGGAAGTTTGGCTGGCCTAATCTGGAGGATGGTGAGGATGAAATAAGGTGATGTGAAAGAATTTATCATTGATGAATTTGATAATTGTTATGCAGTGTTCGTATGATGAAAACATACTTTACCAATGTCACATTCGAACAGGCTACATCGTGATGGACACAGTGAAATTAATGCCTACATGCCACTTCGTCTTGCTAGTAAATTATAGCTGTAAGCTACTTTCAATGTGTATTGTAGTTATTTCTATGTCTTGTCTCTACTTTTATGCTTGTGAAAGAATTGCCATCAGTGATAGATATCATTTCCTTTTCAAAACAAGTAAATATAACGATAAGTGACAACTATTACACCCTACCCCGTAAAAGTGATGACGTGTTGTGCAATCATAATTCTTCGATACGCCTGTCTATGAAAGCGTTGTTGGACTGGTGATTAATATACAAGTATTACAATTGTGTAATATTTTATAAGTTAGGTGCCTTGCATTATTATTTTCATGATGAAAATGTTTTCAATGCCCAATCGGTGGATAAGTTCGCATGTTCACCGGCCCCTCCCTCTCTCTCTTCCCCCCTCTCTCTTTCTCTCATGGCCCCTCTTGGAATGTTTCTCAAAGTTCCGCATGACATCTCCAACGTGGAACTGACTGAGTTATTCAGTTCTCACAGCCAGCATTTCCCCAGTATAGAACCAGGCGAATGCTGAAGCTGTATATTAAAGGGCCACAGACCATGCCATTTTTCCATTTTCATCCTTGACCACCCCTCTACACTCACATTACACTTACATGCACTACATTAGGAGCCGTCCATAAATTACGAAACACAAATTTGGAGTATTTTGAATACCGCGTTTTCTCTGTAGCGCACCCATAACGCGCGCTTGGACCCGATAAAAAAAATTGTGTAAATTGCGTATTTTTTTCATTTCTGGATTAATTCTTTCTGAATAAATCAGTTCATTTCTTTTGTAAATAATAAACAATTTACATGTTTCTGGAATGTTTCTATGCTTCTGCAAATTTTTGCCTAGAAATCATGTTTTCAAACCAGCTTTTGAGAGCTTATAGCGGCTCATCCATTCGGAATATACACGTAGTTTATTAGACAAAATATGCTTAAAATTGCCTTAAGAGCTGACTTTCGAAGTTTCGACGTCTCCTCCCCGGACACCCTGTATTATTCAGACAATAGTCCGCGCTCCAGAGAGGAGAGATGCCGGGCCGCTGGGGGGGAAGACCTCCGTCGCCTGTCGCTGCCAAAGTTCTGCGGTGGGCGCGAGCGTCTTCCTATCCTTGGATCGATCCGCCGCGCCGCGCCACTCCGCTCCGCGCCACGCCCCCGCCCGCGACCGGGACCACCTCCTGGTCCGCGCTGGAAAGAACTCTGGAAGAAAGGGGCCGCCAGGATTAGTTTCTCTCCACTCAATAGAACCTTCGGCCAACTCGCGTGGACTAGTTTCTCTCGAAGAATTTGAGTTCGTTTCGTTCCAAACATGAATTGCGTTCGTTCTTTTTCTTGTTCATAAATGATATTCGAGAAATGTTTTAATGGTTCTAAACAAAACGGATTCTTTCAAACCTAATTCTTGAAAACGTTTTAATTTCAATGTCAAGATTAAGTAAGAAGGATATGAATCTTAGTTTGCTACAATTTAAGTCAGCAGTCGAAAATAATTCGCATACAAAATTAAACTGGACAGGAAAATAAACGATTAGTATTTTTCCTTTTCCAATTTGTGTATTTGTGGTACAATTGCGGTTGCCAATAGTGCCATTCAGTGCAAATATCGATGCCTAATTGGCTAGTATCTTATGTTAGTTGTACTAACTTTCTTGTAATTAATTTAAAAGACTTTTCCATCCAATTCTTTTAAATGACAAGTCTGTTGATAAGTTTCAGCTCAAAAACAGCAAATTTTAGTTAGTGATTTAAGTGTTTTGCAATTGCCTATGCAGGATTAGGCTGCTAATTCTGGCTCATACGTTTAAAGAAGCACCTTTGCCTTGAAATCCTTAGTTCTTCTTCCACTGACCACATGGACAGAAACAGGAAAAAGTGCTGTTTCGTGATTCCTATTAGACCACGCAGCAGTCTTTTTGTTTGCCTGAAAAATGTTGAACTCTTTTCCACCACCTGCCTCTCCTTCTACAAAACATCCGCACAACTACGTACGTCACAAAGGCTCATTTTCTCATTCGATGAATAAGGAAAAGTGAGCTCCTGTCTACCCGAATCCACCCACAAGAAAACTCTTCGAAAATACACAATACTATCATACATCGTGCATTGGGTATTCGGTGTGGAATGTTAAGATCCTCCCGACAATGCCAAGTATCCTCGTCTCAAGGAGAGCGAGGTTGCGAGCCACATTGGATCGAACCCAAGGTGATCTGATTCACTCGGAGCGCTGTATCTGTTTACAAACGCGCGACTCCCCACTTGCGTCCCAGAAGAGGAAGCACCGCCGCGGCGGGGTGGCGGAGGAGGGAGGGGTGGGGGTGCCTCTCTCCGCGTAGAAGATGGTGGCGGCGGCGCCGGGAGCCGCGAGTGCCGCCGCCCTTGTCCCCGCCCCCACCGCCACCTCGCACCGCGTTCCCCGCTCATTAGTCGGCGGGCACTCCATCACTGTCAGGGCGCGCGATACGCCGCGGCGGCGGCGGCGGCGGTGGAGGAGGAGCAGACGGAGGAGGAGGTGGAGGCGGCGGCGGCGGTGGCCCTGAGCTCTCACCCCGGGCGCGCCCCCGGCCCATCGCCCCGTCGCCCCCGCGCCGATGGCGTCATCGCCGTCAGCATCGTCCTCGTTACAGCCGCCAATCCGCTGCCCATCACCGCCTTCGCCACCGCAACGGCCGGCCGCCGCGCCTTCCTCCTCGCGCCGCACGGCACCTCCGCCGCCGCCGCCGCCACCCACCCGTCCGCTGCGCGGTGAATGAACAAATCGCCTTCCGCCCCGGCGCGATGTGTGAGAACACTAGATAGATTTTCGTATTATTCTCCGATTTATACGTAGTGATATTTCAAGGTTACGAGCTGGAAGGAGAGGGGGACACTGCCATCCAAACGGGAGCTTCCTTGTGACTAAATGTTCTGGTATTTGAGCTTCCGATTGAATGACAATGTCCACATCTTTTTCCAGATCGTGATCTTGAAATGCCACTAAGTTTAAATCGGAGTATACAGTGTAGTATTCCTCTTTTACATGTTTTGCACCTTTTAGTGAGTTGGTGACTCCCCACACACTACGACTGTAACAGTGAGTCTGTTTTAGACCGGCGCTTATGCCTTAACGTTTTAGTCCTGTATTTAAAGGCGAACGCTAACACAGGAGAGTTTCACCATGCCAAAACAAACACGACCAATAGAACCGAGATTGGGAAGGAGCGTCTGTCTTATTGGCCCTTTCGGCTGAGTCTTACTCAACTCCAGGCGCAAGTACCTTTATTACTTTTATCCTTGTTTCAAAACCATCGCGCCAATGTGGCTTATAGGCCCACGTAGTATATGCCTACTACTTTCTTTGACAACGTAGTCCTTCATTAGGGCTCATAATTAGTGCGGCTTTCACGAGATATAGGGAGTGTAAGTTGCTCCAAGATTACGCTAGCAGCTGCGGCTCTTGTTAGGATTACTCCGTCTCACACATCATTTATACATACTACACTCTCAGTCAGTAATAGGGTTGGGAAAAGAATTAGGTTGAAGATGGATATGCAATGGTGTATTGGGTATACAAACCACGCTACAGTGCAACTGAAACAAATGCATGCCTTACGCGGAATTCGAACCCACAGCCTTGGTGAAAACACGGATTGGGGTGCAGGATTGCAAGCACCTGTGCGACCAGACCACTTTTCTTTCTCAATAAGGTTCTCGCGGGTACGAGCAGGAAATATTCCTGTCTCGTCACCAGGGCAGGTCCTGAGGGGTGATGGAGCAGGACTGTCGTAGTGCCTAGGGCGGCTGTGCTACGATGTCGGGCAGTCGCGCGCGGTGTTATCAGCAGCGCCTGCGGTCTTCCGAGAAGGCCCTGGAGGCGGGAGGTGGCGCGGCTCGCGGTGAGTGTGGGCGGCGCTGACGGCTCCTTCCGGTGCGGCTCATGTGCCCCTCCCTCCCCGCTCCCCGGCGCGGGCCCGGCGCGGCCCGGGCCGCTCAGCCGGCAGGCGGCGGAAACCGCGCGACCCGCCCAACTGCGCGCCGCTCAACGGACGGCCCAGCCGCTCGCTCTACCTCCGAACCACACGATTGTTCAAACGCACGCTCTACTTCCCATCCAAACGCCCAACCATGCGACTGGCCGAACGCCTACTCAAACATACCTAACCGCACGCTCAACCAATAGTTCAACTTCCCATATACCCATCCGACCGCCCTAACGACAGACCCACCAACCACCCGATAGCCCAACCACTCGATCAACACGCTCAACCACACACTCAATATATTCTCCATTTTCCATCCCGACCACCCAAACGGCCGACCGACCTCATGACGTAGCGCGGATCTGAATCTTGCATCTTTGCCTCACGCCCGACTGACCTCTCACCCGATCATCGAGGCACCCAAGGAAACGTACATTACCCGCACGTTCATCCATATGTTCATTCGCAGGCTCAACCGAACATTGAACCGCACGCCCCGCCACCCACCCGACTGACAGCTCTTCCTTACTACCCGTCCAATCACCTCTCCGTCCGTCTTTCTACCCAATGTTCTTGTCTCTCCCCTATTCCAACACCCTCCAGCTCACCAATTTCAAGATCGACCGCCGAGCTCAATCTTCCGAATCCCGAACCACATATATTCGTTCACATATACTCTCATCAGGCCACCTCATCCATTACTTCGGATACCTGGACCGTGTTCACTCATAGTAGTAATGAAGTTACGTAAAATCAATTCATTTTAATAACAATCTAGTTTTATTGATTTCACAACTGATTTTATTAATTTCTTTTATTGATTTAATACTCAATTCACATGAGCTTCGCTCATTTATTTCCGTTTCAGGAAGATGTTTTCAAGGATAAATAGGTTAGCAACCTCTGGTCTATAGCAAATAGAACTCAAGTACCCAACGTTCAGGTTCGCTCGACCGCTTACACAGGAGGCGCCCAGCGGGTGGGATTGGAACCTCGGTCCCACGTATGATGTTTTAGCAGGGTACCAGAAACTCCCGACTGGATGCCCACATTCTCGAAGGTACTCAAACCGTGAGAGCATATATGACTGCTGTGAGAAGTGTTGGGGACCTCGTGCCTCCCGGGTATAAAAACACGACAGGGGGGAGGTAGTTGGGCTTTGGCTTCGTCGTCCCTGAGCCTCGTGCTCGCGGTTAGGGACTTTCCATGTAAATACATTTGTTTATGGGAACAAGACACCTGCAGTCTATAGTATTTTTTAAAGTTTACAAGACAATTTGAATGAATTAGAACTATTTGTATTTTACATATTTTGGTGCCATTACATAATCTAAAACTACATGTTCCTAACATACTATCTATTTATACTTCGAAATAGAACATTTCAGGTGCGAGTTTGCAATATATGTTACTAGAATCATCTTTCTTTCAAAGTAATGTATTGTTCTCTCTCTTATGGGTACCAGGGACCTACGCCACGAAGAGTCAAACTTACCCTCAGCACCACCACACTGCGTCTTGGAAACTTCATCTCAAACTCAAGAATGAGCGGGTGCTAGTGAAACAAGTCATTTCACGTGCTTGCTCATGTTTCATAAAGCCCACGTTTAACTCGATCGAAAACTTAATAAATATTTTTACAGATCGGTGACTTTGGGCGTTATTGGATTTGAGGGAGTGGGAAATTCCCTCCTCTCTCCAGGGTCCATCACTAGCTGTATGATACTACTATTCACTTGAACCTCGTATACAACATTGTGTATACAACGAACGTAATTTATATTTCAAATACAACTTGTGTGATGAAAATTAGTTTACAAATAGGCATACTTGTGTAGAGGTTCTAGATCTTTCTTTCAGCTGCTCCGAATCCACGTTGAGATCAGATTAGCGACTTCTGTGCTTGGAAAAGCTTGTGTTGTAGAGCTATTTTAAACGCGACAAAGAATTTTTATTTTATATATTTTCTATTTTTGTTACATATTTTGGGAAAAATATATTTTCCAATTTTATATTTTTTCATGAATATTTTGCTTTTTATTAAAAAAACATCCCCTTGCTAAAAAAGTCTAATTGAGCAGAGATTCGTCGCTACACATGTGAGTTTATTTATTTACGTCAAAAACAGTTTAAAACTGCGTGTGACGAACTATGGGGAGAAGTGAAAGAGAGTCCTGTGTGACCTCCGGTACCAACCTGAAAAGCTGGTAATCTTCGAGCTAGCGAAGTGGCCTCACCCAGGTTGTGGGTAGAGTTTTCCATAGCGTTGTGATGAATCCAGATATCAGTCTGTCAACGTCCTATTTATCTGAAATGTGTGATAATATAGCTGAACGCTAGGTGTCCACTGAACGCAAGGTCAGTGGTGTCAAGATCTTCTACTGGTGGCAGTGGCACGCGTCGTGGCATGCCACGAGCTACTCTGCGCAACTAGAGCCGGGAAAGGAAACTATTAGTAACCCCGCCGTTTTACAATAGGGATGGCGTTGTCTCTGGTGGTGGGGTGACGAACTGCGTGAAGGGGCGATTTCGTTGTGGGTCTCGTGCCACGAACTTTCGCTCGTGGCATCAACCTTGACAACACTGCGATAGGTACTGAAAAGGCAGCCGGTAGACTGCCGACTGAAATGCATGTGCAGTCGCTACCTCACTCGCTCATCGCGCACTCGAAACGCTTACTCGTCTTGTCGTCGTTAAGCGATTTTATCCGCTCATTCTAGAGTAGCCGACACCGGAAATATAAACTCTTAAAACTTAAAAATAAACTCACGATAGATTTATTCAAATAAATAATTCCCTCTTATCGATCATCTTTGCACCTCGGCAGAAGTAAATGGTGGATTCCATAAAAATCCCGTGTACAATAACACCGTAAAATGTGCTGTACAATATTGCATGTCATTATATGTGTCTGTAAGATTTCTGCGTAAATGTGACCTTTGATTTGAAGAACATCTTGTTTTACAGCTTTATCGCAACCATTGCTAATTGCATATTCATTATCTGTGAGTTCAAGGGAAACACTGATATTTTTTCTGGCTCTCATAGACATTTCTTGCTCTTTAATTTGTCCATTTCATTAAGGCAAGAAAATATGTTAATTTGCAGAAAATAGTTAATTTGTGTAGGTTCTAATAGTGGACTATTGCTGATTCGAAATGTTTGTTTTTTTGTCGCAGCCATTGTCGGTATATAGTAGACAATTGTAGTACTGGGATGTATACATTTTCATTTTAACAACTTCAAACGTTTTTCAATCCATTTGTAATGCCGACTGCTTTTTAAATCATGTTCACAGGAAACCTGTGAAAACTTCACTATATTCATTCTTTCTTATGCAAGTGCAATGCCATTTAACCGGTTCACATCTGTTCGCAGCCAGGAGTGATGCAGGAAACCCCCATTGTGCAATAAAGTCACCAACTAAATGAGAATGTACTGCGGCGGTCACTATATCTGCTTATCATAATTATACAGAATTATTCAAAATGTTCGCCATCACTATGCACATTTGTTACATATTTATAGCTATCTCGCATTGCGTCACTCGTAATCAGCTTAACTATTCTCCAGAGTAGTACCCGCATGCCCCCCACCATTCGGTCTACCATATATTTCCGGTGGAGTGAACCGTTTTATATACAACATCGACTCATCGAACAACAATGTATCAGAACGTTGAGTTCTGCGGGTGCCAACTGATAGACGCAGGGAATGACGTGTCCCAGCCCCAAGTTTATGAATCTGCAAGGGCATAAATGTTGTACTCAATACTTCCAGAGACAGTGCCACCCAGGGGGTGGGGCGGGGGGTTGACTGCGACGGCGTATGCATCATAACCACGTCCGCCCTAAGTTACGAGGCAGCGTGTGTAAGCTAACGACCATGAAATCGGAGCGGCAGTGTGTGTGTGTGTGTGTGCCGGTGGGCCTCCACACGAATCCGGCCGGCTGAGAACCCGCAGCTCCTTAAATAACAACCCGGAGGAAGAAGAAGGCCCGGAATGAAAGCCCGGAAACGGCGCGGCCGGGCGGGGCGGGGCGGGAGGGGAGGGGCGGGGCGGGCGGCGTTTACGGGTCATGTGCGCGAATAATGGATGAATGACGCGAGGTAAGAATCGGCGCTCAAGCGCTGCCTCTACTTACCGCTCGCGGGCGGTGATTGAGGGCGGGCGCCGCGAGGGTGCGCTGGGCCGGGCCGGGCCACTCGACGCAGAAATCTAACGAGGGCGCGGCGCGGTGGTCTCTCGCGGGAGCGGGGGAGGGCGCGGGGGTCCCGGCTCCGCTCGCTCCTTGATTGACTCGGGGGATCCGAGTGACGGCGGCGGCGGCGGCGGCGGCGGGCGCCCTTGCCGGAGTAACAGCCTCGGCTGTCTTGGGCCGCACATCGTGACCATCGCGGGCCGCCGCCGCCTACTGTCCGCCCTGGCCCCACCCCGGCCGCCCATTACGGGGACGGGAGTCGTTCGCGTGGATGGGTTTGTTAGGGGGCGGCGGCGGGGCTCGGCTCGGTCCAGGCCCAAGATAGCCCGTCCGCCCGTGCCCCGCGCTCCTACGTGCTCTTTCTTTCGCCCCTTTGCACGTTCTTTTTTGCTCTTTTCTACGTACCATCCCCTCACTCTCTGTTTTTCTTGTCCCTCTGTTTGCTAATGTTTCTGCCCATCACTGGGTGACTACACATTCTTTATCTCCGTTTCCATTCCCACCCCTTTCTTTCTTCTCCCTTTTCTTCCCCATTCTCTGTCCTCTATTTTTTCTATCTCTTTTTTCTCTTTCTCTCTTCCGTTCTCTTCTTTCCTATCTTTCTCTTTATTCTCCCTTGCGCGCGCTCTCTTCCCCTTGCTCGCTCTCTCATGCTCACTCTACCTTTATTTCTTTCTCTCCCTTTGTTTCTCCTTTCTCTCCTTTCCTTCATCTATTCGTTTCCCTCTCTTTTCTATGTTCACTATTCAATATTCCTAAGTAGAGATTCTTTCTTTTGTACAATCGCAATGCCTCTAATGCCCCGCCGCCTCCTCTCTGTCTCTCTGGTTCCTTTTCCTTCTCTCTTCTTGTTTGTCTCCATCTCTTTCTCCCGTTCGTCCCTTGGCCGCCGGCTCCTCTCCTTCCTCCTTGTTTCCCCTCCGTCGTTGCAGGGTTGGGGGCGTGGGGGCGAGCCGGGGCGGGATGCAGCGAGCCTCGATCGTGCCGGTGGCGTGCAGCCAGGGCAATTCCGTCTGTGATGAAACTGCCTTTATCGTGACTCGTAGAGCCACCCTTAGATCAGGCCAAGTGGGGAAGATCTGCACTGTGGAAGACCGCGCCCTCTTCGTCTGGAATCCGCGCGATAAAACTCAAAAAACCGGTGTCTCTTTCTGCCGGATTGCATTGTTCAAGAAATCTGGTAAAATTAAAAAAAAATCATTATTAGAACTTTAAAAAAATTAGTAATTTTCTGCGTAATTCTATACTCAATTTCCGTCTTGAATTGCAAAAGTCGTAGCGGGCCTAAAAATATGTGCCCATTGAGTGACCGATTCTTATTCACAACTAGCCATTATTCTCAACTGAGTGAGAGAATGACCATTTGAGGAAGGTTGCCTGTTCCTCATTCAATCTGCTCTTTGCCGTTTAGGTTATGTTCTTTCACGGCGCTTACTTCCACTATACAAAACGATGAAAATGATGTAGCAGAATGTCCTGTACGCAACACATTCGTACTATGAAAATGTATAACCCATTCGAAATGTTCAAGTTCAAAGGAAAGCACACAAGTCAAATTGAACGCTTTCTGTACGAAAAATATTGATTGTTAATATTCCGTAGTCACTCACCTTTGAGGTAGATGGTGGAAATGACACTTTGCAAATTCACCATAATAGATGCGCCATGGCTAACAAAACGTCGATGTTTCAAAATGAAAACATCGATGTTAATAATACATCATCACAAAAGCAATTATGTTTTAAATCCGCTTTTGTAACATCTAGCAATAATGTTGGCGCAAGGGAGTGTGATTTAATTTTACCGTGGTCTTAATTTAAAACCCAGATTTAAACGACATAAATTCAAAATTTATCAGAAAAGTTAAGAAAACTTTTTTTTATCTGATCGGATATACTAAGCAATAGAGTATGTTTATCAACGATGATCACTTCGGTGTGAAGAATGTTCGATTTATAGATATACGAAAATTATGTTAATGGTATTATGATTATTTATGGTTATGAAAATTATTTTTGTTATTGTGGTATTTTGTTATTCTCCATTCCAAAATAAAAAATCGACCACGTAAAACATCGGGCACAAAACACCGATATTATAAAAACATGGGCTTCAATAACTGGATGTTAAGTACATCGATGTTTTTATGAATTTATTTTTATTGAAAACATCGTCATCGATGTCACTTCTCTAGTCGTCATGTGTAACGTCTAGAAATATACGGACTTCAAGAGACCGCATTCAGTTTCGAGTATTCCTTAAATGTCGACTATGAATTCGGCCCTAATGCTAGAATGATACCCGTTGTGCAAAGATGATCATTATTCATTCCTTACGCCAAAGAGAATATTTTTCCATGATCAAACGTCTGTGTACAACATACAGCTATTGTACTGTTGGTCATAGCATCAATTCTATGGACCATTGACGTTCTTCGTCATTTTCTACAGAACATGAATTTTGCTGCTTGCGCATCATGCGGAACATAGTGGGTAGGATTGTTCGGAGCATGAGAATGCAAGACTTGGTAATGAACCTTCCCATTTCTTGAGATTTGACTCATACTTACATGTTGACTGACATAGTAAGTCGCACAATGATGCTTCTTCAGTAAAATTACGATGGATTACAAATTGAAATGAGACTTTATTGTTATCAGTAAAACATCATTCGAATTGATACTAAATCTCTCAGAAATTAGAAGTCATTAGAAAGAATAAATACTGCCTTTAAACTTATGTAATTAAAAATTAAATCTGCTATCATGAAAATTATACATGCTAAAGCTTTATATGCATATATTTAGAAATGATTACGCAAATATATTTCCTTAGGAGTTTTTGTGAACCCGTGTAAATTTTTCAGGATGTTCTTTTTTTTATTTTTAGGGAATGTAACGTAGGGTTTGGTAAATAGAGAAAATTTCTCCTCTTCCCTATGTCGTCTCTGCAGGAACTCAAATTTTGTATAAATAATGACGAAACTAGCTCCTGCGAAATATTCCCGATCGACTTGTATCACATTAAAATCCGCATGTCCGCTTCTGGTCGGTAATTGGATTTAAATTTGTGCATTAAAAATTAATTTTCCAGAAATGTCCCCGAACGCGTCGATACAACCGCCTCTGGGCACGATCCACGGCACATTCCGGTTATTTGTGCATGGCATCCAAACAACGCGGGCCTCGCTAGTTGTAAACAATTTCTGTTAGTTTTGCTACAGGTCTGTGTACCCAACTGATTGCATGAAGTTTCATTGATGTATTCAGCCAGTAATTTATTTCGCGGGCTCCTGCCCCCGACAGCCGGGTCATCAGCGAGGCGCGTGTGTGCGTGCTGCGCTTTATCCCTGTCCGTTATCGCCCCGCGCGGTGTATTGGCGAAGGGAAGATTTCGGCTTTGCCGCTATGGCGCTGGCGGCGGTGTTTGAGTAGCGTAGCGCGTCGGACAACGCCTGACCTCGGGAGCGCATCAAAAGCACAGGATGTGGGTCGGAATCAATCTTACGTTGTGGCGAATAGCCCACGCTCGCGGTTACAAAGCTTGCGCCTTCGGTGTGCGCGCGCGCGTGTGTGTGTGTGTGTGTGTGTGTGTGTGTGTGTGTGTATGTGTGTGTTTAGGTGCCGCAGGAGGAAAGCTTTCTTGGATTATGGGCCCTGACGATCCCCCTTCGGCCGTCTTTACAGTGGATGGCGATTGGCTGTTGATTAACTCGCAGTCGTCCGCAACGCCCTTTTTATTTTTAATTAAACTGATCGGCTATAAATGGTTTTACAAATTGAGTTTGGGACTCGGAATACAGAGTGCGGACATTTACAACCGCGGATCATTGTTCAGGGGCCTTTCAGCGGATGAGAATCGAAGGGTAGCGTCTGGGTTTTGAGGAAGGTTAGGAGGCGGTCGAGATGAAGTGCGTAATTGGACGCGGCTCAGGAAGTGAGGAAGGGCATTGGGAAGAAACCGTTGAGGCTGAGGCGCTGGAGATTGAAGACTTTTTCGTCGAACGCCAACTTTTCTGAACGGGGGATGTTAAGAATGGTGTAACAGATCGTCTTGGTTGCCGAGGGATGACTCAGCGAAGTAACGAAAAGCCGACTACGCGGACGGCAAGTGCAGGCTTTGTTGCGTGATTCAGTCCGGTACGTACATGTTCTTCCTGACGGCAGCCCTTCATTTTTTGTACAATGACTTACTATTGTAATGATTGCAGAGTTTAATTATATAATTAATTCTAATGGAATTTGTAATGAATTACAAATCATTATATACTTACAGCAGTTATTTCTGTACTGTACGTCTCCACGATTTACTTTATAATCGTAGATCTCCCGTATCTACGGAAATACGCCTTCAAAGTCTTACTCAGTACTTCGACTGTGATATGTTGACGATACATACTGTAATGATTTGAGGAAAAATCTCCCCACAGCGTACTAATAAACAATCTTGTGGAGTGGAAGAAGGTTATTCTTTATGATAACAAATCCATGTACAAACAATGTTCAGTCTAAGTGGTCATGGTACCGGAAACTGAACGAAATTTATGCAGTAGCTGAGCTTTGGGGCCTCGCACTACTCATTTGTTGTAGATACGAAGAAGATTGTATTTATTATTCACGTCAATGTTTTTTAATATATTATGATAATCCAATTACACTATTTGGTAAAAATGGATGAGTAAGTAAGATTATCGTGCTAGTATGTAAAATGTTATAGTGTTAAATTGCACTGTTTTGCATAATACCGACTTTTAATAAACCGACGTTGAATAAACAATCAGTTTTTGTTTAATCGTAGAACCGATAATGTCTGAAAGCTCTTCATCCCAGAGCAATTCATATGTCAAATTGATCGACAATCTCTATACCATTATAAACTGTAAAATATAGCTTCTCTTCCTTCAAAACTTGCGAATTTGTGATGAATAGAGACGAGCGTGTTTTTAATTCAAATTTTCATAAATACACGAATCATAAGTTGGCAATGAAATTAAAATGATATACGATTTTCGGGCGAACAATATTTATGTACTTTAGAAACTGCTGGAATCAATACTGAAAAATTGTTTTCGTCGTAGTTATGCAGCTCTGCCTAGAACAAATCCACGATTGCGGTTTCCAGGAAAAGCTGCGGTTTTCGAACTTCTGAGTTTCGTTGAAATATCTTGCCCACACATTGGGCAAGATTTTGAAACTATATCGTTAAATAACTCATAAGTATGCGTTATATGGCCTTAAAAACTAAAATTTTGTGGACGACCAAAGAAACTTTTCTCACACCGTAATCTACAGGATGAAACCTTTTTGAAGATTTCATTACATTTTTGCTGGTCCGGCGCTTCCCGCATTACCTCACCTGCGCAGAGATGTGCAGAATCTGCAATTAAATGTGAATGAGAGTGACAGAGAGCGGCGGAAACAGACAGAGACAGGGTGAGGGAGGGAGAGAGAGACATTGAGAAAAAGGAGATGGGAGGGAAAAGAGGGCGATGAAGGGCAGAACAACGTCTGTCGGGTTTTCCTAAGTATAATAGAAGTAATAGTAGAAGTATAGAAAATAAGAGGAAAAAGAATGCAATATCAATGGAACAATTTTAGATCTAAAACTCACTGACCATCAATACAGACTCGGAAGCCATAACGAAATCCACCAATTCAAAGACAATCGCAGTAAGTTTCCAAAATACAGACTTCATTTTTACGAGCATATCGAGAGAATGAATTCATATCACGAAACAGGTAAGTGAATTTTATTAGAACAGGAGTCAATGCACACTTCTAAAGATCTATGGAATCAGAAAGTATCATAAATGATCGCAAATGGAGGCAATATAAAAAAATAGTGTGTGTCCAATTGATCTTTGAATTGATCGGAGGAGGACAAGAAAGAATGGAAATAAACAAGAGAAAGGAGCACACAGCAAAAGAATTAAGGACATTTGGACGCAGAGAAGACAAACAAATGCTTCTGAGCACTTCGGGAAGTTTCATTTGAGTTACTCACGATGAGAAAAAAGACGACGTAGAACAAGAAGAAATAGGATGAGGAGAATTAATGGAAAAGACGAGAAGGATGGAGGAGGAGGATGAATGGGAAGGAAAAAGAAGAACAGGAAGATGTTGAATGAACGGGAGGCTGGTGGAGGACTGCGAAGGGAGAGATTGAACCGAGTGGGGAAGGACGAATGAGGAGGAGGATGAACGACAAGAAGAAGATCGAACAGGAAGGAGGAGAATCTGGAAGGAGGAAGATGAACGGGAAGGCGAATGACGAACGGCAAGGAAGAGGATGGACGCAAAGGAGAAAGGTGAACGGGAAGGAGGAAGACGAACGGGAAGGAGGAAGACGAACAGGAAGGAGGAGGAGGAACGGGAAGTAGGAGTGTGAGAATGTGAAAGAGGAAGGAGAAAATGAACTGACAGGAAGATGATGCACGCGAACGAAAAGGATAAACGGGAAGGAGGAGGGTGAAAGGGGAAGGAAAATTATGAGGAAGGGGAAAGATGGAGGAGAGAGAGGACAAGAAGAAGAAGAATTAACTCCATGTCATCTTTGTAAACGCCACCTGATATCGCGCTTGCCCTGCGAACTAACCAGGAAAGCAACGCGAGCGAGCGAGCGAGTGGTTCCAGCGCGGCGCAAGATTCACCGCGAAAGGGAAGGCAGGGAGTGACGCCTCAACAGGTCCCGCGCCGCCCCCATTGCCTTTGCCGGCGGCGGCGGCGGCGGCGGCGGCGGCGGCGGAGGCGGCGGCGGCGGCGGCGGCGGCGGCGGCGGCGGCGGCGGCGGCGGCGGCGGCGGCGGCGGCGGCGGCGGCGGCGGCGGCGTGTCCGCTGCGCGGGAACGGGCTGCACCGCCGCCTCCGCCTCCGCCGTCGCCAGAATGTAAATGAGAAATTCCGAGCGAGCGAGCGACCGGCCAGCCGTTCGGTCGCGCCGCTGCGCTCCGGTCACTCACGAGCGCCTTCGCGTGTCGCGCGCACGCCGACCGCGCGGCCACCATCCGACTCACGATGACATCTCGCAAGAGAACAATGGCGACGAATTGATAGTGCTGGTGGCGAGGAGTTTAAAAAGAAAGTATTTCTTCAACTGCTCGAGGTGGAACTAGCGACCACTGGAACTTTTAACTTTGAGGTGGAGGAACACGTACTGGCAACGTACACGAACATTCATGCCTGGGGCGGGATTCGAACGCGGGGCCCTTCAAAGGCAGCTATGACTCTTCAGCCTTACCAACCTCGGCTATGCAGGCTGACATATTAGGAATTGAGAGAGCGGAAGGTTCAGGGAATTTGTCACGAGTTTGAAAATGTCGATGTTGAAAATAAGATGATGTTAGGAATAGGCGACGAAAGCTTCATGAGCCAAATTATTGCCAATGATATTTGTGACGAGAATGGTGATAGTGAAAAGATGGTTAAATGAAGCATGACAGCTCAAAGATGGACACTTTTTGATGACATTTGTGACGTGAATGATTGCACCGATAATGGTTAAGAGACGACATAGCAATGATGTGGCAACAGAAATAGTGCAATACATAAATGACTATCATGGCAATGACATCACTGATGTCGAAAACCAAAAAAAAAAAAAAAATGTCAGTACCGTGTGTAACGAATGTTGTGTAGGCGACCTGACAGTCGAAATAAGATACCTACCCTCATACGAGAGTAGCAGCTGTGACGATGACAATTACGTGGACGTTCATGAAGCTATGTGAACAATGCCGATAGATGCGCCCTCACGGCGCGCGGACTTTTTATTTTAATTTCCGAGCACAGCAGAGCAGCGCAGCGCGACGCGACGCGACGCGACGCGACCGGTCCGGAACGCGCCGCACGAATTCCTTCGCGACCCGCGCCTCTTCCAAAATAAACCCTCAAATATTTGTCGTAATAACAGCACTTATTTTTCTTGAGGGGCGGAGGAGGAGGGCGTTCGCTTCGCGCCGCCTGCCACTTAGTCGCCTGCACCGCCGCCGCCGCCGCCTCCTTGAACTCTTCCCGGACTGTTTATTGAAACGTCTAATTAATGAGAGGTATTAATTGGCGCCTCGGAGGTGCGGTGTTGACTCAGGGTCTGCGATACAGTGGACCACTGAGGAATTCTTTTTTTTTTTTTTTTCTTTTTTTTTTTTTTCTTCTTCTTCTTAGTTTTCTTTTTCTGGGACTAATGAGAAATCGTATGGAAGAGTGCAGGCGGTTCTGGTGCATTTGATCCGAGATGTCATGTCATAGAGCAAGTAGATACGAGAATAGTTATGAGTTGGGAGAGCATTTTTATGCCCTAAAAAATCTTGTAATATGCTTTTAAAATATGCATTTATGACCTAAAAATTGGAAAATATGCACTTTAATGTGCCATGAAAATTACCAATATTTCATTTCCTGTATAAACCTTTCTTGATAAAATTCAAGAGAAGCATGCGGAATGAAAAGATTCAGTTTTGTGCAAACATAATATAACTTAGCTTACTTCGCGAGAGAAATAATTGAAGTAAATATGTACGTTAGTGAAGCACATCTTGAAGTCTTGTTACATTTTTTCTGCCTGGTTTAAACATATTAAACAAAATATATCAAGGAAATCC
This sequence comes from Acheta domesticus, assembly GCA_031308135.1. Classification (NCBI taxonomy): domain Eukaryota; kingdom Metazoa; phylum Arthropoda; class Insecta; order Orthoptera; family Gryllidae; genus Acheta; species Acheta domesticus. The sequence continues at coordinate 114,099,134 of JAHLJT010004567.1, read as the reverse complement.
TACATTTCTCACAAGTGGTTTATATTGTATAGAAAAGTTAAAAAAACGCAAACTGTAACAAGTTCTTTCTAATCAAGGAACGCTCACAAATAAATAAATTATATGAAAACATGAAACGTTTTAGAGATAAGTCTCTGTTTTAACGAAATATGCAAAAAATATGCTCATATATTTACATTAATTCGCGCCAGTCGGAAAAATCGCACAAATATGCACAAATATATACTAACATAGCATCCAATTCTAACCAAAAGTCAAGATTTCACTTAGCACTTCGCATTCACTTCACATGCCCTGAAGCAAAGGGCAAAAATATGCAAAATCATAGAAATTCACTCCCTATAATTCACATAGGCATGTTTTCAGACTCGTAACTATATGAGACTGAAAGTCTAATAACTATAGTTATGAGACTGAAAATACGCCTATGTGAATTCACATGAACGTACATAGCGATTTGATAGATATAGTTCGTGAGATTTTTCACAGTACCGCAGTGTGGGAATGTTTGAATTCGACTGAATAGGAAATGAAACGTAACTAAGAATTTTGCTCGTTTACTGACATTATTAATTAACCTTTTGCTCAGTTTTCTGTACTTAACTTTAGTATCTTCGCATTACTCGGTTTAGTAACTCTTGTACTCTTTTCCGGTGACAGCCTTACCTCCAAGGGCTTAACGAGTGTGTATCTTGTGTACTTTGCTGTAGACGGTAGTTTACGGGAGTGTCCGTTAAAAAAAGTGTCTTCACTGGATGTCGGGGTTATTAGGCAAGTTATGCAAATGCAAATCACTGAATGAGATGCGATTGGTAAATACTCTTCATATATTAATAAATAGGATTACGAAATTCTTCAAACTCTATCTGTTTGTCCTACCTGTTGTTAGGGTGTGAGTGACTTATAACGATGTGGCAACAACAATGGATGGAGAATTGAAAGCGATTATTCCAGCTGATAGATTCCGTGATCTCGGCCCCTTTTGTGGAGACTTTAGGAGGGCGATGGAGTAGTGTGTAGATAACCTTCTCGCTCAATGACTTTTCCCTCCACGATCTGTCCTTTTCTTCTTCTTCTGCTTCCTCCACTTCTTCTCTTGCGCCTCCGAATTGTGTTAATAGCACCGAAAGAAATCGCATTAACCTATCGGAGCTCGGCCGAAACGACCATCCATTAAAGTCCACTGCAGACCAATACCGCCTGGCCCTAAGCGCCCCCCGCGCGGCTCCCCGCCTCTTTCCTCCTCATCTCACCCCGCACTGGCACGCCTCGCCTCGCCTCGCCTCGCCTCGCCTCGCCTCGCTTCGTCCCGTCCTGTCCTGCCTCGTCTCTACCCTCCTCCTCCCCGCCCTATCCTTGTTCACTTCACGCCGCCCCGCCTCTGTCCACTCCTCGTCACCCCACCTCGGTCCGCTCGTCCCCGCCTGGCCACGACCCGCTCATCCCCGCCCCGACTCGACCCGCCCTCTCCACCTCGCCCTGCCCCACCCCACCTCGCCCCACCCCACCTTTACCCGCCTCCTCCACCTCGCCCTGCGACCGTCCCGCCTTGACTCGCACCTCCCCGCCCCGCCTTATCCACCCCGCCTCGACCAACTCAACCCCGCCCCTCCCCGAGCCGCTCCTTCCCGCTCCGCCTCTACCCGTTGTGTCCCACGCGAACCAAATCGTCTCCACACGGCCTCGACTCGCTCGTTTCGGCTCCTCGACGCACCCTCTCAGCTCCGCCTTCGACTCGTCTCAACGCACCCTCTCCTCCCCGCCACGATAGCTCCGACCCCGCCTGGATCTGCTCCTTCCCACCCCGCCTTGGCCCATCCTCTCCGCTCCGTTCGTCTTCGTTTTGTCCCATCTTCCTGCTCCTCTCCTCCCCGTTCCTCTCCGCTCCGCCTTATCCACCCCATCCCCTCTTTCCCACCCATCTCCGTGTCGACCAAGCCCGTCCTGCCCCACCCTATCTCACCCCGCCGCGCCGCTGTGCGCCGGGCGCGCAAATGAAGCGATCCCGCAACTCGCGGAGATTACTCAATGGGACACGTATTGGTTACAGAGGACGCGAGGGCGAGGACGGGGGCTCGCGAGGGAGTCGTGGCGCCCGCGGGCGAGGACGTGGTCGGAATGGGCGCGGAGGGGACTTTTTTAAGACGCGCCGCGAGGGAAGACAGAGGGGACCTGCCCCGCCCCATCCCACGGCTGCGGCCGGTGAGATATTGAATTGGAGCGGGACCCGCCCCTCCCCCGCCCAACAGCTGGCAGGAGTCCCTAAAAAACATGGCTGAAAGAAATCAGCGCCCGCCCCACTGACACAAACACAATCAGGTGCACTGGGGAAGCCAGATGAGTTTCTCCGCGGAGGAGCGATGTATTAAGTGTGACTCATCTTTTACTAATGAAATGGCCTGTAAAAATCATATTATTTACATTTTATGCTCTGTTAACACTCTTTAGAAAGACTACGCTGTTCCTCTCCGTGTCCCGAATTATACCAGTACGTCTGATGAAATCCGTGTGACAATACTTGCAAACATTTTGGACGTATAGATATCGGAAGAATAAAAAATGCCTAGATATTAGAATTTCAGAAACCCAGCTTCCAAGTTGGTACTCAATGGCTTTCCCTATTGACAACGACTATTAATCACCTTTTTCTGAAATCCACGTGCGTTGATGTAAGTTCTATGAGAAGGAAGATTACCGCACATGTGTAGTGGTAGTGAAGGGGAGGACAATTGTCCACATTCACTGCCTAGATTCCTCACTTAATACATACATAATGTATAATGTGACTCACTCGTCACATCTGTCGGCTCATTAGTGTATTCATGCCATTTCCGTATTATTATCCAGAGGTGAATAGCCATAGTTCTGGAACTGGTTAACGATACGAACCATGTATTCGATCCGAAACAGGTGTGAGACGAAGGTTGGTCTTCATTTATCAGTCGTAGATTGCTCCACGATTTCTCAAGAATATTGCAGAATTCTCCATGTTTATTTTCTTATGAAGCGTATGGACGATTGCATTCAAAGCCAGCGAACTGATAAAAGGAGCGCATACCACTGACTTCACACCAAAACCGTAGATCATTTTTAACAAGAGAATTGAAACATTTCTGGGGAGTACATTGGGAACTCGGCGATTGTGAGCCCTTGTAAAGTTGTTTACAGAACCGAGAATCCGAGTCAGGTAAGTTCAGTGGATTAGTGATGAAGGAATGAGTACTATTTCCTTGTTTTTTATTGTAAAATTTGTCAATAACTCAACGCTGAGCCACATGGCTTTTCAGTTGTTAGGAGCGAGTAATTTCAATCAAAGACGATGTGTAGGGGGTACCTATTGCAACCTACCTTGAAAATTAAAATTAAAGGCATGGTGATTATAAAGAGAATAAGTGCATATTTGTTGATTATTGATGGGAGAATTGTTAATTTGATCTTATATCTGTCAAATTGCGAAGGAAGATGTGGAAAACGAGTCGTTTGCGTCCACAAGGTTTTGCGCATTAGTATTTAGATTTCAATACGATGTACCGGAAGCGTTGTAATACTGGGTGAATTTTGAAAAATGTATAAGAATCTTTTGTGATATGTGAGGACGGGGTAAAAATTTTTGTGAAGATTCTTATTGCTCTCGTACTGGGCGTTTACTGCTATTCTGGGGACCTTGTTTTGGAATATCTGAATTTTGTTGATAGTTAAATGTGCTTCTGAAAAAAAACCTACGCTTGGTTTTTCAGTACAAATAAACAAGATGGGATTTCAACGTGCTGATTTCCGGAAAGATTGATAATCCGTTGTGAATTTTGACAAAGTTCGAGCATCGTCTTAAATTTAACTTCCCCGCAGGCACTGTCCCGTGCACTATCTAGAAGTCGCGAGATTCCGCAGAAAGAGCGCGATGGTAAGAAAGACAGATGGCGAGAAGAGCTTGGCCGGAGCCCGGGTGAAATATCGAATGGCGGGCGGGAGATGCGCAGTTCCTGGAAGGCAGTGGCAAGGGATAACGACGCCAATGGAGACCTTTGGAGCGCCGCGTTGGGCGCCGCCGGGAGATAGCGCTGACGGTCGTTATAAGGGCGTTGGGGACGGCCTAGCTACGGGACGTGAGCGAAGGACAGGCACCCTTAAACCACAACGCTGTGTAGGATACGATACTTGCGTCATATTTTTTTTAATGTATGGGTCCTTATAAAGTATTGTAGTGTTTCCTGAGATTACGATACGGAAAAGGAAATTGATTTAAGATTGATATTTCTTATGTTTAAACGATATAAATATCATTCCATATGCTGCTGCTCACGATTTTGTAAAGATATCCCGGTACACCAATCGTATTAGCGAGCGACATTTTATGGTGTTCTACGTTTGTAAGGTGGCCAGCAGGATTTCTTTGCCATTTTCCCTATATAAGTACCTGTTTATATAAGTACCTGTATATATACCTGTATATATAACATGTACGGGTCTTTGTAAATAGAAAACATTTCCATTATATTTTCAGAAAGATGTCGAACTCTGGGTTCACAGTGGACAGTAATTATTGTTCCAGAATGTTCAAACCTCCCTTATTTCGTTGGTCTTCGAAACTTAATACTCAACGAGAAGAAACAATGTTTTGAAGGTTTTCTGTATAGTGCATATGTAGAAGTTTTCTATATTTTCTATCTCACATATCAAGTTTTCGGCGTGTGTCTGTGCTCGAAATTTTAAGATATATACCAACTTTCCAAGCCATTCTTTAACAATATTGATTCTTGTGGCTTGGATGTTTTCTGCATAAGTTCATTGAATTGTACTAGATCTTTAAATGTTGTCATCCAGTTTTTTAAAGAAATCGCAATAATTGTTGAGTAATAAGGCTAAGAGGAGGAAAAGTTTCGGTGTGCCACGTATTCCCAGTAGTTTTGTTATTGATATCGACACTACATCCCACACTACAACCAAATACCACTATCTTCACTTGTTGTATGCTGTATCCATCAGCGGGATTGTCATGGTCGTCAACATTCCACCCACCTCTTCCACCTAGAACCGATCCTCCCCTCCGGTGTTCTTTCCGGGTAGTACTCCTTAGTTGATCTGCGTAACTTGCTCATTTTTAATGGGGGCTTGCTGGCTCTAAAGACGGCCCAGGCGGGCCAAACTCTCGCTAATCGTTGCTGCTGCCCGCTGCGAGGGACGTGGGAGTTGCGTTAATGGAACGCCGTTAGGCACAGCACACGAGAAAATACTTCGCGATGTTTTCCTAGGGAGTGCTAAAATAAGTCTGCGTGGGCTGTGACAACCTGCGGGGAAATGGACCAACGGCCATGGCATTCGCTTAATACTCTCTCAAGGTGGCGTATTTTCAGCCATTGCGTACGAATCATTTCAGTATTTTCGTTCACAAACAATATGTGCTTTCTTTACTTCTTTCTGTCGTTGTTAGAATTGCCGTATGACGTCGAGGATGGGGAATGGCACAGAAATCAGCCGATGGAACCAAACATTATCGCTTAAATTTTGGGAGTTTAGTAGTTGAATATTGACATGTAATTAATATAAACTTGTACATTATGAGGCAAGTGATGATCGTGGTATCTGTTGAATGTATTTATACGTGCCCTACAATTGCATTAAAAAATGCATTTGTGAAAACAATTTAAGTAAATAATAATCAAACATCAACCTCTACATTTTTTGTAGTTTCCGTAATTCGTCGACATTTACTTTAATCTCCGTCATTCCAACCTACAATTCTGGTTCAAATGAATTGGAAGTCCCTCTTCATTTTCGATGAAGTTCTCCTGGAGTACGCATATTGTTAACATTTTCACTCCAATACTATCTTACAGCGACATTCTAATGAAATATGGCACGAGCAAAACTTCGTATTTAAAATTTTTCTTTAATACTTTCTCTCCTTGAATACATTCGAACTAACATGACTACCCGTAGATCTCCTCATCTAAAGTAATTTCTCCGAAATGGAAGTTCATGTCGTGTTGGGCCTCGTGTATTCCGAGCGTCGCTGAAATAGCGCGCCATCGCCTCTGCCTCGTCTAATGGCCAGTAGTTCTTGGTGGATTATTTCCGTATCGCGGCCGATAACTCACTCGCCGCGGGCCGATCGCCCAGGGCCCGCCAATGGCCGTCGCGGCGCGACGCGACTTGCTTCGGCTCGAGGACCACCAACGGTGCGACGGGCGGGAGGGCCACATCAGGGTGTGCAGTTTTTTGGGACTCCTCAGTCAAAGACAGACCGGAGACCAATGTAAAAGATCCAGAATAATTGCCACTGACTCTAGAACATGTGGGTGGGGGTGAAAGATAACTTTTTTCAGTGCCCGTATGGTGCGAATCTCTTATAAAGAGTGACATTTCTGTGAATCTCTTATAACGAGTGTCCTTGATAGGTAAGCGACTCGCCCTGTATTAATCTTTGGCAGGTGTATAGGTTTTTTCCTGCTAAAGACTATCTTTTTTCTCTTTATTGGAGACGACAGTGTAAATGGCAAACAAATTATAAGTGGATATATGTTTCCTTGTCTCAACCATGTTACTCTTGGAATTTACACTGGTAGGAAAATAGCATGCAAGGCAGATGGTAAATAACCAGTAGCAAATACATCAGCTGAATTTATTAACTATCAAAATTATTCCCACTACGCATGTTTCGTAGAAACAGATATTGCGTGACAGACAGTCGGTGGATCTGTCACCCACACTGCCATCTGAGCACAAACTAAGGTACTATTTTGAGCAGGAAAGTCCAATTCAACACTTCTTTTCAGCTTGCGGTATGCTGCAATAGTTAATAACAACATTAGATCGATACAGAAAATAACAAACCAAAATTGTATTTGTGATGTTGGTCTGTTTCATTCAGTAGTTTCCGTAATATTATCGTATAAGATTAAATTATATTAATAAAAAATACCTTTCCTTGGAATAGAACCGCGCATTCGCCATCTTAAGCTGCAATTCATTTGTTTCGATTGCTCTTAATGGACTGTTAAAATTCTTTAACAGTCCATTAAAAGCAATCGAAGATGCCGGCCAGACGGCGGCCTTTAAGAATGGTATTCCATTCCTCTGTACAGTACAGAATTTCGAAAACGAAATTTATTGTGGTATACGCAATTTGACTGTAGGTGTGAGACGTGTAATGCAACGTGACCATCCCCAGTCTGAATGTTGTGTAACGTTGAAGTCGGGGTGCGAGGGGGTTGCGTCGCGTTGCGTTGCGCCGCCCCACGTGGTGTGCGTGCGTGCGTGCGTCGCGTCGTGTAGTGTCGTGTCGTAGCGCGTCGCGCGATGTCGCAAGGTGTAATTAGCGCAAAGGCAGTCGCCCCTGCGGTGCCGCCCAGCCCGGCCACGGAAGAGCAGCTCGACGAAGCATTTCGAGCCGCATTTTGAGAGGGACTTTCCATGGCGGGGCATGATGTGGCAGTCGTGGCTTCGGAAACTATTTAAGTGGGCCATTTTATCGGACATTGCTAAATGAGCCGTTTTTTCATAATTTTGGCTAAATGAGCAAATCATGGATTCACCATCTGCATTCCGTGCAAGCGGGAATTTCTCCAATCTACGTGCACACACGTAGTAAATTGTTCATTCATTTCTAAAGTGAAAATATTATAAAAAATTAAAAGAATTTTGTTCAAAAGCTCTTTTAAAAAAGTTAATTTTATTTCTCAGTTGGGAGGGAGATTGCACGCGTAGTGGCTGAAAACCATCTTGAAATTTTTAGCCATCGTAGATTAAGAAAGAGATTAAACTGAGCATGTTTAATAAAATTCTGTTATACCTTATTTGTCTGGAAGGTTCAGGGCGGTAACCATAAAATCGAATAGCGTAATCTACGAAAATTAGTTACATATGTCAAGTTCTACAAATATTTGTTTATAAGGACTATATACTAGTTTATTTTTAACATAACAATGAGTTACATCTGCTAGTGCCTTACTCTCAAATATACCATAATTATGTCTTCTCTTAGACAGTATTTACGACATTAAAGTTTAAGTAAAGTTTAATAAGAAAAATAAAAATATTATACAACGAAATTTGATCTTTGCAAGTTAAATAAGGTCGTGAAATTACTGTTATTGATTAATAAAATCAATAATCAAGTGACCGGAGCTACGACATTGAAGTAGTTTGCTAGCGCGTTTTCTGTCTAGAGATTTTGACATGACACGCTTACTTTCGTGTTATTGGGTAATATATTGAAAAATTGGAAGAAAGAAATTGTGGTGTTTGAAGGAGATCAGAACACAATACCATGACGGTACTCGAAATGGTTCGCTGGCCCAGAGTCCACATGATCTTCTGGTCCTTAGACACATGAATCCGTTCGGCTGCGACGAGGCGTGCACGGCGCAATCTTCCATCCACAGCCCGGGCGAGAGGGCCCAGGACCTATTATTCTAAGCTGGAGAAAAAATGAATTTCACGGTCGCGGAGGGCCCTTCTCGCCTGTTCCAGCCCGATCACCCGCGAGGGGAATGCCCAGCGACTCGAAAATGGGCTTTTAGCGTAATGGCGCTAAGGATATATTTACTAATTAATTTTGTATAATTAGCCTAAACAGGTCCCCACTGTTGGTCGGTGGAGGTGCTGGGGGGAGGGGAAAGGTGGAGGGGGGGACCTTGAGGACGGCAACGAAGTGGAAGACCGTCCCGAGACGACGGAAAGAGGAAGTCGTTCCTTGTAGGCAGGCGCCCGATAAGGGGCGGGGAGGGGGCAGCCGGTTGAAGTTTTTTAACATTTTTTTTAATGCTCTGAATTTAAAAACTTCGCGTCATTAGCTCGCTCTCCCTTCCCCTTCGTTTCTCCTCTCTCCTCCTTGCTAGTATGATTCTGTTCACCCGCCCCTTGCAGACCCGCCTACCCCTTACACGCTCCCCCGCCCCTTGCATTCCGTGCCCACCCACTCGTCCACCCTCTCGCTCACCCACCTACTCGCCCGCCCTCCGACTCGTCCACTCACTTTGCCCGTCACTCCCACTCATCCGCTCACCCACTCGTCTGCCCAACCACTCGTCCGCCCACCCACTCGTCCGCCCACCCACTCGTCCGCCCGCCCACCCACTCGCCCGCCCATCCACTCGCAATCCCACCCACACGCCCATCCGCTGGTCCACTCGTTCTCCTCCCTCCCGCCCATTCGCCCGCCCACTCTCCCGCCCACTCGCCCGCCCACTCGCCCGCCCACTCGCCCGCTCACTTGCCCGCCCACTTGCCCGCCCACTCGCCCGCCCACTCGCCCGCCCACTCGCCCGCCCACTCGCCCGCCCACTCGCCCGCCCACTCGCCCGCCCACTCGCCCGCCCTCTCGCCCACCCACCACTCGTCCGTCTACTCCCCGCTCCCGTCCACTCTTCCGCCCGCCATCCCACCCAGTCGCCCACCCGCCTACCCGCCCATTCGCCCTCTCGTTCGCCCTCCCGCAAGTCCCGACGGGTTTCGCGTGTAGTATGCTCGGGCTGCTGCAGCCTTCGCGTTTAAATTTCAGGCTCCGTGCTACGAGTTTATAGTGTTCGTGCGTCACACTGTAAGTGCTGATCTCGTGATTTTCATGAGGCAGGCCTCTGGCAGGGAGGGGCGGGGCGTGCTGCGCGGGCCGTGGCTCCCCTGAGGCCGCCTGCCTTCTGTTGCTGCTGCTGCTGCTGCTGCAGCCAAAGTCAGGCCTGCCAACCCTATGGGTTTTACTTTCTTTTGTAATGCGAGATATCAGTGGCAAAAGACAGGCTGAAGAAGACGAAGACCGACGAAGAGATCTCGATATTCCTCAGCTTACTTTCTCTTGGAGACAAAACGTACATTCTTGATTACATCAGTAACCCGATACCTTCAGTACATTTATATTTTTAAATCATCTGGGAAGTTGAATACAAAATTTATTTGTTTCAGCATTATGTAGATTTGTAACTAACGTAAATAAGATCCTTCAAGTGAATTGAAATAATGTACACCCTTATCATCTTCGTAGCTTAGAAAGGAAACGTGGAAAAATGGAACATGTAGTTCCGTATGTTCTTACATTTTTAAACATTTTATTTAGTTCCTTTCAAATTTAATTATAGAAAAACAAATGAAATGAATTAATAAATAAAACTATCAGTTTATGAATAATAAACTTTGCCCACGCTAACGTTTTTTGATAGCCTCTACCATACTGATTCTGCCCTAAGAGTTGTCCATTTTGGGGGGCATGCATTAAACAGTTCAGAACGTAATAATGCTTGGAACAAATGTGATGACAATTCAAGTGTAGGACATTGTTATTTGCAGGTATTTGTTTTCGCAGACCCCATCTGGCTGCTACAGACAGCAGCTGTTTGAGGCTCGTGATGTGCGTTAACCTAACTTGACGTGCGTTCGCTGAGTGACTTTTGCATGTCGATCGGCACGAAGATCACGAATCTTTGAGTCTGCCATTAACACAAGGGAACGTTTTTTCGTCTAGTTCGACGCTAGGATCAGAACTGAGACATGGGGTGGAATGTGAGATTCCGTACTACAGGACACAACGCATTTTAAAGAAAGGAAAGTAGGAGTCTTGCTTTTTATTTCCTTCCTTTCATTACTGCAGATGTGATGCAGCCGGCTGTAGCATACTTTTCTAACGTCCTCGGTCTAGAATGACATACATGGTTAGGTTCATGTTGCACGTGTGGCAATGCTTTTTTGGGCCTGCAGAAACATGAGGCTCCAGCAAATACATAAATCATGCTGTTTGAGTTTCGTCTGCGAATGTCTCCTTTTCCTCCCTGCTGATCCTACATCTTGTTTCTATGGTTGTAAATTTACTACTGTAGTAAAAAAGACCATATTTTTCAAAATTGTGTGTCACCTCCTAAAACAGAAGGAATCTGCGAAAAAGCAAAATAAGTCACGTTTCCTCCTCTCCAGTATTTGTTGGCATTTCATGGCTGAAAAATGTTTCAAGACGTGAGGAAGATAAAATGTCAATAAATTATTCCTTGCCTTTATGAAGAAATATAATGCATGAAATACTACGCTCTATTAAAAATAGACGTATGGTATTTATAAGTTAGTGGGTGGATTGCACAAGTGATCTAGAAACTCTACGAAAAGGAGTAATTAACTTTATCGTGGTGTGGGAAATTGATTACTTTGAAGGAAGTTGAAACATAAGCATCAAATAATTGTTCAGTTGTTTCATTGAGAAGTATACTTCGTCGTATACCCTAATATATTTTTTATTTACATCTTCTTTATAAAAAAATAAGAAATCAAGTGGAGGTTCAAGAGAAGTCCTCGGTTTTCAGGTGTTCCACCTACGAAATACCAATAATTATACTAATGTTTGCCAGCGCGTGTGACCCGAAGAACCGCGACAGGAACCGGCGAACGGCTTTTAGAAGGCAGTGGGTAGATTGTAAGTGATCTAGAAAATCTACTAAGATGACAAATTCACTTTCCCTTGGTGTGGGAAATTGATTATTTTTTTAAAGTTGGAACATCTGTTAAAATACTTTATTGAAGACAATTCGTCGTCATATATTTTTTATTTACATTTTTTTTATTAAACAAAGAGATCAAATGGCGGATCAAGCGAAAACAGGTATAAACATGTCATAAATCGTCTGTTTCAGTTGTTCACCCACGAAATACCAATAATAACTAGTGTCCGCCAGCGCATGTGGCGAGCTGGACGCGGTCTCCCGAAGAACCGCGGCAGGGACAAGGAGCGGGGATGGGGCGGGGCGGGGCGGGGCGGGGCGGGGCGGGGCGTGGCTGGGCGGGGCGGCGTATGTCGAGCGCGGTTCCGCGTTTCGCATTTCATCGCGGTGTTCCTGCTCGGGCGCCACAATTTGGCCCAGGGGAGCGCAACGGAGCGGCGCGGCGGCGCGAGGCGAGGCGCGGCGCTCGGTTCAAGAAACGATAACGCGCGCTCGCCCCCGCCCGCCTGGTCGCAGAGGGCCGCTCAGGCCGGTGCGGTGCGGCGCGGCGGCGCGCCAGAGCGCGAAACGCGCGCCGCAACCTGTCGCCCCCGCATCGCCCACCGCCCCCGCCCTCGCCGCCGCCGCCGCCGCCGGCCGTTGTTCCGTCTCGCTAATCGAGGGCTGTGCATCTGGCGGCGCGGAGGGGGCGGGGCGGGGCGGGGAAGCGGCGCGGCGGTGGGGTGGGGGCGGCCTCGTATCTCCGGCGCGATCGGAAGGCGCCCTCGAACGCAGAGCACGCGGGAGCCCGCTCGCGCACGCTGCAGGCGGACGCCCCCCACTCCCCGACCCCCACATGCTCGCCGCCACCGCCGCCGCCGCCGCCATTGTATTCTAATGAATGCTAGAGCGAGTACAACCAAGCGTAGCCCTCGGCGCGACCCGTTCTGAAGAATACCGCCAGCCCGGCGGACGTCGTCGCCGCCTCGGCCGCCGCCACCACCCCGTCCGCGTCCTGCCCGCTCCGCTGCCGCGAGGCTCCAGTTCGACGGGCGCTGGCTGTACCGCACCTGGGCCCTCGAAACGCACGAATTTTGAAAAGGGGGAGGTCGGAGGCGGAGCGGGCGGCGGCGGTGGGGGCAGGCGCGCGGAGGCCGTTGCGCCGCGAGTCGCGACGCCCGCGCGCGTAAGTGAGCATGACGGCGTCGCCGCGCGCGTGAGGGCGCCGCCGTCGCCGCCGCCGCCGCCGCCTTCGCCGCCGCCGCCGCCGTCGCCAGCGCCCGGCGCGCGGCCCGCACGCAGTTCGGTCCCCCGAGAGGCCGCTGCGGTCATGCACCACCCGCGCGCCCTGTTGCCCTGGGACTGGGGCCTCGCCCCGCCGCCGCCACCGCTGCCGCCGACGATGCCGCTCGCGCACCCGATCCCGCACCCGCCCTGCTGTAAGTAGCGCCGCCTCCGGTCTTCCACAGCACAGCACGCAGCACGCCTCCGCTCTCGCTTCCAGCACGCGCTGCGTTGTCACTTCGCCTGCCCGGCCGCTTTCAACGTATTTCACTGACCTTTTCAGAAAGTCAACAGACAGAATTTCCGAAATTTAGCAATTAAATAATCAGCAATTAAAAAGCAACTGACATGCAAATAATTTTCTAGGACATTTTCTATTGTTAAATATTAAATAATTTCCAATAAAATGTCGTGAAGGATACGTTTACTAAATTTGATATTGTTTTATTAACATGAGATATTGCATTACAGGATACAAGAACTTGTTGGATTAGTTTCGTGCATACATTGAACTTTACGAACGGGGACAATATTGTTCAAACTACACATGTTCGTAAAGTATGTACATATTTACTTCATTGAGTACCAGAATCTCTAACAACAAATGATGTGTATTCAGTTGGCTTTCATGTTAGTTAAGCTTGCTTTTTCTTTTAACATGGAAAATTAGTTTCCTTTTCCTCGTGACACGATGCTTCAAAATATCATTACTATGTAATTGGTTATAAACAGGTGAATAATGATGATTATAGTAATAATATTAACAAATAATAATAATAATAATAATAATAATAATAATAAACTGTTGCTTTAAAGTTGTTAACATTATTCATCTTTCACTGACACTCTTTTATCTTTCTAGATATATTTTATAATGGTCTTAATTCTAAGTTTTGTCGTTACTTAATTGTAAAATGATTTCCTCTCATTGTGTGAATAGAGTGTGATAATTTCAATAAATGTCTTTAATCTGCCTACATACACCAACCTACACCTACACAATATTTTCTGCTGAAGAACCGAATACAATTTCGACTTCTATTCTGAAAACAAATTTGTTCACCTTATTACTTTTAATCTTACTAGCAATTTATTGTTATGTGTTCTCCTTTGAAAATATGGTAGTAGTAATATTGTTTCCCCAATTAACAATAAAAAGCATTTATTTTCACAACAAACTAAAACTTTTAAAGGAACTGTAGGCTATTAAAATACGTTAGATTTTATTGTATTTTTCTTATATTTCTGCTTGTCCATGAAATCGACGAGATGCTTCAATACGTACTTCAGAAACTTCCTTTGTTCTCGCCTCCAAGCTATACGTCTGCACACCCTACATCTCTACACAGAAAACAGGAATACGCCATTCTGCCGATCGTTAATACGGAAAGAGGCATAATTTTTCTCTGCACGTAAACCTGATTACAAGCGAGTATGCATCCCCTTTATCGCGACTGAGCCCAAATTCGTGTCTGATGATCGCCGCGTGATTCTGAAGTGCGCTTTGTGCCGTATCTCCAGCATCTTCGCCTTTTTTTCTCCTCTTCCTCCTCCTCCCGCCCTCCCGCGCGCGCGTGTCCGTTAACGCCAGGCGCGTCGATCCAAAATTCCCGCGTCGACCGCGCATGTGACGGCCCACCCTGCCCGCTCCCCCCCCCAACCCCCCACTCGTCCGCGAAGCGTCCTCGCGCATGCCGGCCGAGCGGCCGACACGGCGCGACGCGGCGCGGGAAAGAGACGGGAAAAGCACCGCCCACGCCTCCTCCGCCGGCCCCGCCCCCGGCCCCGCCGCCGCCCCGCGGTGGCATCTCCGCATCCACAAGTGGTCAGGGAAACAGTAGCCCCGGCGCGGCGTGCCGCGCTGCGTCGCGTCGCGTCGCGCGCCTCGGGTCGGCTTCGCGGATACATCCCGATTGCATCACGGCCTCAACTATTGCTAAGCTTTTTACTTCCCCCCTAAACTTCAACCTTTTTAAAACATCGATATATTAACATGGATGTTTTGTTTCCGATGTTAGTTGATTAGAAAATTAAGGTGACCGAGTGCTTTAAGACAGCATCACGGCCTCAACTAGAGCTAAGCCTTTTACCTCTCGGTCTCAACTAGTGCTAAGACTTAAAAGACTCCCTAAACTTCAGAGTTTTTAAAACATCGATATTTTCCACCAGAAACGTCCATATATTAACATGCAAATTTTGTTTTCTATGTTAGTTGATTAGAAAATGAAGGTGGCCGAGTGCTTTAAGACAGCATCACGGCCTCAACTATTTCTAAGCCTTTTACCTCCCTCCTTAAACTTCAACGTTTTTAAAATATCGATATTTTCCTTCAGAAACACCGAAAACAAAACATCATGTTAATAAATCGGTGTTTCTGAAGGAAAATATCGATATTTTAAAAACGTTGAAGTTTAAGGAGGGAGGTAAAAGGCTTAGAAATAGTTGGGGCCGTAATGCTGTGTTAAAGCACTCTGTCACCTTAATTTTCTAATCAACCAACATCGAAAACAAAACATCCATGTTAATAAATCGATGTTAGTTGATTAGAAAGTTAAGATGACAGAGTGCTTTAAGACGGAATAGGCCTATACGTTAAATTAATATTTACTAAGTAAATATACTAGATATAGACTTTTAATTTCGATGATTTATGAATGAATGTGAATAAATGGAATAGTAGCAAAAACCGATCTCCTTTATTTTTATTTCCTTCTTTACGCTCGTATTAACTTATTATTTATAAATGACCAAACAATAAAATATACAGGTATTTCATTTAAGTACTCTAATTATAAACGGAAACAGGATTGGAAAATACCGTCAGTTTGATCATTTTTAAAACATCAATGTTTTTTGTCGATGTTTTCATCGATATCGAAAACCTATTGATGATGTATCGAAAGATGAACGTATCGACATTTTGGTAAAATTTGCCATCACTACGTGCCCCTCGTGGCGGCATCCCGCGTTCAACTTTTCCTAACCCTTTCACCCATCTCTTACAAAAAGGTGCAGACCGATTGCGTCCTGTTTCGTGTTCCTCGTGAGTACAAGGGAGAGCTCACGTATACATCTGTGCTTTCATGATCGTTTTCATGTTTGAAGAACACGAAAGAGGAAAATAATAAATAATGCTCTTTTTGACGTCGTTCATTGCTTCAAAGCTTGCTATTTTGGAATTAAACTTTTGAATATTCTTAATTAATGAAACCAAGTATATCTTTGGATGCCCCAAGGAGGGATATTTGTATTACTAGAAATGTACTTAATTACACAATACCGTGAAAAAGATACCGGAAAAGGGTTTCGAAACGTTGGTAAAATAAATGTTATAAATTCACTGACTAGAAATTAATCCTGGATTATTCTCCTGACAATGTATACATGATACTATACATTAAAATGTTTTCTTAAATAATTACCTAATTCTAACTTCAATAAATATTAAAATCAATTTTGCCAAGTAAAAGTAGGTAACAAACGAAAACCCTACGCTTTTTGGGGGGGAAGGGGGCATGCCCCTCCCGCTGGTTCCGCTGCTGTAAGAAGGCCCTGGCTGCGTCAGTTTGTTGTGATCCGCGCCACGGTAACTAGCGAGTGTATGTTTCCCCCCTAAAATTGTCGAGCAGAGCCTGGAGTTTTATTCTTTTTTTTAGTAATGTCGAATTAACTAGATTAAATTTACCCACCAGTATGCTTCCAGGTAGACGTATGATGACGCTGCCGTTATGAGCAAATCTGTAGCTCCTTTTGACGATGCAAAAGTTCTTAAGAAACAGCTTGACAAAGAAATGACTGAATAATGTTAGCATCTGCTACACGCATCTACATTTGATGGACCTTCACAACTTAGGCGAATTACCGACTAGATTTATTGCAGCCACTAACCGCTGCCTGTCAATCTTTGATCTAATCAGCATTACAAAATTTGTAGTGTGTGATTTAGGAAAAAATAATTCAGTATTGCGTATGTCAATGCTAATGTGACTTCATTTTTTCGTTTTGAATCGTTTTTTAACTTTACTGTCTGAGTATATTACTGAATTCATGAATAGCTCCGACTTAACATCACATTATTTAAGTACTGCGTGCATCTCCTGAAATTCAATAAATAATAAAAAGTTGTGACTTAAATTAATCTTTTTGCGGAAATTCTAATATTTAAATTACTTCATTTGATTCCTTCTCTTAAATTTTACATGCCAGAAACGCCCGTGGTTTGCGAAATGACGCCATCTATGCATTCCTTATGCGTTCGCCTGCAAAGAGCTCTTTCAAAGTCGAACAAACGGCTTCTGTCATTATGCGTCCACGTACTTCTGGCAGTGAAGTGTGAATGACACTGAACTTTCTGCGCAAAACGGGGTGTTTCTATTCTACTTTTTTTTGTGATGTATAATCATTCTGGCGTTCCTATATATGCACGTTTTAGGTAATTGTCCCGTAATTGATTTGGGTTTAGAGGGAAACGTAGGTTCTCACTACTGTTTCATAGATTCAGCGAAAAATGTGTTTTAAATAATGCCTACGTTTGGGATGAACATTGTTGCTGAACAATATAAACAGTTTTTCAACGTGCATGTTAGCTGACATTGGTTGACTTATTTCTGAAAAGCGTATTCTCAAAGTAGAATTGAATTACGTCAGTGTAAAGTTGGAATGTGTTAGAATACAAGCTAGGTTATTTAAAGGGCGTAATTTGTTTTTTGTTTTTAACATTTTCACTTACGAAAACGTTCATTGAATATATGAATTTAGTACAAAAATAATTACTTTGAGTTGATTAACAAGTATCCATACTAATAACACGTACTAAAGGTAATTTTATCTATTAAATTTTCAAAAGTCTCATATCCAATCATGAAATTTCTTTTAACTCTCTAATATTATCCCATCACACCTAAGCTGTTCATGAGCTTTAACCAGAGTTTTGGCTCTCACTGAAAATATTTAGTAATTCTTCTGATAAATAGCTAGTGGTGTTGACGTAAAGTAATTATGAAGTGTCGGCTTTGATAAGAGTAAAATATAAGTGAAGTTCAAAAGCGCTGACCGAGAAGGTTTCGCAACTCTAACGCAAAGCAAGAATGGATCTGGTGACGTAAAAAATGCCACAAACAAACTCATAAAAGGACACAAATAAATTGCGGATATCCAGCTTGCGATTAAACTGTTGAACACTGTAGTATTGAAAAACTTAGAATAAGTTTTGACTTGTTACGATTCATCATTAAATATAATGCGTAGATATGTGTTCAGTTTAAGTGTTCCGTAAATATAGGAAAATGAAGTTAAAATTAATAGTATTAGGTTAAAACTAACTAGCATATTCTTTATTGCCCTTTGTTTTTTGAGAGGTAAATTTATTTTATTTGTGTCTTTTTAAACAATTAAATGCTCCTAATTTTAAAAGTAGAAACAATGTCTTTCCATACGTGTTTCATGAGGAGAGAAACTCCGGATAACTAATATCCTGGTACTTTACTTACAACTCTGAAAACTCACAATAGAGTTGGATATTTCAAATGGGTTCCTCACTTTTCTTTGCGAGAGTGCGGAACTGTCCATTTTATCTAAATATGAAGATTCGAAATTCTTATGTTGGCATGATGGAACACGATTCCTACCACAGATTCAGAAAGTTCGTAGGCCACATCTGCAAAATATTAAAAAAATACCTCCTTTTGGAACTGTCCCGAAATATGAGGTTGAACTATTTTTTGCCGAACCTGAGCCCCATTATTTATGCTGGCTTTCAAGAAAGCAAATTTGTTAGAGCGGCCTTCGCAGAGCAGCGACGCGCGAGCGGGCACGGCCGCTCCCACCGACGCGGCGCGGTGGATCTTTTCCCGTTCGTCCAGTCCGCAGGCGGCCTGGCAGGCAGGCAGGAGGCAGGCAGGCTTCCAGTAGCCGGTTCTCGAGCGACGACGTCCCGACCCTGCCAAACGCGCACCCGCGCGCGGTCGACCGCACGCCCGGCCGCGCCACCAGCCCACGCCTCCGCCCGCCACCCTGCCTCCCCTCCCGCGCCACTCGCCCGACCGCTCGTGCCACTAGCTTCACCGCCCACGCCACACCCCCCACGCTCGCCCTAGCCACTCGCACACCCATCCCACTCGCACGCCTATGCCATTCGCCCGCCCACGCCATTCGCTCACCCACGCACGCCCACGCCCCTCGCACGCCCACGCCACTCGCCTCTTGCCAAAGCCATACACCCGCCTGCCCACGCCACTCGCACACCTGCACCACTCATAAACGCACTCCACTCCATTCACACGCGTACGCCAATCGCAAACCCTGCTACTCGCACGCCTTTGCCACTCGCGCGCATACGCCACTCGCACTCCCACACCCCTCGCACGCCCACGCCGCTCGCACGCCCACGCCGCTCTCACACCCACGCCACTCGCACGCCCACGCCACTCGCACGCCCACGCTACTCACATGCTCACGCTAATCGCACGCCCACTCAACTCGCACGCACGTCCACTCCACTTCCTCGCTCGCCGCCCCACTCGCCCGTGCCTCCACCACGAGCTCGCCCACGCCTTCCACGCCACCCTCCCTCTTCACCGTACGTCCGCACCACGTCCGCGATTTACGCTAACGGCGATATAAGCGCGAACGCCCAGCGAATCGCCAAAATACTACGCGGCCACGAGGCGAGGCCTGGCGCGGGCTGCGGTAGCAGCAACAAATTGCCCGTGGGCTCGTCAGTCGTCGTCGCCGTCTCCGTGCTCGTTATGCACGCGTCGAACGAAGTGGAGCAAAAGGAAAACGGCCCCGGCCCCCGCCCCCCACCCCACCCCCCGTCCCCCGCCGCCGCAGTGCGTGCGTTGCGAGCCGATGGCGCGCGATTGGCCGATAGGTTTCGGTGGAATTTTCATTTCTCAAGAACCGCGTGCGCTTCGGAACGGCAGATTCCCTTGTTTGGGGCGGGACGGGCAACATGTGTTGGATGTCGACGAACTCGCAGAGACGATCTTGTAGAAAGTCTGAGGGTTTAACTGAAGCGTTTTATTTCTGGAATGTCAAAAAATATTAAAAAATATGTGTGTGACGTATGGAGAGAAGTACAATTTGCTTACGTTTTTCTGCGCTCCCAAGGGAATTCCTGCGAGAATGCCTGCCCCGTTCTCTTTTTCAATACCTAGTTGAATTGCGAATAAAGATGTCAAAAAGCTTGTTTGACAACATTTGATAACAAGAAATATTCGCCACATATACAGATTTTATTTGATATCTGAGCTGTGACGAAATAACTGTAATCCCCACTTCTCCAGCATTTGGCAATAACGGATCAGGAAAATGTGCACAGATAGTCAAGATATCATTTTCTGACCAGAAACAAAGAAAGGGACCATTTCATCTGCTCAATGGTTCATTGGGAACTGGACGAAAAATCTGTTCGAGATGTTCCACAGGGTTACTAGGAGCCAGAGCATTCAATTTCAATCCGCTATCTACCGAGTATGTTACTAAAATATTTCAGAACAGGTCTAAAATTTTCAATGATTTTTTTCACAACTTTCCGTGGTCGTCAGCTCAGAAGGCCAAGTGACCAGCTACGCGCCGGAATTCAAAGTATTTTCGGAAAGACAATTGACAACTTACTTAACCTTCTCAAAGGTGCCAATTGGAACTTCGACATTCTGCCCACCGAGCGGGAGCGGGCCCTGAGCTCCTTTTAAATACATTTAAATGAAAAAATTTATTTCAAAAAAATATAGTGTCGGGACATGGTTGAAATGAAACTTATTTTTAATAGAGTTTTTCTGAGCCAAGTTGTATGTATTGTAATTTTTACTCAAGACTATTTTATATGAGGATAACGCATTGACTCATGAAACGTAAGTCGAGATTTTATTAACATAATTTACAGAATCTTTCAGAAAGTTAATCTATTTAAGGTCATAACTATTTAATATATCCGTTTCTTACAATTTTGTATATTTAATTTTCAAATACTATTGTAGAGTCAGATCTGTCTAAACCGGAATCGTTTGGGTCCAACATTTTCTTCCATCTTGTACAGGCTTCCGGCTTATTCAGGTTTGCAATAAAAACTGTCAATTGAGAAAACGCAATCGTTCAAAGATGGAGTACGTTTTACGTGTACTTCATCGCACATAAAATCTACATTTCAAAGAAACGATGCCCCGGGAGCGACAAAGAAAATGACATACAGAAACGCAACCCGAAGTCTAATCAAACGAAGAATTCCATAAAAAGTAAAAGAAATATAATTTTCTTCAATATTTGTAGCAACAGATGAATTCATCTGATGCTTTAAGCTTCGGCTACTCGCCTAGGACCTCGTGAATATTTTGGTAACCACCTACAGTAGTATAAAAAATTTATTCTATCCACTCTCTCTTGATTTTGTCTTTATTTTTAAGTTGTCATACTCTTGAGTTTTCCGAACTTTCAATTTCTTTATATAAACCTTGACAGAAGTGCTGCCTTGTTCGTGATCCTCGGTTAGTCTATTTTTTCACACGAGTTAACGTATTTAATTTGCCGCCTGTCATAAATACTTGATTAACACAATATCTGCAATTCGTCGAAATGAACATCAGTAGACATTTAGAACCACTGAACCCAAAGCATGGATTGAACTGTGGAAGGATCGCTCTTCGCATCTCTCCTTCTTTCACACAGGCAGGTCACAGGTCTTCATTCACATGGTCAGTGTTATTAGAAATAAACAATGACTTTCTCACGAGTATCATAGGAAATACACATCCCGACGAGGGTAGCTGAAAAAGGGAATGGACGAGCATAGCTCTGCGTGTCTCTTGGTACGAAGTGGCCACACTTACAAGTAAATGTTTAATTTTAAAACTAGAAGAATTCTAGTTTCCAGAATTCCAGTTTCTTATCCAGAAAGTTTAACACCGTCTTACTAAAAATTCCTTTCCCTTTCCGCGTTCGGCAAGTTTCCGGCTTATTTAGTGTACTCTGCATTGGAAAATAGTACATTCTGAAAGTTTCCCGGCGAAGTCAGGTTTCCGCCTTATCCAGGTTCCACCTTAACACCTGGTTTATACAGGTTTCACCGTATAAAACATATAAACGACCTTTTAATATAGTACTAATACTACTTTCTTTTCAAGTAAACGAAATAAATTAAAACTGAGATATCTTATAGAGTATTATATTTTTTAAATTCAATAAATGTTATTTGTGTAAAAACTTCATGGATTATTAATTTTTTTTTGTGAACATTGTTAAAGATATTTAGGTTCTGGAGAAGTCCTGAAGGAGTTATTCAGTAATTTATGTTTGACTTTTGTGAATAAGCTAATAAGTAATTTTTTGCAGAAAATGGAACAAGTATACCACTGTATTCTTCGTATCATTCCATACATTTGCATTTAATGAGGTAAATTGAATTGCTTTTGCTTGCTGAGTAATGGGCACTTGTGTATTTACGAACATGATGTACATTTCATAAAATCATAAACCCGAACAAGACAAGTCAGTTGTGTGATTATTTTCGCTATAACAGTGATTTGAGATCATCAAAATAAGTTGTCTGGTTTGTTTATTCACGCTAGAAGATTAGATCAAATAATCACAGGATGGCAAGATACTTTGCTCTCCTGTACAATTTAGGTTTTGTAAGTTATCAGATTCTTCACAAAGGGAGAAAGATTTAGCTGTGCCAGGAAATGTGAAAACCATCAATTCACGTAAATGTGTTTTATTGTTATTTTATTCTCAACGTTTGGCCATGCAGTACGACAACTCTTCAAGGGGTAAATAAATATATTGAAATAAATTCACAAATAATTGAAGCATTTTGAAGTAGATTTAAAACGTTAAATATGCAGGGCTTGGATCCTGATGACTTAAAACTTCTTTGAAAAGTATCTATAAAATGACGTAAAAATAAAGGGAAAAAGACCTACTCTTTTAAAAGATACTACAAAATGTGCATGAAAACGTTTAATTATTCAACGAATTTTACCATTTTAAATAAAATTTATTTATATAACATTATATTGAACATAAAGTCTTTACTGTAGGAGGAAATGTAATATTAGCTCCGATCTTCCACCTGTCAATTTTAAAAGATCAAGGAAATTACCGCAGATCCGTGTAATTCTGAGAGCTCGAAAAACAGGCCAGCACGAATATTTCTATTTAATAGAATCAATCTTCCTACCAGGCCAAAATTTCTGAATCGCCTCAATCAATCGACTCATCTGGGCCTAGGCCTTTTCATCTGCCTGACCACGCAACTTACTAGTATGTACAAATTCCATTGTTACTAGAATGTACCAATGGAAAGAAGACATGTCATCAGAATCCGAGCCCTGTTAATAAGCCTTTAAGTCCTTTATATGTCCAAGTGAAGGAAATGCACGCCCTCCCCGGTCGCCTCGCTGGGCGTCGCGCGCCAGCCGGGGAGCCGCCGGTCTCCAGTGGCCCCCGGCTGCCATGTTTTATGCGCCGCGTCGCCAAACGTGCCGGCGCGTTTTTCCGCGGACGGCCGTTTTCTATCGGTTCCCGGCCCACGCACACACACGCACACGCACACCAGGCCGCGCGCACCAGGAATTGGTATTCGCGGCGACGGCGACGGCCTCGGAGAGGGGGCCCTTCCAGGCAGGCGGACCCTCCTTAGATCGCGGCGGGCGTGGGGACGGTATTTTTCCGCATTGTCTCGCTCGCCAGGGCACCGCGCGTGTTTTTCTCGAGCGGTTTCCGAGATTTTTTAAGAAAAAAGACTCTTTCTATACATTATGAATGTGATGCCCGGCCGGCGGACCATCTACATATGCGCGTTTGTTTATAAAATCTTGGGCGGCATTACGCAGCACATTGAATTCCAAACAATGAGAGGGAGGACGCGACCGACAGTAATGGATGGCACACTCTCGAGGAAGGACTGTAATTCATGAGCATGACTGCAAATAAATAATACACGCACGAAGTAGTAGTTAGATTCAGCAGAGGAACAATGATTCAGGTGCAGCTGTATTTCAAGCGCGCGTATTTGCGCGCTTCCTGCCGCCTCGAGCTCTGCACGCGGCACGCCCACGCTCGCACGTAATCGCACGCGCGTCTGGGGGCGCACGCGTTATTTCGTCAAGTGTCGCGTGTGTTATCGCGGCGCGTGAATCGAGACGCAGTTGGTGCGTCGTTTGTCCTCGCGACGGAGCCCGCCTTGTCCACCCACCCACCCGCCTGCTCGCCCGGAAGCTCGCTCGCCAGTCCGCCCACCTGCCAGTCTGCCCACCCGCCAAGCTGCTCGCCAGTCTGCCCGCCAGTCTGCCGGCTAGTCTGCCCGCCAATGCGCCCGCCCCTCCGCTCGCCAGTCCGCTCGCAAGTCCGCCCGCCAGTCCGCCCACCAGTCCGCCCGCCTCTCCGCCCGCCACTCCGCCCACCACTCCGCCCGCCACACCGCCCGCCACGCCGCCCGCCACTTCGCCCCCCACTCCGCCCACCAGTCCGCCCGCCACTTCGCCCGCCACTCTGCCCGCCACCCCGCCCGCCACTCCGCCCGCCACTCCGCCCGCCACTCCGCCTACCAGTCCGCCCGTCACTCCGCTTGCCACTCCGCCTGCCACTCCACCCGCCACTCCGCCCGCCTCTCCGCCCACCAGTTCACCCGCCACTCCGCCCGTCAGTCCGCCCACCCACCCGCTTCCGCTCAGGGCACGCTTTCTTGGTCTCCGCTGGAAGTCGACGGCGTTCAGCGCCGCTGTGCCGCCGCCGCGCCGTTCGGAAACAGTCGGATTTTCTAAATATACATTTTACGCCCGGAGAGTGGGGATTTTTTTCCCCGGGTCTGTTTAGCCATTTTACAGTATGGGTCTCCTTTTACTGCGTGTTTATGCGCCCGCGGGGAGGGGCCGAATGACGGCGCCGGGCTGGAACGAGGCCCCGCCGCGGCGCCTCGACGGCGCGCTCCGCAGCCCGGCCAAGCCCCGCGACGCGTCGTCGCCCGGACGCTGCTGGAAAACTCCGTAGGAGCAAGGCCTCTCCGAACATAATTTCGAGCAAAATGAAAGAAATTGTGACGGAAATATAGAGCTATATCCATGTGTACAGCCTAAAACGAGAGGAGGGGGAGCTACCACAATTCTGGCCCCACGTTCCCTTCTAGGCCCCCTTTTGCATGATTTTTTTACAAATGTTATATTTTACTAATTAAATCATAAAATATAATATAAGGAGAATTAAATAATTTCAATGATACAATTAATAAATAAAATTGGTTTTATGTTGAAACATTAGAGGTGCCAGATGGTTTGGAGAGACTCTTTCCGAAATGTGCATAATTCTCCCAAATGTCGCCTTGAAATGTGAGGAAAATCAGGAATTGACTGCTTTGAATGATCGTGATGAATAATTATTACGTAGGGCTACGGGGCTTATTTCGAAATTTTCAGTGGCCATATGCGCACGCCTATGGCTGTATCAGAGGTTAACTAAGGGAAGAATCCCTTTCATTGCTGTTGAACTTGTTGATGTAGTTTCCTCTACATTCAATGCCCTCCTCGGACATAGAATTATTGGTAATTGTCGATTCGTCAAAATTTCGGTTCCCAACACTCGCTTTTCGAAAATCTACGTGCCGAATCTGTTATGCCTACTGAGATAAGAAAACACATCGACAACTACAGGAACTTCCGATTCTGTATGTTATTTTTTCAATTAAATTTCCGTTTCCAAGAATTTCAAATAAAATATATAATGTTAGAATTATATTCTTGGAAGAAACAATGTAACTTGAATTATGATTAAATTAGCACTAAATCGGTGGAAAATCGGTGACAATAGGAAAATACCAGTCTGTGGATTTATTGATCACTTTGTGAATTTCTTCATGAAATAGTTGGCAGTTGTTTTTTATTAAGTAAATCCATGAAAAAACATTCAAAACTTCAAGTTCAAAAATATTTTTTAGCTTGAATAAACGTATTGTTTGCATGTCAAAGTATTACTGAGTGCAATATTAATTATACTTAAAATTTCGTTTCCTATATGACTACTTTAAAATAATCTATTTTACAAAACCTCAAAGAACATTTCTAAAAATAATCAAAATCATATAATTGCATAAATTTCTCACATTTCTATGAATTTGGAGAAAATTCAAAGCATCATATAAACACTTCTAATTAAATGCGTTATCTGCATATCGTAGCTATGACTGTTGTTTCGTATAATTCAGATTCATACTGTTGATGCAGTCCTCAAACAGTTCACCTCATGGAATTTAGGATTTGTTATCTATAATATAGAATCCATTTGAATTCTTTGAGATTGTCAGGTGGCATTGGATCAGCGGTACTGAAATATGATTAGCGTATTTTATTGCATGTTACTATTATGAGCAGTCTTAGGCCAGGAAAGTTTCTCAAAGTTTTCTGAACAGTGACTCTTCGCGATGAAGCTGAGAGATGGTACGTACCACGCGGGGAAGATACTAAAAGAAGTTAACGACTTATACGACCTATTAATTGAGCCGAAACCGCCTCGAGCCCTGCTACTGTTTATTATCCCTGACTTTCTTCACTTCATTCGTTTTTTATCGCTTGGGATGAACCGGCAATTGCCAGTTGAGCTGTTGAGGACGTACATATTCATCGAAACCTACAGTGTTTAACTATCACACATGACTGCGATCATTTTCTCCAAAGAGAGGATCGCAGTTACCAACTAGAATCCCTTATGTTTTCAAAAACATGTTTAACATTTATTGCAGAAAATAGTGTATTATTTGAATAGTAAGCGCGCGTTTAATATGTTCTCTTGGGCTAAACTTCGGTCATGTGCAATGCAATACAACTTCTACATTATTTGTGCATGAGGGAGTGCCGTGCGTTGAGCGTAGAACTGACGAGTTATCACTGCCTACCTACAACGCATTGCATGTTGCCTCGCAGCAGGTTGTCACGCAAGTGCACGCCTAGAGGTCCAGTTGCCCATCGCACTATAAATGAGCCTTCTCTCATTATAACATTACGTAATTCCAGTTGTTGCGTCGTGTTCTAGAAGACATTTGTGTTTCCTTGTAAACTGATAGAGTTGCTAGAAATCCATAGGAGTAATATAAGAATAAATGTGAAACCCAGTACAAGAATGGAATGAAAGCAAACTAGAAAGGGAAAAATAAAACTGTCACATTCGTGTTGAATTCTAAGATCAATATGTATTCATTGAAATTTTGACTCGTCAAAAAATCTTATTAGGTTGACGAGAGAGCAGAAAACCTTGGGTAAAATTCCATGTACATACATTGCTTCTCGTAGTAATTTGTTTCGCCTCCCTACTGAATAATTGGAAATCATGCCGCTCCCTTCCGTCTTGAGGCGTCATCGTCCTTTAGAACAACACCCGACAGGGATGTCAGTGAACCTCCGGGCCAAGGAATCAATAATTCCACGATTTTTAATAGATTCCCTTCTTGCGAATACACCAGCGGGCGGACAAGGGAGGCGCGTACAAACACGTGACTTCCTCAAGCGATACATCTCAGCCGAATGAGCTGCCTTTGAGATGGGCAAGTTGTCAATGCTAGAATCTCAATGCAGGAAACTGCTAGTTCCTTCACCCCTGGCGATTGTTTGGAAAAACAACTCGACGAAAGGTTACGACCGGTATTCACTGGTTGAGAATTCGAGGAAGTGTGTTATCATGAAATATTATACAGGGTGAATTTTTTCTGTTTGAACATATTGTTTCGTTAAAAAATAGAGCTGCAGCAGAAGGTTGTTTCAAAGTCTGTAAATAAGATTAATATTTTGTATTATTTAATATAGTTGATTTTATTCAACGTTAGTTGATTTTTAAACGAAGCTGTATTTTCACACTGCAACGATTTCTGCTGGAGATACAAAGTTTCATGTAGAATGTGAGGAAAGATTTTGAGATATGAACTGCTCGAATAGGCAACTTCTTGATCAGCAACAAGGGTTCTAAAACAAATGATATCATTATGTTGGATATTCACACGTAATGACAACGCCTGCGTTATTATCTTTCGTAAATCGCCGTTTTAAACCAAGTATGAATTCGATCCGCATTGGATTCTGTGGAATTGTCTCACAATCATTCTTTTTCCGAATCATTCTTTTTCCTTTTTTTACAATAGGCTTTGGTTTAAAAAATAAGTTTCAATTCTTTGTGGCCGAAGAGGCAAATAGCATATTGGATTTTTTATCATATTCTCATGACTTCGTGAAGTAACGTGACCAATGTAGTATCTTGGAACACTTCGAGTATTTTCGATACGGATCTTCCAACCATTTCTCTTTCTCTGTTATGCTTCTTGGAGGACCTTCATGAGGGCTCTTGAGGGAGATAGCTCCCATCCCCAGACATTGCAAAGTAAACAACAACAACAACCGCATCTCGAGGGCACAACAGTCCTCTCCGACAGGGAGAATTGTGAAGGGCAGCAGCCGTTGCGAGAGTTTAAAAGACGAATGAGAGGGCGAGTTGACAAACACGAAAATTTGTTCAGAAGTAATTGCAACTGAGGAAGGTCAATGTAGCTGCCTCTTGCAGAATTCTTTTGCAGAAAATGAAATGAAACATAACCTTATTGCCGTTGTCGATGATTCTGTACGAGTCAATCTGTCGCCCTAAAATATTATGAAATTTATTCAATGCAAATACTCTGTATTACGAATGATTGTTATTATTAAGTTGACAAATATCAACTGGGTTCACTGATAATTACATAAGAAAGTTTCTTCAAATTATAAGAAAAATGGGGCAATTTAACTTTTATGTTTTTGGTGATTTTTAAACTTTGAAGTTCGATTTTCATGTCTTTTTGAAGCCTAAATGTTCCTTACATGTGTTCGTAATTGTCTCCTTGAGAATGAAGTCATTTTGTGTAAGTAATTTTATAGCAAGAGTTATAAAACGATATTGTTGAAATTCTTCGGAATTACTTTACCTTGCCGTAATTACGACCGCCATTATCCATATTTTGTAGAACGATTAAACATTCGAAAAAGTTTTCAATTTCCCCGCCCTTTACTCTTGAAAAATGAGATAAGCCCAACTCACTTGCTAGCCGACCGAAGTCAATTTCATTGGTTCTAGGAGCATAAAGGTGCGCAATCTAAAATAAAGCAAGGAACAACTACATTCCGTTTCCTTTCAATTTCTTATTTACGTACGACATACTTTTCTAGTAGATGAATAAAACATACTACAAGGATAACTAAATTATAACTTTTTTTTGTACGATTAATAAATGCAAATATCTTTATGTTAAACCATTTTCACGGTTGCCAGATGGCTTAGATAACCTCTCCCCCATATGCAAAACATTTTCACAAATATAAGGCTAAAAAGGGGAAAGTCAGAGTTTGTACATTTTAATGGAAATAAATTTTTTATTTCGTAAGGCTGCACGGCCCTTCCCTCAAAATTTTTCGGGAAGCCAGACCTCTTTGTGCAGGTATATGGCTAGGATCCTATCCAAGTGTTAAAATTCAGAAGCCTCTCCTGCAGAAAAGAGATTTTTGACTGGTTGCATTATTATTCTGAAATGGCTTAAATTCCTAGTTTTCATCAACCCATCAAAATGTTTCTAATAATGTTCCTATGTCTATTAATGAAATATTTATGTTTCGGTTTCTATTTTTCATAACAAACATTTCGATTTTGATTTTGAAACGCTTCCAAGTGTTTTCTCATCTCTGTATTAAAACATGTATATTTGTGTTGATTATTATTACTTTGCTTGAAGTAAATATTACCAAGTGCATGACTAAAATTTATTCAGTTCTTGTAGAATTTACAGAAAACCGTGCATAAAATCTTGAGCAGTTAAAAAATAGTTCCTTTTGTGTCCGCCGTCCTACATAAACAAAACAGAATATCATATCTTACTTCTCAAAATGTGAATCCAACACAAAATTAGTTGCACGAAAGTACGAAGAACAT
This sequence comes from Acheta domesticus, assembly GCA_031308135.1. Lineage (NCBI taxonomy): Eukaryota > Metazoa > Arthropoda > Insecta > Orthoptera > Gryllidae > Acheta > Acheta domesticus. The sequence continues at coordinate 114,069,531 of JAHLJT010004567.1, read as the reverse complement.
TGGAAAACTGAAATCGAATGCGAAACTGTTACGACTCCAGCAAAATAATAAAAAATAACGATTTGTGTTTCGCTCTCACTATTGAAACTGTTAAGGTTTCAGTACGATGATGTATCGACATAAAATTGCAGTTTTGATACCGATACCGATTACATCTAAAACTAGAATTGTAAGTGCTGCCACTGTAGTCACTGCCAATTACATCGTAATCATTAGGGTTGTAAGTACCGCGTCTTAGTCTGTCGTAGGGATTTTCTTGTCCGTGGTCTGGCAGGGCGATGCACCTCGTCCAAGCCGGCTTGCTTCGCCCGCCAGCCCGCCTGCACGCCTGCGTGCCAGCCTGCCTGCCGGCGGCGGGCGGGCGGGCGGTCCGCTCGCGCAGCATCAATATTTGCGCAGCGCTCCAGCGAACCTTTTCCTTTATCAAGATACGCTCTTTCTTTTGTTCCAGGTAAGAAATCTCCGCCGAGGAGGGACGTCTTTCACTGCAACAACTGTGTTTGTAAGTCGTAACTGTTTTAGTACTACTACTTAGCCATGTTAATGGACAAATCTGCGCAGGAGTCGAGAGTTGTCTCGGGAAGAACAAGGGCTTCGGATACTGGGAGCTGCAAAAAAAGTTCGAGATGTTAGCCGAGTTGTAAGCTGAGGGCCGAAAATCGGTACCTAAGCGGAGTTCATAAAATGCCGACGTAATTGCATTTATTCGCTGAATCATAACTTTCCTCTATTTCAAAAGAGAAATACTATTTATTATTGTTTCCGGAAAACTATATTGTATTCTTCATCTCCTCTTCGACTCGTGTGTCCGTGCTCCGCGAGTACGAGGGGGCGTCCGTTGCAGAAAATCAATTTATCAGCCACGGCAAGGAAGAGAATAGGCGCTTTTCCTTTTGTAGGAGTAGGGTTCGTGGAAACGTATCTTGTTCTGTGTGCGCTTTCCGCGCGTGGCAACAACACACCGGCGCTTCCGCTCGCTTCATTCATTACTTGGCCGCCACACGGGCGCCTGCGCCGCCGCCGCCGCCGTTGCCCTCGCTCGCATCTCCCCGACGCGTCGGTTCTGCTCCTCCGACTTCGCCTTCCTCTTCCTCTGCCGACCGTCCTCCCCGGCCGTCCTCCTCCTCCTCCGCCTCCGCAGCCGTAGCAGCAGCTACCTGTTCCTCGCGCCCGAATGCACCCGCTCGGTCTGCTTGCCACCGACGGCGGCGGCGGAGGCGACCCGCCGCCGCGCCGCGCCGCGCCGCGCCGCGCCGAGCCGCGCCGCGTCGTCCTGCAAGTGCCTCCGGCACGCCCGGCCTGCCGCCGCCGCCGCCGCGCCGCCGAGGCTGCACCGCCGCTCGAGGCGAGCCGCACAGCTCAGCTCAGCACAGCCCAGCACAGCTTAGTCCAGCCCAGCTCCGCTCTGCGCGCAGCGTGCTATACTCCGTTTTTTCTAACGTGGCCGATGACATTATGACATTATTAGATCCCCTGCCTCATAAAATGAATATTTTTATATAATTCGCGAACGTCCATCTCAGCGGGGCTGGTGGCCTCCGAAATGTGCTTACCACGTTAAAAAGATTCGTTTTATAAGGCAGGAGGTGTAATAATGACCTAATGTCATCGGCCACGTTAGAAAAAACGGAGTATAGGGGAGGGCAGACAAGCGAGCGGGCGAACAGGGGAGCGAGCGGACGGACGAGAGAGTGAATGAGCGGGGGGCGAACGAGCGAGTGGGCGTGGGAGCAGGCGAATGGACATAGGAGCGGGCGGGGGCGTAGGAGCGAGAGCGAGTGGATGTAGGAGTAGGCGAGTGAACGTAAGAATGTGCGAGTAGATGTAGGTGCGGGCGAGTGGGCATGGGAGCGGACGAGTGGACGTACGAGCAGCGAACGGGTGGACGAGTGGATGTGTAAGCGGGCGAGTAGACATAGGAGCGGACGAGTGAATGTAGGAGTAGGCGAGCGGACGTAGGAATGGGCGAGAGCATGTAGATGCGGGCGAGTGGGCATGGGAGCGGGCGAGTGGACGTGTGAATGGAGGAGCGGGCGAGTAGATATAGAAGCGGACGAGTAAATGTAGGAGCAGGCGAATTGGACCTAGGAATTGGCGAGTGGATGTAGTAGCGAGCGAGTAGACGTAGGAGCAGCGAGCGGGTGGGCGAGTGGATTTAGGAGCGGGCGAGTACACAGGAGGGACGAGTGAAAGTAGGAGTAGGCGAGTGGACGTAGGAATGGACGAGAGGATATAGATGCGGGCGAGTGGGCATGGGAGCGGGCGAGTGGACGTAGGAGCGGACGAATGAATGTAGGAGCAGGTGAATGGACCTAGGAAGTGGCGAGTGGATGTAGGAGCGGGAGAGTGGATGCAAGAGCGGACGAGTGGGCGTAGATACAGGCGATTGGGCAAATGGTGAGTGGGCGAGCGAACGGGGGAACAGACAGGCGGGCGCGCTTTGAATCCCGAGGGGGACCGTATAATTTTTGTATTCGCCTGCGCCCGCCTGCGGCCGTAGAGGGCGGTCTTACGAGCCACTTCGGGGCACCGTTCTTCTTTCGCGGAGCGCCCGAATCCCCGCATCCCTGCGCATCCATCACTCCCCGCCGACGCCATCGCCACCGCCACTCCTCTCGAGCGGTCTTCCCAACTTCCATCTCACCGCCTGATGCTACTCTGGACTGCAAACACCCGTAGCCTCTGCCGCCACCATCATCATTCTTCACTAGTGTTATTACCACCAATTCGAAGTACCTTTCTCCGACACTGCCAGCACTATGAACACCAACAACATAGACATCACCAATATCAACAGCCCTATAGACATTAACACTGCCAATACCATCGTCACCAGCGCCGTCGCCGCCGCCGCCGACACCATCACCACGGCCACCACCACCTTCACCACCACCACTACCACAGTCACCACTACCACCTTCACTACCACCACTACCACCTTCACCACCACCAACAACGTCAGCACCATCATAATCTATACTATCATCACCGACAGAACCTCAAAAACTGCTCCACCAAAGCCACAACTCCGTGAATACCCTCGCATTCCCACTACCTCCGCCATCACCACCGCTGCCGCCCAGAGATCACAAGAGTGCCATCCTCCCCGCCGCGGCCGCTGTAATCCGGCGGTTTCTCTCTGCAGCGTCTCCGACGTAACAGCGTTCCTCCCTCTCGTCCATCTCCATCGCCATATCTCTGCGCCACTCGCCAGCGCAGCACAGCGACGCCTCCCTCGCGTCGCCCGTTGCTTCCACCAGCCCTGCCTCGCTCCGGTCCTTGGCCCCAGGGGCGTCTTCACGGCTTTGGAGGCATTGGTATAGCAACGCAATTGGGTCGTAATCATTGTGGAGATAAAAAAGGAAATTTCCTTAAATGATGTTATGATTAAATCACTGCTGGAGAGAGAAATTTTCAACAAATAACGATTTATTTTTTTTAATAATACAACACGAAAGCTTGTATGGTTTTACATATATCAGTTCCATGTAGCAGTGCAATTCGATCAACGATCGTTTTCTTTCGAAACTAGGATCAATAACCAGTAGGTCCCCCTTGGAAACTCAACGTAACATTTTGTTATACTATTACGTAAAATAAAATAAAGTCTCACGACATTTGTGTTTGTTCAGTAAAACTTGAAGAAATCTAGTAACAATTTGTTACTGACAACTGATACCTGCATATTTTCTCCATGCACATTTTCATTTTAAAAAATTAAAATATTAATTTCATTGTTTTTCGTTTAAACAAGTGGGGAAAATATATCAACGCTTAATTTTTACATGTAATATAACTATATTCTTGTATATATAACTGTATGTGTATGAAATTATGAAAATTAATTACAAGAAAAAGTATATTAATCACTCGCAACTTTTGATTGCAAGCATGAGAATGGCCACGTTACCGACTACAAAAGTGCGGAAAAGTGGTACTCCCATACACGTGTGATGAAATACTCGTAGTAATGTAAGTAATGAAGTCGAAATGGTAGGGTTTTTGGTCGAGGCAGAACCGAATAAATACTTGGTTTCGAAAACATTCACATTTGTGAATGGGGCTTTTCCCCCCACGTACCTCAAAGTAATATCTGTACAATAAAGCATATAAACATATTTCTTTCTGCCGACGTATTTACTACCCATTTTGCAATCGAGATGTAAACGTAGATCCGTAACCGTTGTCGTGTTCGATAGTTACCAGGGTTCGTTAGTTATCTTCAGTATTGAACCACATTCACATCTGCGCATTTCTTACCGAACTAATCCCGTAAAAAGTATTTCCTGGCCTAGACCGGGAAGCTTCACGGGCGATTAACAGTAAAGTACAGAAATGGCTGCATTAAGGCGGAGTGAACAAAAAAATTAAAGCGCAGTTATTAGACTATTCTGAAAAATATTTTCTTTGCCTGAATCCCGGGGCCTCTGGCGATGCCTATTATACCCAAGCCTTAAGATGGCACAGCTTGGCCCGAGGCGGGCGAGGAGGAAGCCAGCCAGGCCGCACAGATAACGGCGCCGGTCGCTGGTCGCCGGCGGGGCGGGGCGGGATAGGATGGGATGGGTGGGGAGGGGTGGGGCTGGACGGGGATGGGCAGGCGGGCGTTCGCCGGCGGGGCTGGGCTGGGCTTGGCTTGGCTGGGTTGGGCGAACCGAAGCGGGGCAGGGGGTTGCGGGGCAGGCGGAGGGGGCGGCCCCCGTTCGAAACCAGCGGGACGCGCTGGCCCCGCGAGCAAGAGCTGGCGCTGAGTTATGGTCCCGCCCACACACCCGGATACTCTTTCGCGGAACTCGATTTGGACCATGTGGATGTCGTTTAGGGAAGAGAACCACCCTAACAACTGACAATATGCAAATTTCACTCGGTGTTAAAATAGGGATTTCAATCGGACGTAATAAAAAAGAGTTGTCAGCATTCATCTCCGAATCGCATAGCTGGAACAGGGTCTTAAGTCTTAGAGAGCTTGTAAAATAAGAGGAATCTCCTGAACAAACGGGCTTGTAATAAGGTGGCACGTGATTGATCTTTGTATACAATAGGTTTCTCAAGTCCCCTGAACAGTCAAGGGGAATATAGGATATTTTTACATTCGTCAATTATCTTACCATTGATGTTATTATCACTGACACTATGTCTAATTTACACTATTATATTCAAGAGCTATTCTAGAAAAAATACATTCTACATCAAAATATAATTTACAACCATGAACGTTTCTTGAAAATAGAATATTAATAGTCCACATGACGTAGTGATTTTCATATCTACCTCTTATTCACTATTGAGTCCTGACTGTTGTTGAAATACATGAAGAGATTAGATTGTTTCTGTAGTTACGGCATCATTACATCACTGGAAAGTACTATTGTTAAAAAAAGAACCCCGTCGTTGCCGGAGGTTATCTTAGTACGTAACTGCTTGTAATCGCTGATTCCCCCAGAGCCCCTTCTATACCGAGAGCGGCAGTTCGAATGTCCGATGCAGCATAACGAGGCGAAACGACTCCCGCGGCGACCGAACCCGAGCCCGCGAGTCTCCCGCGGCGGGGGCGGCGGGGGCGGCGGGGGCGGAGGGGGCGGGGCGGAGGGGGCGGGCCCGGCGCAACCGGACCGTCGTAGGACCGCCGCCGCCCGGCGCGCGGCCGCTGCCAACCTACAGCCTCCGAATGGCCTCCGCTGCCAACTTGCGAATATTGTAAGAGCGGGACAGCTGCAGAGTGCGCTCGATAAGATCTCAGTTAAGGGGTTTAGAAATAGGCCGATGAGTAAGCACGGAGTAAGTGACTTGAAGGTATAGAAAAAGTTGGTTGTTTGAGGTCTATTCATAGCATAGCAGAGAGTTTATTCATAGCATTGCATTAAGATCTGTTGTCTTTTGGACATAAACATCAATTTTAACATTTGTTAAATGTAAAATTTGTTTACGTATTTCATGTCCAAAAGACACTAGTATTGCTTTCGCTGTTGGAAACGTATGGCTCTCAGTAAGTTTTTGTAACGTGGAGCTCGTTGTGAACGTGTCACTGAGACAGTGAAACGAGAAGTGATCCAAGAGAATCAGATCTTGACATCTGATGCAAGTTTCAGAGAAACAATGGCGGATCTAAACCAGGAGGAGAGGTGTCACCCATCTCCAAACCCAACATCCCAACATTTTTGTGTAATTGTATTCGATTTATTTCAAACAATTACTACTTAATGAAAGCATTTTGTTACAAAGAGGTATTCACATACTTCGAAATAACATTTCTTTAATTTAAAGTTGTACCAACGATTGGGGGGGGGGGGTTCAGTACGACTCCTCTCCCGCCCCTACGAAATACTTTCTATGTTCACCTCAGTTGAGAAACGCCATTGAACTTTGAGACGGGTTCTCACCAGCAAGCTATGTGTGTATCTGGAGTCCCTTGATAGAGTAGCACAACGACCGCCATTTCTCCAACCATCAGCCATCAACCACCAGCCATCTTCTCACCCAATAGCCTGGTCACGTAGATCTCAGGAGTTCAAGAGAAATGATAAAAATTCAAGGCATTTTTTAGATTTTCAGCGATATTAATATTGGTTTGGGATATTCTGGTTTCCAACACTCATGATACGGCAGGATTCTAATTCTCCTTACAACTAGATATAAAATGGCGGAATCATCGCGGCAAAGGAATGCCCTACTCTCTGCATCTAGGGATTCCGTTCTTCGTCGACGACAGCCTGGTGGCAGTTGGGAGCGCGGCGCGGCGGGGCGGGGCGGGACGGGGATGGTTGGCAGCCCTAGGGCGCCGCAGCGCGCGAGCCCGCACTCTTGGCGGATCGGCGGTGCACTTGTCGCTGTCGACGGGGGGCGAGTGCCACCACGCCAGCGCCAGCGCCACTCGGAGACGCATAATAGTCGCCCGCAGCGTGCCCTCCGCCCCCGCCCCCCCCTCAGCCCTCTCCACTCTTCTGACGCCGCGGCCGCTGTCCTCAGCCTCGAAAGCCTTGCTGCTCCGCGCTCCCCGCCCACTCCATCCGCCGCGCCACCGCAGGCACGCCTCTCCGCCGACCAGTGAACCCGTCACCCCATAGCCCCGTTCCACCGTCACCCCGCAGCATCCTGCTTTCCCGTCGTTATGCCTCCCTGTGTGGTGCTCCTCGCGCACGCACCGCGCCCCCATCGACCCTCCCTCGCCGACCGGCTTTTCTTCCGCGCCGCCCTCGCTTCCTGCGACGTCGACTCGGAAGCCTTCAACTGTTCTCGGTTCGTCCTGCATCTAGGGATGGATGCGGTGGCGGGGGCTGGGGCGATAGCGGTAGAGGTCGGGCGGTGGTGGTGGCATTGGGAGTGGCGGTGGCGGCGGCGGCGGCGGCTGCAGGAGTCGTGGCGGGGGCGGTGACAGGAGCGGTGGCGGTGGCGGGGGTGGTGGCCGTGGTGGTGGCGAAGGCGGTGGAGGGGGCGGGGGCGGTGAAGGTGGCGGCGGCGGCGGCGGCGGCGACAGCGACTATGGCGGCGGGGGCGACGGTGGTGGCGCCGCTGCTACCACCGAATCCGCACCCTCCGTCGCCTACCGCCCGACCACGCGCCGTCGTTTGCGGCGTCCGCGACTCAGCAGCCGCTCTCCTCGGCGCTTCCTTCGCCGACGCCTGTGTCTGCGTCACGCGTCCTCGGCGCCGGCGACCCGAACGCCGCCATTCCACCTCTCGCTGCCAGCGACCCCCGTACTCGTTGGGCTCCGAAGCGGCCCGCCGCCCCCCGCTGCACCCCCAAGTCGCGGTGCTTGAAGCAGCGTCGCGGCGCCCGGAGCGCCGGTGACGGCGCGAGGCACGCACAAGAGGCTTTGCGGCGGCGCGGCGCGGCGCGTGGAGGTGGAGGGGCGGAGGGGGGTTCAGGAGGTGGGGCAGCAGGCGGAGGACGCTGAGGCGAGGTGAAGGCGGAAGTGTGTCGGGGACGGATGCGATGGCGGAGGCAGCGGAGACGAAGACTGGGGTGGAAGTGGTGGCGGTGGCGGCGCTGGCGCTGGCGGGGGCGGGCCGGGGCAGCAGCAGCAGCGGACGTCCGCTTGCGAAGCCTCTTTACTCCAACGAGGACCGGGGCGTCTGGATGTGATGGTGCTGCCAACGTTGCAGGGCAAAAAGTCACATAGAAGGAAGTTGGGGATTTCTTTAATAAAGTACGAACTCTACGGGTAACTGCCGCGCCGAGCTCTTACGGGTAACTCTGGTCATATGAGAGTGGCCATACCAAGCGAGCAGGGTTTTCTTTACTTTTCTACTATCTTGTTCTGGTTCTTTTCATGTCATTCTTGCTTCTTATTAGACGTTAACTTTTGCACTGCTACACAGCCTTGTACAGCCAACTCATTTTTCAAATATTTCTATGTAAATTAAAGTTCCACCAAAGCTGAAAATTGAGTAGTTGCCTATTTTCAAAATTAGAAAAGAGAATTTTACCATTGATTTCGTATATTTTGAATGTATACCGTACATTTCATGAAAAATTTGGAATTAAAACATTTTATTCTAACCTTTAAAATTAAGCATCTGTTGAAAACTTGAGCGCTAAAAGAACTTTGGCAGTTGATAGTTCCACTGAAAAATAAAATTCCTGGAAACTTTTTTAGAATAATACAGTAATTTACGTTTTTCACATTTCTCGAAAAATAAGCAAAGTACAAAGGAACTCAGATCTACTAGGCAAGGACGAGAATTGAGAAATTTTAGTTTACATCTACGTATTTGAGTTGAGGCATTCTGCCTCCCGACTGATGTCATACGATTGGGAAGAAACGTGTGGGAGTGGGGGAGAGGACGAGGTTCTGAAAAAAAAATCTTCTAAATTTCTTTTCCCGCCCAGTTACTCACAGCTCTGATTCTCGCCTTAAGCAATCGAAAAGTATTCTAGTAGTCTTTCAGTTATTTGATACATAGGCAAAACATGTCTCATTAATTATACCTAAGTGCGAGTAACAACCTCTCTTACAACGTATCATTAATTCTAATACAGGTTTAAATTTGGTTTAGCTAGTATATTTAACAAAAAGCCCTCCCTCTAGCTACTCAAGCCGCAAATCAGTAGTGTAAGAATCTATGCTCCATTCAAATTAATAAACTCCCGCCTACAAAGGGCTTCTATGAACGGGATTAATATAATAAAAACAAACGGCAGATTGTGGTAACCCTGTCCGAGGGGCGCGGGTGGTGATGGCAGGGGGAGGGGGTGTTTGAGGGAGCGGGTCAAGCAACGTCGGAGGCTACGTCGTGCCGCTCGAAGCACCATCGCCACTGGCCCCGGGCGATAAGGCTCCACAACGCACGCAACGGTCAAGGAGACGGACACCGGACCTGCAGGGCTCCCAGCCCAGGCATTCGCGGTGCCCTCGGCGGCGGTCACTGTGGATCCGATTCTGGCCGAAATTTCGGTCCGCTGACGTCGAACGTTTTCAGTCGATGGGCCAGGTTTGTTCAAATACTTGGTGGTGTAAAGAAATGGCTATATAGAACCCTAATGACCTCTTCCGACGGCGTCCGAAAACATCGGCTGTCGGAAGAAGATCTGTTTCATTTGGTTTTGTTCATCCGACGTCGTCCAACAGAAGTTTTGACCAAAATCGGCTCCACTGTCACAGATTCATAGAGCGACGAAGACTGACCGCCGTCTGGTCAGTCTTAGGCACGCTCAATCTAAAATAAAGAAAGAAACTATATTTCTGGCTCCCTTTTGTATTAAACTTACTAATTTACATATGCCATGTTTTACTATTTAATAAATAAAACGTTTCCCCAAATATCAAACAACAATTTCCCAAGTTGTCAAGGTGAAAAAAAATTGCGAATTGAACGTAAATACGGAAATGAAACATTTTCTCACGTAAGGCTACGAGTCCCCTTCGAAAATGTTCATGGATGAGGGCCACGGCCCATCTGCCTTGCCCAACCATGGTGACTCTGGTCGGAGTGGATCCGTGTTCGCCTAAATTCCTGTTCAGGCGTACACGACCTTTGTGACCGAATATTTTAAGCCCTCGCTAGCGCCCAGGCACGGTCGGAAAGCGTCTGACATCTTCGGGCGATCACGGTCGACTTGAGTCATTCTGCATTGAGACTGACGAAATTGTTTCGTCAGTTTGTGGACGAGGTGGCCTTAGGAAGATCTCCTATTCAATTATATGAAAGTAAGGCCGGACATTTCGGGAGAAATGCATGAAATGGATTGCTGATAGTTTGTCAAACGTGAACATAACATTACTATCTTATGTTCTCGTTCATAATCTAATAAGGTTTTTAAATTCGTTTTATAAATTTGTCATCAGTTCTCAGATACATCTCATATTCAAAATAGCTCCCATTGAGCAGTGTTCATCATTTCGCTTCCATTACAAACCGCCTATATGTGTAATGAATTAAAGGCGAATGTGTGGTGCAGTCTAATGGATGGGAAGGCAATTCGGCCATATCAGGCGGCCCTTCATGCCGAACATTTCTCTTCGGTCGTACATGGATCCATTCTGCCCGGACCCTTAGACCCCGGTCGCAGCAGGTTTGGAGGGCGGCACAAGCAGGGTGCCAAACCCAGTCTCGCCTTTTGCGTCACTCAACGCCCACCGTTGCTAGGGTTAGTCTGCCGATACTTCGTACGTTGTTATTCTTCTTGTTCATTTACAATGGCTGCGATGGCTTCGAGACAATGGACAGGAAGACCGTACGACTTGAGGCTCTCAACAAGATTCGCAGCGCCTCCGTTTTACTACAAATTGTATTACAAGAGAATACCATCAACCAAGCCCATAGTACATACATCTAGTGCGGAAAATCATGCGGAAGGTATCAACGACCTGTAACATGGGAACGAAACTATTTGCCAACTGAAATCAGCACGGAATAAAAGGTACTGACTACATGAGTACACTCTTAGAGATTTCGGTTGTTGAAGAGTGCGACTGGCGCGTCAGTGTTTCATCTGTTGGATAACGGGGTTCGAAACTCCGCCGATTCATGTGCCATTTGTGTTGCACAAGTTGGGTTCGCGGCAGGTTTTCTCGGAGTCCTTCCATTTCCCCAGTCCCTTATTCCACCATTGCTCCATCATTATTAATATTAACACTATATCATTAGCTCCAATACATCAAAACACTTGGCCCATTCCAAATATGTTCACAGGGCAGAGGTATTGGATTCATAATAAAACATTTCGATAGAGCTATAACAAAATCGGAGCATTCATATTCGTTTACGTTAGGCGTCAGGAACAAAACAGTAAAATAATGATGATTCATATGCTGCTTCTAAATTGAAAAGGCGGCTTTAGAGCAGTGAGAGTTGAGGATTCTGGCATAGCATTCTTCTCTGAATGACATTTATTGACTATAATAAAATTGAAAAAGAAACTACAGATGGGTTTTGATGCACTAGGTTTAGTGTCCAAAGAAAAGCATGGATACATTACAGCATTTATTTTTAGATCAAAGATAAATTCAAGGAAAATCATTAACGAAATGAGAGAGGAAAGAAGAGCTAGAAAACCAAATATTTATTAAAGGCATTGAGTATTGTACGAGAAATAACATTACGCACACAAAAGAATTCGGATGAATAATCGGAGAAGAAACTTGCCGAAGATGATTTTACGTAACAATAAGGGTTCGTTTACGTGTTGTAAAGGTTCATACTCTCAGGAAGTGGTGTGTTGTCGAAGTGAAATTCTACTCTTGCACCTCTCTGAACTTTATGTCCCACTTGGAAGTGGCGTGTCATCGTGGTTTCGTATCGCACGCTTTCCTTCTTTGAAATAGTGAGCTCTGCCGCCACTTTTAACACCATCAAGGAAGACGTGAGCTGTTAAACATTCTTTACACCATGCATCTCCCCGGTAAGCATTCAAAAGAAATTCGCATTATCGTTTTCGTGTTCTGTATTTTCAAGCAGTTAACAGGATGGAAGTTCATATTTCGCTTAAAGGAAATAAGCACAACATCTAAGTTCTAATTTGGGGGGTGAGTCATTTCTGTCATAAAAACTTAACACCGTCGTGTTACTCTTAAAATTAATTTCTTCGTCATTTGAACCTTAGAGGCACAAATACCCTCTGAAACTCTTTTGTGGATTTTCGAATTTCCGAGCAATCTGTATCTCATTAGAACTTGCAAATAGCTGCACTTTACCGATCGACGGAGCGCCGCTGTCGGAAAGTAATTTGCGTACCCGGGAACGCTCCCAGCAGATCCTGAACTTCGATCACAGAGGACATTGCCAGAACTTCCTGGCACTCCGGTTGTCGTTATTCGCTCCCGAATTTAATCTGTTCACAAATCTGAGTTTCCGTTATTTGTAACAGAAAAAGTAGCTACTATTATATATTATTATACAGTAGTATGTAATTATATAGACATATATAGATTACTATTATTATTATTATTATTATTATTATTATTATTATATGATACATTACGAATGTACATTGAGTACAACTAATGCTGTGATGTGAATTAATAAAATAGTTGTGTTAATATAATTATTATACAATAATTATTTGTCATTGATTGTCTTAAAATAAAACCCATACCTTTGTTATGTAGATAATATCGGCGTTAACACTTAGCATTATCATTAACGATTCGATTCGATACCCACAAAGGACAAGCCTGTGAACGTTTTGGATCGATGGAAATCGTCAACAAACTGATGTGTGGTAACGAAGCGTTTCTGAGCAAATTGACATTAGAAGCATTTGTTCATCCCATTATGCTGAGCACGCTGGTGTTTTTTTACACCCGATGTGACGCGCCATGTATGTAAACAAGTATCTAACTTAATTTGCGTAATTGAATCGCTATTTTTATATTATCATCAGAATAGAAATGGATAGTATGACTGAGTTGTGGAAGTGAAGGATTCGCCCCAGAGGGTTGGGCCTGCGGAAGAAAAAGACAAGGAGACCACTTTTTGGAAAACATGGAAACCGGAAAAAACATTGCTCTGAAAAAGTCTGGAAAACATAGGGAAGTTATAGAAGAATTGTTGGAAGCCAGGGAAAACTTTTAGAGGGTTAAAAGTGAGATATTATTACTTAAGAATATTAGTTTAACATTACAACAATTAGCATTCGTTTTTGCTGCGTTTTAATTTCATGATCATATTATTCATTTGTGATTTGCCATATGAAATCCGTGAGCTTATCTATTAGTATCAGGGTAGCTTTAATATTTTCTTTAAGCAGGGAAAAATTACAAACCTTATCAAAAAACAATATTTAAAAAAACGCACTGGAAAATCGAGGGAAATTTGTTCGAGATATGAGTGGCCACCCTGAAAGAATACCTCCTCTTGCGTTGCAGTCGGCCGTTTCTGGGCCCCGCCTCTTATGAGCTCCGCATTGTCCGCTCTGATGTAGGCCAAAGGTTATTATGGGGGATTCGAATAGCGGTAATTTTTTCGATAGGAATCGGTACTCGACCTTTTCTAGTGGCGTTTCGTGGGCCATGTCTCCCTCCAACGCGCGCAGCTGCATGATGCAGGAAAGTTCCGGAATATGTAAGTGTATTTCTAAAACACTAGTGTTACTTCAGCTCAGAGCGATCACGATGTGTAGTATCTTACGCGAGATCTTGCAAAAAAAATCCAGTTGTTTTTGTACGCGAGCAAAACCCTTGCTTTTAGAACAACTGACAAGTTTCTGCACTTAAAACACGTATTTTCCGAGATACAGGCTCTAGACTACTTTGTTGCCAGCAACAAGGAAATAATGACCGAGTTTAACGTCCATTCTGATGCAAACAACATATTACTTGGGAGATAAGGCCATCAGTCAACGTGTTCGTAGTTGCGCAGAGCGTCAGGTCTTGCGACCCCGCTCGCCGAGTCTTCGTGTTAGCGGGTAGTCGACAAATGCGTGCACACGGGCCGTGCGCAGCACGAGTTGCCGCAAAAGCAGAAACGACCGTGGAGGAGGCGGGCTTGCTCACACAATAGAGATGGCTCTTCAAGTGCCAGTACTCTCGGACTTCACAATGCAACGTTTGGGAAAAGAAATGAACTAAAGAACAGGAGGATACATTTGTAAATAAGCAATTGAAGAACCGCGTGCGTTCTTCATCTGGAAGAATCCTTATGAATACTCCGTGTTATTACAGTTGTTCAAATAGCCAATTGCAGTTTTACTATGTATAGATACCATTATGTATGTACGTATGATTCAGTGCAGCTGGGAGCTCCATGTTGTTTGTGAGAAGTTTCAAACAAAAATAGTGCTGATAGAACTAAGATACTAAAAGACGCCAACAGCATTGTAGTTCTAATGTTATGTGTAGTCCTCTGCAATGACTACGCTCCAAACGACCCCTTTCGTGAAAGCAGCAGCATTTTGTCCGCGTACAAGCGTGCGTTGTTTCTGATTTGTGATCCACCCGACACATATTTTTGGGAGTTACGCAGCGTTTTGTGCGTTTACGACAGCGGCGCTCGCTGACTCTCGAGCCCTTCGCCTCGCCCCGCCCCGCCCCCTCCCAACATCACCCCGCCCCCCCCCCATCTCCGCCTCGCGCCCGTTTGAGACCTACGTCGCACGGCCGTTTCATAAACGCGTTAGGGGCCACGTGACTAATATACCTAAGTATCGTTAAACGCCTACAGACATTCCTGCAGCCCACCCATTCCCCTCATTCGGTCGAAAGGAGTTTCAGGGGCGAGGTTGGCGCGCGCACGGAGGCGGGAGGGAAGGAGGGCGAAACAATTTTTCAGAAAGAAATTGCCTATTAATAAGAAAACTTTCTTCCTAATTCATGCGCTTATATTTTTATGCTTTTTATTTTCCTTTTCTTTAAAAAAACGGAGGAAGGGAATTTAATAAGCATCATCTGTAGGAGACAGGCCCGTGAACTGCGTTTATCAAATGAATACATACGTAGCCAGAAAAATTACGCGCCGTCCAAGGAGCGAAAGTTTCTTCTCACGGCTTAGGGCGTGGGTGTGGGCGTGGGCGGGATGGGGCGGGGTGCCCAAAGGCACGGGGCAGCCACCTCTTGGATGATATCGCAATTTAAGTTTCCTTCGCCTCGCCGCCACCCTCTCCTTCGCGTGGGGTCCGCCGATAGAGAAAGGCTTACTTACTCGCTCGTCAAAGTCCCAGCGGAGCGGCGGAAGCGGCGGCGTAGGGGAGGGAACGAATCTTTCTCGCATTCGCGCCGTATTAAACAACGTTCTCCGTCTCCGTCGTCGGCGTCGCCGCCGCCGCTGCCGCCTCGCTGTCTTTCTCGTTCAAACGCTCGCCTCGCCTCGCGCTCTGAATGAATCACGGGGGAACGAGCCCTTCCCTCCCTCCCCGCCCGCCCCGCGCCGCCTCCCCGCACCTCGGGATGTGGAGGGTGTGAGGCGGCGGCGGCGGGTGCATTCGGCGGGGGGGCGGGGATGCACTTCGATTCCCGGGAGAGGAGCGTGGTGGCGGGGGGGGGGAGGGAGCCGCGAGAGCGAGATGGCGGAATGAATGATGTCACGCGGGCAGGCGGCGGCGGCGGGAAGAGAAGAGAAAGGCGCCGAGGGAGCGGAGCGGGGCGGGGTGGGCGCGGGGGCAGGCACGCCGTTCAAAATAACGCAGGCAGAGAGGGAGCGCGGCCGCCGCCGCCGCCGCCGCCGTCATGGAGAGAAGGACGGAGAATGCAACCGGGAGTCGGACAAGGACGGTCGGTGGGCGGGCGGGGCGGGCGCGCGCTGGGGGAGCGGCCGGGGCGGGGCCGGGCGGGGCGGGGTGGCGGAGGGTCGGAGCACGTGGGGTGGCGAGATGACCGGTCGCCGCTCCCGGGCCTCGCGGCCGAAGGAGGCGGCGCCGTACGCACTCACGCAGACACGCGTTCTGGCGGAGCGAGAGCGAGAGAGGCGGCTGCCCGGGGAGAAGGAGCGAAAGAAGAGCGAGAGAGCGCGCGGACTCGAGGCTCCGCCCACCGCAGCGGCGGCGGCGGTTGCCGCGCTCCTCCTCCGCGCCCCGCGCCCGTCCCCGCTCGCCCCGCCCGCCTCGCCCCCTCCGCCGACACCGCGCTCATCAACAAGTTACTCGCCTCTATAGCCAACTTATAAATACATAGAGCGCGGCGCGGCGCGCGGGCGAGGCGAGACGAGGCGTATGGGGCGGGGCGGGGCTGGCCCAGCCGTGGCGGGGGGAGGAGAGAGGCGGGGTGGGGCGCCGCACTGGGTCAGCGAGCGCGGGTTTGACGCGGGGAACTGGGCCGAGGCGGCCCTCGGAAAATCGTTCCCGGCCGTCCGCTTTATTGTAAAGTGGCACTTTCGCCGGCCGGCCGGCCGGCCACTGCCGCCTTCGCCCCCGCCCCCGGCGCCGGCGCCGCCTCCGCCGCCGCCTCGTTGCCGCGGGAAATTCAGGCGGCGTGTTTATTTCCGCGAGGAAGGTCGCCTTTCGCCGCCGTGCCGTGGGAGCACTGCCGGTCGCCCAGCGCGGAAGAGGCGTTCGCTTTAAAACTTAAAATCGGACCCCGACCTGGAATTGAAGTGGTACTGTCCAAACGTTTTTCGGCCGGTGGCGAAGGAGACAGGCCGCCCGGATGCCGTGTTTACATGCAAAATAATGATTGTTTTAAAGTCGTGATGAATGCGTTAGGGCAGTGACCTTGTGACTGTACGCTGAGGTAGCCAAGGTGGTGCGCATGAAGATCTGGCCCGTAAAAAACATCTGTAGTTGTGTTTGTTTTTGCGCTGTTCATGACACGCATTATCTCATTCTTGCAAGTGCTTCTACTCCTTTGGCGACGAACGACCGAAAAGAGCTGATATTTCAGCGATCAATGTAGTAAAAATCTAGTATATGCTTAAGATATACTATTCATGTTGGTTCAGGTGTTTCTTTTTCTTTTTCTTGAGAAAATTACTACATACTTCTACGTAACGGTGGTAATCGAAATAAACTTACTAGAACAAAGTCGTTCATGCCGGCATGGTGGTCGAGATCGCTAAAGCAGTAGTGTCGTAACGATCTCGGAACGAAGGGTCGCGGGTTCGAGAACCCCCTCCTCAGGTGTCGTTGTATGTGTTACTTCTGTCACCCCCTATCATCACCATATTGTTTCATTCTCATTGATACCATAACGTTAATATCCAATAGTGGTCTCTAATGACATAGAAGTTGATGCGACCTTAAATAACACACACAATACATACACACACACACACACACACACACACACACACACAAAGTCGTCCATTGAACACGAAAGCTTCTAATCCGCTTCGTTAGGGTGACCTACTCGGATAATTAGAGTAGTATCTACATCATTTGAAAATGTAAATTTCTTTAAATAAAAGAAATGATCGAAAATATTGTCCAACACAGTACAACAGATTTGAAGGGACCTTCTTGTCATCTCTAAGTGCGATTTATTATGTTCATAATGTTCTGCAAAATACTTGAATGTTGAGGAAGAAACTTTACATGTCGCTAAAAGTATTTTTTAATACGATTTCTGTATTGTCGCGTTTTATTTTTCCACTTGTCTCTAGTATGTTTTGAGATTCTCTTAAATATTTCACGTTGTTTGCCAATGTTGATGAGCATGTGCAGTACCTTTGCTTTCCTTGCTTTCTTTGCCCATTTAAACAAATGTTGGAACGTTATTTTGTACTTTATTTTGTAAGCCAAAAGGTAAGACTTCTCAAAGTTTTGAATTGCAATATCATATTTATTTATAAAATATGTCATTATATTATAATAATAATAATAATAATAATAATAATAATAATTATTATTATTATTATTACTTGGAAAAAACAATTTTTGCCTACAAATATTTCTCTGGTACTTAATCTATATCTAAAATGAACAATTCTAAAAATATCAGAACTGTCTTTCAGAAGTCAAATCTTTTAGCACCGACGAGTATTATAACAACAATTTCAGTACCCTGCATTGCTCCTTAAAATACTTGACCGGCTGGCGAGAAAATGTTATTAGAAGGCACTGGGTGAATAGCATCAGACAAGGAGGAGTGTTCGAGTAACGACAAGATTTCGCGAAACTTCGTAAACTTCGGCCTTTGTTGAACCTCTAGGAGCGGGATGAAACTCCGCCGTGTTGCATCGCGGGAGTGGGGGGGGGCGAGGGGTGAAGGGGGGGGACCCGCACGATCAAGCGGATGCCGCGAAGGCTGAGCGCCGCGGCGCCACCCTAGGAATTTCGCATTTAAATTTTATCTGCACCTCGCGGCCGCTTTAAAAAATTCATCGCCGACGCCATCGCTTCGCCTTTGTCCCTGCCGCCGCGACCGAAGCGGTTCTCTTCAGCCCTTTCGCTTTTCTTGTTTTGTCTTTTCTTTTTCTTTTTCCGACCTTCTTCCGTTCTGCTCCAATTAGATGGGAATAAAGTTGAACTATTCAATAAATTTTAAACAATCCCCCTACTTTCATTTTATGAGAGGAATGACTGCAGAAGTTGAACTTATAGATTTGTTATGGAAGGGCATTGTTGGAAAAAGTAAATGCAATAACTGTTTACATATGTGCATTAACTTCTTAAGCTTTTTCGTCCTTTTCATTTACGGACGTCCCTTGGTCCCAATGATATGCATGCTTTTTACGAGGAGATCTCGCCTTCTTAGGATTTCATTTTCGTTTACTGTCTTTCTTTACCACTATCCCAACCAGTTTATGGCATTTTAAGCTTTCTGACGTTTAAGGAACTGATTGGAATTTTCTCAAAAATTTTAAAATAACATTCTTATCAATTGTTTATCGATAATTCCTAGTTTGAGGAAACCAAGCTTGAAAGTTCGTAAAGGTGCATTTATTTATGTAACATGTTTGCTTTCTGAGAAAAAGCATGATCCCTCTTATATGGACCTACAGTCTTTGTACTCTAGGTAGACAGGAACAACAGGTCTCCAAAAATTATATTATCTAAAAAATGACAATTATTGGACTTATAATGTTTGTGTACTAAGCCCTTGGTCTATAATACGCTAAGGAACGATGATGGTTTTATACGATTTACAAGTATATGACGCCATCGGCTCAAAACCGCTTAAATGTGCTATTTGCTGGATAAAGAATTACTCCCTTCCTTGAAATGTATTATACAAATTGAAAACAAAATATGGAAATTTTATAGATTACTTTGATTAGAGTAGGCTGTGAAGAAATCAGCAGATACTCTGCAATTTGTAATATATGTGTTGCTGCAAACATGCAACCTACAAAATGATCTTCAATTGCATGTTTGGAGGTTCAGCTCTTCTATTTACCCCCGATTCTGCACCACAAGAGTTTTAAAATATACGTAAAATTAACTTGCCTGTGACATTTGAGCAATTGAATCGCACAGGCTTTATGTTTGTTAATAAACGTTTTGCAATATTAGAATACTTACCTACGCACAATACCATGCCTATATGACGCATAAAAGATAGATCAAGACCAGGCCGTTCGAAGTTGGTTTCTAGTACGACGCAATTTTCAATTTTAAAAGAATGATTTACAAG
The DNA here is from genome assembly GCA_031308135.1 of Acheta domesticus. Lineage (NCBI taxonomy): Eukaryota > Metazoa > Arthropoda > Insecta > Orthoptera > Gryllidae > Acheta > Acheta domesticus. Next base: position 114,050,090 of record JAHLJT010004567.1, on the reverse strand, counting down.
TACTGAATGTTTCGCGTGGATCCAACTTGTAATTACAAAACTCGTTTTTATGTAACAATTTTAAGTCCTTATAATGTAGGTAGGCATGGTCTCCATGACCTCCACTTGAAACTAACCACGATTTGGGGCTGTTGCGTGCAAGAATGTATCTCAGGAGTGCAATTCAGAGCAGTACAGTACAGGGCAGTGCAGTACATAGCAGTGCAGTACATAGCAGTGCAGTACATAGCAGTGCAGTACATAGCAGTGAAGTACAGAGCAGTGCAGTACAGAGCAAAGCAGTACAGAACAGTGATGTACAGAGCAGTGAAGTACAGAGCACAACAGTGCAGTACAGAGCACAACAGTGCAGTACAGAGCACAACAGTGCAGTACAGAGCACAACAGTGCAGTACAGAGCACAACAGTGCAGTACAGAGCACAACAGTGCAGTACAGAGCACAACAGTGCAGTACAGAGCACAACAGTGCAGTACAGAGCAAAACAGTGCAGTACAGAGCAAAACAGTGCAGTACAGAGCAAAACAGTGCAATACAGAGTAGTAAAGTGCAGAACAGCACCGTACAATGCAAAAGAGCAGTTTATTGCAGTGCAGTATAGTGCCGTGCAGTGCTTCGCAGCGTCGGGGAGCCCTCTGTCTGACCGTGGCGTCGCCTGTGGCACAGCTGCGCGGCCGCCCGTCCTGTGGCGTCGCGTCGCGTCTCGTCTCGTCTCGTCGCGTTGCGCGCGACTGTAATTACAAGCCGGCGTGTCTTCGCGTGCGCTCCGCGGCGCGGCCGCCCGCCCGCCTGGCCGCGTGCTCTCCCGCCGCGGCAGCGGCGACGGCGCGCGGCAGCGCACGAGGGCGAGGGCGTTGGCGGCGGTGGAAGTGGAGATTGTGCTGGGGTGGAGAAGGAGGATAAGATGAAGGCGGTTAAGGAGTTGGTGATCAAGGCGGTGAAGGAGGAGGAGAAAAGAGAAGAGGGGGTGAAGAAGAGATAGGAAGAGGAAGCAGAAGTAGGTGGATAAGTTGGCGGAGGAGGAAGAAGAGGAGGGAAAGGGAAGGAGGGGAGAGGAAGAGATGGTGATGGTGATAGTGACGGCGACATGGTTTTGGTGTTAGCTGTGATGGTGTTCACGGTTGTTGTGAATGAGACGGAGTGGCAGTGATGGTGGAAGATTTGCAAGTAAAAAAGTGGGAGTAGTTTACGGCCAGGATTTTTTTGATGAGAAGTTGAATTTCGCTGCTCTTTCTATTCCAACTTAGTGGATTATGTTTGTTATCCTGTTTTCATCCATCCTGAATATGTGCCCAAAAAGAGCAATCTTCTCTTAATTCAACTATATTTTAAGTAATATATAAAACATTATAACTTGGATTTATGCATAACTTTCCGGACGTCTGATTCTGGAATATTTTGGGTTGCGCGTCGTTGCATTAGTCCACCAAGGGTGTCCGATGCAGCGGCGACGGCTGTGTAACAGGCGGAGTGACAACCGGCAACCGCGAATGCGTGCCGCCCCAAGCTAGGCCGATGGTGTTGCGAGTTGTCTTTCGCATCACGTGGGCCGTCTTCCCTTACGAGACAGCCCTACGCAGGTCTCACGCAACGGGCGGGGCGACCGTCCCGAAAATATTATTTTTTCCCCTGTTGCGCGGCGTTGCGTGTCAAGATGTCGAATTAAAAATCTCCCTTTGTGGAGGAGATCTTGCGCGGAGTGTTTCTCATTACCTTCGTCGAGTAATATCGAGCGGAAAGAGTAATGAAGACTGGAATGCGAGTTCACGCAAGTGCCTTCCGTCTGTGAAGGATGCGAATGATTTATTCGTGGATTCGTTCCCAGCTCGTCCGATATAATGGGCCTCGTACGTGCGTGTGGAAACTCCCCCAATATTCTTGAGTATTCGTTTGCCCTTGAGGGTCGTGCCTGTGAGAATGAGACATAAAGAAGATATTTTCTATTTTGTGATAAAAATGTGACTCATTCTGGCTTTCGTGTGATTTACCAAAGAGCATTATTGTTTGCCTTTGTACTATGTGATAATGATAACTTTCTGTTTTGAGTGGTTTTTAGATGCCATTTGTCTTGTGTTTATGTTTTACATTCTAGTTACGAGCTGATCTACTCTACATAGCAATCTAAACAGTGGAATACGAAGTAAGGCATCAAATAGGATAAATGTATTTCGCAAGATTCGTTGAGTGGTGATTTTGATAACGATGTTTTTATCTTTCTGGGAAGGGAGTAAGAATTTTATTGAATGAACACACAAATTATGGATTTTCCTATTTCGTATTTGATTGATGAAGTAACAACGGGTTATCAGTATTTTCGTACGTATTACAGAAACACATTAATCTTATCTGCGACTTTCAAAACATCATTCTTTACACATTTCCTGAATTTTCCTCAATATTCATTTAAGTCAGAAATCAGTAACTTTATTGAAGCAAACTACGGATCTCAGATAAGAGTATGAATAATGGTGTTGTGCAGAAATGTTCTTTAAATATTGGTACGTCCTTAGTTATGAATCTTTTTGAATAATATTGTTTGGTCGAGATATGGAGAATGTTGGACATGTTTAGTGTTTCGTTCAGCAGTCGTTCCTGATAAGCCTTGAATTCTTTGTCATAGATAAAGAATACTATTCCAAATGAGTTCTCAAAGGAGTAAATTGTTCGTAAACTATTGCCATTATAATACGTTGCGTAACTTGAAGTGCTTTTCATTTGTTGAACCACATGATTATAGGTTTTGGGATACTTTCATACGATTCCCACTTAACGTCGAAAATTAATAGACGAATATTGTTCAAGAAGAGCTTTACAACATCGTATATGTACATAACAATTTTTGTAATTCATGCATGTACATTTCGTATTTATTTTGTTGGCTCATCATCTTCTTTTCAGTAGCACCCTTGTTCTCTCTCCATTCCTTTCTTCTTCAGTTCCGTTTATCCTCTTGCTGACTTAATATGCCCTAAGTAGGAGTGGTATTCACCATTTCGTGTGCTTCCAGATAGTACTCAAGCTGTTCTTGGTAAATTTTCTAGTTCCAAACATTCTATCACCGGTTTCTTTTCCATTTTTCCTAAAATTGCCTTTCTCGTTCACAGTTTTTATAAAATCTTCAATGCTGCTATTTTCTTTCTCATCCTCCAAACTCAAATTTCAAATGTTTTCAGTTTTTTTCTATCTCAGTTTCTCATTGTTGTTTCTTGACTATTAATATTGATTTCTGTGGTGTTCAGTGTTGCGCGAAATTAACTAATACAGTGAACTCCAAGATAAGTTCCATCGACCGACGAGATGTGCTTGTTCACTGAGCCTTTTTAAGCGACAACTTCCGTCGTCGGGGTGGTCAGTGCCGCGATTTCTGACGGCAACGGGTCCGCAGCGCCGCCGCCAGCCGCCAGGAGCGCTGTCCGCGTCGGTAGCGCGGACGCGCGGGCGTTGGATTGTTCAGGGCGCGGCTAATGCAGGAGAAATAGAGAACCGCAGGGAGATTACCCATCGATAAAGGGCCAGCGGGCGCCGCGCCGCCCGGCCGTTCAGCCAGCTAATCACAGAGCAGCGGCGCGCGCGTCATCGTCGGCGGTATCGCCTCACAATATCGCCCGTCCGCGACGCCCAACGGCCGAGCGGACGAGCTACTAATCGTAAATAAGCCCGGGCGCCGCGTTGCGGGGGATGTGGGAACGCGGGACGCGAACCCCGCGCGGCCGTCACCGTTCATGGGGTAGCCCCGCCATGATTCTCCCCGCCTCGCTCCGCTGGCCCCGCCTCGCCCTGCGGTGCGGAGGACGCGGCAACTCGAAGCCGCCTCCGCTGACGAGTCATCCCCGCCGTTACTCTCCCCGCCTCCCCACGCCCCGCCACTCACGCCACGCGTTGCCGAGGTTGTAGGGGCCCGAACCCGCCACTGTTCACGGGGCCTCCCCGCTATGATTATCCCCGCCACGCTCATCTCACCCTTCCCTGTTCGCGCTGCGGAGGATGGCAAACCTAACCCGCCACTGCTCATGGGACTTTTTAGCCCCACCCCATCCCGCCCTGCTATGCCACGCCTCTGTCAGCCCTCTCGTGCTGTCCCACCACGCCACGCACTCGAGCCGGTCCACAGTGCGCTCCACTGGCGGTCCCATGACTCACTTTACGGTCCCCGGTGTCACCGGCCAGCGTTTCCACAAACGCTCTCAATTTCGGCTCTTCATTTGCCTTCCGCTCACAGCGGCTGCAATCTCACACTTGCTGACAATATCTCACAGTTCAGAAAACAGAAGGAATCTTTCGGGTTGATATTACTTGCTTTGTTTTTTATCACTCCCTTGCCGTGTCGTCGCAGTGCTATCGTCGCTTTATCTAGTCATAAATCTGTATTTATAACTTAATTGTATAGAACAGAAGCTTACATAAACATAACAAACGGAAATTGCTTCTTACTTATGAAACTTTTTTTTGTAGGTTCCCCTCGCACCTGCATCATCACGATGTATTATTACCTACGATTCCTTCAAACTAGGAACTTCTTCATTCCATTCATTTACATTCCATACATTGTCCTTATTGACAACTTTAAACCTTTCGTAATTTACTCCTCTCTGCTACTTGATTTACCTTTAGCCATTAACAAAACGTGTTAAATCTATCGGCTAGGCTAATGTAGATGTTCAACGTGGAAAACGAACTAGAGGGCAGAGCTTGTCTCTCGATCTGCAAGGGTTCTAGCCCTCTTTTGAGTTCGCTGTGATACAGCTTGTTCAAACAGGGGCAGTGCCTCGCTGGAGAGAAACCTGGATGAGGTAACCCCGCAAACGACCTGTACGTCGGCGCCTGATCTGACCATCCAGCGGGTGGAAAACATCGCCATCCCCCCTTCACAAAAACTTGTACTACACTAACGGGACTAATTACCACAGCAGTGAACAAGCCCAGAAACTCGAAATAGTCAATCCAGTAATAATGCTGTGTATGAAATACAGTACATGTGATCAGTGCTGATTCTCAGCCAGAGCGCGAGGCGGGGCGCGAGGCGGGGGGCGAGGCGGGGCGCGAGGCGGGGCGCGAGGCGGGGCGCGAGGCGGGGCGCGAGGCGGGGCGCGAGGCTTCGTGAGCTGCACGCGGGGCGTCACGCGCGGGCGTTGGACGCCCGCCGCCCGCGCGACATTCGACACCGCCGCGTGCGGCGCGCGCTGAAACGACAGGAAGTGAGGTCAGCCGACAGCCTGCGGAGGAAGTCACCGCCAGCAGGCCGTCGCCGACGCCATCACGCCGCAGACGCTGCGACTCGGCCTCGACCCGCCCGCCAAGGCATCTTTTGCAAAACTTTCTATTATTCTACCAAATTTCTTTAAATTTATTTCGCGAAATATGTATAGTGATTTTTTTTTCAAAAATCGGTGTATTATTTCTTTCACAAATTAAGAATTTTGAACACGAGGTGCTCCACGTGAAAACACGCTCAGATGCACAGGGGGGACTGTCTCCATCTCCTCTGCTTGTATATTGCGACCAGTAGGTACTATTTGACGCTGAGAATATGACCTTTAGGTGAGGAAAGTATCAGTAGTAGCAGGTGAGGAAAGTATCAAAATATTGGTAGTAGCAGACGTGTGAAGATAATATAAAAGTGATTGTTTGCAGGTCATGCATTTGCAATAATATAAAAGTGATTGAGTTACCACGCGTGTACGATGGCCTCATTGCTCTCCTCCAAAATTAAAAATATATTCTAAAAAATATACAGTAAACCAAGAACTATTTATTGTTTAATAGATGGTTATGGTTTATTAGATGATTTATTAATGTAATTTCGAATTGCTAAATTTATTTTGTTTGTAAATTAGAAAATAAAAGTGTATTTCGATTTTACATATTATATCCCTTGTACAATTTTTTCCGTTTCATACTACATATTTTTCCGTACTATATTGATGAGTCTGCGACGTTCGGGTTCCAGCTATGAACCAAGAACCAGCGGCGACAATTTTGCAATCTGAGGCTCAGTCACAGGCTCGTCAAACCTTGCTTGAGTGTGCTGGAGCTGCTCACGGCGGTCATACCCTTACAAGTTTGGGTTGCGTCGGTTGTAAATACGTGGCAATCGCCACCTGCTTCATTGTTCCCACAAATAACCGCGACATTGTTCACGTAACGGTAGCTGACCCGCGTGTCGTGAGTGTGAATGGGTTGCTTCAAAGTGCAAATCCCAGCTTGGAAGCCGGACTCGGTGTTATATCCACCTTCACCAGCTACAAACCCATCCCCTTCTCTGTCACGATTCTCGGCAAATCTTACGAATCTGAACTTTTGTATCGTACTTGTTACTTTTTTTAATAGTAAACTACATTGATTTGGCTTTCAAGTTGCAAACATGTTTTGTGAGTTCCTACAGTCAACTGCTTTTATAAACCAGACATTAGTATCAGTTTTGGAGTTTTTCGTTAGTACATATTTCGAAAATCTCTCATTATGAGACATCGCTTAATTTGTCGTGCTGAGAAAATATGAAAGAAAACGCGCAGCAAAATTGGATGCTGAATTCCGTATCAAGTTCATGAATATTTCAAAAAAAGGTTCTTTAGTTCGTAAAATGTGTAACTCACGAGAGAGATAAGAGTCGTGGTAGGAGGAACGACGTTTCTCGCTTACGCGTTTCCGAGTACGTTCGAAGAACATGTTCTGAAACTTACGACCAATCCACATTTTAACATGAATTTCCATTTCCGACTGAGTGGCGCCAACGCCTACCGTTATCGGGGCACGTTAAAATTCGTTCGCCATTTTCATGGGCGCGGGGACACCAACCAGCTCCACTGCCTGCGCCAGATCGCCGTCGCCACCGCCAGCTCACCACCAGCCCTGCCACGGACTCACCAGCTCGCCGTCTCTGCCATCGCCACCAACCCCTCCACCCCCAACTCCGATTGGGCTGCCATCGCTCTCTTCACCATTGAGCGGAGTCGGACGGTGTTTGTGACGGCCGACATGGCCCAGCCATCTCGATGGCCGTGTCGGCCGTCACAACCACTGTCCCTCCATTCAGCAACACTGCCCTCTCGCCACTATCACCGCGACCAGATCTGCGCAACACCCACCGCGTCCTCCAGTCAGTGCGATCGCCGTAGCGACGTCGGCCAAGACACTCCGCTTGCCGCCGGCACTACCTCCCGGACCGATCACCGCCGTCATCTCAGCCGTCGTCGTCCCGACGCCGGTCATCACCGCTTTCGTCACCGTTTCCGCCCCGCGAGGCCCATTTCCCGACGCCCTCGCCTGGCGAGCAGCTACCGCCGCGCCGCACCGCCGGCGTGGACGCCGCCGCCGCACCGGAGACCTCGTTTATTTGCGGGAAGCGGGGAGGGGGCGGGGCGGGGCGGGGCGGCGGACGCGGAGGGACGGAGGCGCGGCCCTCGATCGGCACTTAGCCCGGAATTTATTCGCGCGCCCGAGACGTCACGTCCGCCCGCCCGCCCGCTCACGAGCTCCGCCGCCGCCGCCACCGCCGCCGCTGACGGAGACGGAGCGGTGCGACGTGGCCCGGCGCAGCACTGAGGACGCACGGCGGAGGCCGGCCGAGGACGGCGGCCCGCTGTGGGCGGCGCGCGGAAGTCCCCGGCCGCATTTCCTCCGCCCGACGAGACCCGCAGAGGACCCCACTGCAGCAAGGGTGTGGCCTCGAATCGTGCCCATTGACAAGTGGAAATGAGGAGACGTGTTTACAGGTTTCCTTGGCCAGAGTGAATGGCTTCTTGGCTGTATGGGAGATCCCGCGTTCCAGGAATGACTGCCAAAGTTGCCTTGAAGAAGGCTGCTGTGTATACCGAAATATTGGCAAAGTTGCCAAGGATGCGGTGCCTCCTAGACAGACAGAAATCCAATGTAAACATGTGTATTGTCTCATAGAAAAAGTATTTTTCGAACTTAAAATTTTCAGTTATTTCATTGTAACTTTTGATTCCTTGGTCAATAAAGGTCTGTAAATTGAAATAGAAAAGAGTTTATTTTCATTGAACGTACAAGATCTAACCTCATGAAAAATCCTTACATTACTTGAAGATGTCAATAAAAAGAAGCCGCGAAAATTTCGTTAAAACTTATTTCCTTTAACACAATTTTTTCTTAATTTTTCTTCGCTTGTCACATATGTAACGTGTTGAATTATTTTGATGGAAGTGAGTATCGGGAAACAGTGCAGACAAAAACGAAAATATGGAAATTAAAGCTCGTTGAGAATATATCAAATGACGTTTCGCTCTCACCTGCAATAGTTTATCTGTAACATATCTTCTCGTTATATTAGAGAACTCTCAACCTTAAAGGGGAAAGGAAATGTATACACCGCATCAAAATCAAATTTACACCGCCCGCCTTCGGAATCGTAAATATCGCGTAGAAGTTCCATTTAACGTAATGGAAGTGCGAGCGCGAGGAGGAGGCGTCCGAAACAACACGAGGAGCGTCTTGAAGGTTAGTGGGCGGGGTGAGGCGGGGCAGGACTGCGCTGGGCGAGACAGGGGCTGCGTGCGTGGGTTCTAGGAGCAACTAGATACGCCTGGTCCTGCGCGCCCACTTTTCTCGTGTGTAAGAGCGCGCTCGCTTGCGTCCAGCCCCCTCAGCCGCACGAAATGAACTTCTGCTCCCCTTCGTCCAGCGCTCCGCCCCTTCCCCACCCCGCCCCCGCCTTCCGACGGCCTGGAAATCTTAAATATCCTCCGCGGCGCTCCCCGCGCGGCGATCATCCGTCTTTGGGCTTCGGCCCCTCTGCCGCCGCCGCCGCCGCCACGCCGCCTCCGCGCTGCCGCCGCCGCCGCCGCCGGCCACTCTGGCCCCCGGCCGTAACAAGCTCCTTTGTAGCCCCCCATCCATCTTGGGCCTGTTCCCCGGCGGGGAAGCCTCCGGGCGGCCCCGGGCCGAGCGCTGCCAGCCAGTTTTTCCGAAGGAAAAGGGGCTCCGCCACACTGGCGGCGACGGAGCGGCGCGGCCCGGCGCGGTGCGACGCGGCGCGGGCGAAGGCAGAGGGAAGAAGGCGAGGAGAAAAACACATAAGACGAAAACGCCTCCGGGGGCGGGGCGGGCGGAGGGGAAAATGGGGAAAAACGCGGAGAGCGCGAGGGCGAGGGGCGAGTGCTGCGGGCGGGTTTCCGATAGCGGGAGGTCGTCGTCGGAAGAAGGGCGGCGGGCGATGGGCGGCGATGTCGATGGGGCGGCGCGCAGCCATGTTGATGGCGCGGGCGATACGGGCGCGGCGGGCGACGGCGGCGGCGGCTGCGGTGGCGTCCGCGTCGACGAGGGCGACGACGACGGCGACGACGACGGCGGCAGCGGCTGCCGGCGGCGCCTGCGACGGAGTCACGCCCGCAGCCTACGGCGCACGCCCCCGCCGCCGCCGCCCCGAGCGCCCGATGAATGGAGTGGCTGTGCGACGCGGCTCGGCGACGCCGACGTAGCGCGGCACGGCGTCTCTGCTGAGCCTCGAGATAAGACCCTGCGGCGCGCCGCGCGCTGCGGGCGCTGGGAGGCGAGGAGCCGGGCACGTCTTCACCTGCAGCGTCTCCGTCGAGAGGTACTGTGGAGCGGTGAGGACGGCGGAGCGCGCTCAGCGAGTGTCCGCCTCCGACCCCTCCCCGCCCCCACCGACCCGTCATCGGGCTTCCTCCGCCGCCGCTGCCGCAGCCCCTCCCCTCCCTGCCCTGCCCCGCCCCGCCCGACCGTGAAAAGACAGGGAGCCGCGCCGCGCCGCGCTCCGAACGAAGAACAGGTGCGAGTGGAATGTGACTCATGCGATCCGAGACGGAACACGGAAACAATGCCGGGGCGGGCGAGCGGGCGACGGCGGCGGCGGCGGCGGCAGCGACGGCGGCGAGAGACGGGAGACGGTCTCTCTCTTTCTCTGTCGCTCCCGCGCCACGGAGAAAGAGAGAAATGTTTGCATAGTCACCTAATGGCCGAGGCGGAGAGCAGAGGAAGAGCGCGCAGATGCGGTGGCGAAGACGTCGACGAGAAGCAGAGAGAGCCGCGAAGCCCGACGACGAGCACAGGCGGAGGAACAGAGAAGAAAGAGGAGGAGGCGAATTGTTCTCGGGATGAGCGAGCGATCTAATCGAAGGAGCGGCGAGCGGGGTGGTGGCGGGGCGGGGAGGGAAGGGGCGGGGCGGGCGTGCCCGCGGCGCCGCCGTTCGTGCAGCGTCAGCGCCGACATGGCGGGGAGCGGGCGCGGCGAGGGGACCCGCGACGACGGCCTCCCCGGTGCCGCCGCTTCCAGGAAGAGGCGACGCGAGCGCCCCCCGGCGCCCGCTGCTGGACCTACGCTCCTCCCTGCACTGTGGGGAACGTCCGTCGTGGACGCGGTTTTGTGAAGCGGAATGGAACACGTCGAATGACACATACTTCGTTTTCCCATTGCCGAGTAGTGACCGTAAAGTGGGATGGTCGGGAAGAAAAATATCTACGAAATGTGTGGTGTAAGGTGTGATCTTTATTTATCGTGCATGCAGGATAAAATCCAAATTTAGGGATGTAGCGGACGACCATTCAAACATATACTGCTGCAGATGTAATAAATATTCTTCTTTTTCTAGGAAATGTCTGGGAGAAATAGGAAGAAATTCGAAAAGCAATCATCACAGTAATCGAACTGTCAATAAAAAGAATCTAAAATCCTGAAAGACGTACCTGCATTTGTATTCATTTTTAACATTCGCAAGCAATAGCAGGAGTAGCTTTTCATTCCATTGTAACACGTGAAATGTTTGATACCCTTTTGTTTTGAAACATCCATCATTAGGGTGATCCCCCCTAGCACACTGACACAATTCTGAATTCGTTTTAACTTCTGCCGGGATCGATATTTCTCCAAGTGGAGTAGAGAAATGGAGGGAGAGGTCCCCTTTCTGACGAGGGTGGCTTTACTGAATTGTTTTCACAAACGCGAGATCTTACATATTACATTGCTTTCTTTCTCTTGCTCTTTCTCGTCGTTTCTTTCTTTAATTAAGGGATTTTTTACGAGTATGTAAACTAGGAAAATGTTTAATACTTCATGCGGACTACGATACTTGTTGAGGAACGCAGTCTTGTAAGAAGTTTGAATTAGCCCGTAAAGTATTTTCAATATGTCAATGGGTCGTATATATTTCATGGCAAAATTTTGATAGTTCTGATCTTACAAGCGTGCGTATATTGCGTCCTATTTAACTTATACTCACATATTGGAAAAATATTTGCACCAGCTAGAGCCTTTCAATCCAGCGCCGCTCTCAAAAGGAAAATTGAGGAGTCACCATGCAAGCCCCTCCCCAGTGGAGGCATGTTGGAGGCGAGTCCCTCCGCGCGCTGTTTGCAGGCCTTTCTGCGGCCTGGCTGGCCGGCGCACGGCTCCGGGGAGGGGGCGGCAGGGATGGCAGCGGCGTGTCGGTGGATCTAATCCGGGGCTGTAAATAGATCACCTTTGAATAGCACTCCGGCAGAAGAGCGTTGTGCGGTGGAACGCGGAGTATTGCATCAACTGCCGCCGCCGGACGGTGCTACCGCCCCCGCCCCCGCCGCCGCCGCCGCCTCGCAGCCGCCGCCATCGCACGCGCGCGCTCGCGCGCTCCCCCAAAGGGTTATTAGAGGCCCTGCGCCTTGCGCATGCGCCGTGACGACCGCATTTACCGCCCTTTTTACGGCTTCGTATCCGTCGTGCAATGTGCTCTTACTTTCCACGTTATTTTTGAGTGCGCCGTTTCTAGTTGAGGTTCATATTCTTAGAAATTACGTTGGTGATGTATATTTTCGGAGATTTTTTATGGAAAAAAATTATTTGTGTGAAAGAATTTGTGAAGACATCCAGACATCTTTTTAGTGAATTGTGTCTTTACGTTTGAAGGCATTTACTAAACTTTGTGTAAAACACGTCTTTTAGTATCAATAAGAGTGTTTCAATTGCTTTTATGAGATGTTTCAATTATTTCTGTAAGATATTTCAATTATTTTCATTAAAATGACAAGAAACTATTATAATTGTCTGGTTTGGATCGATTTCTTACTGATACTACAATATTCGACATCCCCGTAAATTATATTTCCAAAATCGTAAGTATTTTTGACTTATTTTTAATCAATCATACTTGTTAATTTTATTCTTTTAACATAGTGTTAATATTAAATTCTTCTGATATAGATTTTTAGGAAATGTATTTAAGGAAGTGCTTTGAATTAAATATACCTGTTGGTGTCAAATATTTCACCGATTGTATTCCCGCCAATCCCTGTAGGGCCGCCGTTGAAGGCCCAATTAAGAGTCACCATACGAATCGTCCATGACCGTCTTGTTTCAAAGCCGAGATTTCCACCTCCATTGCAAAAGAAAATTGGTATTCCTTGGAGACGTGCGGAGGCGCCGAGAGGAGAGTCTATCTCGGCACTTGTCAATGGGAGAATCAAAGGGCATTCTTCTTGTACGCTACACAATGCTCGTTTACGAAGGATTGTCTCCTAATATTCCAAATTAGCGTGGGCGGGAGGCGGCGGCGCGCCGCGAGGAGGAGTGGGGGGCGGCACGCGAGCGCTGCCCGGCGCGGCGCGGCGGCGCACAGTGGGGTGGAAAACTGCAGAGCACGAAGCACGCAAGAGACCATGTCTAGTGCATTTTTGCAACTATGAATTTATTTAATACACCTCTTTGTGGATTAAACGTTATATTTTTAAAACTTAATTTTGATATACATTTTTTTCAACCTATTTTATTTCCCAGTAGTGTCAAAATTACATCTGCGAAGAATAGTGTCATCTTCCCACTGTACATGTTACTAACTGTAAATGAACGTTCGATAATAACATTAATAATAATAATAATAATAAAATTTATTTTTGGGAAGACCTGGAAAAAACAATGCCCGGTGGTACCTTTTCCTAAATTCTATTAATTAAATCCCTCAACACCACCAGAATGTGTACTACATCAAATTCTCCAAAAACGTCATGCTAATCCTATTATGCTAATCCTGTCATTCTAAATATTTAAATTATTAAAATAAATAATTTACAAAGACACGTTTACAAAGAAACGTTAATACAGAACGCAAATCGGATCACAAAATAAGACATATAAACACACGCTTCACAACACTCGTTTGATAACCTGTAATCCGCAAACGTTTGTATTTCATCTACAAATTTTCATTTTTATTAGGCAAGAACTGGTTTGTTATAACGGAATTTTGAAGGGGTTAATGTGCAAAAACTAATGATTTTTTTAACAAATTTTTGTTTTCTTCGAAGTTTCTAGAATTGGTTTGGTTAATGTTTTTCAAACACGTTTGAGTAAGCCCCGATAGTAGTCAATTTGATTCATAAAAAATATAATGAAATAAAAACACCGCAGTTATATATGAATTAATAAGTATTATAACAATAATAGGTGTATTAATAATAAGTAATAAAACAATAATCATGAAAGTAGTAAACTAGACCCAAACGGACTTCTTGCACAAATAACGAATCGCATATCAGAGGCACTTCGGTACACCAGAAGATATTATATTATAAATAAATAATTGTTTTTCAAAAAAAACCAAGTTTTTGTCCCTACGCGCGATTGCGCACGGTTCGGCCAACGTGGCGCTGCTGCTGCTTCGGCGGCAGCGACGGCGGGGCCCATTGTGTGGCGGGGCCGCGAGCGGGGGCCGAATCGGAAATTACAGAGTCCGCGGCCTCGTGTAGCTCCCTCGCCCACAGCCTTCGGGGCGGCGGCGCCGTCGCCGCGCCCTCGCGCCCCCGGGCGGGCGGCGGACGTGACATGCACGCGGGCGGCGCCGCCCCCACTCCCCGCCCCGCCCCGCTCCCCCCGCCCTCCGGCCAGAACCAGCTCGAGGTGATTCGCGGCCGCGAGGCAGCGCCCGTGTGAGACTCGCCTCCTTGCTTCTGCTCTCTGCCGCTAGGGCTAAACTGTTTTCGTAATCAAAATTGGTAAAAGTAATCCTCTTTGAGGGAAAATACAGAACTTTGATTTATTAAACGCAAGATAAATATTGAAATTGTTATATTATTATTATTATTATTATTATTATTATTATTATTATTATTTTTTGAAATTAAAATGCATCAGGATCTGAATACTTGAATTTGATTCCGTCCCTCCCGGTTTAAGGTTTTTATAGAACCATTGCAATCACCGTCAATATATCTAATGTGAAATAACGAGAGGTATGATTGCATGGTTTTCGCAATGCTTTGATTATCCTTTGCCTATTGACGTCATTCTTTGAATATCGTTAATGTCCAGCGTAGTATCGTCAGTTCCTTTCCCTCAAAATTAGCAGCATTATCATACTTTTATACCATTATCACAGCCTTATCATATATTTTTTTTAAATGCACAAAAACGTGTACGAAAATGTTTCAATTCAATGAATTTTACAATTTTAAATAAAATGTATTTACATAAAATTAATTTTAATATAAAGTCTTTATTTTAGGAGGAAACATAATCCACGTTAGCTCCGATCATCCAACTATCTGTTTTGAAAGGTGGCGAAAGCTACGGAAGGTCCAAGTAATTTTGAGAGTTGAAAAAACAGTCAACTGCATTAGAGAATATCGTCATGATCAAATGATACAATGAAAACTTTGTTTTAGTGTGTCGTTGAATATTCTGGAAACATTCACTAACAAATGACACGAAAAAGAAATTAAAAGCGTAATAATTACAAAACTTCTCCAATAACTATACATGTCTATCACCTATATGTCGTGATAAACATTCATATTTACAAGTTAGCTACGTCTAGAATATACAAACGAAAAGTTGACATGTCATCAGAATCCGAGCGCTGGTTATCATGGAGATCCGTGAATGTCAGTAGTACAAATATTTCTATTTAATAGAATCAATTTGCCTACGAGGGCAATATTTCTGAATCGCTTCAATCAATCGACACCTTATTTTATGTGGCAAGGTTTAGGCCATCAGGCCTGTTCATCCGCCTGACCACGCAATTTCCGCTTTGCATCTTTCACCTTCTAGCAGAGAAACAAGATGTCACCCCGGCGACGAAACAGGTTATTTGAATTTAGCTCAGAGGCTTCTTTTAGGCTTGAGATTCTTTTACACGTACATCTACAACATGAAACAGCCGACTTTACTTCCTCTCCGAAGGAAAGCGTTTGAAGGATTTTTTCGCCCTTAAAAATCTATTGTTTCAATCGGGTTTGCACCCGCAAACTTGAATCCAACTGTACATTACGCTAACCATCACACCACCCAAGCTTCCCATTCACTTTCATCTAGAGATGCGACATCGTCAACAAAACATCGCTGTTTTTAAATATCGATGCTCAAAATTAAAACATCGATATATAATATAATATATAATAAAATATCGACCCAAAACCACCGATGTTCTTAAAACTGGATTAGCAACAGTTAAAATTCACGCAATAGTGGGAATTTAATTTTAAAGTGATATCGTTAATTAATAATTTTAGTTTAGATTTAATTTAAAAAATCCTCAGAAAATTGTCACACAATTAACGAAACTTCGATTTTCTGATCGATAATTCAAAAATAATACACGCTTCTGAAATGACGAAAACTCCATTTTATTTATTTTTCGTCCGCGGACATATGGGTCTGACGCATACTGAATTTGTGAATATCTGAAAATTATAATAAGATTTTGTTTGGGTCTTTTTTTCATTTAAAAAATATTAACCTTGTGAAAACATCGAACAAAAAACATTGGTGTTCAAAAAATCAGAATTCGAGAAATCGATGTTAAATATCTCGATGATTATAAATCGACGATTTTATAAATCATCGATGTTTTGAAAATGTCATTAATATCGCATCCCTATTCTCGACGTATGCTTTTCCATGGGCATTATTCCCACTTCCCATCCATGTCCATTGCCGATGCTAGGCATGGACAGAGAAGGCGATCACCCGGAGCTCTGCTAGTCAATGGGTCCGATGATGGGACTGATGGAAAAAAATAATAAAAAATTGAAAAAAGAATTAAGAATTGAGAAAATCTTTATCGTAATTTTATAAGTCGCGATAAAGTAGTCTGATATTTCTCGAAATTTTCAATTAATTTTTTACCTTAAATAATTAATTATAATCATTACTTATGAGGTTTCTATTAAATGAATCAAATGGCGCTAACATTAAAATTCGTTTCTGCTGAAATTCATATTTATTATTTCATGTATTTAACAAGTGCTTTTATTACACACTATCAAAACACAACAATATTTTTTACCGTTTTAAGTTGACTGTGGAAATTGTATTAATTAATCACTAAATACTTTTATTTAAAACTATTATTTACAATGCTTCCCCAAACTCTTTCTCGCTTAACCGTTGTAATTTTTATTTAATGAAATGTAATAATTGATACAGTTTATTGAGATAACTTTCACATTTTTAATTTTTTTCGTCGGGGGAGGGGGCTACGTCTCAACAATTTTGGGCCCAAAATCGTCTAACTCCAGCACTGTCCACGTCTGTTCCCGTGCTGCTGTTGCGGCGCCAGCGCCAGTTGCCTTCGGAGGCACCGGCCACCACAGCTAGCGCGGCTCTGCCAGGCCTGGCGCCGCACGGCACAGCACGGCACGGCACGGCCTCCGCCGCGGGCGCCCGAGCGACGTGACATGCACGCCAGGGGGCGACGCACGGGCGGCGCTCGTGACTCCACAGCCGTCCAGAGGAGGCTCACGGCGGCTGGCCCACCAATGTTCGCCCGCACACACCTCACATGCTGCAACCTTTCTTCTCTCTCCCGCTCTTGCTCCTCTGCGACCCTCCCCGACCCTCCTCGCCCCCCCCCGACCGGCTATGGTGGCTCAGGTCCTAGGTTCGAGTCCCGATGATTGCAGGATTTTCGACATTTGTTAGACAGCTAGGTCGAGTTCAGCCGCTGGAGGATAGTTCTAGCGGCCGGCTGCTCTGATTTTCCGTAGTTTATTCGATCTACATGAGGCAAATGCCGGAGCAGTCAAACCAATCACGAACCGCGCGCCATCTTTCCTTCCTCTTCCTTGTCCTATCCTGACCACGTACTTACCCACACGTACACTCATGGCCACTACTTTACCACTCTTGTCGGGAGACTAGTCGGAAACTTGGAGCTTTTCCCGGCTGGGATGTGCCCCGCTGGTGGGAGATTTCTGGTTATGGAAAATCCCTGCAAGCCGACGTAGGTCGGGGCCGGATCTCGGCTTCCAGCCGATGAAGATCACCACCATCTCCCGCGACGAAAACCTGCACTACATCGCGATACTAACGACCTAATCAGATGAGCGCCTGTAATCAGTAATCAATCAATATTCGACCCGTACGCCTCATTCCGCTCTGTCTGCGCCAAGCACGTTCTGCTCCGCAACGTCCCTACCCCTTCGGTCTGTTTTTCCTCAGCCCGCACTCCACACTGTCTCCTTACCACACTGTCCTCCTCACCCCTCCGCCCACCCGGCCATCCACGGCCCATTTCACCTTTTCTCTAACCCAGCCGTCCCTCTTTTACCCCGCCGAGTCCAACTCTGTTCCTCCCCGCCTCGTTTATTCCAACTTTCCCGTTTCTCTCATCTTGGCCTTCTCTGTCCTCTCTGCGTTGCTCTGTCCTACGCCACCCCATTTGATCCAGCTTGATCCTCCCGCTTCACCCCGGTCCCAATCAAGACCCGCCCCGTTCTGTCCCACCCCGAACCTACCACCCTCTTCTCTCATTCCCTCCCTTCCCCACTTCACCTGGCTTTCGTCTTAAACCGCATTACTACCGAATTTCAAGAAAAATATCGAACTTTGTAAGCACACGCTTCGCTCCGCTCCTCCTCCTCCTCGTCGTCCTCCCTCCTCTTTCTCCTCCTTCCGTTGCTCGCCCTCTCCTCCCTACCGTCTCGCCCTTCCTGTCACATCACCTCCCACGCGCCGCTCCGCCCCTCCAAGTGTGCCCGTTAAATTTAGAAAAGAAAGCTGTTTACTTCCCGGGGATCCGGTATTCCGCCTGCCCGCCCCGCCCCCGCCCCCGCCCCCGCCCCCGCCCCCGTCCCCACCCCCGCTCCCGCCCCCGCGCCGGTCGACGGCGGCGGCGCCGCCGCTCGGTATCTTCCCGTCCCCGAAAAGACGGTACGCCGCACCGCGCCGCGACGCAACGCAACGCGTCGCGACGTGCAGGGGCCGGTCTGGCGGCCGGCTAATGACGGCGATAGATGACGGCCCTTAAATTAGGGCCGCGCTTACTCCACTTTTTCCCTCGTAAAAATCTTTATCACGCGGCGCTTCCTGCGCGAGGGGGCGGGGCTCGCGTGCGTGCGTGCGTGTGACGTTTACGTGCGTCCCCGGGTGGTCATTTGCCCGTGTGCTTGCCTGGCCTCACGCGTGGCGCGGAGCGGTGTGGCGTGCGGTGCGGGAGGGGAGGAGCGTGGCGGGGCGCGGCATTGCGTGGTACGGAGCGGAGTGGCGTGCCGGGGGGCAGCCTGGTGGGCAGTGGCGGGGTGCAGAGTGGCGTGGCGTGGCGGGAAAGAGCGGTGCGGGGAGTGGCGGGGCGGTGGGCGGAGCAGCGTGGCGTGGCACGGGGCGGCGCAGCGCGACGTACGTACGTGGCGGGGAGGGGGGCACGGCGAGGCGCTTGACAGCTCTGACCGGTGTGGTGGTAATGGAGATGATGATGTTGGGTTTGCAGGCGACGTCTCCAAGGCTGGTCGGTGTCCGCGGTAGAGGAATCCTTTATGGAGTTGCTAAAAGCATTTTAAGGTAAGCGGATGTCGAAGTGACGGTTGGGTCAGATAAGTCTTGGTTGTTAATTGTTGCGGTTGGCAATTGTTGTAATTAGCAATTGTTAAGCTCGCTGCTTGTTGTGGTTGTTTATGGTTGACAGTGGTAGGAGAGAGGAACGTATGGGTAGTTGATAGAAAAGGAAATGGCAATGGTAATGAGTTTACTCAGAGCTGCTTAGTGCAGAACGTTGTGGCACAGCGCTAAATGCAGTACCAATGTGGAAGAACACAGGTGGCCTGTGGAGGAGTAGCCACAGGATGGACAGGTGGCCAGCCCCCTCCCTACCTCTACACACACTAGCAGCCACCACATCAACTTCCATCACCATCGCCAACACTGATACTTATACCACTTCCATGAACATCTAAATCACTAGTAGCCCCGTAATCTGCACCAACGGGACCCAATCAAGAACATCACCTACACAATCACTAATAACATTTCCAATATTAATATCAATCTGTAGCACTCTAATATCAATCCCACAAATGCTACCACCACTATCACCACTACTACCCCCACAATCATCACCAACTTCATAACTTCCACCATATCACGACTTTTACCCTTATCATTACCACTATCGCTTCTACCATCAACACCCCCACCTCCATCGCCATCACTACCACCACTTACACCAACACCCCTTCCTCCACCACTATCGCCAACATCACAGCCAACAACAGCAGCAGGAACAACAATCGTATTGCTTCATCACAACTACCACATCACCACCTTGGGCACTATGATCACCGTCACAAGCACAACAGCATCACTTCATTCTTTTCACTACCACACTATCACCACCACGCCTTCCACCTTCACCACCACCACCACTACCAACACCATCACCACCCCCCACCATCACCACCATCACCACCACAACGACTATCTTCCAACACCAACTACGTCTACGTCGTAGACCACCACGACTACCCTCACAATACCGCTGCGTCGATCATTGCCAATATAAACGTCTCATCCGCCTGCGCCACCCGCCTCGGGAAACGGCATAAGTGGGTGGCGGCGCGCGCGGCGGGCCGCTGAAGCATTGCCCACTGTATGGAAATGGAGCGAATTATCTGGAACACGTGTGCACGTCGCGGCCGCCGCGATAGCCTGGCGGCGCGGCTGTTTTGTCGGAGGGGCTTGTGTTCGCAGCCGCCGCCGCCGCCTCAGTCTTCGTGGATTTCTTCGCCTGCTCGTCCACGCGGACCTTTCTGTTCGAAGGGAAAGAATGGGGCTTTGTAAGCTTCGTGTTCCAGGTGCTAAAATTTGATTCCGAGCCTAAGCTGAAATATCTATACTCTGCAATCGGGTCCTGCTTGTATAAACGTGTTCTTTCTCCCTATTGATTAATGGATTGTTTAATTTACTTTTAATGGAGCCTTTGTGTGACAATATGGCAATATGTTTGAGTATTGTACTTCACTGTTTTGTACATTGATGAAAAGCTTGTGTTCAAAACCGTAGTACTGCGTTTTGTTTACTCTTTATTATGTTTGTACTAATTTGCAACATGTATATTAATGAAATAGTGTTGTCAAGTATACACAAAATATCCTGCTATGCATTGCTAACAATCGAACTATTATACCAGAACGCCTTGTGATTATTTTTCGGATTTGTTTTGGATTGTTCCTGAAAACAAAAAACATATTTTGTAGCACGCTTGTTTGTATGAATATTATGATCAGTATTTCGGTTTTAGCTACAAAACAACAACTAATCGATTCGTGTGTTATCCCGAGAAACTTTGGTCAAACTTCAGGAGACATTGAGATGAACCGAAAATGTCCTGGCTCACTGCAGAGGTGATTGGCTGTCACGTAATTGGAGCTGTGCGGGTTGCGGGCGACGCCCCTAAGCGCCGCTAGAGGCGCTAGTTGTCACGAGCGTTATCTTGAGCCTCCACCGGTATTATACGTTTTCTTGAGCTCCGGAATACCTACACTCACTCGTTTACTAATACTAGTTGAATTAAGAATAAATGATAGCAATAACATTGTTGTCAAAATTTCATTAGCAGAAACGAGTGTAACAGAAAAGTTTTTGTATCGAAAAATGAGCTAAGTATAGAAGTAATAATCCTGTCGTCAAAATAATTAAATTGCACTAATTTCACCTAGGGAAAAGAGGGCTCAAGAAAACGTGCGCGGATAATACCACCTCTGCAGCCACGCCACGGTGTTGAGAATATCTTTCCTTCTCGGCCATTTCTAATTCTGATTTATCAGGTGCACAACGCGCAGCGTTCTTCCTCCACGCCTGCGAGTCTGGTGGTCTCAGGGTGGCGTCTTCTACCTACATATTTGGTATTTAGTCTCTGGTCTTTCACAGCAATATTTATATAGTATTTATTTGTTCCTATTATTTTAGTAATAAGAAACGATAATGAGTAGATTTATATTAATACTCGTATACTTAACCTTTACTGATTTCACTCTCGTGCTTACCCTCACAGCATCTCTTCCAGAAATTAGTGTATTACGTTAATTTTCATATTACGTACTCTTACTGTTCAGTGTTTTATGCGTAAATAATTGCATGAAGATAAATTTGATTTCAAATTACGTAAAATAAGAACGTTCAGTTCTCTGGATCTAATCTATGTTATGAATACCATACGTTATTAGCAATATTTCATCTGAAAAATTATGGCGTTGTTAATTTCTTTCAGGTTTGACCGATCCAATTACTGTTTATGTATGCTCATCATATTACATCTTATATGAGGTCCTTGAAGACGCTATGATTTTTGGTACAAATGAGGTGGACTATTGCTTCGTACATGGTTCAAACTTAAAATATGTTTTCCAGCTGAAATATGGGCGAGAAAATCGTTGATTACGTTTTATTATATACAAGGAAAAACAACGGCTGTATTTTAGTAATTCAAAATGTGAGCCATGAAATTTCGTATGATCACAAAATATGTCTAGGCCAACTAGTTTGTAAATGTGTACGTAATATTTGGTTTCTTGCTTGTAGAAATACAAAGTGAGATGCTTGACATTGGTAATCAATCGATTTTTTAAAATTAATTCCTTCCATCAAGTTAGAGCAATGAATGTAATTTGAGCATGAATCCGAGATGTGTGCGATTTTTTTTTTCATTGGACTTAGGATAGCTGTTTGTTTTCTTTTCTACATTGCGTAAAAGATATTCAACTGATAAAACGCTTTTCTGAGTGTTCCTACATTCGCTGAGATGTTGAGGCTGACTCTGGAGGCTGCCGTCGACTCAAGGAACGAACGTTTGGCCCCCGATGGCTTCCGAGCGATTCCTCCCACGAACCCGCATCCGCTCATTATCACGGACGCGAGCGCCGCAGTGTGTCCAGCGAGCGTCCGATCCCGCCCCGCCCCACTCGGTCCTGCTTCGCTCCGCCCCGCCCCGCTCCGGTCCGCCTCGCTCAGCCCTACCCCGCCCCGCCTCTTTCCACGCTTCCCCGCTCTGCTCCGCCCCTCCTCGATCGGCTCCGAACCGCCCCGCCTCGGACTTCTCAGGCCACCCGCTCCGTACCAATACACCCCGCTGAGCTGTGCCCCGCCCCAACCAGCATCTCTTTGCCGCGAGCGGCCCCGCCCCGCCCCGCCACGCCGCATCCCAGCCCACCCCGCGCCACCCAGCGACGAGCACAGCATCGGCATTCCGCTTGCGATGTCGGCTACCGGCGGTAACGAGCGCGGGCATTGTGGGGGAATAACTTACGCGACCGGCGGCGGCGGCGGCGGCGGCTGCAGCAGCCGTGGTCCGGCGACCGCCGCGTCTCGGGCGTTCTAATTGTGTGCTGCGTCGGCTTTCAGAAAACCGGATTCGCGGCGCGGCGCGACGCGGCGACGGCGAGGCGTGGGGCGTGGCGGGGAGGGGAGGGGACGCGAGCCGGTGATTGGGCCGATCGCCTCCGCCCCGCACGGGTGATCTCCGCCCCAAGGCGCTCCCACGCGGGGGGGGGGAGGCGAGCCCCCTGGGGGAGGGGGCGGGTGGGAAGATTCGATCAAGACGTGGTGTCTGGAAGAGTGGTGGCGTTGCCCCGCGAGGGAGGCAGGGAGAGTGGTGTGCTGACTCACGAATGGATGTGTTCGGGAATTAAGGCCGTTTGTGTTACTCTGCCTTCGTTAACTTCGTTTTCGGGTTGTGTTTTCCGCGCGGAATAGGTGCAAGATTTTTCGTCGGGTGAAAGAGTGTGATTAGTGATTCTTTCTTGGTGTGGTTTTTACACGTAGGAACTCGCAAGTTTTTTTCTGTCAACGCTACGTTTCGAATTGTGGGGGAATCTACTTGCTTAGCAAGTTGTTACGTACAATTTACTTACTATGTTATTACTTTATGAAATTGTCTATTCGCTATAGTAGTATTTTATGGATTTAAATTGTTTCAAGAAAGAGGATATGTCATCAAGAAATGTGTGTTTTGTTTTTGGATGCCCTTGCATTGGATTTCATATGTTTTGAAGACAACAAAATCAGATAATATGACGCTCCAGTAGTTAATGGTAGGTGAGAATGATTTTTTGTGAATGATTCTTCTTTATACTGAAAATTGACAACATGCTTGTCCATTCCTCTTCGATTTTGATGAAACCTTTTCTAAAACATTTGTTCTTATACACACTTGAACATTCTATTTAATGAAAGTGTTTCAAAAACATCTCATCGCAATCAAAAGTGAATTAGTTTTGATGCAAGTTCACTAGCAATAATGTGACTTGATCGTGAGACACTTGGCTTCCAAAATCAGTTTCCGAGTAGAGCAATGGCGCTTTCTGCGAAATGGCCCGTGCGGCGTCTTCCAGCACGGCAGCCCCGGCCGTTGGCCTTCTTTCCTCCAGTCATTGTTTACCGCGCATCCTTGGCCCCCGCTGCACCCACTTCCCGCAGGCGCCGGCACAGTCATTCACAGTGTCATCGGCGCCGCCGCCGCCGCCTCCGCAGTCTTGGAAGCGCCACGTGGCGCCCACCCACTCACCCCAGCCGCCCCCCCCCCTCGCTCCGCCGCACCGACCGCCACGCCTTTATGGGAGGCGGTATAAACACCGGACGAGACAGTGGGCCGAAAGTCACTGCAACAAATCATGCCAACCGACCAATTATTTGCGCTCAATAGACGAAACTATACTTCGATTTATTCATAGTGACCTTCGACAGGTTATCAGCTGTTACGGTGTCATCTAATCGGGAGTTTAAACGCCACCGTAGTGACGTCACTGTAGTGACGTTCAAGCGTCCGATTCATTAACACCATAACAGCTTATTTTCGTCAATGGAGTCTGAGTTTAAATCGAAGTATAAAGCAGGGAGGTGTATAGTCAAAATGTAATCACAGCACCTAGAAACTTTGTAGAAAATTAACTGAACGTTTGCGATTGCACACCAAAGGATGAGCTGTTGAAATGTTACAACCGAAGAATACTTCATATGCATTGTACAGAAATCGACGTTTGTTTCTGAAGCGTTTCGATTCCACCTGGAGCACTGATATTTGCAGTTGTTAATTCAGCTTTTAGAATAATTCTTTCATATTCCATAAAGCACGTCTGCGGCCAAGTTGAAATCATGGAGACGATTTTAGAATATCTCCTTTCCTCCTAACCGCCATGTCTATTAAGGGGTGAATACACGTCTGGGTTCAGCGTCAGGCGGGTCGTGCGGTGGTCCAAAGTAGCTGAAATAACAAAAAGTGTAGACTAGGAGATACTGCAATATAAAATTTTCTCGTTTTCAACCATTTGTAAACTTCTTTCATTGCAATATTAATTTGTTGCAGTTATTCAACGTCATTTGTTGCTACAGTGCTCTTTCGCAAACAGTACAAAATGGATTACAAAAGGTTTCGTTCTTTTTACGATACATGTATTCTTTTACGCATAATTGTGAAGAAGTGCAAATGTGTATGTATCTTTACATTGAAATCATATTTTCAAAAACCTTACAATGAATGTATTTGTATTGAACTGTATCTTTCAATGAGTATTTACATTTCGTAAAGGCATTTGTGACGTGACATGTACTTTCTTTCCACGTGGGAGTTTTGGCCCAATGTGCCGTGGGCCACTGTGTGACGACGCCCCCTCTGCGGATTTTTGAAGCGTGGGCCACATATGGTTTTCTTCCAAGGCGTATCTTTGGAGGCGTTTATGCCTGGAGAGG
This sequence comes from Acheta domesticus, assembly GCA_031308135.1. Classification (NCBI taxonomy): domain Eukaryota; kingdom Metazoa; phylum Arthropoda; class Insecta; order Orthoptera; family Gryllidae; genus Acheta; species Acheta domesticus. The sequence continues at coordinate 114,025,190 of JAHLJT010004567.1, read as the reverse complement.
AACAGGCGACTACCTGCGGCCAAAGTAAATATTGAGACGATTTAGCTGCCTCTGGGAACATCATCTGTCATCATGTTCCCTGTATGTATGAAGTTCATTAATTTATGTGGCGCTTTTTGACATATAATCCCAAACATATTACATTTCAAGAAGACAGAGTTCTTAGGCAATAATGTTTTCTAAGTTCTGTATTTGCTCAAGAGTATGTTTCGTATTCCAGTAAGAGGCTTTGTAGCCATATGAAATTTGGAAATTTGCGAAGAGTTTTAACAATTTTATCATAATATTTACAGAGAAAAATATTTTACTAGACTTGTGGATCAAAGCAAGTTATTCGAATTACACCAACATTCATGAAATATATTTTGTTATGTTTACTGTTCGTGTACTATATTTAGTTCTGTCCAATTTTGTCGCAAATCGCATGTAGGAATCTCAGTCGAATAATGAAGTATTTTGTTGACATAGTATTCTTCCACTAATACTTGTAGTCCCAACTAGGGTTTGATTTCTGGCGGAATTCGGCGGAACGGCTTTCTGGTACCTCGGGAACAAAATAGGAAAACAAACAAACAAATAAATAAAACAAAGAAGAGAACAAACTCTTAGCAGCTTCGATTTTCGTAAACTCAAAATTAATTTTCCTCTGAACTATATCATTTCTACGAACACAATACAATTATTAGTAAAAAATTATAAAATATCATTATAATGTCTATTTTTCCTATTATTTTCACTACATTCACATGGCGTCAGTGCTAACTAAACGTTATTAAGCATGATGTATATTACTAAAAGATATTATATATAACTATGTCTATTAAATTAATGACAAATTTGGGGCGCGTTCCTGGATCTAAAATTGTTTAAATGTAGCACCGATGCCAACGTTGGCGAGTGTCGTCGCTCCAGTGGCACCGCCGGTGGCAGCGCCGGCGTCGTCAGGGCCGCCGGCGCGTCGAGCGAGGCCTGCGTGATGTCATAGCCAGGGGCGGCCCGGGGGCGTATCCCGCCTTGAACTCCTATTACCAGCGCATAAAACACGACACCGCGCATTGTGCGGCGCGCGCCCAGCGCACGCGGTCCGGACGCGCGGGGGCGCGGCGCGGCGGGGCAGGGCGAAGACGACGGGCGGGGACGACGGGCTGCAAGGCAGAGCTGGAAGGGTCGGGGGCAAAGGACGGGTGCGTGGCGAAGGGCGGAGAGGGACATAGGGTGGGGTGGAAGGGCGGTGGTGAGCGAGATGCTGTGGCGGGAAGGGTCGGGTGCGGTGGTGGGAGAGGGGCGAAGGGAGGCGTGGAGCAGGAGGTCGTGGATGGAGACGAAGGACGAAGGTCAAGGAGGGACAGGAAGAAAGGCGAGGGAAAAGCGGGAGCGGACGAGACGCGAGGACGAGAGGCAAAGGGTGGGTTGGGGCGAAGGGCAGAGAGAGACAGTAGGCGTGAGGCGGAGGCGAAGGACGCGAGCGGGCGAAGGGCGAAGAGTGAGTGGGGGAAGGAGGGGAGGGGTGGAGTCGAGGGACGTAGAGCGAGAAGGGACAGGATCGCAAGAAGCAAGATCGAAAGACGGGGAAAGAGCGGGAGCAAAGACGAGCGGGAACGAGTTGCGAAGGGTGGGGAGGCAAAGAGACGAGGAGCCCAGGGCGGGCAGGGACAGGAGTCGAGCGGAGAGGCAAAGGGTGTGCTAAGAACAGGGATGGGCGCGGTGCGGGGATGTGCACGAGTAGGAGGCGGTGGGCAACGTATGGGGGAGAGAGGGGGCGGTCTGAACCAAACCAGCAACGTATCATCCCTTACGCCATAGAAGCATCCTGAACTGTCGGCCCCGCCAAGAGCTCAAGCAGAGACGTCCTCCACTCAAAAGGGCGGTGGCAGGCTGGACGAGCAACGTTTTAAAAATTCTAATTTGGCCACCTAAGAACCACTTGAAAAAGTAGATTTATGACATCTTTTTTCTTCTTCTTGCTTCCCACTGTTTCGTCGTTCTTTCTGTCAGTTGCTATGTCTGCTTTCTTCTCCTGAAGTCTCTTCTCCTCGCTTTTCTGTTTTTTTGTGAAACCTCGAATATTTATGTGTGAAGTTCGATTTTATTTTCGACGTCTTTCTCTGTTATCTCCATCTCATGAAAGTCTTTTTGAACTTTTTGACCCATTTCAATAGTTGCAAAATTTGTAAATGCTACCGAGTTTTCGAAAGTTTCAATTTTCTGATATTTATTTGTGAAGGAAAGATGAGTAAAGGGAAAGATATCGTATCGATTGGAAGTATTGACTGAAATTCGAAGTGTGGACGTTTCATTCAATGAGATTGGAAATATGAAAGTTCACGTAAACGGATCATTCTTTTCTAAACATATTTTCTTTTCATTAACAAACTGGGTCCCTTGCCTCCATTCTTCATCATAATATTTAATTTTTGAATAATTAAAGAGAGACGAGAATGCAAAAACAATTTTTAAAAATATTTCTTTGCGATCGACGTAATACTCCTCTTCTCTATTTTTTCTTGAAAATATATTGAACTTAAATGCATTTTCGTGTGAACATTCCGTTTGGCTCATTTAAGTGATTAATTATTGGAATAGAAAAAGATTGTTTACTAAAACAGCGTGTTTACGGTTGGGATGTTGCGTGTCGTAATGACAAATGTCTTCCCGTGTGTTCCAAGAAAATCTATTTATATCCCCCATTCCCTTGCGAACTACGTGTGAGAATTTGGTGACGACTGGAGCTCTCTTCTTCATTTGCGAGGAGTCGGTACGTACACGCACGTAGCCATGCACGACCGCCCACGCAACCCACGCACGAAGGCACCAAGCATTGTGTAGATGGCGTCAGTGTCCCTTCTCTTGTCGCTCCCGCTCAAGTTCATTCCCCCAAACCTCCAACCAACGAACGTACCCACCCACACATCCACCCAGTCTCCCATCCAACTACCTGTTCGCCACCTGATCGCCCACCCGTTAAAACGTCCACAGCACCCACAACCCTCCGCGCGCCTCCTCCAGCGCACACAACTTCCCCCGCTGGACGTTTCTTGGCCATCCCCACTCGCCTCTCCTCGCCGGCGCACTCGCCGGTGGCCCGCCTTCCCGACCTCCCGCTCGCCCGCGCCCGGCGCGTGGCCGGAGCCTGCAAGTTTTAATGACTTCCAGCGCCCGCGCCACCGTCTCCTCCCCCACCCGCACCCCCGCCCCCGCCCTCGCCCCCGCCCGGCTCCTCCAATTTGCTGCGAAATAGCTTTCTTCCTTTTGGGCTGCTCGGGGCCTTGGCGGGGGCGGGGCGGCGGCCGGCCAGTCTGCCTGGGTGCTCCCGCCGGTAGCAGCGCCTGCCGCGCTTTGTAACCCGCCATTGCCACTTTACTTTCGTTATGCGCTTACTCCCGTATTAGATTTTTTTTTCTAACGGTCGTCAGAGATATGTTTAATCCTTATGGATCAGAAACTTTCATTTATATTCCAAAATATCATTTTCTATTATGTTAATAGAAATCGTAATATTGCAAAAGAATTGTTTGTTTAAAATATTTGTATTAAATTGTTCCAAAATATTTGCAGATTTTTGACGCCAAAAGCACTCATGACAAGTTGCGCCTAACTGCTTTCGCGGGCACACTGTTATAATAGTGACTTTATGTGGCGCGATTCGGGCCATCAGGCCCGCTCTCCCACCTAACCACGTAATGCATAAATTTATAGATAAAAATTGAAACAATATTCAGAGATGCATAAAATAAAACTTAAGAAATATCTTGCGAACTACGTGTACACTATACGATACACTACACAAGCGGGTACACGGGTAACTGAATTTTTTCACTTCAACGAGCACGAAGTCATCCTACACCCAAGCGTAAAATAGAGTCGGAGCAATGACATCCAGGAAACCTAAAAAGATTACTCTTGTAATTCTTGTAGCTTGTAACTCTTTAGGAGGACGGGCGGGCACAATATACGCCTTAGTACATTGACTCATTTCTCGGAACCGGCAAGACAGACGAATTGTTTCGAAACTGAGCGATGTGAGAAGGCGTTGCTAGACCGATATCTGCGAGCATTAAAAATATCGACGTTCAGCAAAAAAATGAAGAAACATTAGATTTTTCCTGCCGGGAGTAAGAGCGAGTTCATGGTTTGGGAGCCACAGCCGCGTCGTGCGCGGCCCCAAACGGCAGCGGCCGCGGTGGGAGCGACTCCGCCTTCGCCTTCGATTGACCGCCTTGCGCCGACGCGTGTGCGTAATAAGTAGTTGTAGCGGCCTGATGGAGCCGATTTCGGCGGCGCGCCCGCAGGATTCGCCTTGCGCCGCTCGCCTGCCGCTCGTCTGCGTTTCCCAAGCTCTGCACCAAATTGGGCTGCACTGGATTAGTGTTCGAGAAAAGGCCTTGTTGAGTAAATATGCGACCCATGTAATGAAGAACAGGCTGGTTGTTCACATTTAGAGTTGGTGCATGTTTCTTTAAAATAACGTGTGGGAAGAAACTTGTAGATTACATTTTTTTTAAAAGTTTGGAATGTCGTGTGTAGTGAATGAGTTGGTGGGTATTTATCCATTCCTTACGTATCAACTTCTCTCGCACGGAGATCATTCGTCCCGTAAGCGTAGTGCATTTTATGACTCGGGAAGTTGTGGTATTTCTCTCCTAGAACATGAGATCCAATGCTATCATACACATCGGCTTGCGGGACTTTCGTCTCCAGGTTTCTTCACCAACGGGGCCCCGCCCCAGTCTGACTAATCCTGACTGGTCTTTGGACGTGGGTCTTGTAGTTTAGTGCATGTAAGTGTAAATGTGTGTAAGTAAGGGATGAGGATAGGACAAGGAAGAGGAAGGAAAGTTCGCGCGTGGTCCGTGGCGCGTTTGTTAGGGGTTTGCTCCGGCATTCGTCTGGTGTTGATCAGAGAAACCACAAAAAACTACCGATCAGAATTCTCCTCCAGACAGCGACTGAATTCAACCTCGTTATCTGGCTACAGTCGAAAATCCTGCCACTGCCCGGACTCGAATTCAGGACCTCCCGGTCAGGGGCACTGTATCAGTTGATGCCCTGAGCCACCTCTCCCGGTCGAGTCTTATATATCATTTCAAGTAATTAGATTACGTAATGCCTAGTTATGCGCACAAAAGTTCCTTCAATTTCTTTAAAGTTCCTTGACGTTTTTCAAAAGAGTCTGAAAGTGCTTAAAAAACACTCAAATAACTTGTATAATATTCCATATTGTCCTAATACGTGTGTTACTAAATAGATAATTTGTTTATTTTAGGTCGCATCAACATTTTGACTATTAGCAACCTTGTATTACTAAGAGTAAAAGTGAACCAATCTTTTTTTCCGGTATTCGCATGTATTCGTCGTCTAAAGACAAAATAATGAAATTCGTGTGCATACATTGTCACTCGCCTACTGAGCAAAGCTTAACAGTTTTGATTTATATCTGAATCACGAACCCTGGTGTCGTGATCTCTTGTTCATTTACTCCTCTCTGCAACTACAGTGAAACTGATTCCGTGAGGGGGAGGTGAGGATCACGTAATGGCCGTACAGCCCGAATGCGTGAAGGATGTGCGTAAGGAGCACGCTAGCAGCGGTGCATTCTATTTAATGTCACACTGTCTCGTGCGAGCAAAATTACCTCATTTTCTCTGCGGTCGCGTGACTGCATACGAAATAACACATCGCTTTGCGTTTTCAAGTATGGTTTCCTAACTTCCCTTTTTATTCAATCTCGCTGCTGTTTACTCCCCCTCTGTTTTACTGGAACTTTCCAGTACGGAAATTGATTAGTCTTTCTTTGTCGGTTGTACGAGACTTTTTGATATCTCGTTATATCCTATTCAGAGGGTTTTATAATGCGATAAATGTCATACGTAATCAGCTAAGTGTTATTGAAATGGAGAATCGAATCTATATTACGTAGTCTTTTGGAAATTGAAACATTATGCTTTTAGTTTAGTTAAGAACATTTTGTTTTCCTTCGAAGTTCAGCAGATTTAAGCACTATATGCAAAATAACAGTAATGGATATAGTCGCAAAAGTCACAGTGAAAATCATCGCGGAAGAAGTAAATCAATAGAAAGTGTAGAATTTTGTTTAATTATTAAGCTCGGCTGATGATAAATGTTGACTTCATTGACATCTCCAACAACATTGCTGTCACTTTCTCCTCTGCCGCTTTGGTCACCACAGCGCCTGTGCATGGACAGTCTGTCTGCCACCGCCACGCCACCTCATTCGCCGCGAAGCTGTAGCAGCAAGTAGCTGCGCAAAGGGCTGCCGGACGCATTAGCTGCTCGCCAGAAGAGCGAGCCACCGCCGCCGTCATTGCCCCCACCGCCCCGCCGGCGCTGTCATCTACAGGGACGACGCAACCGCCGTCGCCATGGCTGTCATCGTCACCGCATGCCCCACCGTCACACCTCGTCGCCACTCTTGGCCCCGCTACCACCGCCAAGCCACCTTGTTCCACTCCTTTGCCCCCACCTCTTCCCACCCTCGCCACTTTCCCCACCTACACCCCTCCAATTCCCCCACCCCACACGCATCCACGCTTCCGCCCCCGCCACAGCCTCGTTACGCACCGCGCCGCGAATGTCATACATCCCCTTCCAAGCCATGGCGGTCGTTCCGCAGCCTTATAGGGCGGCCGCCGCGCCGCCGGCGGCGAGCGGTTTGACCTGCAATCCTGGGCAGTGTAGCCGCGGGGAATTACCTGGGCTTTTGACGTCTCCTGTTTACTCGGTGGTTGCGCGTGCGGTTGGACACCGCGGCGCCGCCAGAGCCTCTTACTGGCTCGCCGAAAGGGATTCTGCGCGACCGGACGGCCACTCGGGGCAACAACCTTTGCTTTGGCTGCGGCCGCAACAATTCGCCAATCAAGCCTCGTGCTAGGCAGCGGATCTCTTCTACAGGACGTGAACTTAATTATGCATCGATGTGATCATAGATCTTGACTTAAGTACATTTTTGTATAATTTTTGTGTCTTAGCTTCAACTGCATTATCAATTAAAATTCCTCGATTTTGTATTGAGCGGCTCTACTAAATAATACTTTCGAATGATTAACTTTTTCAATTTTTATGCATGCCTGCATTTACCGAATGTTTCAGTTAGTAGTTCTTTTCGAAGCTTATTTTGAATTTATTTTATTAATGAAAATAATGAGTAATAATGTCGTATATTCGTTCAACGTTAAGTGAATATTCTTGAGTCAATGCGACGTGTTCTTGGAACGACTTGGGCCTTCTGCTAGTGACAAGCGTTCTGCTAGTGACGCACATTTTCTATGATAAATACGCGAAGATGTCGCCGCAAAGAGGACACACGTTTCGAAGCTGACAGCCAATCACTGTCATAATCTTTCTAGACCCTTTGCTTTAGACAGGACATGGCGAAAGACAACATGCAACCAAAATGTAAGCTATAGATCTCAAAAAATAAGTCGTAGGAATGAAAGACCAAGCACCTTCAGTCGTGGCGAAACAGTACAAATTTATTATTTAGTCTTTTAATAATTCGAACATATATAAATTATTAACAAATGTTCCTATAGAGGTTTTGGTACATCATTTCAACGTTTTGCTTCATTTATCTGAAGAATAATTAAAATGAAAACATTATCTTTGATCAGCACACAATACTATACACACTAACGAGGTGTTAGAAATGAAAATGTTTCAGATAATCGAGCTGTATTAAACATAATATTATGTCTATAACTAGGATAGAAAGTAGCACTAGTTCTGGCCATACAAGAATTTCAAATTCCGGGCGCCAATATTTTTCTGCTTTTCTGTTAAATGTTCTAAGACATAGTCTTGTCAAGATCTATATTTGTACAGGCCGACGTATCTTGTATTACTGATTCAGTTTAGTACTTTGTCCCCTGCACTGGTGGCGCTGCTTCAACAGAGAGTTCAAAGCCTCCGCGTGGCCGAAGTGAAAGAGCAGGATGTCGCCTGCGGGAAAACCTGCCCCGCGTCCGGAGAAGTTGGAAAACAGGCGACGCCTCAACGTACGAGCGGTCCGCTTTAAGCTTCGCGCATGCGTCGCCTATCACACGTTCCCTCGCCTCTTCGCCGCCGCTGCCGCCTTCACCTCCGGCCCCGCCCCCGCCGTCGCTTCGCTCGCGGCCCTGCCCCCGCCCTCCCACCCTCCCGCCCACCCGCCTGCTCACGCGCCCGCTCTCGCCCGCCCGCTCGCCCTTGCCTTCGCCCTCCCGCCCTCTCGGCCGCCCGTCTTCGCGCTCTCCCGCCCTCGCGTCCTCCCGCGCTCGCTCCGCCTCCGCCACCGCCCGCGCCCGCGTCGCTCTTTGCCGAGCCCAACTCGCAGCCTTGGCCTTGGTCTCGCGGGCGGGGCGGGGCGGAAGAAGCGCCAGAGGCGGCGGGGGCGGACGGGCGGGTGGGCAGGGCGGCGTCAGGTGCTGATGCAGGGCATCACGACGACGAGCGCTCCAGTTTTATTTATGGAGGAGTCTCCGGTGGAAATAGCGATTGCGGAACAGAAGGGACCCCAAGTCCAAATGTTCTGGATGTACGTAGGGCTCTGACCAAGTTGTGGAGCTTTGATTTTGTTACGCTCGGTGAATGCTGCGTCGTAAAACAAACTTCAAAGACGCCTGACGCGCGCTTTGCGACTCCATAAAGATCTGATTCTCTCTAGTCGTCTCTAGTCTTCAAGTAGGCCTATGTGTATTTTTAAAAGTAGCGTTTGATCTGGGAATTCGTTTTGAAAGTTGCTGTGTTCAAACTGCTTCAGAGCACGGCGTACGCTCTACGAGCGCCAAACACGTTCCGTCGCGTATTTTGTACAGTCGTCCTCAGTAACGACATCGCTCGACCAGAAACTACTTAACCGCTCGAATAGCCTGTAGGAAAGCTGATAATTTTAGTTTGGGAGGCAGCACAAAAAGCTGACGCGACCACGTAATAGTACTTGTATTAAATGTGGGCGTGTGTGAATAAGAAAGCGGAGAGCCGAAATGAGTGAAGCATAAGAGCCAAGTTGAAGGTCGAAGCCCCGCCCCCTCACAGCCGCATCCTACGGCTGCGGAGGAGCGCTGTCCTTGCCTTCACCGCGCCCCGTGGCCGCGCGAGGCGTCGAAGGACAAGGTAGCATCGTGCCCGCGGGTCGGGGCGGGGCGCGCAGACGGCAGAGGCGCCATGTGGCGCCGTTCCCCTACCTTCCCCTCTACTCCCCCACCCCCACTCCTTCCGGCCCCGCGCCGTGGCGCCGTCCGGTTCCGGCCAGCGCGTGGCCTCAGGCGGCGGGGACGGTGGGCGGCGGCGGCGAGGAGGAGGTCCGGTTGCGCGGGGCCAGCTGCGAACCGGGGCCCCCGCGGCCGCGACCGCCCCCGGGGGAGCGAGCGGCGGCGGCGGCGGCGGCGCCGGGGGACGCACTCGCGGCCACCTGGACGGGCGGCCGCCTCCTCCCCCCTGGGGCTGCGACACGAGGCGCGGCCCTCACCTGGGGCGGGTTGCGTCTTGTGACATGACCGCGAGGGCGCCGCGCCGCGCCGGAGAGGGGGCCGCTGCCGCATGCGAGGGGGCGAAGAAGCCTACGCGCCCTCCAGGGAATCGCCCGACAGTCGCGGATTTTTGCACGTACTGTAGCTGGAGAGCTGGGACGAACGTCTGGAGGACAATTCAAACGGCCTGCTGCTATTCGTAGATTTTCCTGGTTTCTGCGATCAATAACCAGGCGACATATTAGAGCCATTTTGCAAAGCGTTACGTACAGTAGTCGACAAAAAGCTCTCTATCTTTTTACATTATAGTGCGGTTTTTTAACTCTGCCCCTCAAGTCCCTACAGCCACGATAGAATATCACACGGCATTTCGCGTCTTTCTCCCTCGTGCCGCTAGAAATCGCATGATCGCAAGCACTGCTTGATACGGTCGCGATCATGCGATATCTGGCGGCTCGAGTGAGAACGTCGCGAAAGACCGTGACGTGTTCCATCGTGAAGACGGGCCTTGAGGGGCAAAGTTAGAAAAATCGCCGTATACCTCTGAGCAATGGCGTATGCGCAATTCGAACAGCGCATGCGCATAGGCTTGAGATTGAGAGATTGCTGTTGATTACTGGAAGCCGATTGCTACAAAAAGTCCTTACTCTTACAAACAAGCCACGAACCGCGTGCCTTTTTCATCCTTATTTCCCCTCGTCCCTTACACACTCACACATTTATAAGCACTACACCACCATGCACGTCGGAAGACTAGTTGGAAACTTAGAGCTTGTTCCGGCTGCGCCCCTTTCTACCGGAGGAGGATGCAAGCGAGTGGACATGTAGGCCGGCGCCGTATCTCACATTCCAATGCAGGATAAACATCGCCACTTCCCGGTATGTAACTACCTATTGACTAATAAGCATAGCCACAAGACTCGACCGGATGGAACTTTCACTGACGCGATCGGAAACAAAATAATCAAAAAGAATCAGTCTTAGGAATCAACGGCAGATGCGACAAATGCTTCGAAACTTGTGTCTCATACGTACGGTTCAATTTCCTTGGAATTTCTTTCATACAAAAATTTGATACTTTTTTACCAAATTGTATTTTTTAAAAAATATAATTCTCAAGTTCATAGCACTACTTGTCTCCGCCTACAGCTCAAAACTTGACACGGCCTTCAAGGGGTCCTTAATGCGTTTTTGGTCTAATTAGAATTTAATGTTTAGGTTACTAGCGATTGTGTTTTGATCTCAAAACCATTGCTGGTGTCCAGGTGAGTGTCGATAATCACACATCTGTAGCAGGAAACAACAAAATTATAAACAAGAAAAAAATGAGAATTTTTCAGAAATACTTTAGAAGAATCTGACAAATATTAGAGACAGTCCATTCGCCTTTTTTGTTTTTTATATTGATAGAATGAATTTATTCTCAGAGAATTGAATCTATAATCATATCCAGACAGCAACAGACTGATAAATTGTTCTAAGGAATGTGTGAACTTGAGCAAAAAAAAATAAATTTTTTTTTGTAAAGATCGTGGTTTAATTAATATGATGTTGCCAGTTACTTCATGCCAGCTTTCAAATTTTATAACGATGCCGACATTGTTAACCTTCGCTAACACAACTTGCAGAATTATTATTTTTCGTATTTATGAGCATGACCCTCTCTAACGAATTGCATTCCATTGTGAAAGATCGGGGGTAAATTTTGGTCAATTTGCCGCTCTTTAGAGATGTCGATACGCTCGTATTTTCCACAGAATGCTGTTTACGTTGAACTCTAGAATAGAAGTACTGTGGGAAAGAATGCAGCTGCCCGGCGGCCCAGAGCGAACGAAAATTGCATGGTCTCTCTGTGTCTCTCTCTCTTTCTCTAGCTAGTTAGTTGTTGCACACAACTCTGCACCGTTTGCATGTTTCCCCTCCACAATTCTCTTCAATTTAATTTCACGTGCATTCTCCTTTGCATCAGTATCCGCGGCGTTCAAACGTAGCTCATTGACCTAGTATGTCTCAGGGTGACCCTTGAAGCTTTTAAGAATGATTGTAAATTAGTGACGGGAATTTACTTGATTTTATTTCAAAAAAAGGAAGTACCCGGTGGATAGTACGTCTTAGACAATTAAATAAGACACAATAATTTCATAGGAAACTTATGATAGTGCTAATACACAAAAGAATGAGGTGACATATGTTAATATTATTACAAAAATCTTTGTAATATTTGACCCCGTTTTTTAAACCAATTTCGAAACTAAAATTTGATACCCATACCATATTATTTAATCATCATCATCATCATCATCATCATCATCAATGCTGCTAATATCGAAGTAAAAAATATAGATAGAGTTTCGGAAAATCACACAACCTCCAAGTTTGTGGTTCTGATTGTTGTCCCTGCTGTGACCTACTGACCGTGTCCGCATAGAACCTGTCCTTTTGAGAAGATTGGACGAAAAACCTGTCCCTGTCCCATAAGCATCGCTTTCGGGAAGACCGCCTTTGTCGAAATTGTTAGTCGCATCCTTGCAGGCATTTGGGGTAGAGATGGGAGGGGAGACCATGAATGGGAGGAAAATGGGAAAATGAGGAGGGAAGCATAAATTCCTTGTCTTCTGACATTGTCCGTCTCTTAGCAAACGAAACATCACATTCTGAGGCGGTGTTCTCTTTCGCATAGACGAAGAAAGTCAGAAAGCAGAAGTGTTCATAGTAATTGCACAAATTTAAATTTTGCTTCTCTCCCCCCCTCTCTCTCTTCTGCTCTCTTCGTCTTCTGCTCTCCCTCTCCTGCTCTCCCTCTCCTGCTCTCCCTCTCCTGCTCTCCCTCTCCTGCTCTCCCTCTCCTGCTCTCATTCTCTTGGTCTCTCGCTCTCCTGCTCTCTCGAACTCCTGCTCTCTCGAACTCCTGCTCTCTCGCTCTCCTGCTCTCTCGCTCTCCTCCTCTCTCGCTCTCCTGTTCTCTGGCTCTCCTGCTCTCTCGCTCTCCTGCTCTCTCGCTCTCCTGCTCTTTCGCTCTCCTGCGCTCTCGCTCTCCTGCTCTCTCGCTCTCCTGCTCTTTCGCTCTCCTGCTCTCTCGCTCTCGTGCTTTCTCGCTCTCCTGCTCTCTCACTCCCTTCATCTCTTTCTCTTATATTAATACTTTGATTCACATAATCATTCCCCTCACCCTACCTCGCTTAATCTCGCTCTGTGTGAACCAGAGGAATATCTAGGTATCCAGGCGCCCATGGCAAGCATAGATTTTGCGCCCCTGTCGGGTTACTTCAAATTAGGGTGGTTGTTATTTGTTTCAGCGTGTATACCCGAAACAGCGCCCCTTGTGAGTGGCGCCCATGGCACGTGCCATGTCTGCCATACCGTAGATACGCCTCTGGTGTGAACCACGGCGCGCTTCTCGTGCACCGAAAGTGAAGCTATCCGAAGCGCGAGTTCCACTGCTTGCCCTTCTCTGCAGAGCTGTTGGGGTGTGGCTCTCGTCGCATCGCCCCATTGCGGTCGAGCAGTGCCGAAGTGCAGAGCCCTCCTCGGGAGGTCCATCAAGCTGGCCCGCCCACCATAGCAGAATCAAACCAAACTAGTACCAGAATTTTTAACTATTTTATTACTAATTTATTACCGCAAACCCGATTTTTTTACCACTCATCTTCAGCATTTTCTGTATTCTACGTATAGTACACCGTATACACATACATACGTATTCAAGGAAGTAAAAAACATATTAAGGACCCGCAATTCGTGAAATCTCACTATAAGAAATGTTAGAGAAAGTAAATTACTACATATTGTAATAGGATTTGTCCACTTTTTCCCGAATCAGGGCCACAATGCGATTTTTTGGGTCGAAAAATTCCGTTTTTTTGTGGCGGTATTACATAACTTTCTTTATATTAAGCATTTTAAATTGGATAGTTTACTTGGTAAGTTCTCTTCGTGAAGTACGCACAGAAAATAATACTCGGTAGATGTATTAGATTTCCTATTTCAGGATCTCCGTTTCATCATTGTACACAACGTCTTCTTCTTCTTTTATTAAGGTTAACAACTGTTTTTCTTCATACAATACTTTACCGTCAGGATGATTCAGGAGATGTGGAAATCCAATGTACACAACGTAATGTTTGAAATTAATAAACTTTTATTTAAATAAGAGTGTTTCTGCGGAAAATTCTACGTTTTCCGGCGCACGATTGCATAACTTTCTCTTCTTACGATGAACTTCGTCAGGAGAACAAAACAAAACCAACGAATGAATCCTTCATCGCATGCCAGAATCTTCCAGATATCTGGAAATTTCAAAGTTAATTTAATGTTTCCAACGTCAGTCTCGATTTGCAATTATTGGACATTTTAGACCAGTAACTGAATATCAACGACCATAAATAATTTTTGTTATACCAAATCCATTGGCGAAGTATCTACGAGTATAATTCCATTTGCAAAGCTTCGGTAATACCTGTCCCAGGCAAAAATAGCCAAGACCCGCCGGGTATTTAACCCTCGGGCAGGCTTTGGAAAAACCAGCAAGACTGTTAGAACCGGACGCTATAAGGGAGAGGGCGGGTTCGCCGCCCTGATGACTAATAAATTAGTAATCAAATAGTTAAAAATTATATTTTGGGGTGCAGATGAATGGTAAAAAATTAGTTTTGCGGTAATAATTTAGTAATAATATAGTTAAAAATTATTATTAGTTTGGAATGATTCTGCTATGGTGGGCGGGCCAGCTTGATGTGGAGCTAGCCCGCCACCCCCTGTTTTGGGGTGAAGTTGAGTGGTAAAAAAATTAGTTTTGCGGTAATAAATTAGTAATAAAATAGTTAAAAATTATGGCACTAGTTTGGTTTGATTCTGCTATGGTGGGCGGGCCAGCTTGATATCAAGCTGGCCCGCCACCCCCTGTTTTGGGGTGAAGTTGAGTGGTAAAAAAATTAATTTTGCGGTAATAAATTAGTAATAAAATAGTTAAAAATTATGGCACTAGTTTGGTTTGATTCTGCTATGGTGGGCGGGCCAGCTTGATATCAAGCTGGCCCGCCACCCCCTGTTTTGGGGTGAAGTTGAGTGGTAAAAAAATTAGTTTTGCGGTAATAAATTAGTAATAAAATAGTTAAAAATTATGGCACTAGTTTGGTTTGATTCTGCTATGGTGGGCGGGCCAGCTTGATATCAAGCTGGCCCGCCACCCCCTGTTTTGGGGTGAAGTTGAGTGGTAAAAAAATTAATTTTGCGGTAATAAATTAGTAATAAAATAGTTAAAAATTATGGCACTAGTTTGGTTTGATTCTGCTATGGTGGGCGGGCCAGCTTGATATCAAGCTGGCCCGCCACCCCCTGTTTTGGGGTGAAGTTGAGTGGTAAAAAAATTAGTTTTGAGGTAATAAATTAGTAATAAAATAGTTAAAAATTATGGCACTAGTTTGGTTTGATTCTGCTATGGTGGGCGGGCCAGCTTGATATCAAGCTGGCCCGCCACCCGTTTTTTGGGTGAAGATGAGTGGTAAAAAATCGGGTTTGCGGTAATAAATTAGTAATAAAATAGTTAAAAATTCTGGTACTAGTTTGGTTTGATTCTGCTATGGTGGGTGGGCCAGCTTGATGGACCTCTCCTCGGGCGTTGGAGGAAAGCCTGGCAGGCGGCGACGCGCGGAGGCGAGGCGAGGCAAGGCGAGCCGCCGAGGGGGCGACCCGCCTTCTGCATAATGCCGATGCGCCATCTCCAATTCATTCGCCCCCGCCGCCGATGGGTCTTCCGCGAGAGCGGCCGAGTCGCGCACCTGTAGGCGAGCAGAGGCGAAGACGATGAAGATGGCGATGGCAGTGGGATGAAGACGGCGATGGTGATGATGACGATGGCGATGACGATGATGGCGGCAGTAGCAATGACGTTGATGGTGGCGACGATGTAAGCAGATTGCAATGACGGCGATGGCGGTGGGGATGCTATGACGATGATGGCGGTGGTGAAAATGGGGATGGCGGTGAAGAGGGCGATTGCGATAGAAAAGCCGATTACAGTGGCGGTGGCGATGGGGACGGGGCGCTGCCTCTGGTCTCATATGCTCGTTCCACGGGAACTAGTACGCCATGTTAACATTCACGTGGATTGCCACAATTTTCGAATTTAAGAAATAGGCCACAGTTCTTTCAGGAGAGAATGCCTCTCCACCGTTCACTTCGTTCAGGGGTGGCTCCTCTCTCCTCCCTTGGGCGGCGTGTATCTCCGCCATGACACAAGGGTAGGCGACCTTCTGTACAAGTCAAGAGGTGTATACGTAGAGTAATTAGTGTTCAATGAAACCGCATCACCTAAAGAAAATGGGCATTCTGTATTCTGTATTTTCTGTATCATGTTTCAAATTTTAAGCAAACATTATTATAAATTAGTATTCATATATTTTAAGTGGATTCTACGATGTTTCCGATTCCATTTCCATCATAACTCACTTGAAGTTTGCAAATAAGGTACTGTATTTTCAGGATTATATCACTGATTACAACTGTGAGCGAGGTGATGATGTTTTTTCAGCAATACTGTAGTTGTATATCATAGAGGTGTATATCAGAACATCTTTCCCCACTTGCGTCCAATTCGCTTCATTGCTGAACACTATCTCAAAGAAGGACTGAAATTCATGATACACCTCGCCATTTCGCGCCTCTGTTCCCTGCATGTGATTCTGCTTCTACATATTCGCCCGACGCCCTGCTTCCTTCTCCACATTTCAGCGCCTGATGCGGCTTCCTTTGGGGAGAATGGTTTTCAGGGGCTGAGTCTTCGACACCGCCGCACGTGCGTGAAGAACAAAACGTCTGAAAATGTTTCTCGCCACCTATTTCACGGCTGAGAACGTGGCGTTTACCTGTTTTCTTCTCCGTGTTCCGACCCGAGCATGCGATGCGCAACGGTCGCGTTTCGTCGTTGAGAAGGAGATTCTTTTCCTCTGGATCCTTTGCTGTTGGAGCAGCCACGTGGGTCTGTGAAATCGTAACCACTTTGCCCCATCCGTGGGAAGATGTGGCTCTCGCGAATGTGAAGGAAGTACAAGAGAGCGCAGAAGAAGATGAACAATACCACAGATTCCCACTTCAGTTTCCTTGTCAAATGTTTGGTATTATTAAAATACCCCCTGCGTACAAAATTGTTGATACTTGAAACATTCGTGTCTTTTATACAATAGTAGATTCATCCCAATCACTAATAATGTATTTAACTTCCAGGTCTTCAGATTCAAAGTAGAAATGTAACGAAAAAATAAGTGTTTCTAAAATACCACGACGCGAAACCCAGTGGTACTTACAAACACATCATCTGACCACATTTCAATTCTAAGTCATTCATACTTACAAATGTTATTCACATTCAGCGTTCACTGGCATACATTGTGAACTTTCAGATCTAGTGCATAATTCACTTTGAAACTTTCTTCCTGGTTAACAATTTTCGTTGTAAAAATAATTTCTGCCAGATAACGGTTTGTTCCTACGCGAGGCGGAACCCGAATCACTGAATCTCACGCGCCCGTCCTGGGTGCTCCATTTCGTGCTGGAACCGGCGACTCGAGTGTCTTCAGCCAGCAGTGTGGAGGCGTCGGAGTGGACTGCGGGAGCGTGTTTCTCTGGCTAATCGATTTCGCCGGTCGTACGCATCGATTGATTGCGCACCTTTTTATGGTCGCCTTATAATGGAGTTAACGACCGGTCCAGGGAACCGGCGTCAGGCCTTCGACACTCCCCCCTCCTGCACACACGCACACTCCTCTAACGTCGTCGACGCCACCCCTACCATCACCATCACCACCACAAACAACAGGAATAGTATCACCGTCAGAAGCACCACCGTCGCACTGCTTCGCCACCGTCACCACCGCCATGCCCACCGTCTCAAAGACTGCTACCCCCGCCGCCGCTAACGCCATCACCACCACCAATACTATCATCGCTGACGCCACCACATCACAATGGCCAACGCCACCAATACACACGCAACAATCACCATCACTTCTGCTACCGCCTGAACAACCACCAGTAAATACAATATAATCATTAATCATCAACAATACTACCACAACCACTCCCACTGTATCCGTCACGGGAATCACCACACACGTCACCGCTACTGGACCAACACCCAGTCTCATCTGTCATTGCGCCATCCACCGTCACCGTTCTGGTTGATCGTCGCGTTCGTTGGCTTCCGCCCACCTCTGCTAGTGTCAACGCCGTCACCAATCATCTCCAATATTACCCGTTGAGTTCTCCGTGCCTGGCGCGCTCGTTTCAGTTAGCTTCGTAGCCGGTGGCTCTGTCATCGCTGCCGACACAACTACACGACACCGACTGCCCGCCGCCCGCCGCCCGCCGCCCGCCGCCCGCCGCCCGCCGCCCGCCGCCCGCCGCCCGCCGCCCGCCGCCCGCCGCCCGCCGCCCGCCGCCCGCCGCCCGCCGCCCATC
The DNA here is from genome assembly GCA_031308135.1 of Acheta domesticus. Lineage (NCBI taxonomy): Eukaryota > Metazoa > Arthropoda > Insecta > Orthoptera > Gryllidae > Acheta > Acheta domesticus. Next base: position 114,007,272 of record JAHLJT010004567.1, on the reverse strand, counting down.
GTCCACCATCTGCCGCCCGCCGCACCACATACTGACTGCCGCTTGCCATCCGCTCCAGAACGTCGACCAGACACCGTACTGTCAGCTACTCTCAGTATCCGTTTATGTACCCGCGCCGCATTGACTACATCTAGGCCCGGAGTCCCCTCGTCGCCGCCACCCGCATCGTCTCCTCCCGCGCAGCCTCGACGTCGCCGTTCGCCGCGCGTTAAATGTCTCGGTCGGCGATTATTGGCTCGTATAACCGGCGGCGCGGAGCCCCTGCGGACGCCGCCTTCTACCGTTAATAACCTGTGGCTAATTCGCGCCACCGCGGACGGTCGCCTGCAGCCCGGGGCCGGCGCCGACCCGGCGGCGGGGCGGACGGACGGACGGAGTGGGTGGGGTGTCCGGGCACGCGACCGAGCCCGCCAGCAGTGATCGAGTAGTCGCGAGACCGAACGAGGAGTTGGGTGAAGGCGCAGGGGAGTGTGCTAAGTTGTGGGCGAGAAGAGGAACCGGCGAATGGCGACCGGGTAGGTGGGTGGCGTAGCCATCCAACAGTAACACGCTTTGCAATCAAGGAGTCAAGTGTGCGAAGAGCGGATCTTACTGGGGTGAGTGGTCTGGTAGGCGAGTGGGTGAGTTGCAAGGGCGGGCTGCCGCAGTGTTTTTGGTCACGCGACAGGGTACTACGTCAGCAAACGATAGGATGATCCAGACACTGGGCGAGGGACGAAGATGGCTAGGATGGATGAGCGAGTGAGAAGGACGTTAGATGAAGCAGATGGGTGAACTAGCGAGCGGGGAGTCGAGTTCGCGGCTGGCGGATGCATTGGCCGCAGGGAGGGCGTGACAGATGAACGTGATAGGTGAACGAGACAATGATAGGTGTGATGAGCGTGGGATCGGGCTTGCAAGAGATCTGATGCGCGTTTGAAGGAATAGGCGGACGAAGAGCTGAGCAAGGTAGTGCCCCTGAATTCTACCCCCGAAATACCCCTGAAAATTAAAATATCGATTTCAAAATCAAGGGGTCGCGCCATCAGCCAGACCGATTTTGGAGAAAATCGGCCTAACAGTTTAGCCAATACGTTGTTCGCAGACGGTCAAACAGCCAAATAGACGGGCGCACAAGGACCCACAAAGCATGGATTCTGGCTACACCTCCTAATAGAGAATTTTTTTTTCTAAATTTAGCAACTGGATTTATCCACTTTTTCGTTACAAGGGCTCTGTAATAAGAGTTTTTCTGCCGAAAATTCGCCGTTTTTTCGCGCAGCATTACATGACTTTCTACTCCGTAGCGAGAAAGTAAAAATAGGTAGGCGAGGATGTGGGACGAATCTTCGAGCGGAGCGTATGACAGGTGTGCGAACCTGAAGACCGGCAGAGGTGCTGGATAATAGTGATGAGGCAGATGGTTGGCCCACCCATTGACGGTTCCAGGGGGGCCATGGTGGCCATGGCCTCTTCCTGAAATCCTAGAGTTTTTGTGTGTTACCTTCTTTTCTTTGGCAAAATTGATTTAAATATTTATCTTAGAATTATGTAATTATTTAAAAATAATATTGTATAGTATCATATATACACTTCAAAAATAATATACAATATAATAACAAATGTTTATTAAACAAAAATATATTACGGCTCCCTCCACAATGATGGGCTGGATCCGCCCCTGGGCCCACGAAAGAATGACGAACGAGTCACAGAGACAGGTGTAAGGGCAACGGGGTTACGACAGTATGTACACGTTTATTTACTACTCTTTACATATATTTGACAACAAGTGATTGAAGCGAAACTTTCGCGAGGCGCTCCTTGGCCAGCCACCCGTTCGTGGATCGACCTCTTTACCGTTCACCGGATGCGCATCCCTATGCTCTTCTCGCCGCAATCACAAGCCGCAAGAGGCTATTCGTAGTAAAACCTGTTGCACCCAGATTCTCCTCCCTATTGCACACTCTGGAATCATGCGCCATGACCATGAAATTCCAGGAACTAAGCGCAGCTTGGTATTTTAAAAAAAATATTCGCTTGGAGACGTGCGATCGTCACAGCTCCCAAAATAGCTTCTGAACCGCCTTTCAGAGGTAAAGTAGCTAGCCGTTATGCCTTGGGATACATCGATGTTGACGTTTTCAAAACATCGATGGTTTTTGTAGAAATATCGATGTTTTTGATGATGATGAGGGGTGAAGGGACAATCACACACACGACGATGCCTACTCAGGACTCGAACCTGCAGCCTCCTTGGTGTAGACGACGGCTGCCGCAACCGTCTGCGCCACGGGGCCGGCTTATAATTATATTATTATTATTATTATTATTATTATTATTATTATTATTATTATTATTTCTTACTCAAGACCACTATAAAATCAAATTCTCACCCGCACGAACATCAATGTTAGAGCGTCTAACATTAGAGGTTACCAAAACCAGTTTTAAAAACATCGATGATTTTGGGGCGATGTATTAATCTGCTGTCGATGTCGTACCCCTAGTCGTGCCAGGGGGCGAGTTGTGGTCGGCACACCCAAGGCCGAAAATGCGAACCCGTAGACGAGCGGAGGCGCCGTGGCGTCGCAGGTGGGTGGCGAGGCGGGCGAGTAACCGGGTGCACGAGCGCGGGTGAAAGAGTGGGCGGGGAATCTCGACGCAGCGGAGGGGGCGGCGGGCGCGGCGTTGCACACCCTGCATGCCCGCACGCGCGCTGCCAACAGAGCCCGAAGGTCGCCGCCGTCCCAGCCGCCGCCGCCGCCGCCGCCTGCGCGGGCCGAGCCCGCGATTGTATTTGTATACAGCTGCCGGAGACCAGTCAGCGCGTGCAATGTGAAGTGGGCCCTCGAGGCCCTTGCGGCTGACCCTGGCGAGTGCCCGGTTGTCCATGCCCCCCAAGTGCAAGGCAGCGAGCGCGCATGCATGTTGCGTCGTGGGCGGCTCTCGCTGTAGAGCCGAAGCGAAAGTATTGTTTACTTGGGCGTGGGTGTGGATGTGTATTCAGAATTTGATTTTCGTTCTACATGCACGATTCATTTATTCGATACATAGCTTGGATACGACGTCAAATTTTGGTATTGAAGCTCCCGGTTGGATGGCAGTGTCCCACTCTCCCTCTAGCTCCCGGCCTTGGGGAGTTATTGTATTTAAATCGAACATTACACGATATTAACGGAATTTTTCTGCATTTCAAATATATTTCCTGCGTCCCTGAGTTTGTATTGTTAAAGTTTGAAGATAGAAACTTGTTTTTTGTTTATATAACAATGGCTGACATTACAATTTCTGAGCGAAGAAATCGAATAGGATACTCAGGAATTCTGTAGAGAACATTTGTTGCATGTCGTAAATTTTATTTGAAGCTAGTACCATTAAAAAAATATTAAAATCGATGAAATGAGCGAAAAATGCATTAAAGACGACGGAAAAGGTAAAAAATGACTTATTAGTCGAAATCGGTGAAAAATGCAACAAAAAATGACGTATAAAAATGGGCAATTTTCATTTGTCATAACATAAAATTAATTTCTATACTAAACGGCATTGTCCTAAAGTGAAAAAAAAAAAAATGATATTTCATTAAATTCTCCCTGGAGTGATTAAAAACTCTAGGCGTTACATTGTAAAGGCACTTTCAGGTTCAACTAAATCATTTGGGTGTCTAATCTTTGAAATATGCACTATTGGATTCCGAGAATGCAGTTGCTTAACTGACAACAACAAATATTTAAGAAACTAAATTTGATTCCTTCACGGAACGCAATAACTAATGGAAACAATCGCAAATGGTACAAAATTTCACATCTTGCTGGCTTCTCCAGGAACTCGCTAAAACTACTTCGCGGTCCCCTAGATCACCACACACCACCATATAAGAACTTATATTGAGTTCTATTATTCATTATAATGAATTATTAACATGAGAGTTTCATTTCTCGAGTCATTTTTGACGGATTACCTCTTGTGTAGAATAGTTTATCTCTTGTAAACGTGATTGAGTAAATGTGTTCTTTGTCGTTAACGATTTGTTATTGTAGTTGAAATGCGCAACATTGAAGGATCATTAGAAATGGTTTCATAATATCGCTGTGACATAGTCGTTTCTTCCTAATAATGTCCTCCTTATCGCCCTTCATTAAAATTAAGGCTTGTTATCATTTTGTGTTGCGGAATTTATTCCGTATAATGGCGTACCACTCTGTTTTCCGTGCACGACTAAAAGAATTCTGCAAATATTCCTTCCGGCTTATCGAAAATTCTCTTCGTAATGCTACTATATTGCTCGTGAATCTTAACCTTCAGAGTATAATACAGTCATAAGAAAAGCTGACTCGAATGCTGTAGATTGAACGAACACGAGCAGCAATGTGTTCTAAAAAAAGAGAGGGAAAGAAGCGCGGTTATGAAAACATAATACGAGCTCGTTTATGAACTATTGCAGGTACCGGGCCGATAAAACAGCTGTCAGCCCAATTTTAATTCCCGGAAGTTAGTTGGGCGGAGTTCATCTCGTTCCTCCCCTACGCCCTTGTGGGCGAGAGCCCTTCCTGCCCCCGCCACCCTCACCCATACCCCCCCTTGCCGCTGGGCCGCTACCATTGCCATCCGCTACACCGATCCCCCCCAACCATCACTCACGTCGCCCCCATCCGTGCCATCGGTGGCACAGCCTACACCACTGCCACAACCTACGCCCTCAGTGCCGTCTCCGCCACCACCATTGCCCGCACTGCCCACCCTCGACCCGTAGACAGCCTAGGCTTCGGCCACCGCCCCTGTTCCCCGCCCTGCCAACGCCCCAACCCTCCTGCCATCGCCCAGCCCCAACCCCGCCTCACCCCAACCCCGGCCTGCCCCTGCCCCACCCCTCACCTCCCGCTCCGTCCCATCCAAGCCTCCACCACCGCCCACTCCACCACCGCCCCCTCCACCACCGCCCACTCGAAAATCGCCCACTCCATCACCGCCTACTCACCACCGCCCACTCCACCACCGCCCACTCCACCACCGCCCACTCCACCACCGCCCACTCCACCACCGCCCACTCCACCACCGCCCACTCCACCACCGCCCACTCCACCACCGCCCACTCCACCACCGCCCACTCCACCACCGCCCACTCCACCACCGCCCACGCCGCCATCCCTCACCCCTCCTCGTCACCACTCCTGCCTCTGGCCCAGTTCCTGCCCCGGCCCCGATGGCGCGGATAGGCGCCGTTGCTGAAAGCGCGAGCATTGGCGCTGGGCGGGGCGGGACGGGGTGGGCGGACATATGCGCACGGGTGCGTCGCGACCTGTTGTTGGCCCGCGGTGTCCACGCGCATTCGGCGGCCGCTCCCATTGTGGACGCGCGGCTTAGAAAAACGCCCGCGTTCACGCGTTTTGTGGCGCCGCCCGCCCGGTGAGCGCTGATAACCGCCCGCGCCCGCTATCGCGCGCCCACAACGGCCGCCCTGGCGTGCGCGGGCGCGGGCGTTGGGCGGGCACTGGGTAGCGGTGGGTGGAGGTACGAGAGTTGGGCGGAGGTTCACGGATAGTGATGGGTGACTTGTGTGCTATTTGTGGCGTTGGATTGGATTGGCTGGCTTTAGGTCTAGATATTTTTAACGTTTCATTTACTGCTAATTTACTATTTTTTCTAAATTTAAACGTTCAGTAAATTAGTTATTGATGATGAACATAATGATATTAAACATTGAACATATGATCTCTTACAAAATTGGTTGGATCGGCAAGGTAGATGTCAGACGTCAGATACGTCAGATGAGTGATTCAAGGTTTTCACTATTGTCCGGAAGATACGATGATGGTCAGGGTGTTTGGGTTTTTGTTCAGGCGCGCTTGGCATGTGATACCGCATTGTGTTATTTCTTCGTATATGGTGGGAATTTGTAGATTATGTTTTACGGTGGTATTCGAATTGTACCAGGGTCAATTGATTTGACGGAGACATTTTTATTCAAATCTGAGATGTATCTCAATAATAGATTTACTTGCAGACCCCCTAGCTGCATTCCGTAACTCAAATTGTCACTTTGTAGGGGAGTACTTTGTTTTGCTGATACAAATGTGAACGGCGATTGATTAACCAAGCAATCTATTGACATGTTCCTTATTTATTTTTCCTTTGAATATATTGTTTCCACGTTAGAAAAAAAGCAAGAAGGTAAAAGATGGGACACAGTTCTTGTGGAGATGACTCCACAAGAAAAGTGATCGCAAAAATGATTACATGGCGTAATATCCCAGTGTGAATTTGGTTCGTGTAAGGAGATGTGAAATTGATTGTTGGCTCATGAACGTGTTTGTTATGGGGTAATCATAATGCAAGTTGGAATGTGTGCGCTCCAGAGATTATTGGACTAGTGGCGTAAATGACGATTTCACTGTTGCTTGATTGTCAGATGTTTATAGGAGGCAGTGCGTTGTTCTTTCTTTAGAACTATGTCTCATGTTTACGTCATCAGTGTAGTCAGTAATTCCCTTCCAAGAAAGTAGAACATTTTTCAGATGCTCATCATAATTCTACTTGAGTTTACACTCGTCACTCGTTTAAAGTTCATGATAGTTCATAAGTAAAAACACTTGCATCAACACATTTCTCTATTCCCCCACCCTTGGTTTCATCGTTTCATTATTCACTAAAAGAAACTATTAGCGCCATTTAACGTATGATTGTTATCACATTGAATATCTGAAACATTTAGGTTATAATTTAACCTAAAATGTTGTAAATAGCTTTTGCCGTGTGCTGATTATAAGAATACAAATGTACTTTCTTTAAAATTTATAACAACTTCAAAGCCTTCAATATTGTCAGTGTTGAATGGCACATGAAAGTGGGCCTCGTAGATGTTACGTAACTGGTGGCGTTTGTGAGTTAAGCAGAAATGGAACATGCGATAGGCGCTACCGACAAGGGTCGCCATTCAGCATTGTACACAGGTTGAATGACAATTATTTTTAAGTACGATAATAAGTTCTTTACGCGAAAAAAGATATTACACAATTAAAAACACTTTTGTAATGTGCCAAACGTAAGTAGTTTAATTTCTATTGTCATCTTGTACATTATTTTTATTAGGTTTGCTGCTCATCCCTTTCAATATAATTACAGCATAACGTACATTGTAAACATTAAAAGAAATATTGATTTTTATACCTGTGTATTTGTGTCCGTAAAAAACAAGAAATAAACCTAATTTGAAATATCCAGATATGGGTGCACGTTCTGGGCGAAAAATATCGAAGGCACAAACTTACACTCTGGGAACAGTAGTTGCATTATTTCGCTCTGTCGAGCAGGTCGTCTCATTTGAGCAGGTTATTCCGTATTCTTCCTGAAACGTGAACAACAACGACGAACTGCCATTGCTTCGTTTGACAGAGTGCTTCTTTCATGTCTCTGACCGCTCCCAACGAAAAGCATTACTTTGTTTGATGTGACCCGGATGGTAACGCTCGATAGCGCTTTTCCTGGTCGTGACGATTATGTGTATTCTATAGCGGAGTAATTCAGTGCTTTTCAGTCATAATTGAACGATTTTTCTGCTGCATTGACAGCACTTCATATTGCAACTAGCTTTGATACCGGCGAGTTAATGCACTTACTATTAACAGAATGTTCCCTTAGCTGCGAGATATTTTCTCTGAATTATTAAAATGTATCTAAAACAGTATGTAAAAATATCTTCCGTGAAGTGTTTGCAGCAAGGTTTTGACATAACAGCTACCTGTTGTCTATTCTTGAAATATTAAACACGCCCCAGAAGATATTCCTTATTTCCCTGTTGTCGTATTTTCCTTCTTATGGAAATTATTTCGTCCTACAGCTACACTGTTGCAAACTACAATGGCTAGGAAGGTTAAAACATCAAAAGTTTGCAACTACTGTAATAGTCATAGTAATACAAATCCAGTCGTTTTTGACATCGCTTCTACATTTTCATTGGTATAATATTTTCTTTGCAAATGAATAATTCTTATTAATAAGCAATGGGAAGGTAATGTAGAATTTTCATCATTTTTTACATTTGTCATTTCATGGAATTTTTAACTTCATGATGACATGTAGATTACGCAGCCAAAATATACAAATATTTTATTATTTTAAAAAATGTCCTTTAGTCGTGTTCCAAATTAGGACTACATTATTTCTAATACTCCTCATCTCCGTGCTACAACGGGGAAAAGACTAACGCCGGCACTGAAAATAAGCGGCAGGCATTGTAGCTTGGAAGAGGTACTAGAGATTAAAATCCCTCTTAATGTTCTTCGGTGAAATCATGGTTATGTCTTTTGGCAGGATTTGCAAAATGTTAAATTCACAAACTTTACTTTTACAATCTGAAAGAACTGCAAGTAAATTGTATCAAAGTGTATCGTTCAAACGAAATTGTGCCAAGTGTCGTATACGTGTTTTCCGAAATGCTAAACAGTGTAAAACGTTAGTTTAAATTGAATGTATGTTTTCCCGCACTAATGCATCTGTTGAAAGGATCTGTCTCTTAGAGGGTGTCCATAAATTACGTAACGCAAATTTGGAGTATTTTCAATACACCCTCCCCCTTGTAACGCCCTTCCTTATCTCAGTGTAACGCAGCGTAACGCTGCTTCAGACCCCCTCCCTCCCTCTTTAGCGTTACGTAATTTAAAGACGACCCCTTATCAATAAGATGAGGACCGGCCAAAACAGTTGTAAGAAGCTGATCTGAAAAGAAAATTGTCAAAAATGTTTATCACAAACGATGTACCCCAAATATTCTTAACCATTTTTTCCCCTCAAATGAATATACGGCTACTGAATAATTTATTTTCACATCATATTTTCTTCATATTATAAATACAAAATATGGAGAGCGTCAGTATTCTTGAATACAGATACTATTTGCCTACAAATTAGAAATGTCCAACTAAGAGGAAAAAATAAATGGTTCCATTTTTGACAGCAAATGTTCATTGGAATTCCTCGCAAAACAAAATTCTTGGTACAGAGTCTCTGACAGGGAGGTCTGGGTCTGGATCTGGTGAATGGCGCGGAGTTCGCGGGCAGACGCGTCAGGGCAGCTCGGATTTCGCGGCTTCTGTGAAGTGTCCGCCGCGTGGATGTGGTAACCAGAGCGTCCCCGCGACTGCCAGCGGGACCCACCGCCCGCGACCTCCCTCAGGCGCCCAGGAAACTGTGATCCGTTTTTGATAAGGGCCCAGTCGCCCTCTTCGCTTACCACTGCGACTGCTTCCAGAACAGAACGTCTGCGAAGTATGAAGTTCGCTTTACGTTGCTAAACAATATTCGTCCGTTTGCTTCGGCATGGAAAAAAGACGCGCCAAACCGGATGTAATCTGTACAGGAAAATGAACCATTTATCGGTACAAAACAACATTCAGTATGACTGCCATGTTCTTAGGGACACTTTCCGGAACTTTGTTGTACTAAACTGTGTTTAACACTGCAGGTGCTCCTACTATAATGTAGAGATGTCATGTGTGAAAAGTCTTGTGGAAATTATTTCCAATCGTAAATAATGTTTATGTAATGAAACTTTCTTTCCTTTTTCTTTGTACTTGATGTGTAGTTTATTCTTTCGTTGGCAAGCGTTGACATCTACATTCATTGTTTACATTGAAAGATAGTTATGTTGGTGATGGCATCTGAAAGCTCGATTGATCTTAGTGTTCCACAATGCTCAAATGTTGATTTTCACCCTCTACCTCGCAGTGCTTGCGACGTTGCGACGTTTCTCGATTCCTACATCTCGTCAGTTTTGTTCAATTTTTAATTTTTAGAACTTTATTTATTTACAAATATTTCATTTTCTATTTGTTCATGTAATATTCATATTTGTATTATTCTCTTTCACAGGTGAGTAGCCGTTTCTACATTGTGCAGCCGTCCTACTGCACGTAATTGTAAGTCACCCTCCGTGCCGCTGTGGTGAGTTGGTGATTCTGCCTTTTTCACCCAAAGTGTGCTGTATAAAACGTATTCTAATGTGAGCCTATGTAAACATATGACAGTAGGAACTTACGATGTCACACACGATATGTCGTGCTCATTCTAATCTTTAGCTTAGCGAGCTAATTGCACTGCGATGTACGGATATTTAATTAATACTTTTGCATTTAGTTGCGTGTCTATTATTTTAAGATCATTATTATTTGAAATAATAATAATAATAATAATAATAATAATTATTATTATTATTATTATTATTATTCACGTAATGGGAGATTAACTGGTATTGTTAATATCAAGACAGTAATATCTAGTTTGAAAAATAAAAGTTTCACATAAAACCTTATTACAAATTTTCTCTTATTCCTTAATAAACAAATTCGTTTATTTGATTAGATATGAACGAAATGCCTTCGCAAATAAGGATATGTGTAATAGACCACAGCACATATCCTTATTTGAGTACACCAAATTCTTCCTCAATCCTGAGTTTATTTTCTGAGACGTCGCGTTGATCCAAGACGTGCCAGACGAGAAACGCAAGTGAGGGGTCTTAAGATAGACAAATCTCGAACTGGCCTGTAGACATGAGGTTTCTTCACCCGGAAACAATTCAGTTCGCTGTGATTCGTCATTTCGCTTGAGTGTGGTGGTATTATTTCTCTACATTTTATAATAAGATTGCACATTTTGAGTTACTGAATCGATAGATTTCGATGGATTCAAAGTCCTAACTAACTGAGTATCACCATTTCGAAACTTTCTTGGCTGAATGCTGTTGTCTTCCCATTTAATTTTGTCGTGCGACGACGCCACCGAACATGTGTTGTACGAATGTTCAAGTGGAGAAACTGTTGGAGCTGGAGAGGCTCAAATTGAAACCATCCATCCGAGTTGTCAGTGCGCGGGGGAGGCGTCAGCCCCTTGACTTATGCCATCACCCGAGCCCTGCGAAGCCTTATCTCGGCATCTGCCTGGACAAGTGGCAGCGCCGGATGCCCATTCCCGCGCGGGAAGCTCGGACAGGCCTTCCGCGTGCAGAGGCTGGCTGCCTTCTCGCGAACCACCGTTCACAGCGTGAAGTCTGTACGAAGCAGACTCAACTCCGGTGGTGGGGTGGAAAGTATCGGCCTTGGAAAACCTTTATCGGCATTTTCGGCCAATGGCCACCAGGCTCATATATCAATTCTCAACGCCGTCTACACTTACTATGCGCGCACGTTTTCTTGATCTACGAGTGCCCTAAACTTCGGTTTATTTAGTGTCCGTTGACAGTTCATCAGCAGTTACGGAGTCATCCAAATAGAAGATTGAACGTCACCGTAGTGAAGCATCCAAACGGAAGTTTGAAGCACCGTAACAGCTGATGATCTGTCAGAGGACTATACAAAAATCGAAGTAGGTCCGGCACAGCGAGGCCCGGTACACGCCATGGCGTTGCCCGGTAGAAACACTGAACTCCATGCGGAATATCACAGCTCAGTTTACAGTTCTACCTTCTTCCTTTAAAATGTGGACTTCCCCAGTGTTCACCCTCTCTTTCTTATGATATGTGAGTACCGTCTGTATTATTGAGGTACTTTTCTACGTTTCTGGCTTTCTTTTGATTCAAAGATTTGAATTTTTGGGCTGTTTTCACTGGTTTGGCACGACTCCTCGTCTTTGAATTTGGATAACTCTTTGACTGTCTATTTCTTTATTCTTAATAATTCTTCATGAAGGTAGAAGAAGTCCCGGACCGTCTCGAGAGACACCTCCTACACCACTTCGACGTCAGAGAATCCTCACATTTCATAGCAATGAACCAAAAATTATTGCTCAAGTGATGGAATCTTGTGACCGTGAGAAAGCAAATAAAATGCTTCTTGAGCCACCAGAACAGACGTTAAAGGTCTATATCGTCTTAACACAGGGTCTAGTATCGCATATGTTAAATACGCTCTATTAGCAAAGTTTTCTTTCGATAAAGTTGACAGCAGTGCACTGCCGTGACCTAGACAGAACCTTCTGTCCCCACACCCCGCGCTGTGGAGTATCAAGAAAAAGTGCGCGATTAGTACGAAAAGCATCGGCAGCCACACTTCGCTTCAGTGACATCACCCGGTCAACGAGAAAACCTTTTAAGGTATTTTCGGCCAATGGTCATCAGGTTCATATGTCAAGTCTCAACGTCGTCTACACTACACATCTACACATATAAAAGCATAGATGGCTTTGGTCAAGTAGGTGTACGTGCGTCGTTATTCGCCGAAATTCACCGAGTGATGGCGCTGAAGCTAGGTGTGTCCGATGAGCTACTAATGTTCTCCGTACTTACTGCCGTTATGCCTCCGACATCGGAGTTGAGACTCCTGCTTATAGATTCATTGTTCACAGTCTTTCATGTTCACCCGATTTCGTTTCCTACTTGACGTTCATTTGTTTTCCGACGTGTCAAACTAATTCATTCTTAGAGTAACTCCTCTCTCATGCTTTTCATTTTTTACTGCCGCTACAGATCTTGGCCGCATCCGACTCTTAAAAGAGGTTCCATAGATCAATTGGATGTGTCATACGTGTACCGTTGATCAAACCATCGCTCGATCCCATTTATGAAAATGGGAACAGGATGAGGAAGGAAAGATCGCACGCTATTTTTGGCTCCTTTTCTATGGTACTGACCTTTATTCGCATGGAAGTTATTAGGAAAACCACCGAAAAACAATGATCAGGGCAGACGGTCTACGATTTCCATGGCCCTAACTCACCGACGTTAACACATCAGGCAATCTCCAGCACCTGGGGGGACAAACGGGGACCGTGAACTGTTGTAGGCTTCCTCGCTCGGCCCCGTTGTCGCCGCGTAGCCATCAGCTTCCCGTCATCAAACTGTCAGCTGCTGCAGCTGCCGCTTCATTATTGACTCATTAGAATAAGAATGGACTAACATTTGTAACCCGCAGAAGCATGACCAGAGGAACCACCTATTACAGCACATATGCGTGAAGAGATGGAAGTTATGGGGTATTGCGATTGGTTGTTTTGAACAAGTGTCATTTCCACTTGTATTTTAAGCGTAGGCTTGTGGGCTAGATGTAGTCATTGCAGGCCACTATGGTCGCTATTTCATAAACGTGAAAATAACAATTTACTAGGTTGTTTCGCCAAAACCTCTGACAATTTAAAAATTGCTTTCGACCTTCCTCGTGTTAGTGATTTCTATGCAGTGAGTGTATGTCATCATGATCATCATTTTATTTTCACAACAAACCCTCTTGAGTTATAGCTGTATATGCTCATTTATAATGCAGGTGTACATTTGTGTAATCCTTAATTTAAAAAAACATGACATAGTGTCTAGACAGTACAGTTACGTTATTTTCTATTTTCAGAGATTCCTCAATTTCACTATTCCAAATTTGTACCACACTGGTCCCTTTCTGCAATTTTTATTTTTACTCTGCAATTAGAAGCTTTTTGCTTTATATTTTGCTAGATGAATTATCTCGTTATAATTTCTTCTATTCACATAACAATATGTATTGATCAGAATGCTATTTTACCTCGTTCTTCATAGTTTAACCAATCAAGATTTTCCACGTCCTCTTATTTAACCATTCTTTTTATTCCAAAACCGCACAAAACCTTTATCCGTGTAACAACGTATTATCCTAAACACTATACTCTCCATAAATCACCTGCAATCTTTTTATTTCCTATCCTTATTATTCTTTACCCCTCCAATAATTTCTTAATGCTCTCACACGTAGGAAAATTTCGATATTGTTTATAAAACTGTTTTCTCTGTTTATATAATTGATTTGCCTACATTTTTTCCGTGCTTCTGAAAACATTTATATCAAAAATCATACCCGAGTACCAAACCAGATTATTAGCGTGTGTATGTATCTTTTACTTTGACCTAGTTGATAATAAAATCAGCCTCTGCGCTATCATTTACATCTTGCCGGCGAAGGCAGCGCAAGCGACGCAACTTGGCTGTGCGGCCGCCGCCGCCAGCGCCAGCCGCCACCCCGCTGCGACCCCGCGGGCCGCGCACAGCTGGCGCTGGCGGTGGAATCTAAGTAATTTCCTGGCATGTGGCGCGATAGACAGCCAGCGTGAGTGTGCCGTCCATGGCGGTCCTCGGCGCGGAGGGATGTGGCTGTTAGGTCTTCCGGTTGTGGATAAGATACCGCCGCCGCCATCGCCACTTCCACTTCCCACCGCGGAGTCTCCGGCGCGCCGCCCCCGCCTTCGCCCCCGGTTCCCCTATCCCGCCCCTTCCGACTCTTCCGTATCTCTCTGTGCCACCGAATGCGGCGCTGCCTGCCTCACTTCCCCAATTTCTCGAAACCGCAGGTTTGCTACGTTCTTCCAACCGATTATCTGCCTCTACCTCTGCCCATGTGCACTTCATTTTTAAGGAATATATTAACTCTCTGTTATCTGGTTTAATTGTAATAGTATTCTGACCCTTTTATTAAAATTAAAACATTTAACAAATATTTAAAAAATAATATTGTTGCGTGTGTTTAAATAAAAGGTCAGAATTTTGTTACAATTAGGACTATATTCCTCTATAAACAGAACACGATTTAATTATGATGTATTAATGCTCCGATACATAACGTGGTATTTTCACTTTATCATTTCTCGGTATTTCGTGACTTTTCTCCTTAGTTTTTACACATTCGTGTTGCAGTTGCAAGAATGTTAGACAATGTAACACGCTGAATTATTAAAATGACTATATTTGTCCGCGTGAAATGCATTCGAACCTCGGAGGTCTCTGGAATTTCCTGAAACAACAACAACAAATGCGGTCATTTTCTCATGAATACATATCACTGAAATGCTCATAGGATATTGTCTCGCGGCTTCTGCTGCTATCAATGGTTGGTGAGCTATCATAGTATCAAAAATAGCACATTCCATCTAGGGTTTTGTATATAAACGGAGAATAGGAAACTCTCTACTATTAATCCAGACCGCTCTAAACGTGTCTTTCTTAATTGTATAACCTGTGTTAAAAAGCGAAGTGGTTTACCATATCTGCGGGTAGAATGGACAAAAAGTGGAAAACGTTAGTGACACACTTTTTCGTTATATAAATGGAACTAAAATATTTGCGAAAAGCAGAATTACTTGATAAGTCAAAAAGTGTATTGAATGAAATGAACATAACGCGTGTACAACGAAAATTGAATATGGAATTAAAGTATTTGTAAAACCACATCAACTTCATTAGTTAAAATTTACAAAAGTATTAAATGGAATAGAACCGGAAGTAGTATTTTCGCCGGAAATCAACTGTGTTGTTGCAGTTAGAGCATGTTTAGGGATTTGTTTCATTTATTGATTGCTCAAAAGGGCTGAATGAAAGAGTTATGTACCCAAAATATGTAATAAACAGTGTACTTTTAGTACATATTAAATAGTAATTATTATTTTGCTCTGTTCCTGAGAGAGGTAACAAAACATGATTTTTGTCAGAAAAAGCACTGCTCAAGTGAGGAAATATCTCACACATATGTTGGAGTGGGCGTGTAGACACGAACGTCAGACGTTGTTACTTATCTGATACGCGATTTTCACATGGGGCCCCTTTCAAATCCCTTGGAGTCTCAAGGACACGACCACTCCACCACCAATCCTGCGATCGACTCCCGCCGCCATCTGTCGGTCCGACCGCCATCTTGGCTTACGTCCATCACTGACGTGCCCTCACCCTCCCCACCCGCGTCCCCGACCGAAATCATATTGGGGAGCGGCGCGCCCCCTCGCGCTCCGGTCATCGCCGCCCCCCCTCCCATTTCCCACCCCTTCCCTTCCCTCCCTCCTCGCCGCGGGGGTGCCTTGAGCCAACCGCCCCCTCCCCCGCGCCGCCCCCGCCGCGCATCCGCCGCAGCAGCTGTGCCGCGCCGCGCCGCGCCGCGCCGCGCCGCCGCCCGCACCTGCCCCATTAGCGCCCCGCCGCGAGCGCCGCGCGTGGCTGCGGGGCGGGGCGGGGGTGGGGGCGGGGGCCGTGGCCCCCCTCGAGCCCGGTGCGCCCCGGAGGTCGACAGGTCTCCGGAAACAGAACGCGCCGCGAGAAGGTCAAGGTGCGCAGCGGCGGCGGCACTTGCGAGGCAAGTGCGCCTAATGCTTCGTGCCGTGTGGGGGGTATGTTGTAGATACGCATCATGATCATCTCTACAGGATTTCATGATTCGGGGCTCAAAACTACTTGATATGCATATTTGCGAGGAAATAATGTTTTGGTTAGAGAGTACTGATGTAAATACACCGCTACTTTTACAAATAAGCACTTGATTGACTTTGTTCAATCGAGTATCGTTAGAGGGAAATGTAAGCTGTCCATAGGTCTCTGGAAACAGAGAAGGTCAAGCTACAGAACAGTGGCGGGACTTGTAAAGTAAGTGACCTTACCGCTTCAAGCGATCTTTTGGATTTGTTGAACATGTACACCTATTTGCGGGATACAACAATTGGTGTCTCAATTAGACTTTGTGCAAATGTTTGAAAGGATTAAGGAATGTTCCGATTATGCACGAGTATTAAGATAAAAACACTATGCTACATTTCAAAATAAGCGACTAATTAACTTATTTTAAGTTCGTTTTAATTAGGAATCAGTTGAAGGACATGAAAGCAGTGAAAATTGTTATTCATTATTTACATAAGCAGTACATTCGTAGTTTAGCCTTTTGAATAAGGAAGTTCGTCACTAACAACAAGGTTATTTTGGGACTCACACTGAACAAAGTGCCTAAATCTCATCTGTAACTCTAATTCTTAATGTTTTTAATAGAATATCTGGTTCATCTCCCTTATCGATGAAATTTTGAACTCGACGATTTACACCAACAATAAGTTCATGGGTCAAGGTTAAACTACCAAAATGTCAAACAACAGCAAAATCACTGTGCAATATTCGGTGTAAAACTCTTGGCGACATGCCGATGTCACCGATCCAAAACAGTCTCCAAGAACGAGTACATTTCCTTTTTCTTGGAGTGACAAAACATTTTTTTAATAAATATCTTCAAAATTAAAAATTAAACAAATATAGTCCACAGGAGCTTCCAAGACAAGTCAAAAGTGCAATATGTGGACCGAAGAAAGAAAGAAAGAAAGAAAGAGAGAAAGAAGCAAATATATGGAACGACTGCCAGTACAGAACAAATGTTAAAGCCCAAGGTGGAGGGCGGTTTAGTTTGGTCTGTAGATGGCGATATTGACGTAGATAAAGCATAAATGAAATATCATTTATAAGAAAACATCACACCGGCTGGACCCAACGTTTGCAGCCCCCCTTAGAAAAAATATTTTGGCGCCACCGTTTATTTCATATTTTATACAATATACGACGAAGAGGAGTGACTGAAAGTTGGTTGGAAAGAGGCTACTTCCCAGAAGTGAACTCGAGTTCACTTATTTTTTCCAAACTGTCACTTTGGCCCTATCTAAGCCTGAGTTCTCCGCACTAAAACGTCCGCAGCAGCCTAAAGACGGAGCAAAAAGCGCGGCGCGGGGCGGCGGGGCGGTTATCTGGCCGAGGCGGTCGTAAACGGCTCGGCGCTGATCCCGCGGCCGCCGCCGCCGCCGCCGCCGCCTGCCCCAGTGCGTATCGGCCGCGCGCGCGCCCGCGCCCGCGCTCGCGCCTATTTGAACACGAAGGCGGCTGCGGCGCGGGTATCTCGACTGGCGGAAGATTGATGGCGGCCGGCTGATCCACAGGATGCGACGGGGAGGGCTTAGGCGCCTATCGGCCGTGCCCCGTGCCGGCCTCCGAGCCCCCCCCCCTCTCCCCCTTACACGCCGACCGGATCTGCGACGATAGTCCGCGAAAACACTGACGAAATGTTGGCTCAGGTGCGCCCCTGAGACTTTTGTTTCGGCCGCGTCTGCGCGGGGAGCGCCGACGCGTGATTTATGCGCTGGAGTGGAGCAGCTGCTGGATCAAGACGCCCACGCGGTTTTGGGAGCAGGCTGAAATAATTGAGGCGCTCGGGAGTAAAGAATGGTAACAGACATGTTTCGCGTGAACATGTTTTCGGAAACGGTGGCTTTAGACGTAACGAGACGCACAAGCCGTAATGCACTAGCGGTTTGTAATTGCTATTTGCTGCTTTTCCTTGCAATCACCTGAAGTTTAGACAGAGCAATTCACTTTTCTTCATAAAAGTCACTTACTTCCATTTTGTCCTAGTAATCTTGCAATATCAAATACTTACACCTGAAAACCTCAATTCGTTTCCGAAGAGAACGTCATAATGCGGACAGATGAGTTTCACAACTTCTCCGGTACAAGAACAAATCTTGAATTAAATCAATTTATAATGGTTTTAACTTTTGGTTTATTATCGTTGTTCTTACATCTTACTTTTGCATCATAATTCAGTCGCCCCAAACCTTGGTATTAGCTTGTGGCCGAATTGTGTTGAATTCGCGAGATCCAAGTCGGGTTTTCTAAATCACTGTGTTTTCTTGTTTTCTCTGCTTAGGCTTAATTTATGCGGTACCGCATTAACATTAAAGTGGTACTGAATCTTGCGAGAACCCTCTCTCGTTCTTTGTTTTTATTAAATTGTTTTCCCTTACTTTCCATTGTCGTGCAAGGTTTCTCTCAAAAATAAACGTCTTCTAAAGAAATATCTCATCGTTGATAGTACTCTCCCACCGCCTCTAGAGAAGGAAGTGGAATTATGATTTCGTGACATTTCATTATTTCATGAAAGAAGTGCCTGTTAACCTCGTGGTCACGCGAGGAACAGAACACTCATAATATTAGAAGACAAAAATAGGAGTATTTGAAGAAGTAAAAGAGAAGGAAAAGTGTTTAATCACGATTCAAGGCCTGCAATACGTTACGCTACTTTCACAAGCACACAGGAGTACAACAGTTGTCAATTTTATAAAAATGCATGAGATTTTTATAATTGTTGTTTTATCTTCTGCAGGTTGGTGCTATTACGACCCGCCACATATGTTATTTCTGAGCTGGTGAGCAAAACCTTGTGACCGACAAGCCTATCATTAGTGTGGCGAATGGAATTTAACAATGTCAACATATTCTCCTTCAGAGGCCGGTCCCCTATTCATGTCACCAATATCTAAAATTATCTCAATCGGGCGCATCCACGGAAACGCTACCTAATACACAGCGCCCCTTCTCCCCCACTCCCCGACCCTATTCCGGCGATCACCGCCGGATCACGAAACCAATCCAGGCACGTGCGCAGAGTCCAACGCCCCCTGCGCAGATCCCAGGTACGCAACGTAAACAAAACACGGGCGCGCGCTCGCCCCCACCGGGCTGCGAAGCCGCACCCTCTCGGCTCGGCGTCCGCCCCCGCCCCCGCGCCCCGCCCCGTCCCGTTCCGCCCGCGCCGCGCCGCCCGCGCTCGCCATTGGCCGGCGCTTCCCGCGCAGGCGCCGTGCGCGCCCGCCGCACCGCGCGAGGCGCCACCGTCGCTTCCCGCGCGTTTTTCTTTTGCGCGGGAACGCCTGCCGCCGCGCCGCGCCGCGCCTGCCGCACCGCGCCGTGCCGCTCGGCGCCGCGCGGCGGAGCGCGTTCTGGAACGGGATTTCGGTTCCGGTCTTCCCGCGCGCTTCCCGCGAGATAAGCGCCTGCAGAAGCCGGTGACTTTGCCGCTCTCCGCCGCCGCCGCCGCGCCATGAATATTCTACGCGTTGCGGTTTCAATGTAGCGTACTTGTGAATACTTATGTACGCGCGGCCGGCGCTCCGTAGCCGCCTGAACGTTGCCCCAGGTTTCTTGTTCCTGGTTTTCAATGGCTGCGTGGAACTTGCCCCCTCTCGGAGGAGCGTACCCGTTTCAGGTCGCGGGGTAGTTAATGGGGCGAACACTCCGCTGCTGAGTTTGCACATTCCGCGTCGTTTAAGCGAGTGCGATTGTAGTTCGTTGCAAACGTGTGTAAGATTACATCTTTGATTAACACGAGTAATACGTTCGTACGCTCCCGGATATAATCTACAATTGTCATGTAATTTGAAATCAGATTTTCGAATTCTGAAACTCGTGGTTTCAGTTAAACGTTATTTGATCATTGCAAGACTTACATTTTCAGTCATACATCTTTTTCGTTATTTCTTCAACTCATACATGCTATGAATTCTAGTAAGGGAACTTGAGAATATTGCATAAAATATTAATGACTCTCGTTTGTAACAATGTGACTAGATTTTGCTTTGACTCAAGCATATCTGGTTGCCTACCACTATGGAAGAAACTCTATCCACTACGGAAGAAACATAAATGGTACTTTCCAATTATTTTATATAGGTAGTTGCGCTCTTGTTTGGCATATTTGTAAAACTTTCTTTGCTGGACGTAATAAATAGAAATTACGTCTGAGACGTGAGATATCTAGAATCCATTAAGACCCGAACTATGCGAATGCCTAATCCGTGAAGGGAGGAGAACCAGAACAAGATAAAGAATTCCTTCGCTACTAGCAACCACAGGCAGGGGTATGAGCACAAAGTCAATGCCAAGGTGCCGTGGTGTCTAAGACTAAGACGTTCAAGACACCTGTGCGGGCCGAAGGAAACCTTACCTTCCGCCACCGAATTCGCGTTTACACTCAATATGAGAAATAACATTACTTCCTGAGCTGAACTCTTTACCCCATCCGCAGCCCAGCCGACGATTTCGGAACAGGTTCGATAGCAGCCGGGCGGCCACGAGCCGCACCAAATCTCACCGCGTGCGAACTGCTTGGTCCTGAAGGATTCGTGGAACTAGGGGACTGTGGTCTCTAAACGAGTGGCGCAAGGAAAAATGATGAGTACCATTGTAATTTCCGGGTGTAGGAAGGGAAGTATGCTTTTGCTTTAAAATTCTCAGTTGTTAGCAGATGCTGGCACTTGTGATCTTGCCGTTGCCTTCCATTGTCGAGAGATCACGACGCGCAAAGGATGGGTGCTGAATGGATGTTGGTTCGGACCAGCAACATGACGGTGTGACGGCCTATCACACCAAGCCCACACTTTGGAATCATCATACTCTTGCTCAGAACTGGAACTCGCCCCATTCCTCTCCGCGTTCTTGGACGATACCCCAAGCCCCTCGCCCGCAAAACGTAGGCGTAAAATCAAAGCGGAAGTCGAAAGCTGCGGAGCACGTGTGCCCCCTTGGGGGGGATGGGGCACGTGGGGCCCGTGGTGCCCCGGGGGCCATCCGCATTGCGCACTGCGACGGGGCGCCGCCGGCCGGCCGGCCGGCCGGCCCCGCGTGGCGCGGCGCCCTCATATTACCCTACGAAGCCTGGGTTTTAGGGTCGGCGGCCAGAGATGGCCAATAGCCAAACTTCGCACGCCGTTGTGTTTTATGGGCGCAATAAAAGTGGGGCTCCTGCGATGGATGGGACGTCGTGGCGTAGCGCGGCGAGCTCTTCTGGAGTGCACGTGCGCCACCGTGGTCTTCGCCGTTGCCGCCTCCTTCTCCTCCTCCGTTTGATATGTGGACGCTCGCGCGCTCCTCCCGATGTTTCCAAGATGCCGTGCGGCCGCTGCCCCGGTCAGCCGCGCCCGCTGTTGTAGTTCGAGACATTGAAAGTTTTCGGACAGCGGGCATGAAGCGTTCTCTTCGAGCGATGCCGACGGGTTTTTTTTGATGTCTATCGTTTGATGGACGCGCCGCCGACCGCTTGCTTGATGGTGGTGGTCGGCAGGCGAGCGAGTCGGAGAAACTTGGGCTGATGTGTTGGGGTGAGAGGGAAGTGCAGTTTGAACGTGATGTGCGGAGGGCTGATAGAAATATTAACAGACTGCAGCGTTAGCGACAGGTTCCCCGTTGATCCACTTTTCTCTGGGAGTACGATCATCGACGGAGGTCTTGGACACCATTACCACCAAAGTAATATTCTCTCATTTCCGCTAGATGTGTGGTATTGTACGATACATAATGATAATTATACACGTTGTTGATCATTTTATCATTTTCAGCATCGCTAGACTTTCCCAGCTCTAAAATTTTAAAAATTATATCTTTGTCCCGTGTAGTAGTTGACCTGAATTGAATCAGGAGAACAATGTATACTGCAATGAACTTTAGGGTTCAAGCAATTGTTTTTACCTACTCCACTTTTATTTCCTCCATTGTAATAATTCTTTGAAAATCCAGAAACAAATTAAAATAAAAAGATACTGTGTCCGTGCGTAGTGGAACGCATAATTCCCATGCACGAGTTACAATAGCTTATTCACTCAGAAATGGTTATTGTACTTTGTTACAAATTAAGCATAGTAACGTAGTTCCTTCAGGAACATTTATGTAACGTATTCATGACCCACCCAGATCAGTGTTCGCATCTCTCCTGTAAAAAAAGCAGCGATGGGACGAGAAATATTTTACTGTGGTTCCCACGCCCGGTATCGCATCAGTCCGACAGTTGCACGGGGCGCCATTCTCGTCAACTGAGCATTGTGAGCATCTATGGTACAAGCGCGGCTATCAACTACTGCTTGTTGCCGAAATCTGTCACTTTTTGTGTCGTTTCGTAGCCGTTTGTGTTACCGCACGGTACGCGAGTGTCCCGCGTTTTCCAGTGGAAGCATGAGATAGTGTCAGTCGTTTGGGCAAGGTGACCTGTCAACTGCGAAACCAGATATGTGAATCAATCATATTTCATTCTAGACCGGAAGCCAAAGAGGTGGATGTTTTGATTTTGACAAATAATCGCCTTCCGCTGACGGAGCAGTCCCGTGCAAATGTGACACAGGAAATTTCCCGCTTAAGCTCGGACACTTCCTCCATTTAGTGTACTTGTATTTAGCCGTGCATATTACGGCCATTAATAAATCATCAACGTGGTTCATTTCGTAAAGAGTGTAGAAATGTAAGACGTTCAATTAAGACCTGTCGTCGTCACATTGTAGACTTTGAGATATGGTTTAGTGTGACTCCCACATTGGACCCTTGGAATTTAGGCTGTCGTTGCTTACTAACAAAATCACATTATTGGCCCAGAATGCGTTGTATAGTGTCGTAAATTGTAATAAACCAAATTTAAAAAAAAAATAATATTGCGTGGAGAGTAACATATATTTTCATACTTTCAGATTTCAAGTATTCAAAGGTATTGGTATCAAATCTTACGAAAAGCCTGAAGGCTTTAACTCGTAAATTTTGAGTTTGTAGCAGCTGCCGCTATTAAAGGAGAAAACATAAAGAAGTATCCTTAGTTCACGTCAACTAAAGGCAACATTTTCAAAGCCTTCGGCAATGTGGTCTGGTATGACAGTAATGCATGTATCATGGAGAATAACTAAAGCCTATACTACAATATCGAAATCCGTTCCATGATCTTGCTTTTCCCTTTGGTCTCGATTCCACATTTGATGTGGAAATTTTCCACGGGCAGCCTTCGCCTGCAGCTGGAAGACGAAGGCCTGTCTTCCTGCAGCGTCATGCCCTCGCCCTCCCACGCGATCGCGGCGGCCGCGCGTGCTGGCCGGCGGCACCAGCAGCCACCACGGCAGCGCTTTACCTGCACGTGCTCGCACCTGCCTACGTGCCGGGCCTACGTGCTGTCCGCTCCGCTCCGCGAACGCGCGACTCTCGGCGTCGCCTCGCCAGCGTCATGCGAAATGCAGCACAAGGCGGCACCCACCGCCGCCGCCACTTCCGCTGCCATCCCACGTGGCGTTTGCACCTGCACTCACATGAGTTGCACCTTCGGCAGGAAAGCTGGGTGTACCCCCCACGCCGCGCCTCGCCTCTTCCCGCTCCGCTCCGCGCCGCGTCGCTCCGCTCCACCTCGCTTTGCATGGTGCCACTCAGCAATCCCCGCCCCGCTCCATTCCACTCTTTCCTGATCCGCCCCGCCCCACCTCGATCCTCTCCGCTACGCCCCGCTCCACTCAGCGGCGCTCAGCACCCTCCGTCCCGCTCCACGCCACCCACCTCGCTCCGCTTCGCTCCGACCCGACCCGCCATCCTCCCCGCCACGCACATCCCTGTCCGCCTCGTCCATCCACGCCTGCCCCTGCCCGTCCCCGCCCAACCACGTCCATCCCCGTCTGTTCCCACACATCCCCGCTCCTCTCCACCCGCTACGATCCATCCGAGCCACCCCGCCCCTCCCCGCTCCGCCTCGCTCTACCCCTCCCCCGCACGCCGCACTCCGCTTCGCCCTGCTCCGCCTCGTGTGGCCCTGCACAGCTCCACCCCATCCCACACGTCGTGTTCCCCTTCGCTTCTCCCCGCCCTGCACGCCTCGCTCCGCTTCGCTCTGCTCCGCTCCGCTCCGACTCGTCCCGCTTCACTCCTCCCTCCCCCCTCACCCCGCAGCAGCCCGTTCCATCCCACACTATCTCCACCCGTCCCGCACCTCTCCGCTCAACGTTGTCCTTCTATGCCCCGCGCCGCGCCGCGCGCATACAACTTCCCCACTGTGCGCACTGCTGTCAAGTGCCGGCTGTCCCCTCGGAGGAGCGAGCTCGCGTTGCGCCTGCCACGAGGAAGCGGAGGGTCAAAGTTTCGTGAAGACGTTCGTGGGAAGCTTTTTTCGCGCCGCTCGTATGGATGTTGAAACTTAGTTTGATCGCTGAGAGTACCCGAGAGAATCTTGGAGAGGTAAGACTCGACTGTAAGAGCAAGTTGTGCCTGTCGAATAAAAATTCTGTTTCGTGTGGCAATGTAGTCAATGAACTTACAAGGTTTCGCGTCTATTCAGCCTTGGACGCTCCATTGAACACACTAATATCTTATCTTGTTGCGAGATTTACATATTTTGAAATGCTATTTACCTGTTTTTGTTTCTTCATTTTAATGTCGTTACACTGCTTTGTACTTTGATACAGTTGCGTTTATTTCTAGTCTTGGCAAATGCTTCTAGGGAGTCGTTAAGCCAAACTGAAATCTGTTTTGAACCGTGATCCAAGTTAGACAAGTTCAAGATTTCAGCGCTCCGAAAAATTTGTCGAAAAATGTAAAACAGACGTTTGACAAGGCAGTCGTGTATTCTTAAGAAAAATTCCAGTAATGGAGAAATAGTCAGGGACTGGAACTATTATCTTTTTTCTGTCGCGTTACAATGGAATAACTGCCACGAGCCGTCCAGTTGTCATTTGAATTACAATAGTGCGTCAGATCTTCATGCCAACTACACAAAACTCTTAAATCCCCAAAGCTGACAGGCCTACGTTCTTTATGCATGTACAGCATTTGGAGTAGCCACAAATCCTTCTTTCAGCCCAAAACTCCGTAGTCAGCAAATTGTTTTCTGGGCGTTCTTTTTTCTTTTTTTCTTTCTTTTTTCCCACGCCCCGTTTCTCCGTCCCGGCGGAGTCGCCCCGCGCCCGGGCGGGCACTTCCTTCAAATTGGTTTACGGCTGAGGAGATTTTTGGAATTGCAGAACGTAATTACCGCCTGATTACCGGCGGAAGACAGCACAGGGCCCTGCAGCTGGAGCCTACAGTAGAGCTACTTTGCGTTACTGACGTATACTCGAAAGCCTTCACTCGCCTTCACGAAGCCTTCAAAAGCGAGTTACAATAAATGAATGTAGGCTTTTCACCAAAGGAATAAATCATTTTATATTGCGGGCAGAAATGTAATTTGCATGTTTTAGCGACGTTTTTGGAAATGGAGATGTTCACTGAAATAGGAACATTAATGATTTCCGCGAAAAATGTCCCGCTTCTCAAGAGATTCGAATGGGCGCTTTATTACGCCTAGTAGAATCGAAAAGTGGCAAATAAATGATATGACTATTTTTCGTTCAAAGTTTGTACATACAAGTTTTAAATGAAGTGTTGTTGTCGTTGAAATTAACGATAAATCAATTGCATCGCATTGAGTTGCATTGTAGTAGACGTACTGCCAAATATTCTTAACAGAGACACGAGTCTTGCGTATAATCTTTTGGTACCTTAAGTGAAATACAAGATGGTTAATTCTATCAGGAACTAAAAACCATATTTTGTACCGCGAAACCCCCGCATGGTTACTTGTTTAGAAACCGTATTGGTGTCGTCGAACCCAAGATTTGAGCGTACTCCGCCCCTCTCCCTGTTCTTCAAACCTTCGTGCAGTGACGAATCCAAGGTGGAAGCCATGGTTGCCATCTCCTTACCCCCTATGCCAACATAAAATATACTCTTTTTATCCGAA